>CM070842.1:14307420-14907420 GCA_036326025.1 Chrosomus eos
CATTATCTGAAAGATTTAAAGGGGACAGAGTGATTTTGGTGACATCTTGTGAGTGTTCCATTTACTTGGATTGAATTAATTGAACTGAAAACTAAAAACATCAATTACACAATATATGTCTCTGACTGGACAGAGTCTACAGCTTGCAAATGCTGGACAAAATAAATTAAAGTTGTGTTAAGAAAAGTAGTTCCATTTGTTGAAACAGTGCAAAATGTAGCTTGCAAGCCTTTGAAAACTAAATAAAGTGCAGTATTGCAATTAACAATGGAGAGGTAAAAAGTGCAAATAAAGTTTTGAGAAAAAAGGTTTTATAAAAAGATAAACCTCACATATTTCAGCCTTTAAATCATTTTTATAAAAAGAATGAGTCAAAAAAGATAAATTACAGACATTTACAATGCACATTAGCTTAACTTTTATTATTAATAGTAAAATTAGGTCCGATTTTCCCGTGGCGTCTGTCGTTGCTAAGCAACCATGACCTGCGTTCTCCACAACGACAAAGAAGTTTTAGTAGCTAATGGATTTCCACCACCGAAAAACGCTTGCTATAGCTCTGCTACAAGATTTATCTACGGAGAAAAGAAAAACAACCGTAGTGTTTGGGTGCACCATGCTTCATGTTGACCGAGCTTTTAATGTTGTTATGAAAAGGGTGAAGCTGATGGTTGGTTCTTGTCACATGAACGGTGCGCTTGCACCATTCTGAAAAGTTGAGGTGTTTTCATCTCGCTGTGCCTGGAGAAAATGAGCGCGCCGCTTCAATTATGAGCGCGCTTGCCGCGCGCCTACATTTGAAATAACGAACTTGAGCGCGCAACAGACACGATATGTGAACGGCCCCTTGACGAGCAAAGTTAAACACGGGGGGGTTTGAATGGGACTTATATATCGATACTCGCGGCTTAAAAATCGATACTTTCTTGGGGGAAAAAAATATCGATTTATATCGCAGAATCGATAAAATCGCACACCCCTACTTAAAATGACTATCATCTTTACACTTTGCTAATAGATTTGTGGAAGGGCTTTTTGGGACACCATTGCTCACATTCTTTGGAAATATCCCAATTACGTATTAATATAAAATCATTTTTTTCTAATCTCATTTTATTCTCATGTTTCACCTTATATTGCTGGGCTATGTATTTGTGCTTAACTTAATAACATGCTAAAATCAGACTCTTATTAAAATCAACTTTCAGTATTTTGTGCCCTTCACCTGAAAAGTTCTATTTATCTGAAATATGCTTCCCAAAAATGAAAACTGTCATAAATACTCACCCTCATGTAATTACAAACTTGAATGACTTCTGTGGAACACACACATACATACACACACACACACACACAAAAAAAAGAAAATATACCTCCATGTTGACAATGACAAATGATGACAATTTTCATTTCTGGATGGATGAGTTGCTGTCGATGAAGAGGCTTTTTAAATCAGTGTCAAGAGGTTTCATTTAGATGGTGATATAGAAGCAAGCTGCCTATGTAGACAATAAAAAAGAAGGCAGGTCACTTGGTTTTGGAACAGGGTTTTGCATGTATCCACACTTGAATCCATTATAGTGCCTCTGTCCTGTTCAATGACCTGAATGTGGCCTTGTCTGTGCCACCAGGGCAGTTCTTCGGTGTGTGGAGAAACCACTGTGGCACTGTTTTAACCTGTAAATGCTGCATGGAGCCCAGCTGCTATAGTCAGGCCCTGATGTCACATTCCCCATGGGTGCGCCCAGTTGCTGCAGTGTTTGTGTCTCAAACATGCATGTTTGCTGGGTCAGAGTAAGCATAACTGGTTCAAACGGCTTATTCAGGAGTGATCCGTGGGAAATGGGAGACTTTTTTTCTATGCACAGATCAATATGGTTATTCAAAGGACTTGTAAAGTGCTTATCTAGTGAGAAAATTCTAAAAAATTTAGCTAAATTACATACAATTTTGATAGCTAGTTAGCTTCCTGTCTGTGATCCAGAAGCCCACGTCACGTTCTTGACCTTGAGCATCAGAAAAAGCAAATATGTCTGATTTCACAGTACTAGTAGTGCTATGTAATCAGTTTCTATTGGCATATCTTTTTCAAAGATTGCTCAAGAATCGTAATACTTTTGTGTATATTGTCTGTCAAAAGCAAATGGAGTGCGTCTAGTTTAGATAAACATGTTGGTTTATCTGATGTGCACTATTGTATGTGGTCGTCTTGATGTTACTGGTGCTGAAATGTCTCAGACAGCTGGTTGTGACCGAGGCACTGCACTTTTTTTAAACTTACTTCCATCTCCTCAGCATCAATGCTACACACACACACACTGGCATCAGTAGGGTTAAAGATAGCATATGGCTCTTAAAGGCTTAATTAGCTGGTGAAAGAGGTCAGGCGTATCTATGCTGAGCACTTCCGGCTGGTCGTCTTTGTTTATGAGGCTGTGTAAACACTGGCACACACCAAACGAGACAAATGTGCACCACATAGCCATTTTGGCAAATCCTGTACACACCCTTGAGCAGCTCTCATTCATAAACTTTCACACAGTCCATGAGGAAGCAAGGGATTGTGTGTTGACAAAATCTTTGAAAACGTCCCTTGATGCATAGCGAATCACCACTTTGATTCTCTTCCCACAAGGAATCAAAGGCGAGTAAAAGGCATTATACAAAGTCTCACGTCTACAAATGTCAGTAGCTGTATTATATAATAATTAGAATTTCACATTTTTGGAAGAAAACGGTAATTTTTGCTTGTAAAGAAAACACAGCCACATGCGTTGGGCTATGCAGTTGCTAAGGTGGTCTGAGTGGTTGCTAGGGCATTCCGAGTGCTTTACTTACCTGCTCAAGTCAAAACAATCCCATCCCCAAGTCTTTGATATTTCTCTAGATTTTTCTCAGATCACTC
This sequence comes from Chrosomus eos, assembly GCA_036326025.1. Taxonomy (NCBI): domain Eukaryota; kingdom Metazoa; phylum Chordata; class Actinopteri; order Cypriniformes; family Leuciscidae; genus Chrosomus; species Chrosomus eos. The sequence goes on from CM070842.1 coordinate 14,310,326, forward strand.
CTTGAATGCAATTTGTTTTTGTTTTTGCTATTACAATTTTTGCCGATTTAAATGGTAAGTCTGATTGTTTAGAAAAGTAACTGCAGACTCCTCGACAAGCCACTGGTTTGATGTGCAGGACAAGTTACACACTGAATTTTGACACGGAGTTGTCCAAATGTCATACGAGACATTCAGTAGCAAGTTAACGAGATGTCCTTGAGCACAAATGTAGATTCAGATTGTTTGAGGAATTGCCAATTTCAGATATACCAGAGTAAATATTGCAGAAATAAACAAACTGTGATTGTCACTTTGTGTGTTTCCTGGCCAGAATACACTGCAATGTGGACTGCCCACTTAAAGCTGTATGCAAAGAGGTATATTCTAACAGTCACACACAATTCAATCATTCATAAATGCAGATTCTTGGCTGAAGTGAATCATGCGTCTATGACTTGGGTGATAGATTTGGAGCGTCAGTGTAGCATGCTTCATACATCAGCGCCAGTGATTTTGCGGGAAAGACTCAATCCCGGACTTCCCTCTCCTTTTAACTGTGTTTTTGCACCTCCATCTCAATGCCGTTTCATCTGTCCATCACTACTTTTATTCATGCATCCACCTGTCCTGTGTGTGTCCTACCTGAGTGCCTGAGAGTTACTGTACATCAATCCTGCTCCAACACACCAGCCTGGAATTGTCCAGTAATTCTTACGACTTTGATTAACTGGTTAAATTGTTTGATTAGGGTTGTTGGATTACCTGTTCATCCCACTAGTGCTGCAGAAATTGCTCCAGCAGCTTCATTGCTTATTTTCAATTGCATGGTACTATATTCTTTCTTAGGTTTGTCAGTTACTTATATATTGACATAAACATATTGATATTTAAATCAAAATTAATGTCTTGGGATTTGTAAGCCACCAAGGACCCACTTGAGGTTATAGAAAACAGTTACTGGTCAACAGAATTTGCCGCCCAATGGATGGAACAGATACAGGATCTGGAATGTGTTAAGGACATTAATGACATGAAGATGCGACTGGAGATGCTCCAGCTGTGTGCAAGCTGAAAGAAATAGGCATGGAAAGAAAACGAGTTTACATAGCTGTTTTTATGACGTTGCAGGTGTAGAAAAGGAGGAACAGGTGGTGGGAGCAAGATAAAAAAAGAGGAGAGGGACAAAGTGAACAGGTCTGATGGGTAGAATACCAGGGGGGAGAGGGGTGAAATTGTAAAAGGGAAGGTTAACAGCAGAGGGAGGGAGTGGCGGCCACACGTGTCACTTTCTCTTTTACCTCAGGCTAATGTGCACTCCTAGATGCTTTTATGACAAGTACTAACAGGTTCTTCTTTGGAGAAGAAAAGCCCTCCTATTAAAATCCCATATGTGGAGTGTCCTGAGGTAGACTGACCAGGTCATGAGGTCAAGGAGTGTGATTCTTCACTCTTCTACTTCTTGTTCACAATGAAATCAAAATGGACAATTCTTATTTTTTTTTTATGGAATAAAGCAGTGGCTATTATAAATGATTTAGATGATCGTTTAAAAAAAAAAATCTCATGCCCTCAAAAACTTTAATTAAAATAACCTCCTTCCCCCTGCAACATCTCTTCTCTGATGGACGTGTTCGCCAGTTAGACAATAATCTCTTTCTTTTATACGCTCACTCACACATGAGATCGCAGCAATTAGCAAATGATGATCCAACAATCCAATCAATTCCCGATGATTAAAATCATCCGCCATACATTTTTGTCTTGTTCAAAATCCGTTTAACTTGGATGTACATCACAATAGGGAAGATAAGATGAACGGTAAGCAAACAGAAAAGTAAACAGAAAAAAGCCAACAGAAACTGTTTAGTTTCATTCATGGGGCCTGTTTTCCAAGGCGACTTAAGGATAGTCATTATGGAATACAATGTAACCATAACATTGTACAAAAATCACAGAAAAAACTTTACATTCTCTGCTCTGCCGCAAGTGGAGATATAGTGGGCATCTTTCTCTATGGTCAGTTCGCTTTTAGGTCAACTATTGCCATGGCAAAGAACTTTGCAAAATAAGTTGTGTAGAGTTATTTCTGGCCTCAACATTCATTCAAACTTTCAAAGTTAAAACTTTAGGCTTCCCATTGTTTTTAGGCTGTACATTCTTGTGCATCCCATACCAAGACTCTATCTGTGATCTGTATTGGAAATCTTTAACATTTAGCATCTAGCATCATCTTGGCTCTATTAAGGTCAAGACCTTTTAATGTCCAATCTCCATACAATCCCTAGAAGTCTGATTTCCTATCAAACGTGTGGCTCTAAATAACCAAGGATATGAGGGAAAAAGCCTTTGTTATATGAACCATCTGTGACTTCTCAACACAGATGGCTCAGGATAAAAGAACGGGATTCTTCCGGACACACATGGGCATCAAAACTTCCCCAACATGTGATGCTGGTATGAAAACTTAATAGCTATCTAGAGGCTTCTGCCACAGAATAAACACTTTAATGTAACTGAACCCTCATCTGATCAGGCATCAATCTACACTTTGGTCTTTTGACAGTTGCAAAGTGATGAGTTGATGATTGCGGTTGTCCCACAATCTTGTGTATGTGGGTGTCCATGTGAGTGGAGTGTGTTTGCCTTTAGCTTTTCTCTGAGACGGGACATTAAGATTAGTCCCAAAGACACATTGCTAAGATGGCCATTTATGGTAACTTATTTTGAATTTGGTGTGTTTGCTGGGCCCTAGGAAGGGAAGATGTTTACCTACTATAATTAAATCAAATCATTTGAACAGCATAACCATATATTTGTTGGCCTTTGGATTTTTCCAGAATTCATAGAGGTATTATGCAATTTAGGCTAGTTTATAGTTACAGCTATAATTGTCAATTTATATCAAAGGGAAAAAATGGCATACAAGTAGTCCTCAAAACTTCTTTAAGGTAGAAATGTGTGAAACAGAGCTCCAAGAATGCTAACTACATAAGTGCTTTAAAAACAGCCAGAGAGGTGAAACATCTTAGACAGTTCCCTCGACAATGGAATTGTTTTTCTCCACAAACGGCTCTATATGTGATGCCTCTAATAGGAATGCTTAAGCATGCTTAAAAGGTTTCGTGTTGTGACAGCTGCCATGATGCACCTGAGCAGGGGTGGGTTTTTCGGTTTTATCTAACACGCACACAGTATACCATTACACACACCGAGTATGTTAGCAAGTCAAGGCACCTTTATTTATACAGTGCTGTATACAAAACAGATTGTTTCAAAAAAGCTTTACAGTGATAAATGGAAAATGATGCATTTCGGCTGAAGTCAGTTCAGTGTTGATTCCGTTTCATTGTAAAGATGAAATAAAGCAGTTTAATCTGCAGTTTAAAGCAGTTCTGCAAAAAATGATGTCATCATCCAGCTCCAGCTCAGTTCAACAGCGTTGGTACAGTCAGATCAATAATATTGTTAAATATTAAGAGTCCCCAACTAAGCAAGCCAGAGGCGACAGTAGCAAGGAACCCAAACTCCATCAGGTCATAGAATGGAGAGAAAAAATCTTGTGAGAAACCAGGCTCAATCGGGGGGCCAGTTCTTCTCTGGCCAATGAACGAACATGGTGTGAGTCAAAATTCAGTTCATTAAAATATTCATCCAGTTAATTTAGCTTGAAGATCGGATTCAGTGCATATAGAGATCTCCCGTTATCTGTCTCCTCTGCCCTCCATTACTTTAAATCCACACAAGTCCACTTCAACTCTCAGTCTCTGTGACAGACTAAAAGATGGTGGTGACAGAAAAAAAAAGATCCTTTATATGGTTTCTCTACTGCTGCTTGCTATGACACAGCCAGTTTCTTCAGAACATGCTTCAGGAACCCATATTCGACTTTATATAGGGGGGATACATTATAAAACTTAAGCATGGCACATTCATATTATTTAGATGGTATAGCCTTTGCCCAGTGTAGGCAAAGTAAGTGGCCATTAGAATTATCGCTTACTGATTGTTCGCTTGATCGACTGCCAATGCAGTCTGGGTGTATCAGACGTCTGCTTAGTCTTAAAGCTGTTATTTAAGTGGCCACCTAGTTTATTATTTGCACTGCAGCAAAACAAAACTCAACTGTAATGATTATCTCCCAAAATGTGGGGGATGGGGGGTCGTTATAATGGCTGCTACGCCCCTGACTCTATCCTCCCTCTGATTATTAAATAGCATGCTAGCAGTCTTCTATTTTATCCTGCCCCTATCATTATAAGAGATATTCACCGGGACTGCTGAGGCGGAGTTTTCCACTCTCTCCCGGGGAGCTCTGTGTGTTGCACTCAGCAAAATATTGCGGCTCATTCCCAAATAATTGCAGTGGTAAAAAAAAATAAAAAAATTTGACAACATGTGCTTTCAATTATTTGCATTGAGTTTCGACCCCTAGTTTTCGTGCAGAATTTGATTGTGATTGGCAGGTTATCGTTGGCGGTTGTGAATCATAGGGCAGCTCGCTCGGCTCTAGCCTGAACCAGTAAGCACTGCTACAGTAGCTGAAGTCTGTGTCCCAATAAAGTGTCACGGGTCAGGACGAAAGAGCCCTGTAAAAGGCAAAGGAGCGTGTTACCCCTGTTGCAGCACCTGGGACAGGAGTTTTGTGAGATGATGCCAAGGAGATGGATGTGTGTGTGAATGCAGAAGTCAGCTTCGTCATCACTTTCTGTTCTTAGTGTGGCGAATGGCAATATGAGCAGGCCTAAGCTCACACAAACACAAAGTATAATGTTCTATAGTGTTAAATTGTACTGGTCCTGTTACCAGGGTCCCGTATGTAATAGGTATTAGATAATTTGAGGCCAAAGTAGAGTATAAATGTATTATTATTATTATTACAAATGTAAAGTCATCCGTAGGGGTTGGGCGCAATATACCAGTAGGCACGATTAACTGGTAGAAATTTGATTTTTGCCTCTACAGTGGTTAAAAACAAGTGATTTTAAACCGTTGAAATGCAATAAGCAGCAAAAGAGAACTCATTTCGCTATATGTGTGAAGTCTGAGAGCAAGCTTCTGCTCGTGGAGCGCGTGAGTACTGAACCCAGTTCTTTTTTGCAGGGGGGCATAGTGGGCGAGTGATGTAACCGGTGTTGCGGCTGAACAACGGTAACACTGACAATATCGCAGCAAGCCTGATGATCTCAAAAAATGAGATGAAAAAATGATATAAAAATCTTATTTAAAGCAAAAATAACTATATTGGGAAATATATCATTATCATGAAATAAGAATTAGGGTCATACTGCCCACCCTACCTAAGGGTAACAATAGAGTAGACATTTGGTGTGGGTTAGCAAGTAATCACCTATAGCAGCCACCTAAAACATAGCAATGCCCTGGCAACTGGCCAGAACATTATGCATATTCTGACCACCTTAGAGATTGTGTTATGAGTGACGAAGGGATACACATCACTCGACAGATGCAAGCAGGGCTCTTGGCAGCTGGTTTGCTCCAAGCGGAGTATGAGGGTATCTGGGGGTAAGCATTACATCAGATTTAAAGCGGCTGAATAAGGAGAGAGAGGGAGGAAAACAGGAATGTGTGGAAAATATGGAAAGAAAGTGGATAAGAGACAGAGGCAGAAAGAAAGAAAAAGGGAAACGTGAGAACCACCACAGAGGCCCTGATCGCAAAGGCAGAAACAGACAGAGTGAATGAGAAAAAAGAAAGTTATTTTTTTTTACGTAAATTAATCTCCATTCAGTCTAAAAATAGCCACCCTGCTCTGTGCCAGCTGCCCACTGGCATGCCTATTAAAGTCTGGTCTCTCTGATCGAGCGTCTGTATGGTGTCTGTGTGCCAGTGTAAGGGAGAAGCCAACTAAACATTTTTCATTAGCATGATAGTGGCTCAGCTGTTTTCAAAGAAGTCCACCTATTCTAGTAGCATTGCTACTTTCTCCAACAAGCGATTTTTGCAATATTTTTCCACATATTTACAGCATGCAATAATCAAACATGTTCATCTCTTTATAATATAAAAATAATATTAAGATAATTTTTCGGGTAGTGTAGAGTCATAGCTTGATAGAATGTAACCAATATCATTATTAGTCACCACTACCACATTACTTTTGACCTGATTTTTTGTGAGTCTTTATACTCTTGTAAAAGCACCTAGTGCTTAGAAACATGCAATAACAGACACAGTTTTATTAGACCCAATGGCATAGCCATTTTTCTCTCCATCTCCCTCAACCTCCCATTTCTTACATCCCTAAGTAGCTATGAATCTTAGGCCACTCGGTTTTCCCTCCGTCTGTTTAATTTACTACAAGCCATGTGTCTCTTTTCTTTCTCCTCCCCTGTTTACTCTTTCTTTCACTCCCCACCAACAATTTTCACAGCCTTTAAGATACTGAAGAACACCTTTGGAATACATGTCACATTGTTTCTACCCTCTAGCCAAGCATTTTAAGCATTGAATTAGCTCATAGACCTTTGTGAAAATCTGAGGCCACACATCCAAAAGCTCAGGACCCTGAACAGGCATAAACATGGCCGGCCCCCAGGGCTAGTATCAGGAGGAAGATAAAGACAGATAGAAAGAAAAACAGAGACAGAGGAAGAGAAATAGCAGACAACTAGATAATGATCTGGATGACATTTTGACCATAAAGTGAGATGAAGTGCAACCTTGATTGTAGCTTATTGAAGCACAATAATAGACTTCAGACTTAAAATCAACTAGTCAGTGGGTTGGCTAAATGATTAGTTGACTAATTAGCTGTAAGGTCATTGTGAATTTCTGTTGAATTGCGAACTTTGCATAATTTTTTCCACAATATGACGTATTTGCAATGAAACAGGCAGTGGCTACGTGATAAACCGGTACAGTCTTATCAACAGAAAAGAAAAAATATTTTAGAGAAATAACAAATGATTACATTTTGATTAAAGATCACAAAGATTTTATTACACTTGAATTACTAATAAACTAGCAGCTGCCAAGCAGAAACCATCAGCATCTACAAAGTTTAATGGTCTGAATTAAGCCAGGAAACCTCTGTAAAGGCCATTGCACACTGAGTCCGAATTTTTCGTATGCGTTTTTTCGTGTTCATCAGCCTAAAAATTCGTCACGCACAGAAACCTTGCACACTGAGTCCGATGCGTATTTATTAAACCTTTGCGGAAAAAATCGCAAAAATACAAAAAGGATTCGTTAAGCAGTGAGGATGATTTTGTTGCGCTCTCTCTTCCATCCAATCTTGTGCCGAGAGAAGGAGAGTTTCAGCTCGTCAAGGAGTTGCGCAATTATCCCGAGCGATTCAAAATTTACCTCAGAATGTCAATGGAACAGTTTGATGCTTTGCTAGCGATACTGGAGCCACATATTAAAACGAAGACCACCAAAAAAAACACACACACACACACACACGGCCGGCAGAAACGCTGGGCATACAGAACAGCTGTAGCCTATACAGGTTTGTTTATCATACAGTACTTTGTGCTGCGAGACGAAGTGTATCAACTTATCAGATGCCATTCTGGATTGTGTCGTTCGCTAGTACGGTGGGTCTGAATAGTCAAAAAAACTCTCAAAATGCTGGCTGTGGATGCGAAAAACGCAGAAAATCGAACCTGATCCGTATTTTTTTATGACGGACGAAAGTTTCGGAGGCAGTGTGCAAGTATGATTGACATAACGTGAGGTCGATTTTTTTTTTAACGTGCGAAATTTTCGGATGCGAATTTCGGACTCAGTGTGCAATGGCCTTAAGTTATGAATTAGTACATGCGTTGTTTTATCTAGCACATGCATTGAAATTCTAATGAAAAAAGCATTTTGCCGCTATGACCAGGGCCTTAGAATAATTCCAGGAAGTTGAGTTTCCAACAAGAGCAAGCAGGCATAATGAATATGTAATTGCAAATCCAGAGATATTCTTTTTGCACACTATATACATAAATGGTGAAGAAATGAAGGGTAATCTGATCTTCTTCCCCAAGCCTAAACTTCTCACCACCTCCACTTTTGTCCAGTAGCTCAACGTTGATTTAGAGTTGGGTTGGATCGATACCAACCCTTTGACGTTGATACAGTCCTTTTTTTCTCTTTTTTTTTAATATAGTGTCAGTATACCGTGCAACACTATTATAGAGGGAGACCAACTCTGTCAACAAACTACTCAGAAATCCTGAGAAAAGTTCCAGAAGAAAACCAGAAACTATAAGCACAGATGGTGAGTAAAAGAGTGAAGACCTTCACCTATCAGCTGTAAAGTGAAACAGAAACTAGTTCGCATGCTGGTTTAGGCGAGTTACTCCTGGTTAGGTGCTGATCCTGCTGTAATAGCCATGATCAGCCAGCATTGTCTTTCTTATGAAGCTGGTTGACTATGAAAGTCCTTCTGGTCAGGCTAGTTAGAGAAGCCTGGAGAGGACATAAATGCACCACAAGACTTGATCCAAAATAATGATAATCTTAAAAAGGCACTTTGAAAACCCATTTACAAATATCCCATGAAAGACCTGAATTCAAACCAAGACCACATCACACAAAAACTAAAGCTGCTCAGAATACTCTGTAAGAGCAGCCAGAACTCAGTCAATCTCCCATTAACCATCAAGGACTATCACAAATGGCCCCAATTATATCAAAAATGACATGGTTAAAAATAGCACACCATAGTTGCTGATTAATTTGGGTTTTGAAATCTATCAATTGCCCTGACCTCTGTAGGAGTCAAGAGCTCATTTTTGCAGCCTATACAAAATGTTTCAATAGAATGAAAAGAAACTAGGGAGAATAGAAAGAGACCCTTAAGTCACACTGCTACAACATTGAGAGCAGTGGCACAAGTGTTGTACAGATGGTGGCACCAGCACCTTATCCAGCAACATGTTTTGTCTCTTGGAAATGCACATTTTACAGTAACTGAAATTTACACTATCAGTAGCTTGAGCTGGGATGCGGATGTAAATGCATTTTTCATTTACAAAATTAAAATTGTTAATGAAATTGCTTATTAAAATTGGTCTTCCATTGCATCATACATTTGTAGATCATGATAACCACAGGTAAAACCATGAATGGCATATCATTGCCATGGTAAAAACTATATGGATTCTGTTATTTGTTATGAAAAAAAGTAGTATGAATACAAATTACAAAAATTGCTTAACACAAAATACTGTAATTATATTCCATTACTCTTTCGGTACATTTAATGCACGTCTAAATGAATAATATAACAAAAGTTGCTAATACACTAATACCATTTAGTCACAGTCTGGAGCCCTGAAACTATCTAGAAGCGCATGGCACACTAGAAATAAAACCAAAACAGTTAAAACCAAAGAAATTTTAAGTTCTGCTGGAGCCTAAAATGAGAAGATTATTTGGCATAGTATCTCATTACAATTGGAAATACCAGGGCAAGACGAACCATGACCATTTACAGACTAAGCAATCCAAAAACTATTTGTGGTGAAGCACAAAACAATTTTTTTTTCTTGAAAATGTACAAAATGAAAAAAAAACTTTTTTTGTAATATCCCCATCATTTAACTCTTACTTATTATTTTTTTCATTTAGTAAATTTGTACTTCATAAGTTCCTTGAATGGCATGGCACTATATTCCAGCAATACACTAATAAAACTTTTGTGACTCTTTTTTGAGAGGGACAAAGAAAGAAAGAAATTTTGAGAGAAGAAACACTGGATCTACCCAGGTTTCTCCCTCCCTTCTCCTTCCCACTGACCTGCATAGCAGTGCTGGCAGCCTCTCTTGCACCAAGCTCAACATTCCAGCCTCAACAGGAGCTGCTGAGGTGAGGACTCCTCATTTCCTCACTCTCTCGCTCTCTTCCCCCTCCTCACTGTCCTCTGTGTGGTGCTGCAATTGCCAGCAATTACATTGGCCTCAGACGTCTGCTTAGACTTAAAGAGCAGTGCATCGCCTGCCAAGGACTCGATTACAGAGGATGCAATTACCGTGCATAGCCTGACTTAGTCTAACATAGCATTGCTTAGCTGATAAATGTGTTTAATGGCATCAACGCAAAGTACGTGTGCTATGCTAACACTCCTGGTCTTCCAGACGCGCAGGTCATAGGTGGCACTTTCATAACGTTGGAGTGCAATTCTTCCCACCATAAGAATCTGTTTTTTTTTTTTTTTTTTTTTTCTAAACGGAATACCATCCGAACGGATCAACCGCATCACAGGTGGGGAGGAATTACAGAGCTGACTGGCAGTGAAGGACTTGCTCAGACGCGGTTTCACAAATTCCTTGACAAAGTTGCAGAGAACAGATCCTGGCCAGGCTTTTGAAAGACTATTTGTAGTTGCATTCATCAAACCAAATTGAAATATTTTTTACAGAATATAAACAACCCCCTGCAAACCACCCAAACCCCACAGCAGAGATAAAAGCTCATGCCAGTATCTTATGAAGCAGTTTTACCTGTCCCTTTTTAGGAGCCTTTGGGGAAGGTACTCTTATTCTTACTGCAGGGTGGCTGGACACTTTTAACATTTCAGAAACCTCTCAAAAGATTTTACGAGCTAGTATATCATTTTAATCACCTTCCCATTTGGAGTCAGAGTGCCTGTTAGAACTAAGACTTTAGTTGGGTCACTCCCCTAGAAATTGGATTCTTAAAAGCCTTCCCCGCCCCCTCATATTACTCCCTTCTTAAAAAGAGTACAAAAATAGACAAACTTGTTTTGCACATTTTCAAGTCAAATTAGCTTTGAACAGGAGGTTTGGATTTGTAGTGTACTTCTTACTGTACCCAGACTGCAACTATATTTGTGTGTGAAGTTAAAGCTGTTTGTCCAACTGAGGTAAGGAAAAATGTAGAAAATTTGAGGGGCAAAGACATGAAAAGGATCTATTCTGGATTTGGGCCTGACTGTTGGCCTTAAGCTGGCCCGGCACTGGCCACACCCTCAACCAATTAACTGTAGTTGGTATACAACTTTATTGCCGTGGGATTCCAATACTGCCAACGCTATAGCAGACTTAGGGAATGGCAAGAACGTGGGTAGAAGTGAAAAAGAGAGGCAGAAAAGCAGCTGTGGGACAAGGGTGACTTCTTGACCTGGATGGAGAGGTACGGATACACATAAGGAAAGAAGGGAGAGTGAGAGCAGTGGAGTCACAGACCCTAGTTTGTCCTTGCTGCTGAGCCCTGTAATGGCCTGTGACAGCGTTTCCTCAGTGGCCCTCAAGGCAAATGGTTTATTCATCAGCAGCGCTCCAGGGTGCGATCGCTGCGTGCTTTGCTCACATGGAGAGGTGATACATAATTTACGCCCTGCATTCCTCACTTCTCACTTTTGATTGGATAGATAGCCGATCTGTTTGTCTTTCAGAATATTTATTTCATAAGGAACCTGCACATAAACCTTAACATAACGACTCTGAGACTTCCCGGAATTCTAATAACAAAGTTGATCCTGACCATAACTAGCTACAATAATGATTTTATAAATAGGATAATAAAGATTGTCAACTAATTTTCTGAGATCCATGTCTTTGTGATGTTTACAGCATTTTTTTACTGGGTTGTCTGTTTGTGTTTTTTATGCCAGCCCTTTAACCTTATGACCCCATTCGTCTTTCGCATTGGATAACATTTTCAACATGCTCACTTTTCCTTATATCTTTCTTGTCCTTTGTTCTGGTGCTATGCAGTAGATGGAGAGATTGAGAAAGAAAGTATGTAAGAAAAAAGGCACATTTATTTTCTTTTGGTGCTATGCAGTAGATGGAGAGATTGAGAAAGAAAGTATGTTAGGATGTAAGCTCCTAGTATGCCACATTAAAAAAATTAGTATGTGTTGTTGATTAACAGGATACTTTCTATATAAAATGTCTTTCAATAGATTTAAAATATATACAGGCTGGTAAGATTTGGGGTTGGAGCAAGGTTAGGAGTTTGGCAGCCTGACAGGCAACCTTTATCCGTTTATCAACATATGAGTCCTGGCTGTAAATATCTTGACTTGAGACCTTGTATTTTTATTTGAGTTGTAGAGGTTTTTCCCCAAATTGACGGATTGTTTTCACACTGCCATATATGGAAGCATTTAACCAGCTGTAGGTGTAGGTAGGAGTAACTTTGATTTTGTCATCGTGGGCAGCTGGTCTGGACTATGAGGGAAGAAAATGGGAAGTTATGAAACCTCCCTTGATATCCACTGGAGTCATGGGCTTGAACAGATTAGTGTAGTGTCCAGCTATAAAAACAGACATAAAAAGAAAGGGAAAGTATGAATAATGTGCAGTGGAACAGGATGATGTGCAGATCTTTTTGTTGTAAGAAAGGTCTCTCTTGACTCTCACCTGAGGCCCTAGAGTCCTTATCAGCAAACAGTGCCTGGACTACTACTCACTCTTGCATGGGAACTGAATGTTACTTCCAGGCTTGTGAATAATTAGGTTTTGTAATTGTGGCAGTATTAATCAATTGGTCACATTGTTAATTAAGAATTCTCTTTAGTGCTTTGTTCATTGTTTTCTGGAATGGTACAAAATAATGCCTTGTAAGGGTTGACTACATGTTTGGGTATTTGGGAAGCAACTTAACACAAATTTGCACACATTATTTGACAATTTACAGTAAGCTATTACAGGGACAGTTTTGTAGAAACCTGTAATAAAGTGCCTTGCCCCAGTGCACATTTCCCAAATGGCACTTTGTGAGGTTTCAGTAACTTTCAGTTACCAGCCCAGTACATTAGGGGTGTGAATCTTTAGACACCTCGCGATCTAATCCGATTCCGAGTCACGATCCAATTCCAAAACAATTCTTGATCTATTTTTGACTTTAAATGTTACATTTATCTGTACTTTTCTTAGTTTACTACTCATTTTAAGTAGCTTTTTAAAAAAATAAATACAATTGAATTGTAAATGGCTTCTTGGCTTCAGACTAAATAGCTTTGAAACAGATAAGCAAATAGTAAATAATAAAGCAGAACAAATAAATATATTGCAAGCAATAAACAAAGAGTGCTTCAAGTTTCTCAACACTTTCCAGTCAAGAGTAGTTTGACTATTACTGATGACATCATATACAGCGGCAGATCTAATAGGCTGAATTCAGATGTTTTGTACTGTCTGTTTAATCCCCTAAGACATAACTCACTGTGTTTGCATTAATTAAGCATCATAAAAGCATTTTGAGATGCAAGTGCACTTAACTACTTACTCAGAGCCCAAAGCCGCATACCGCATGCGCTCTTCGCGAAGCGCATGTGAGCTTTTAAAAGCAGCTGTCAGTAAGTGAGTTTTGTGTATAGAAATAGGCTTACTGCATTCCAAACGGCAAAAACAATGCCTTTGTAGAGCATTTTAAAAAAGAAAACACTGGAAAAATGCAATAAAGCCCGCGATTGCCCTTGTAACTCACTTCAACCTTTTCGAACTTTATGGAACACTATTTTATGGATGGTTCGAGGGTTTTTGTGTGGAATTGAAAGCAAGCAGACTACGGCTGTGTCTAAAGCACACAAAGTGCCATTGTGTATCTGCTGTTAACTAAACTCATAATTGATTCTAGATTGCGATGCATCGGAGAATACATTTTTTTCTTCAACCCCCTACAGACCACTAGACCATACCACAAAATGAAACCGTTGAGTTGATGCTTAAGACTATGCACTATTTGTGGCATGCATAACATGGAAACTATGAATTAGTAACTATTTCTACGTTCAATCTAGCTCCAAGCCTTGCTTTGATTTGGCTGCTTTTCTTGAACCACCAAAAGTCTGCAGTAGTCTAATAGACAGAGGACACTTGTTGCAGCTGGGCATCAGGTTCATACTCACTATACCTAAAATGAGCCAAAGCTGCCCACGCAGGAGGGGGGGCACAGACAGAGGCTCACCTCTGGGCACAAGTAATGCTGTCTGAAAGTTGTTCTAATATGAAAAGGAAAAAGTAACACAGATCTGGTGAATTAGTGCGACATTTCTTTGAAGTTAGACATGATTAATAAGTAACTCTTTACAATAAGCTTTTATCTGAAACCATATACAGTACACTTATTAAAAGGATAATCCCCCTGAAATGTCTTGATCAAGGACCCATGGTAATAGCTCATCTCACTTCTCCCAGCAACCTTTAGCTGACTAGTCTTGAGCATTAGCGTCTATGCTTAACTAGCCCATTGTATTGTGTCTAACCCAGGAAGATGCAACTGAAGGGCCACTATTCTACAGAGTTTAGCTCCACACCTAATCAATCTAACCATAGTCATCAAGATTTCTTGAAAATTGCAGGCAGGTGTGTTTGAATAGGTATTTGGGGTGTAACGGTTCAAATTACTCACAGTTTGGTTTTTTATCACCGTTTTAGGGTCACGGTTTCGGTACGGTTCGGAAAGTGCTATGTTCACCCATATTAGGTATGGAGCTAAACTCTGCAAGAAGGTGGCCATCCAGTAAGAAATTACTCATCTTTGATCTTGTTGATTGTGGTGATTAGCATTTGAAAATTATGTTTTGATTCATTGATCTATTTTGTTTGCTGCATTTTTGAACCACAACAAATCTCCACATTACATGAGAGTATTACTACCATGGACTTCTCCACAAGAGAGTATTTTTATATTCATAGTTCTTAATGCTATTAGCATAATGGGGATAAATATTTGGTTAAGCCAAACCGAGAACTGAGAATGATGGGAGTTTTAATGGGATCTGATCAATCCAGTCACTCTGTCAATAAACAGGTCCACTCATGACTGACCCCAGCACAGCCCACCTGAATGAGGCCTCTGCCAGCAAACTTGGACCCTGCTGACCCTAGATCAGCGTGTGAGAATGACTACTGGGTCTGTCTGTGTTGAGTGGACCATCAATACCAGTTCTGTGCTACAGAGAGTGGATCAGTACCAGTTCTGTTCCAGAAGATCTCAGTTGGTCGTACATGCTGTCTGTGGCCAGACTCACAGCGATGAATGGCCCTATGCAGCCACTGTACAGAGTGTCATTCTTCTCTCAGTTGATGTGGGGCTGACATCCAAGGGGTAGCCAGGGAGGAAGCCAGCAGTGCCGGGTGAATATTTTCCTATCCCCCCCATCAGGAGCAGCCGTATCGGGTGCTGTTTTGTGTAAATGTGTCTTAAGCTTTAAGAAATCTAAGCTTTGTCCATTGACGGAAAGCACGGCAACTGTAGTGAAGGAGAAAAAAATAGTTCTTTCTCAAAGCCCCCACTTTCTCTCCTACTCTCATTAGATGAGCTAAATGGAGAAGGAAAAACATCCAGGCTCTCGCCAGCCTCGTCATTAATGCCCCTAGGTTTGTTTGTGTTCCCAGTTATTCACCCACTTTGCCATTTCCCCAGGAATCTTAAACACTCCTGACTCCCTGTTCCACCTGGACAAGGGCCTCTGCATAAATAAGGTGTGCCCCACTATCACAGTCTTGTCTCTAAAGCTGTGGTTGGGCCCAGATGGTGCTTTGTAATTCCAGAAATAGCAATACCTCTTCTACCAAACTTGGTTACCATACCTATCCTACTGCCCCCACTTTTTTAGTGACCACCCATTCACCTCAAAAGACCACCAGGTCAGGAGTGACTTGATTCAAGGATCCACTTTGTTGGGAAAGGCAACCTCCTCGACTTGCCCCAGACATCTTGATAGACCTTCATAGCCCCTTCAAGACCCCTCACAGTGACTGACACTGCACATCACCCTCATGACAGGATTTTTATAACACACACGCTGAGGAGCCAAGCGGTGCCTCAGAGGCCTCAGATCAGAGACAGAGGAAAGTCAAGCACATGCTTGCTCCTGAACCTCAGGGGCTTTCACAGGGAAATATTTGTGAATTTGAAAAATAAAGTCATCCTGGAGCAGTGGAGGAAGATGAATGGGGTCCTGTGCTACACTGCCGGGCGTACTGAACCCCTCTGTTTTGACTTTTTTTTTCTCACTGGCCAAGTGGGTACACTGGGCTGCTTGTGAGGAAAGGGGGCGGAAGCAGGAAGTGGCTGTGTAAGGTGATCTTGCAGCACTGCACAGAGACTCTTTTCAACAGTGGTCTCTCACTCCATCGCAGCGACACATCAGGCAGTCCTCAGGCCACATAAACAGCAGCTCACACCAGGGACATCCCAGCATGCACCAGCACCCTACCGCCAGCCTCAAAAGACTCAACATGTGAGAGAGAGCCATTCAGCAGTAGAGCTGGCAAACTCAGTCACCGAAGTATACAGCATAACTACCACTTTTTTGAGAAAGAAATGACATTCTGTCACAAGCTGAATGTCTGTCTTTTACTCAGACTAGTACTAGTACAGACCTATGTTTCTCCATTGCCTGTTTGTGTTTATACAGCCTCTGTGCAGCTATGAATGTATGAAAATGGTCACCAGCTCAACACTTTGCAAAATTCCATAGTTGCAGTACGTCTGAGCCGTTTAAAGCATGTTATTGTTTCTAGTAGTGGCCAACAACATTCGTCTGAGGTACTTTGTGGTTCTTTTATCGAAATGTTCTTGTGGGTTTGTGCGTATATTCACATATTACATGTTTGTCTGTGCCCAAATTGAGATTTGCTATTCAATTCAGCAGCTCTCAAAGTTCAAAACAAAAGCTTTCAAAAAGTCAAAGCTTTCACCACTATAAGACACCGTTTTAGACAGAAAAGCACTCAAACTTTTCAGTGATCCGTCGTTCCAAAATGAACTGGAATAAATTGTATTAGGTGGCTGCATAGCACTTTTTTGTCATCTTCTTCCAATAAAGCATCACACACTGACTGGTATACTTAGAAAAGGCTGAGCTGTAATTAGGTCATTTGGACATTTCCTTAGACTATTTAAAGGAGGCATGCTTAAGGAAAATGTGGGTACAAACTGACTCACCCGTTCATTGCCTGGAATTCCCTTCTACTGTTGGCTAGCCGGCTACTGTTCTTTGGCCTGCAGGAACAATTTAAATAGAATGTGACTGAAAAATTGAATAATGACAAGTGGTTAAATGAGGCTCTCGTCACACTGACGCCCATCCTTTATTTTAAGGAGTCAGAGGCTGCTTTAGAGGCAGGCCTGGAATTTTTTACAAAATTAAATCCCTCTCCTTAACGGCCTATTTTTTCAAGCATTTACCTTTAGGCCTCACCTTAAGCTTCACTCCCTTGATCCTGAATTGTACTTAAACTGTCCTGTGTGGAAATAATGAACTTGACCTGCCTAAAGCCACAAACACCCCACCCTTCCCCCTCCCAATACCCATACACTCAAGACCACCTTACTGAGCTAATTCTCACACAATTGAATTGTTTTCCCTTGACTCACTAGATGTTACAAAAAAAAATTCTAATTGAATCAAAAAGCCCTGAAAGGTGCCATTCTTTATGTAAAAGTAAACACAAAAGTAGCCAATCCACATAGAACTAACATGTGGTGTTATTTTCATAAAGTCAGATCAGTATTTCACAATCTTTTTGCATCCCCATGGCCCGATCAGTAGGGCTCAAACGCCTACATCTACACAAACTAGAAATGTGTTTCTACAAACTCAAATTTATATTCAATATTGATTAGCATTAAAGCTGCTAAATTTTATTTTAGATAAAACATTCCACATATATTTTGCTACAACTGTCATCCATGCAAATGTATTTTATTTTCTTGACTTAAAGAAAGAAGATTAGTCTTTTTAGTTTTAATCTATTGTTATTAACAAAGCAAGATCAAAACCTTTCCATGTATCCCTTTTGGGACCTGCACTACCTCCTGGGGTAGGAATACTGCTTTTAGATGGAAAAAATATGAAAGTTTAATAGAAACCCACTGCTGAGATCATTAAAATGTCTTTACACTTTTGTTGCATGTAAATTGTGCTTTAAAATATCAGCCAATATTCTGATACGGAGAGATGGTGTTTAGCTAAAGTTGTACAGTAATTAGGTAGCACTCTTTTAGTTTGTTAGTTTGGATTGTAACTTTCAGCAGAAGTCATAATATGGAAATACTATGTATACTGTAGGATTATTGAAAGACTTTTTTCACTACCTGTCCCCTCTTCCCACTTCATTAATCAGAGTTGATGGTGCTGAATTTATAGGAAATGTCTAACTTCCTGTTCATGAATCCTTTCAAGTACTATAGGAAAGGCATATAATCTGAATGCTTTACTCATTATGCTGCGTTTACATGCATGTGTATGTACTGTATGTGTGTTGTGGAGCTGTGTTATGTGCATTATAATATGTTGAGTAATGTTGTTTAATTTCAGAGTTCACTAAATAACAATTGTGAAGGAATAAGCCATATATGCATCATAATAAAGCCAATACTGTAAACATGCATCTATTAAAACTCAGAGAACAAAGACCTCATGCTCACACTCTTTCCAACCAAAATATATGCACTGATATGTCGGATATTGAGAAGATATTAAAAATCAAAAGCACATTCAGACTAGTCAGACTAACTATCTAGGAGTTAGTTCACCCAAAAAAAATTATTTCATTTACTCACTCTCATACCATTCTAAACCTGTAAGACTTTAGTTCTTCTTCTGAACAAAAATTAAGATTTTTTTATGAAATCTGAGAGATTTCTCTCCCTCCATTGACAGCTACACAACTACCACTTTGAGGCTTAAAAAAGTTAGAGATTCGTAAAACTAATCCATGTGAATAGAGCGGTTTTGGCCCAATTTTCTGAAGAGACACGATCGCTTTATATGATGAACAGATTGAATTTAGGCTTTTATTCACATATAAACATTGATCAACGCACACAGTAAGCGGAAGCTCAAGCATGCTTGCCTGATGTTCGTAGGGTGACCAGATGAGATTGGCTGAAATTCGGGACGGGGGGGGGGGTTGGGGGGGGATATGGGGTGTTTATGGGGGGAGTGAGATTTGTTGACGGGGGGGGGGGGGGGGGGGTTGTAGGCTGCTGTATCATGTACCGTTTGAACTGACGCGCTACAGCGACCTGTCACATTTCAAAGAGCCAAAACGTTATTAATTGTGTGAATCTCGTAAAAATATTGACAGAATCGGACAGCTGTGGATTTGTTCCATATCAAAGTAACCTGTCTGTCTTGTCTGTCGGTGTAAGTGTCTTCTTTGTCCGCGATTTTTTACTGCGTGAGAAAATGAATATTTGTGGCGTGAGAGTGTGTGAAAAGGGTCACATGCGTGAGTCTCACGGTCAATGCGTGAGAGTTGGCAGCCCTACAAAGCCTATAATAAAAGATATAATGAATTTCAAACCTTTTTTTTTTTTCAAAGTTCAACAGTCTGTCTTTTAGTCTGCTACTAAAAAACAGCGTGTTGTTGTTCCGGTATACGGTACACCAGTCATGTCAACGTAACGAATGAATGACATTTTGCTTATCAATGTATCTAAATTCGCGCCTACATCTTTCTAGAACTTCAAAAAAGAAACAGAAAATGAGCCGCCGGCAGGCGCCGACTCAACCTCCACGGACAGTTTTTAATATTTTATCAGACAATAACTACTCAAGATTTTGCTTTAGTATAATTTTCGGGACAATTAGGGTCGGATTCGGGATTTGGGACAACAGCTCAGATTTCGGGACTGTCCCGAATTTTTCGGGACGTCTGGTCACCCTAGATGTTCGAGAACCAATGAGGTTCATTCTCGTGTTACGCAGCACTTCTGCAAGAGCCAATGAACCTTGCATGTTAAACAAGTACGGTTGAGCTTCTGTTTATTTTTAATCTATTAATCAATATGTGAAAAGTATATTACAAAGTATATTAATCAATGTTTATGTGATAAAAAGCCTAAATTTAGTTTGTTCATCATATAAAGTGATCATGTCTCTTCAGAACCTTTTGATGTTACAAAATGGTAGTCGCGTGGACTGTCAATTGAGAGACACAAATCCCTCAGATTTCATTTAAAATATCTTAATTTGCGTTTTGAAGATGAACGAAAGTCTTCAGGTTTGGAACAGCGACATTTATCTTGTATCTCTATACCAGGGGTAGGCAGGTCCTGGAGAGGCGCTGTCCTACAGAGTTTAGCTCCAACCCTAAAATAAATTCACCTGCCTGTAGCCTGGAGTAACTGCTGGTTCAGGTGTTTTGATTATGGTTGGAGCTAAACAGGACAATGGCTCTCCGTGACCGACGTTGCCTTCCCCTGCTCTATACAATACATTTGTGATTGCATGGAAGTTTGCACATAAGGCTACAATATTAACAATATTAAAACATTCCTTTTTTTCTTTCAGCAGCAACACCAAACACCTTAGCTGGTTCATAACAACCCACTAAGCAACCACAAAGCAACAAACCACAAAACTTTTCACAAAACTATCATATTTTCTTGCTGTCATCATAGTAAGGCTGAAATATGTGCTAAAAAAACTATTGAAGCCATAGTGTAGCATTTAACATGTTCTCTTGATGTGTTGAGCTGTGGTGTTCATGTGGGAAATACAGGTTTAAATCTGGCCGTTGACATATTTCAATCCCCTTTCTCCACTCTTGTCTAATGGAACTTGTCCAATAAAGAGAGAAAAGCCCAAATAAAGGGTCTGATTTAAAAAAAAAAACACATCCTTTACAGTGATGTAATGTGAGTGCTTATAATTGTGGTTTTATTTGGGGAAAGGTAATTCCCCTTTTAGGCGCTGAGTGATTTGCCCTGCCACTCTCCCTCCGTTTGGCCCTAACTGAACCTCAACGTCAGTTGAACATACAGCGTTTCAGTTGATACAGGCACTGAGCCGAAGAATAAGGGAGTTAAGCTCATGTGGCGCTGGGCTGTCCTACGTCTTTGAGAGCTGCTGAGAGGATATGAAAGAAAAGTGGAAGTAAACGGCAATCATTGCCAAACTTCTAGAACTCACTTATCTTTGGCTTCAGCGAAGCTTCTAGAGTCATGTCCACTGGCCAGTGTTTTACCTCAATCTCTCTAAGCAAGATCTTAGGCTGAAAGCCAATCATCACAATGGATAAGTCTGATTTTAGCTTTATTTAAAGAGGGTTTCGGTGTAATAAATGATCAACTATTAAGAGAATTTCCTCTGAAAACAAAGGTCTATTAAGAAGTGGAGTTGAAGAGGTGGAGATAATACACATTATATATGAATGAAATAGCTGTAACATATTAATGAATAAATATAATCTCATGCAAGGCGCAAATGGATGCCTTCATACCTTTGTGACTGAACTAAGGGAAGTTATTGTATCCAGTTCAGAGCATTGAGACATTTTGGTAATTAGCGGTGATCATGTATCATTTTCTTCCTTTGAAATTGTCCTTGAAGGCCATTTTACGGTTAATAAAATAAAGCCGATTCTGAACAGTGACAAACTCCTCCAGTCTGGAAGAGGAAAGAGCAGTGGAGGTTGATATTTTAAAGAGCTTCATTAGTGCTAATAATGTTCAAGGTTAACAGGTTCATAACAGAACAGGAGCCTGACCCCCTTCTCAACTTATTAATGTCCCGTTAGTTTAAACATCTATTGTTCACGCAAGACATTTTCTCACTAGCTTGCTGCACGAGTAATGTTCCATATCCTTGTAGGCCTGCGGGAAATTGTGTCAAAAATGGGGAAAATCTCTTTTTAAACTGCCTGCAACGAAGATTCCATCATGTTTATGGAATGCTGTGGTTAGCAATATGGAAACAGACTAGGTCAGAAATTACACAGTAAAAATGGTCTGGTCTGGGGTGGAAAGGGAAAGTTTGGAGGGGGGCAATAGGGGAGCTTCTGGTATTATGCTCTGGTCTACCCCCACAACACAGACATGCACAAATGCATCCTATCAGTAATTCTTCTCCACACTGCTCAGCACATTTCTGGAAAGGCTGGTTATGAGGTAACCGTCTAGCACAAATGTCAGCAATCTTGTAGCATCCCGAAATATAACCTTTAAAAATCCTCCTGGTTGAGAGCGGAACAAAATCTTACATACATACTTCTGGAACCCGTTAGCTATCATGCATGGTAAACGCTAAAAATAAATGGGTTTGCGAGCTACTGCAGCTGTTTACTTTCCAAGCTACTATTAACGTTCTTTAATATCTGCATATCAAACACATCAATTTGACCAAATGGGAGTTATTTTTATTTTAAGTGTCACAAGAAATTATACTGGTTAATTCACATCACTGAAAAGTGCCGTCTCTCGTTGTTGACGTCTAAAAACTCAAGCAAATTGCTTAAATGATAGATATTTTCAAAACATAATATAAAAAGAGCTGATTCTTTAAAGGTTGGTCTGGCTAATAGTAACCCTTCTCTGGCAGAGCACCAGGTGTGTGGGCGTAACAGCTGGCACTCCGTTAGCCAGTTTCTGTGTTTTTGGCGTGAACAGTGCAGACTTAAAGGGCATATTGCAGGGCGGGTCTTCAAAATTAATATATAAACTTGTTTGAAAATACCATAGTTAATGCAGGATTTAAAATAGTTTTGCAAGACATAAGGGCGCAAATTTAGTAGGAAATGTGACAGTTTCCTTGACCGTGTTGGAAAAACGTTGTTTTTTACTACGCCACGAGAGGGAGTCGTTTGCCGGGCTCTGGTGAGTAGGTTGGTATTCAGTAGGAGCGGTCGTGATTCAGTGTGTTTTCGGTGGTTATTGTATTTCAATTTATCATCGTTGTGGTAAATTATTGTGAATTATGGCCTGTTAGGAGTCCACAGGTTTCCGAACAAGAAAAAGGATGGTGCTATCTTCTTTGCCTGGTTTTTTATGTGCAGGTGAAAAGACGGGACTTCACTTCTGCTTCGAAAAAACGTGGTAGTGTGTAGCGTTTACTATAGACTGGATAATTAAATCCCTGCGATATGATGGAGTTGTATGATGATGGAGATATGTGCACATCTGTCACAACATCTTCATCGGGTCGCCCGGTCCGTCGTCAGAATGTGGTTCGGGCGCCAGCAGGAAACATGATGGTCACGGATCCGTCGGAGATGACTTATTGTACATCCGTTTTACAAAATGTGCCTCGTCTTAATTTAATTCATTAAATTAATTGTGATTATATTACCAAAATGGGGCCATTCAAAGCCTTTATAAAGTTCCTCTTTCTCTGGAAACGGTCTCCTAACGGCTGACACAACACATGCATGTAAGGGTTAAATACTTTTCTATTGCCTGCTACATAATAATAATCTGTACAATATTGTGATCTGAGCATAGTGTTATACATATTGTTTGTATAACGGTCATTTGTCTACTGACCGTTCTGTCTAATCCTGGCCTGTCCCTGCTCTCTTGGCTGCATAGCAGGCTCATAATTAACTTGTATAACAGTTTTCAGATGCGGAAGTAAAATTATCTCACAAAAACGACTCTAGAAGCCTTAATAGTGTTTTATAAGTATATATTCATATTTAAATCTAGTTCCTACATTATTTTTCTATACATTGACTCACTGGGTACTCTGACCTGCAATATGCCCTTTAAAGCGATTTAACTGCTACCTGAGAGAAGAGAGGCAGTCCCACTATCCCATGAGGGTCTGTCATACTCCTCCAAGCCCTTCAGATTCTCTCTTTCTGTTGTCTTTGTCTCTCCCCTTCTCTTGTCTTTGAGAAGATCTTTTGCCACAGTGAGCATCTGGAAAAAGCCAACAGTGTCAGGGAGGCCAACCAACACTCCTTATTGGCTTACAGGGAGATACAAGGAGCCTTTGTGTTTAAAGGTGCAGGGATCTACAGGATGTGTCGTCTTTACCAGAGCTGTCCCAGATGGACCTTTGTTTTTGGAGCTTTGTCTGGAAGCTTGCTCACCATTCCTACAAATGCCAGTTGAACCCATGTAGAGTTCCCTGTAAATGGAAAAGACATAGAGTGTATGGCTCTTATCCAAAACCAAGGAGCTATCTACTGTATATAGGGAGCATTTTAAGGCATCATGGGGACAATCCCACTGTAAAAGCTGTTTCAGAAGGTAGCCACAACCACCTGGTCAAATTCACTCATATATCCTTCGCAGAATAAAAGCAATCCCATAATGCAGTGCAGCTCAGTGGAAAAAAAATGGCATGCTGAATTATTAAAGTGCTGCATCATTAGCATAGCAGTGTTGAGTCTATCATGTGCTTCCCGTGAAGAGAACTAATTATGTCAAGTATGATGCACAGATTTCCTACCTTTTTAGATAATTTCAAATAAGTCAAACCTGTCTATTTAGGCAGCACACTAGGTTTTGGTGTGTGGAGGTACTTGTGTGCAGAAATAAGTCTAGAACGTGATTGTGTGACAGCATAAAAGATGGACGTTGTTATTACAAGCTTTTAATTTTGTTTAACATGTCAGTGTCTGACTTTTGTGTGAGACTTTAGCTAAAGCCAGTGTTTTCCTTCTCAGTGGAAAGGAAATGATAGTTTTGGCTTCCTGTAACATATTGTTCATAAGTGCTGGCTAGGAAATCAGGGTGCAATCACGTGTGAATCATGTGTACATTTATCAGAATTTAGTCTTAAGTTACACACAGGAGTAAAATCAATACCATTAGTAACAAACAAATCATTCCAGGTCCCATGAGTTCACACTTCAAGGTTATAAATATGATTTATAATTAATTTACGTTGAAGTAATGGACAGGTAATTGCTTGGGTGCCATATGCCGTAATAAATAGAAGGATCACCAGGGGGAAAAGACAGAAGAGAACTAACGGAGGTTTAATTGGAGATGATAACTGACAGGAGGTGTAAATGGAGTGTTTTATTGTGGCTCAGACCAGTACGTCCTGCATGGGAGGAAAAAAGATATCCCAGGAAATTAAGGTACTCTCACAGACATTTAACCTGTTTAGTATAAGACACACCAAAACGTTAATATTTGAGATTGTGTTCACGTGCCAAGAAATATTTATGAGTATAATTTGATGCACAAACAAAAAGAGCCCTCCCTCTGCCCTGAGCTGCATGTGATTCAACCATATGGAGCATTTGGTAGTGTGTGGGCAGGCTGATTCGACATCAGGGCTGTGGAACACACAAGCTTGCCTTAATTGACTTATAAAACTGCCTAAAATGCTGTTTTATGGAGCCATTTTCAGACAACTCTCACAGGATTTCATATCAAGTCATAGTTTGTAATGAAATGTGTGATGGGGACACTTTATTTTCCTGGCCAAGTTCTCATAAACTTTAATCTTTCATGAGTAAAAAAAAAAGTTGGCTAACCAGAGAGATAACGTGTCACTAAATATGCACTTTAAATAGCATATGGATAAGGGCATTAATCCATGGTCTGCGTGTGGCGAAGACTGGCTACAGGAATAATGGAGATAGGGTTGGGAAGTCAAACTGACAGTTGTGAGGATATAAATGACCCTGCATTCTTTGTACACTGACAGCTCTGGCTTTGGTGATACTTCTAGTAGGCCCCTGCGATTCCTGCAACTGTGGTCTTTGTTGTCACAGTCAGCTTGTGTTTCCCTCTGTGGCCGTTCCAGGGGGCTGGCCGGCCTGGGCAAACACCAAGGGAGACGTGATGTATGGCTCCCGGCCAGATCAAGCTTAGCCGCTGCAGGGTGCTCCAGCAGTCGAGTGGAGTTGAGTCATCCCTCAGGCTGCAGGGAAACGAACAAACACACTAGCTTTGACTATGACAGGAGCTGAAGGGGGGATGTGACTTTTCACAGTCCTATCCAAACCCAGGCAGGGCTTGGACTCCAGACCAACCTGCTAAATACCAGAGCCAGGTGGACGACAGGATGGAAGAGATAAAGCCTTTGAGAAGCGTGACACTGAATGCAGAGCGATTCACTGAAGAAAACGTAGCTGTTAAGCTTAACGGCAGCCTAAAAGGAATAGTTCATATGAATAGTTCAGAGAATCATTCTTCCAACTGTTTTTTTTTTTTTACTTTACCAGAAATTACTTTGATGCACTGTCACAAAACACATCTAAAACAAGGTTTTGAACTGATTTTATCAGTTTCAGAGTTTAGATACGATCAGATGTAAAAGAAGAATTTAGCTGAATCCTAAAATGCATTTCTTCCAAAATCAACCTCGAGTTCAGCTATGTTACTGCTTGAAATATGAAGACAGAAATGAATCCTTCCTTGAGCAAAGAAAAAAGAAAGAAATAGATATGTTAATTTTGAGCTATTAAGCCTCAAGTTTTCTGGTGCATAAGGTAAGGATAGTCCTGAAGCAGCCAAAATCGCAGAATAGTAATAGTTCCAGTTGTTTCAAAGATCTGCAGGTGCTTATTTGGACCGCTTGTGACGTCTTTCAGAGGCTTTGAAGTCTGCCCATATGAAATAGGCAACAAGAGGCGAGAAGGAAAACCAGAGGCAAATAAATTGGTAGAGTATTTATAGATGGTTTGTACACTCCTCACATACATGTAAAAGAGCAAGTATAAAACGGGAAAATAAAAGAAGAACAGCATGCATACAATAACGTAAACCATAGAAGTAGTCATCTTAAAGGCACATTAACATTCATGTCACATTAGGTGTTCATTACAAGCTTCACTCCTTTACCATCTTCAATATTCTTAAAAGGGCTTATTATTTAAGCAACGTCAGAGGCTGATATGCTTTGACATGAGCAACCTTCTCTAAATGTCCTTTCTCAGTGGTGAAACAGTGGAGATTGACTGGTTTACATGGTCTGTCATTTCCAGGTCTCTCTGCCAACGGGATACTAAGATCAGTCGCTCTCAATAAGTGTGGTGTGTGCGTGTATGTGCATATATATTATATATATATATATATATATAGATTTTTTTTTTGGAGTGCCTCAGGGGTTTGTCCAGGTATGTTGTGCCACACCCTTATCAGTGATATATTCACTTTATACTCAACATTATGAATTGCCTGTCTATAAAAATGTCCCATATGCTTCAAAAGAAGTCTGATGCATATTTCACATTTTATAACGAGTGATAGCAGAGCTCTCATACCTGGCCATTTTAATGAGAGATGAGTCCAGCTCTGTAGCCCGTGGCCATGTCAAGGAAACCCAAGTTGATTGCACTGCATATACAGAGCACATTAAATTTGAGAGTAAAAACAGTGATTGTGGAAGAACTCTGTTTTAGACTAAAGGTAATGTACTGACATCTAAGATGATGGAAGTAAATATATGTCAAGATGGATTCACAGTTCCCTAAAACCTTTTTTGTCACATGCAAATGTTTGTACAAACCATCTCTGAATTACATATAGCAGTGCACTTATTTGTATTAGGTATGAATGAAAGGTTAGGGTGAGGCTTCTTTGTATATGATGCAGCTGAATTGTTTGTGCTCTTTAATTTTGGGCCTGTCCTCGGCTTGCTGCAGTAGTCAGTGTTAGTTCAGCCATTTAGTTCAGTTGGACAATTATAAACTGAGATTGTCTGCTCTGCTCCATACAGCACGGGCTGCAGAGCATCATTGACATCTTGTAAAATGTGCTGTCAGTACCGCTGCTCCCTATACAGATGATCACAAATTTAAAAGTGAAAAGCAAGTGTGCATTCAAAACGATTCAATACCCCGCATATACAGTAGATAGCGGCTCACTGATGTCCGCAAGTTATAGGCCTATAGACAGAGTTGGCGTGATTGCAAATTAAACATAGTGAAAAGTGATATACGATATACCGGCGTGAAAATTTCCTCACCTGACATCCCTAGCCTGTAGCATGCCATTATGAATACTGGGTGCACAGGGAAAAGAATCAAACAATCATGTTGTGGGTTTTATTTCAGAATTTGTTGCCTCTAGGACATTACAGAAGAAAAATAATCCAATAAAAACTAAACTGCAAGAAGTCACACTTTCCTCAATTGCCATATCTGCTATCTTATTTTTGACTGCTTTTACTTTTGTGGATATGTTTAAGCGAGGGAAAGAAAGCCAAGTATTGACCTGTTATTATCTATTCCTCCATCCCCAAATGGTCTTAAAGCAAAAAGCACTTCTAGTTTCCCTGGGCATATATATATATATGAAAGTGAACAGTTGAAAAGCACCGTATGCACAGATTTTCCGAGCAGAGAAATTACAATTTTCTGCCAAACTTTCAGCTGCTTATAGTCTGGCCACAACCAAAACACTCTAAGCCAAAGTAAACCTGAATATAAGCAATTTCTGGAGCACCCAAAGAAAGTCATACACAATTAAAAGTGTTTTAACTGAATATTTTATGAAGTAGTATCTAGTGCAGTACATTTTGTTTACAGTTTCATGTGTAAAATTGCAATTCTTGTTGATTTATGTGAATGAGATGTAGACCTGCTGTATATGCAAAACTGATGCAGTTCTGCCCTCTTCAGGTGAGAAGTGGAATTGCTTGTCTCAGGTTATACCCCAATGCTACAAAATAAACATGTTATCACCCGAGTGAGATTTCTGCATGCATATGCAATTACAGTTCACATTTATTTTTAATGATTGAATTGCATTGTATTTTTGTTAATATAACATTATTTCTCTGTAGCATTATGAGTATCACCTAATGTGAAAATTAAAGTGAGAATAACATTTTCTTATCCTTTCTCTTGTATTTTCAGATCACAAAAATGACATGAACATTCCATCATCGGGGAAATGAAGAAATAAGAGGAAGTAATCCTGTACATCAAGCTTCTGTTCCTGCAGGTCTATTGATTCTGACTGAAACACAATGTGTCCATGTCACAGCCTGTGCAGATAAGGACCAGCGTGCTGAACTAGCCACATTGGCATCATGACTGAAGAGACTAAACAGTCCTTGGCTGCCAAAGAGCTGGATAATGAGTCCAAAAAACAGGATAAGGGGGCTGTTGAGCTCAAAAGCTTAATAGAGTCCCCTGAGCACTTTCAAAATGTGAGTCTGGAGCCACAGGCTGTGAACAATATTGCTAAGTTTGCAGAAAAAGAGAGGGACAACACGCAGCAACGTGAGGCTGTAATTCGCCCACAGCAGGCTGGAAAGATTGATTTCAAGTCACTGCAGAATCAATCGTTCAATAGCAACAGGACATGGCCCAGCGGCAAGGACAGCCCTCAGTCGCCAAGTGGAAAGAGTCGCAATAGAGACAAGAGTAGAAAGCCGGGGAAAGAGCGTGGCAACCCACAGCAGTTGTACAGATTGAGTATTACTAACCCACGCTCTAATCCCACAATTGGGATAGCCTATCCCCAGCAGAAAGTCTCACCTCCAAAGAAGCTTGAGTCCAACAGAGGTCCTGTCTCAGGCAGCTACCGCTTCCATGTGCCAAGTATTCCAGAGCGAGAGGCCGAACTGCAGCAGGAAGAACTACAGTTCAGGTGCTTCCATGAGGGCTCACCTAACCTTACTTCCCAAAGTTATACCTCACAGGCTGTTGGTGCCACCTCTGGAGGACCTGCTCACCAGAATCCACCATCTACTCCACAAAAGCCCAGCCCAATCGAGAGCAACAGTACACAACTTGCCAATGAAACTTTATTCCCTGACTTTCAGCTGAGTAAAACAGACACGTGGCAGTCTCCAGATAGGACTTTCAGAAACACAAATTTTTCCCTTACTTCACAAAAGCCAAACAACCTTGTGGAGTTGAACAAGACCAATGGAAGTTTTATGCCTATGCCATTTCAGTATGGATACCCATTGTTAGAAGAGTCAGCCTCTGATTCCTTTACCAGTGATCGGAATACACAGTCTCAAGACTACAATGATATTTCTCTAGCCCCTAACCAGGTTTCCCATAATTCATTCTCCTTTCCATCCTCTTTAGAGGGCCACGAGGCCATGCAAACTAGTGCACAGTTTGGTAATGACCAGGTAGAGGACAGGCAGTCATACCACATACACCATAAACCACCCCAGTACATGCAGACGCCACATGGTATGTCATCTTCTGTTCCCAGCAATGACGAGAGCTCAGTATCAAGTACTCGGCAAACAGAGCAGAGTAACAGTGTTTCAGATAAATCTGAGTCTTTAAGTCCAATAGACAGCAGGGACACAGGTTTCGCAGTAGTGGGCAAGAGAGGCTGCCATCTTAAAAATGGCACTCCCAGCCAGAGAGTTCTTATTCAAGGCAGTGTTCATCATATTAGAAACATTGCACAAGGTTCTAGTTCACAAGTACATGTAATTAGCCCCCCACATAATGGTATTCACATCAGCCCAGGGCCTCTTGACAAAAGTGCCAGTAAACACCACGGCAGGGCATCACACCCATGGGAAGGCACAAACAAAACCTTTCCACCACCACTCATAGACCAGACCTCCACGCCTTACCCCTTTCAGTACCAACCTGCACCAGAACAGAGACAAAACACTGGCATTAATGGCCGTATGCCTTGGCAGCAGAAACGCTTCACAACTGCCATGCCAAACCAAAATAGGATTGATCTCTCCAGGCAGTTAAGCAATCAGCAGCTTACTTTTTTGATAGGCCCATCAAACTGGCAAGATGACAATAAGCCACACAAAAACATAAACCATAAAGATTCCAACAACTTTCTCAACAAAAAGAAAAATGATGGCTTCTCAAACCAAAAGCAGGACAGTGTCAAGCAAGGCTGCAACACAATTCCACCCAGTCATTTTACAAATAAGGTGGATACAAATCAAGACCCGGTGGGTGAATCCAAGAATAAGTCATTATACTTTGGTATTAACCACCCAGTGCCAGTGACATCAAGAAACTGTAGCTACCATCCATTACATGTAGCACCCTTAGGGCTGAAGATGGTGTCACCATATGACTCTCCTTCACGTTCACCCACTCAAAATCCAGCATATAGCAGTACATGTTCATCACTTTCCCCAGCCTCCACAAACTCTGTCAACAGTAACTCTGATGACAGCCAAATTTCAAAGGTTCTGTCCCCTCAGTTTTTTCAGCAGCAACAGGATAAAGTATTGATATCATCTAGTAACATGAACACTAACCAGCATCTCTACTATTCAGAAGCTTCCAGAGATTTGCACTATAAACAAGAAAGAGCCAAAGAAAACACGGCAAGTTTCATGCCACATAACAGGCACTCAAAGTCCAACATGGACAATGGAAAAGGTTGTTTGGAGACCTACAGAACAGAAAACCATCCCCCACCTCCTTACTCTGCCCACCAACTCGCCACATCATTAGTCTCAGCAAACCTTGACCAACTGGATGTGCTTCTGACATGCAAGCAATGTGATCAGAATTTTAATAACCTGGTCTCTTTTCTTGACCATAAGCAATACTGTGGACAGCATACATTTACACAAAATGACTTAAAAGATGTGCCAAAAGTGGAAGAAATAAGGATGTTTCAGACGGACCACACAAAAGCCATGGCATCTGGATCTAGTTATGCAATTTTGCGAAGTTCTTCAGATTTGCATCTGTCTCTGCTTGGACTGAACAAGAATGGGGAAATATTGCCAGATAATGAAACCAAAGGAGATATAAAAGATGATTCAATGAAACTAATGCTACCATCTGCACCCTTGCCAGATTTAGAAATGGAAGATCCCAAATTGGATAGCCTTATCACAGAGGCTTTGAATGGACTAGGCTATCAGTCAGACAACGCAGAAATTGATAGCAGCTTTATTGATGCATTTGTTGATGATGACCTCACCACTACTAAATGTACATCAACAAGACAGGCTTTGACTACCAAAGACTCCACAATATTTGAAGGTAGAACTAACAATGAATCAACATCTAGTGAGAGATCTCAAGCTCACTGCAAATACCCTTTTGACTCAGACTTAGAAGGCCTTAGTTTAGACAGCAAACACACAGATATCCCTTACAAAGAAAGCCAACACGAGTTGATACAAAAGGAAGGCCTTAAAGCAGAATCCTCTCCAACAGAGTCCCAGTCACAGGAGTCAAACTGCACACAAATGGAGTGGGAAGCAAGAAAGTCGGAACAAACAGAACACAAAAATGATTACAGTTCTAAGTTTCTTTTATCAAGCAATTTCTCTGCAAGATGTGGGCTTAAAAGCCTACAAAGCAGCCCAGCTTTAGTTAAAACAGCATGTCCCAGAGCCACTTGTGCCAACAAAAGTCCAACAGCTCAGAAACCAATAGCAACAGAAGGAAAACGGAAAAGGACAGGTGGTGGAAGCTGGAGTAAAGAGCTTATTCACAAAATTGTTCAACAAAAGAACAAGTTGCATAAACTCCATGTAAAGGGCACTAAAAACATGCAGTTTTCACTTGTGATGGAGAGAGTGACTCCCGCAGTGCAGAACCCTACTTTCAGGGAATATGATTACGTTTCTGACTCAGATGACGACTGTGAGCCTGTAAAGATAGCCAGTCAGGGACGTCTTAGCCAGAGCATTCGCTGCAAGTACACATACACTAAAGAGTGTAAGGGGAGGATTTGTGCTGACAAGAGCCGGGAAAGTTCATGGAAACAAAACAAAAATGAGTCTTTTGATCCCAAGAAAGATTTTGATGTCTCTCCATCCTTGGTGAAAGACAACCCTGGTCCTAAAAGGCTACGAAGACGGAGCAGTAGGTCTTCCACAAGCAGTGAACTCAGCACCTCAATAAGTATTTGTAGCGATAGCATTGGCAGCCCAAAAAGTATTGATCATACGGATTCAGACTCTGAGAAAAGAACAGAAGTACAGAGGAAAGATCAAGAGACGCTTGAGCAGAATGTGTACAAGGAATCCCCACCAAGGATACGGAAAGAGTCTAGCACATCACTTGCTTTGACCTTCACAAAAAATACAAAAAGGTACAGCACTGATAAGATACTACTCACTGAGCACAAGGATCAATTCACTACTTCAAAATGTTCAAGCATTATCTGTAAGACGGAAGAGACTGCATCTGAGCGTACAATGACTAAAAGTACTGTCAGCCTCGCAAGATTCAAAACCACCAGAGTGGAAATAGAGGAAAAAGGGGACCACTATGGATTTGAGGCAGGAATTCCTGCAACCACGGAAGAGCCATTCAAAAAAGATTACCCAAAAAATATCACATCACCAAGAGGGTCTGGCATAACACTGAGTCCAATGGAAACGACAAACAATAGAGATTCTAGCCATGTTTTTACACTCACAAAAGATGCGGTTGCATCAAAGGGTAAATCCCACAAGAGAACAAACAGTTCTGAATTTTCAGCACCCATTTTTGAGAAAGCCGTCAATAACAACACATCAAGTGAAGAAGCCAACAGAAACTCAAATTATCTATTCTCTGAACCCCAACCTTTTTGCACTTCACTTGTGAACAAAGTCTGCTTATCACCTTCAAAAGTCCATGATGCAGCTCAAAAAGATGTGCAATGTCTCATTCCCTATCCTTCAGAACATGATCAAAGTCTTATAAAATCACCTCTTTCTTTTGACACAACGTCAATGTTTGGCGACCTTTCTGTGGGAGGATTTGAAAACAATCTTTATCCAGATATTCAGCTTGCCAAAGAGAGCTTCAGTCCTCTGGAAACTCCAACAGATAAGAAGGAACTTTTTGAGTCGTCACTCTCACCATTCTTAGAACGGTGGAATCAGATGGTTAATGTTAGTCCTGAGCTACCAGCTGAGATTTCTCAGTACAAAGAAGACTCTGACTCAAATGAGAATAAGACCAATTTTAACTATGTCCCATTTGGTTTGTCAGAGAAATTAGCAGACTGCACTCCTCCTCTCAACAACGTGTCAGTTGTTGATCTGGAAATAAAAAGAATTGTTACAGAGCTTGAGAGTCAGCTGCAAACAGCCAAGCTCAGCAGCCCTCCACCATTAGACAGTGAGCTAACAAAACAGCTTACCATGAATAAATTCTCTCCACTGAGACTTGACCCTGAAAGTGAAGATGAAGGCAGTAGCTTGCAGATAAACTGTTCCTCAGAGAACCTGGATATTGCCAGACCATTAGACTCAAATTCAGCACTGTTCTCAGAACCGGACTTACCATGGTCTAGTCCACTCTCATTTGGATTGATGTGTGGACAGCAAGGTCTTCATACACCAATACATTCATCTACTATCAACACACCAACTGATTCAGGACATGAACATTTGGATATAAAGGGCAGCATGGGGCTCACTGATTTGAACACAGAAAACAGTTCACCTCTGCACCAAGAAGACAAACCAGAAAATAATGAGTGCTTGGACAAGTCAGAAGAGATGCTTGAACATGAAATCTACACAGAAAATCTGATGAAGAGCCTGGAAGTAATCTCAGATTCTTTGTCTTCGGGTTTTACATCACCTCAGTCATCTCCTAATCAAGAGTGTGTGGTTCCTGAGGAACACGAAAAACAAGACAATGAATACTCAGAACACATTGAGTCTGAATATGTAGAATTTAGAAACACAGACGCAGAGCTCACAAAGTTCTCAGTGGAGACAAATGCATTTTCAGATAACCTAGAAGAGAAAACCAGTGACATTTCAGAGTCAGAGAATGAAACAAAAGCCAGACTTAATGAGACTAGTAATGACACACTTCATAAAGAAGATTTAGTAGCTATTGAACAACAGCTTGCTGAGAGCTCCTTTAAGAGTCCACAAACTGGATGCTGTGTGAACTCAAATGAAATTGACTCAGTAAAGTCTTCAATCTCTAGATATGAACACAAGCGTGAGTCATCTGTCAGCCAAACCGAGAATGCTGAGTGTGATACACAGTTTGACTTAAAAGACTCATTGTATATTGCCAATAGTCCAGACTTCTCCAAAATATCACACTTTTCAACATCCCCAGCCATACCAAAAGACAAAAACATGCTGTGTGTTGAAAAAACACAGAAATGTGATGAAGATTCAGCTCTAATTGCAAAGCCAGAACTAATTTCTAAAGGCAACAGGCAAGCATCTGACAAAACAGGTGGAACAACAGACTGTCCTTCTGATACAAACATCCAACCACCCCTTTCAAACATCAGTTCTTCTCTTTGTCAAGCCAATTTGTCAACCCATTCACAATTAAATAATAGACAACGGGTGGTTTCTCCTAAACATCTTCCTGTAGTTCAAGATGAACATGACTGTACAGAGAGTGTGGAGAGAGCCATGCCTGATTTAACATTTCCTGTGCAATCAGAATGTGAAGAGAATCAACAGAAGAACATTGAGCTAAGTCCTCAACTTTATACTGTGACTCAAGCACCACAGTTTTCTCACAACTCTATCCAAAGCCCTTGTGAACTGAGAGATAATGGTTCACTACCAGTCACAGTTACCCCAGCACTGTGCAAAAATGGACGAGACCTAGAAGACAACTCAGATCACAAAAATATTGGCGGGTCAGTAGATACTTCTGATTCAGCAACACCAGAATTAGATCATTCATTTGTTCCCCATCAGGATTTAGTAAAAATCACAGAGAGTAAAATGTCTAGCTCTGGAACACTGTTGGCTGTGGAGGACATCATCTCAAAACAAATTTTTGGTGAGACTTCTCTGCATTCTAGGCCATTGGATGGCTCTCATGATACAGGTGCACTGTATGATTTGAAACTCAGCCCCCTGAATTACAGTGAAACATGCTTCAATGACTACAACTTCACCTCTAAATGTTTAAACAAAGGAAATGACCAGTCTGATGTAAAATCAAACTCCACAGACAATTACATTCTCAATACCTGTGCTTTCCCTCTTGATAAACCTTTGTCATCCAGACTACCGTATAATGCAAATAAACCAGCGCCAAATATCCAGGGCCACCTGATTGAACTTGATATAGACGAACACTCTGTAAAAGAAAACATCCACAACGATATTAAATATTCAAATGTATCAGCTTCCTGCAGTAATTATGTTGAGGATGTCACTACAATTGACTCTGAACAAGTCTCAAACCTTAACCAGAGTTACATTAATGGTACTCATGTTCCACATGAAACTGTTGATTACATGGATCTGCAACTCACACTTCTGAAGAAAGTAGATTCTGAGGAGATGGACAATCAGATGATCACCAATGAGCATGATGCAATGCAGAGGGCCACCATGTTAGATGTCAAGGAGACATCTAAACCTCTGATACCTAGTGAAAAAGCAGTATCTGTGGGTCTTGCATGCACATCTGTCCAAAATGAAGGACATAGTCTAAGGTCAAGTGAGACAAAATCCTCACCTAAAAAGGGTAGTACACAGAATGCAATTCATGGAAAAATTCAGTGTGAAATATGTGCAATGTTCTTTCGTACACATCCTGGACTTAAAAGACATAAAGCCATGAAGCATGTAGTAAAGACTGAAGGGATTTCACCCATTGAAAATGTAAATATGAGTAGTCAAGTGTCTAAGCCCATTTATAACATGTCACACCCAACAGAAAAAGCACTGAAAGATAGCATGGATGTTATGGGTCCAGCAGTTCTTTCACAATTAAACAGAAATGAAATCTCAGATGAACAAGGACAGAAAACAGATGCACATTTGATCTTCGAAGAGATTGCAAGTGATTCTGATATGTCAAAGATCCCTGAAAGTTGTGATACTGATCAGACAACTCTTGTTAATGAAAGGGCAAATAACGGTATCAATTCCATGGACACATGCAGTGAAATGTTTTCTCCAAAATTGGTAAAACAAGACACTTTTTCAGATGAAATACTTAGTACTCCTAAAACAGATATTTTGCAGGCTATATCTCTAGATTCCCCTTAATGGTGCAACAAAACTCTCCTAAGTCACCTGAAAAACAGATTCCGGGATGCAGTCACAGCTATCATGAAGTCAATGTGAGAGAGGAACAGAAGAGCATGGTAACTATTAGCACTGAAGAGCAAAAGGAAGAAACAATTTCTTTCACAGAGCCTTCAAATTTGCATAAGAAAGGTGACACATATGACGTTGACGATGTTGTTAAGTATTGTGATAACCCAAAAAATGTACAGACAGAAGATATCCACGATCCACTTGGGAATTCTTCTGTAGATATTAAGCGTGAGAACACCTCTTCTCCCACAGAAGACAGCCACATGCTTACTGGTACATTAGAAATGGGACCTAATCTTAAGGCTTTCTTTGATGATGAAAATACTTTTTCTCAGTTATTCCCAAGAAATGATGACAGGAAAAGAAGGAAATGTGCAAGGGTCTATGGTAAAAGCAACAAAAAGCAAAAACAACTGTCCTGTTTAGTTTTAGACTGTTCTCCCACTGGTGCCTTTATTGACAAGTATGCAGAGTCTAAAGAAAACAAGTTGGGACACATGTTCACCAACGGCACAAATTACCCTTGTGAATATAAAACCATATCAATCGACAATGATAACATAAATGCGACGACTCCCAAAAGCTTAGTCAACAGCTCTATAGAGAACGCTTGTCATTCAAAAGGTGGCCTAATGGATCACCAGGCTGATTACGAGGAAAATGCAGAAACTGGCATTAAAGAATTCTTATGTGAGAATGAGGGCACAATTAGACAACCCTTACAGCACCAGGATGATTCACATGATTGCGCTGTGCCAGAAAACACAGTGTCATTAGTTCCTCAGGAAGATTGTAAGCCAGAGATTCCTGATACAGGTTGCCCTCTCCAACTAGCCTGTGTTCAAGAAAATGCCTCTTGTTCACCAAGCATTGAGATACCAAACCATGACACAACAATTCAGATTCCTGTACCCTTTTTAGAGCCTGGGAAAGATATGCCTTTGGTTGCGGAAATTGGAAGCACAGAACTGAAAGAACATTTAAGACCTTGCAAAAAGCCTATGGAGCGGAAGTGTAGGAAACGCATAGAACCTGGAGTCAAACCAAAGGATAAGCAGTACAAATGCAAGGTGTGTTTCACATGGTTTCTCACCTTAGGTGAGCTCGATTTCCACAAGCTCTCTCACAATCCATCACCTCCCCCAACTTGCTATATGTGTGTCCAGCGCAAGTTTACCTCCCGGGAACAGCTTAGGGACCATCTCAGGGAGAAACACGCCAAAAACAAAGCAGGTGTTTGGACTTGTGGGATGTGTTTGAAAGAAATTTCAGATGTCTGGATGTACAATGAACACTTGCGTGAGCATGCCACACAGTTTGCACGAAGAGGGCAGTCTCAGAGTTCCCTCTTGGACATGCCTGGGTGTTTCATGCAAGAAAATGCTGTGAAGAACTTCATATCTTCAATAATGCAGCATCGGCACAGCAGACCTACGAGAGACAATGTTAAATCATCATCTAAGGAAGAGAGAAGAACATCGTTTGATGTTAATGAACAAGAGCCAAAGGTTCCAGAAGAGTCTTCCACAATTCTGAAGACTAAAACGAGTATTGGGGGAGGAAATAAGCATTGCGCACTGACAACGCTTGAAGTTCTACCTAAAGCAGAGACTTCTTCTAAAAATGCTGAGATGCATCCTAACTGCAAGGACCCTTCAAGGGATTGTCATCACTGTGGCAAGCAGTTTCCAAAGCCTTTCAAGCTCCAGCGCCATTTAGTGGTCCACAGCTTGCAAAAGATTTTCCTTTGTCACAAATGCCCAGTATCCTACCAAGAGGCAAAGGAGCTTAAAGACCACCTTAAAAATGAACATGAAGAGACAGATGAGCCAGACTCAAAGCACACCACACTATATACTTGTGAACTCTGTGCTGATGTCATGCATGTAATCAAGAAGTCGTTCATCTGCAGTACCTGCAACTACACTTTTTCAAAGAAGGAACAGTTTGATCGTCACATGGAGAAACACCTTACGGGAGGCAATAAGATCTTCAAGTTCAGGGGAGTTGTGAGACCTTGCAAGCCTTTTAATTCAAAATATGATAAATCTGACACACCACCAAGCAAGAAAAGGAAAGCAACTGAGAGCAGCTTAAACATCACAATCTCACATATGCAACGCATCAAATCAGTGTTGCCTATCATAGATGACACTGTAAAGAACAGTACTGAGGAACATTCAACGCAAACAAACAATACCAGTGTGAAAATTGAAGATGAGGCTGAGGACTTCCCTGCCAGGGATACTATTGAGTGTACAGTGCAAACAGATTCTGCGGAACAGAGCCTTCCATCAACAGAGCTGAAGGAAGAAGATGAAAGCTCTTCTCCATCTTATGAAATGCAAGCAGATGAGCCCAGGGAAGTCACTGCAACAGACAAAGGAGCTCCGACAGAGATTTGTGATGTTAAAATAGAAGATGACTGTTGCACCATTCCAACAGCATTGTTAGTTTCCAAGATTGACATTTCGAGCATTACCAAACTTAAAGACACGGTGGAGACAAACCCTTCATTAAGTCTTGAAACAAGTGAACAAGGGGAAATAAGGCACTCAAGTCAATGCACCATTCAATTGTGCGGTCAAACAGACATACATTTACCAAAGCAAGGAATGCAAGGGCTCTCATCTTGTAATGACTTTGAACTCTCATCTGTGAAGCAGGATCAAAATAAACAAGATTTTCAGACTCATCACAGTGAACAGCTTACTACTGCTCTGACTAAGCACATAACTATAGTCAAATCTGATGAAACTATGAAACAAAGTCTTGAAAATAACCTTAGCACCACTGATTCTGCACATCACACCAACAGCTCTAATACATGTGAAGACAAGGATTCAACCAAGCAACAGAAGAAGAGGAAAGATCTTAAGACAGCTCACAGCT
This sequence comes from Chrosomus eos, assembly GCA_036326025.1. NCBI lineage: Eukaryota > Metazoa > Chordata > Actinopteri > Cypriniformes > Leuciscidae > Chrosomus > Chrosomus eos. The sequence goes on from CM070842.1 coordinate 14,349,783, forward strand.
CTCAGAGAACGCAATCTCCAACTGCAAGGGAAAATTTGGGGATTGACCCAAGGGCCAAAAAGAAGTTCAGACCCAGCAGGTTTGAAAATACTGATGGACAAAGGAAAAATGAACTTCCCACTGACTATCCAGTGCTTACATCAGTAAAGGATGACACAGTCAGTAACAAAATAATCTCAAAGCATAAAATAGGGTCATCTAATCTGGGCCTTCACCTGAAGAAAGGTTCTGTAGATAGTTTCTCACCAAAAAAGGTTGAGATTGTACGTCACTTCACCGAAGATTGTAAGGGGAAAAAGAACATTCCTAGGAGACCCATCCATTCCCCTTCTTCCAGGATCTCCACCATGAACAATTCATTTAACAAATCACGGTCCAAGCCAGGGGTCAGATCCATAGAGACTCACTCATACCGTACTGCAGAGTCACAGAACAACCTCCTCAGCCAGCTGTTTGGCCAAAGACTAACTAGCTTTAAAATTCCTTTAAGGAAGGACACTTCTGAATCAATTAAGGATTAAATGAATGCTATTAACGAGGAGGTAATTAAGTGATCCACTAGGCGTGTGATTAAGGCAGTGTATTCATGATACTTGGATTGTATGGCCCTCCTCTGTGAAATAATTTAACTCCTTGTTTAGTCACTTTATTGCATTCCTCTTGTAAATGTGTATTTACATATATGTGAAGACCAACAACAAAATGTATGAATATAGGATGAATATGTTGGTTACAAATTTATTTTCTCTATTTTATAGTGGAGCATTATCTCTAAGAGACTGTATTTCAGCAACAACAAAGAAAGGTTTTTGGGAAAGAATTTACTTGAAAATGAACTGAGAATATTTGTTTTCCAAATAATGCATGACACTTTAACATTACATGTTCTTAGATGTTTTCCTAGCAACAGGACCAAAAGACATCCTAAGTCTGGATCATGTCAATGTGCTTTATTTTATATGCTTTCAGAGAATTACAGTACTCCTTCATACTCTTTTACTTTACTGTATTGCGGAGACACTCATTAGTATTAGCTTTTGTATCATCACTAATTGGTGCTATGTTATTTTATAATTATTATTTTTTTGTGTAATGTGAACACAATGTCTTATAACTGAAGGGAACATGTAGCAATTACACTCATTCAATCATTGCTGGTACTTGGTTTTAGAGGGAATTACACAAACATACTGTGTAAGATCAATCAAAAAGAAAGGGTTTATTTGTGTCCTAATTTGGTCTGTTCAGAGGAGGGCAAGGGAAAAGCCTTTTCCAAAACTGTATTTAGTTTTATTTCATCTACAATATGAACTCAGGTGCTATTATTGCGCATGAAACCCTTAAGAATTCTTCCCATGCACTGATGTTACCATACACAACCCCCACACAAGATCATCTAGATGTCCCCCAGTTCTTTAATAATTACTATTTACAAGAACAAAAGGTGCTTTGTCATGTTTATATGTATCTTATATTGTATAATATTGTAGGTTGATTATTTCCAGTGCAATGCATAATGTCAAAGTTCTATTTTAATAATGTGCAAAAGATGAAGAGAAAAAAGAAAGCAAAATACAAAGCCTACTAAAGGTTTATGAGTGGATCATAAAGTGCATCATATAAACTTGGTTATTATTTTTTGTGCATCAAGTCTTTTGTTTCTTTGTCATTCTGGTGGTTTCCTTATTTAATGCTGTGGATCTGTCCAAATGAAAGTGCTTGTAACTTCTCACAATACAATGTGAAAGAATGAACTGTGTGAAGTGTGCAATAAGAAACAGAGTACAAGGTTTTTTTTTAATCAGTCAAGAACTGCACTGTATCCTTTGAATTCACATTTAATGATCACTTTAAATTGACATTCACAAGGAAAATGTGAAGATCATAGAGCCATCAAGGGTTGACAACCTGTTTTTAGTAGGGAGAATGACAGCTTTGACAAAGACAAACAAAGACATGACGTCTTCAAAAGCAGTTGTGTAACAAATCGATCTGAAAAATAAGGTGGATAGTGGGGTCCAAAACGAAGACCACGAGTAAAAATGCTTGTATCTTGTTTTTTTTTGTTTTCATTTCAAATGATACCATAAGCATAACAATTAGAGTAAAAAACTCAAGCTTATATAAACTGAGTAATCCAGCATGATTTGAGAAAATATTGTTCTAAATAGTATCTTATTATCTCAAATGTCACAAATTCGCTTATTTGTTTTCGCTTATTAATCCTAAACCTTGATTATTTCCAAGTTTAAATTAGATTTTGATTCCTAATTTTTCAGTATGGTCTGACTTTTGAACCCCACTGTTTTTATGCACATTTTAATTCCTAAATCTATGAATACGTTTTAAATGGTTTTCCCTCCAGTAACTCCACACTATGATCTAATGACAATAACTAGACAGAAAAAACCCAGTTATTCAGAATTAGAGTAACCGTACTGACTTTGCTCAAAAACAATGGCACATCATTCCATAATCATTCATACACAATAATTACCCAAATAAGAGCTTCTACTGTTTAAGCAAATGCACATCACAAACAACAGAAAATAAAGTTTGACGGTTTAATTTACTTTACTAATTTGTTGTTCAGAAAAGACAAAACAGACAAGTCTTTTCAAGCTGATTTATCGCTGTGTGTTTAGTGGCTTGTATCCCTACATGAGCCTTATTCACCTTCACATAGGAATAAAAAGCCATAAGACACAACAGCTGTAATGGAAGTGCCGCAGTGAGGGAACTGGCTTTCAACAAAGATCCAGGGGCCCGTATTGAAGGCACCTGGTAGAAGAAAGAGAGGAAGGAAAAGGATATGACAAAGCTAAGCAGGCAGAAAGATAGATATTATAGTGTGAAATTGATATGATCTTAGCTATCATAGAGGCATTCATAATGTGTCAGAGTAAGCGTCAAGAGCGAGGCATTTCCAAGACAGCTATATTTCAGTGAGGTCTAATGCATTAATCAATCATACCATGTGATGCACACAAAAGCGTCTGTAGCTGTGAATCTTCTAATTGCCACTGATTACTCTTTTGGGTTTAAGCAAATATGCAGCGAAACTCATGATTAAATGTTAATTTAATTATGCAAACAGTGATTAGTTCAATTATTCAGAGCAAATTTTACCACAATGCAAGGTGCTCATTAAACTACAGTAACTGATTACTAATGGATGTATTTATATGCAGAATTTAAAAAAAAACTGTCACAAATGGTCAGGGCAGCTGATTTGCATTATTGACAATCACAACACCCTTTTCATTGCATTTTCTCCCAGTGCTGTTTTTTTGGTGCCAAGTAATAATTGTACATCTCCTTGTCAGGACTGTTCTGATCATTTCATCTTTGAGAAAAATCTCCTGGGAGACAGCACAGCTTTGCTCTTTGAAGTGGAGTGACATTATCACTGGCTGGCCCTGAAAATAGCATCAGTTTCGCCATACTGCCACTCACAGAGGGCTGCAGATCAGGGCCAGATAGAAATGGGCGACTGGTCAGCGGTAATGACATGGAGTCTAAAGGGAACAGAGGCCATCTTCAATCTCACCTTTCAATCCCAGCAACCCTCAGTCCTCATTCAGCAGCGTATAGTGCCACTCACAGCTTTGGCACTGATGGAAAATTACTAGGAATTCCATCACATTGCCCCAATGTCAGAGACGGAGAGTGACAGCGGGAGAAAAAATGATAAATGTGACTATTTGGTTCGGGGAGAGCTTTCGGCTCCCTATGCCACAACACAATATTTAATCAGGGGTATGGGGCGAGTCATTTTGCTGTTAATTTATGGCTCATTTGGGGGATAATACCAGGCTGTCATCCATTTACATCATAACGAGTAAAGATGATTTGATGAGAAGGTTCCCCAGTGCTGGAAAACAGGAAATGCAACACATCAGTGGTGTAGTCTACGTGATACGCAGGTATACGCCGTATACCCACTAGAAAATGTCAAGGATTTCCGTATACCCACTAGGAAATGTCAAAGATCTCCGTATACCCACTTTAAAACGCGTGAGGATTCGTAACAACATCGTTTTGTGAGAGAATTTTCATTCATAAATTCACCCCGCCGTGACGTCTGTGTTTGCGCAGCGCCCCAGATCGAATCGCGGAAGCCAGCAACAAATAACCTACTGTAAAGCGGAACGTCACGCAATTTAGCCATTTTTGAATGAATAAATCAAAAGTAGGCTAATGATAGAATCAAATCTCGATATTTACTAAGTGTCTATGAATATTAAAGCTCAAAAAGACTGCTATTGAAATAAACTCTGAATGTTCTGCGTGTTTCTGTGAATGAGCGCTCAATGTGTGCTCTAGCCTACTACACACTGAACACTACACACTGAACACTACACACTGAACACTACACACTGAACACTACACGCTGAACACTACACGCTGAACACTACACACTGAACACTACACACTGACGCGCGCGTGACACTCGTGGTGTTTTTAGCGTCTATGAGGAGGACATGAGCACATTTGAACTTCATTGCAGAGCTTTTATGAGAGTCACTTCACAAGAATTTTACCATTTCATTTAATAAAACTACCGTCGTTCATTCGTATCATATTCACACTCACAAACTTTAAAGTCTTCATGACAACCTGTCAAAATCAAAGTTTTGTATAACTTAAAATATAAAATATAACAGAAATATTTTATTATTGCACAGTAGAGTATACTTCAAGTAGGCCTAATAATAATAATAATAATAGTTTATTAAAACACAGAAGCTCAAATGTCTTTAATTTACAACCCACCAAAATAAAAGTTTGTAGATAAATTAAGTAACTACAGGGAATTATGAAAGAAATTGCATAGTAAGATGTACTTTTTAAAATAATAATAATCAAATCTATTAAAACACAATTTCAAAGGAATATCACACAAGTTTTTAAAAAGTACATTTTTATTTGTGCTTACAATGTTTAAGTATTGTAAGTGTCAGCTGATAAAACCTGGTATATCACAGTATACTCACTACAAAAAACTAGACTACACCACTGCAACACATGTAATGCCTTCAATGGAGGATGCCCATGTGTAAACCAGCATGAGTTATGATTGTGTTTTGTCAGGATTAAGGCATGAATGAACAGCCATCACTGCAAGCCCCCAGCACGTCATCATAAAACCAAACAAAGGACAGCCTTAAAAATCCAAATCAGTCCTACTTCACCATTTAAGTGGGTTTTATGTCCAACCTATTACTGGTTTATGAATATGAAACAAAAAAGAATTGGATAACACTTTTTACGATGACTGCATATATAACAATGCATTAGATGCTTTAAAATGCATGTTCTGGTAAATGAACCCAGATATATTCCATTATAATACATACAACCCATATTATATTTTTCCAATGGATAATGGTATAATATAAATATTTATATCTAATAATGTAATGGCAAGTGAAACAAAATTCCTAAAACTAATATAACATTTAATGCAATACTCTACACAGCTGTCAGTGTCATTAAAAAGTCTTCATGTGTTAATTCAATATAACTTTTTTTTGTGGAAAATTACAAATTAATTTTAAAACTGTAAAAATGCTACAGTAAAACTTTTAATCATCTACTATAAAATGTGTTTTATTGATAGGCCACTTACGATGAATTGCTTTACCACCTGTGTTTTTATGGCAGTTATCAGTATATTAAGCGAACATACATAAAAATACAGTTATAAACAGTATAAGGAAAATAGAATAATGTCTACTTAAAACAGTTGAATGCTTCAAAACATAAGCAGTCTTCATAGAAAGTGTGACCAAAGATTGTTTTCAAAGCTCTACCTATCAGATCCTCCGTGCTTCACGAGTTTTAGATTCACCTGTCAGCATGAGGAAAACACTTTAAAGACACGACTGTGGTAAAGACAACAAAAGTGACGGTCCCTCAACAGCCTGCGCAGTCAAACTATTCCTCAACGCTTTGAGAAGCTGCATATGCATCACAGGGCTTTGAAAGGCACATCTGAACTACAATGGTGCTACAATCTTGAGTAGTCTCGCAGGTCGCATTAGACCTGCTGTCAGCACTCGCTGCAACAAACCAAGGTAAACAGAGTCCTTGATCTTCTTGAAGCAGAGCAAGAGAACTTGAGTGCGTGTCTTTCATTTCAAAGCGTGCAGTTGAAGAGACCATCTAGTGGCACACAGTTCACTCAAGGTCTTGGTTTAAAGTTCTACATAGATTTTAAAATGATTGCGGCTGCCCCCAAAACAAGCCAGGTGTATATCAGGCCGCGTGACCTCTGAGATTGGGGTGACTGCAAAGTAGACAGCGAGCAGCATCTCTGTAATGAGCTGCCGCCCCTGACACCATCATCTAGCGTCGGTTGCGCATTTAGATTGGCCATGGTACGAGTTGATGAGCTCTCAAATTGTTCCCGTGAAAAGTTCAGTGGAAAACAAGTCTTAAGCCTGGGAGTAAAACTCAATTAATTATTAATTTGGTGTGTCATAAAGAACAGGATAAGACTCGAAGGGAAATGCTAAACACCTCAAAGCTAAAATAATACCTCCGCTTGGGTTCTCAGTGATTTGGAATACAATTAAAAACTCAATTTGAAAGGTTTGCGAGTTATAGCGGCACAAGATTAATTCGCAATTGGAAAAATGGCCGTTTAGGGCCGTCAGACATTTTTGGCTTGTTAGCACTGCGGTTTATTCTCTTCCCAGAGGTAATATGTCATACTTCATTAATTCTTAATAGACATAGCCTGAAACAGTGCAACAATTCATGTTTCAACACTGCTACATCCTCTCCTTAACTGTCATTCCCCTAAGGCGTTTTTCCCCCCAGTGTGGATAGCTGTAGAGCGGTTTGCACTAGCATTGCATGTGTCTGAGCGTGAACGTGTGTGTGTGCATGTGTGAGAGATCGCAATTGACAAGGGTATAGCCCACTAACAGACAACTTAAAATGTCAGGGAATCCAACTGTCAGGCAGCTCAGAAGTGACACATGGCATATTTGATGGTAAATCCCAGTGCTGGTTGTGACTCACTCAGATTAGCGATGTGATTCAGGGAACACGCCAAACTACTGAAGACAGGCTGACTTTTAATTACATCATTTACAAAATTGAGAATTTTAGAGTGAATGAGCAGCTATTGATGAACAAACACCGCCGGCTCAGATTAGCAACAAATTTGACATGCTAGATAAATAGTCCATAACTGGGGGTAAAACAACAACATCCATCTGTGTCATTCACATCAATCTTCTCACTTTTTCTAGACTTAAATATAATACAACATAAATATATTATGTAAAAATATAACATTTGAAATATGTAAAAATGATTTATTTATATATATATATATATATATATATATTATATATATATATATATATATATAATTCATTTTGACATTTCAAATGTTATATATATAAATAAATGCATGAATATATCTAAAGATTAATGTAAACATGTATGTGTTATATATATATCCAAATTCATGTTTTTAAATGTTTTCTTTTAAATGTTAAATCCTGTGGGCTAGTCACAGTCTGACTACTACCACAACTGTTTGCGTGTGGATCTCGTCTCTATGCTCCAGTGAGATAACTGGAGAGCACAATTCTTTAAGACATTGCTGGACATCCCTGGAGACTATGAACAGTTTTGAGTGTATATATAGCATTGCATTAACATTACATACACACACACACACATATATACATATATATATATATATATAATATATATATATATATATATATATATATATATATATATATATATATATATATATATATATAATATATATATATATATAGATCAAGAGTTGTATAATTATAATAATAATATTCAAGCTCTTGCCTATTAAAACCAGGCCTTTCTGTTTAACCATTAGTATCAGATGTAGTATCACTATTGTACTATTAACTATACCAAAAACAGCCACAGAAACTTACCAAAACCATATTACATCACTTTTAGTTTCACACATACACAAATACAGTACTCACTCAACACAACACACAGACATATAGAGTATATTTAGCAATAAAATTAAATAAGCAACCTGTTCATATTTGGAAATGAATATTAAGGACCTCAACCACCTGCAGACATACATTCTTCAGAATAGACAACACTAAAAAAAACATGAATTACATCTAATTCACTGATTTACATTACAGCATCAACTCACTGAGAAGTAAAAAAGGGACCTTTGATACACACCTGTGCCATCCACCATCACCACTCGCCTTCCATCTGTGTCTTTCCTCTGTCTTTCATCTCCTCCCCCTCTCTCTCTCTCTCTCTCTCTCTCTCTCCATCTGAAATGAGGAATGAGTTGGTGAGTCTTCGGCTCAGTGAGGTACAGATTGGGGCTCAGCTGCAGAAACTGACATCATCCTTACAAGAGCGCACGTTTACCCCTCCCGTAGTCTTTCTCTCTCCCTCTCTCTCTCTCTCTCCCCATTTCCCCCCTCCCCACGCCCCCACTTCCCAGAGCCCTTCCTCATAAACGAAATACATTGGTTACAGAAAATAAGGAGCGAATTCGCCCGCCTCGACTGTTTGCGCAGCAAATCTGCTTTATATTCAAAGTCTCCTAACACGGTGTGTGCTGTGGGATCAAGTAGCATTAGCATTCCCTACAGCCACAGGTTTGAGAACTCAAAGTGTGAGGCGGTCACATGCACTGGGGAGCGTGCTTGTCCACGCTTCTGCCACAGGTTATTAGAGACCGGCAACCAGAATACACTCTTACAGAAAGGATCTCGCTCGAGAGCCACGTTTGTCAATGCGCAAGCACACGCGAACACGCACTTATCTCTATCACCTCTCCCTCCCGCTGGAATTTTCCTGTCCCAAGTCATTTAGATTTTCATTTATCATTGTAAGGTAAGACTGTGGCAGCTGTTATTAAAATAGATTGCCTCTGCTAAAACGCCATAATGCGGGTAGCGTTGAGAGCCGTATATATGGCTGCCTGAATTTGTATACTGTAAATATGGACATATGTGCTATAAACATATGAATGCATCGGTATTCCCTGGAAGGAATTAAATGGAGGAAAAATATGACAGCCGGTTAGGTGTGTTTTTTCCAGTTGTTTGTCATAGACAGAGCCAGAAATGAAGATGACATAGTAAATTACACTACCAATGTGGCAGACACTACTAAGCTTGGCCTGTTTTCTTGTTTGTGTTTTTATCTCCACTTCAGTTTCTCAGGACACTTGCATTGAGAATTCCTTCTCTTGTTTCCATAGTGACACTTTTTCCTCCTTTGTATAAGCATGTGCACTATGCGTCGCCGTGGATAGACGTTTCGCAGCGAGGAGCGTTCGCTGGTGTTAATTACTGTGTGTACAATTAAACGCTGTTCATTAACAGGCTGTTACTATTATTTTTCATCTTGGGGCATAATTAAATCCCCCTGTAAAATCTGCATGATCACAATCTGACGGAAAAAAAAAAACACATCAAAAAAAAAAGAGGGAAATGCACACTTTTAAACGCCATCCACCAAACACTTTAAATCTGTAGAGCATTACGGCATGAAATACTGTAGTATAAAGAAACAAAGCAGAGTAGCTTCAACTTCCTCTCTCAGTGGAAACTGCAAACCTATTATCTGCTTCCCAGACCAGTGGGTGGTAGATGGAGGTGCTCGATCACCTCAGTCAAACAAGGAGGTCTAATGATGAGCTCTTAAATTGTTCTCACAAAAAGATCAGCTGAAAAGTGTAAAGCCTGGGGGTAAAACTCATTTCATTATTAATGTGCTGGGCTATAAAGATCTAAGCGGGGAAATGCTAAACAACTTAAAAGTAAAAAACCTGGGTTCATGTTACATCCGACATCCAATTAAAATGAAATGGTAGTCTTTTTTGGCTGTTACTATTTTTCACCTTAAACACCAATGACTATCTAGAAAGCAGAATGGCCGATGGCCAATGTAACGCCAACATACTGTATTCAATGATGGCAAAGGAGATGTCCACAAAATTGATAAACATTTAAAGAAGCATGCCGTTTTGCACATTTCTCCCTCTTTCACAGACATAAACCTTTTCCTTTTAAAGGACCCGTTCTTCGCGATTCCATTTTTCAAACTTTAGTTTGTGTGTTAAGGCCTGTTCACACCGGGACGAATTTCGCGTGCGATATTCGTCAACGTTTAAAGCCTCGTGACTAAAAATGGGCGCCAATGTGAGTGCGCACACCGACGCGTAAAACACCACGCGTAAAAGCGTCATTTTTTTTTAAAACGCCTCGGGTTCGCTATTTTTGTTTGACGCGCCGCGTCAAAAACTATCCGACCAATGAGATTGCCGCTTTTGCTCACGTGTCTGGAGCTTCTGAAGTTACAGTAAAACACAACTTGGGGGCGCTCAAACACAAAACGGTCTTGCCGAGCACACATACGTAACAGCAAAGAAGATATACAGCGTCTACACTCTGCTGGGAAGAAATAAGATGAGGAAGATGCAAGGCAAGATGAATGTAGAGCTGCTGGTCTTGTTGTTGTCTATATAAAGAGACACCAACGAGAATAAAGAACTATATGACAAACGCGACAAACTTGCTCTCTTCTTCTGAGTGACAAGCGAGTGTCAGAAGCACTTTGTGGACCGGGGTATTTAGCGCCATCTAATGTCAGGGAATGAATTTGCATGTTGACTCGGCTCATCGTCAGCGAAAATCGCTTGGGTGTGAACACAAAAAACGTGTTGAAAAACGCTGACCAATAACACGAGCCGATATTCGTCCCGGTGTGTACGAGGCTTAATGTTGCTGTTAGAGCATAAATAATACCTGTAAAATTATGAAGATCAAAGTTCAATGCCTAGCGAGATATTTTATTTAACAGAAGTCCCCTTTCAAAGCATACAGCGAACAGCCGGTTTGGACTACATCGCTCTAATTCCTTTTTTAATGACGTAACTAGAATAGTTTTTTGACTAATCTCCGCCCACAGGAATACACAAAAAAGGGGGCGTGGTCTTGTTGCGCTCCCACTTCAGCTGCGCAGGCATCTCCAATTTATGGTAAGAGGCGTGACCTTTCCGGGCAACGTGCGATAAGCTGCTGTCGAATTACAACACAGGAACCGCTGGCACAATCAGAACTCGTTACGTATTTCTGAAGGAGGGACTTCATAGAACAAGGAAGTCATCAAGCCGTTTTTTTGGACAGTGAAAACAGCGGTATAGAGATAAGTAAATTGTGTGAAAAATACTGTGTTTTTTTACACGCGAAACATGAACACATGTTATATTGCACACTGTAAACATAATCAAAGCTTCAAAAAAACATGAAGAACAGGACCTTTAAAATTAGTGAATGCAGTTTGAAGTTGTGACAGTTCATGTCTGATGCTGTATTTAAAGGGATAGTTCACCCAAAAATGAAAATTAGCCCATGATGTACTCACCCTCAAGTCATCCTAGGTGTATATGACATTCTTCTTTCAGACGAGTTATATTAAAAATGTCCTGGCTCTTCCCAGCTTTATAATGGCAGTGAATGGCCATTTCTGTTTTGAAGTCCATAAAAGTGCATCTATCCATCATAAAAGTGCTCCACACTGCTCTGGGGGGTTAATAAAGGTCTTCTGAAGCAAAGAAGAAATAAAAAAATATTTATATTTAACACGTTACAAAGTAAAATTCTAGCTTCTGGCCAAACAGCCATGCGCAGCCCACTAACGCCTAAAGCTCAACTTACGAAACTTGTGGCGTCGGAAGTAGCGTAGTGCATCATGGTGCATTGCTTGACACAAACACATTGCTTCACTTCAGAAGGCCTTTATTAACCCCGGAGCAGTGTGGAGAATTTTTATCATGGATAGATGCCCTTTTATGGACTTCAAAACAGAAACGGCAATTCACTGCCATTATAAGGCTTGGAAGAGCCAGGACATTTATTAATATAACTCTGATTGTATTCGTCTGAAAGAAGAATGTCATATACACCTAGGATGACTTGAGGGTGAGTCATCCTAGGTGTGGGCTAATTTTCATTTTTGGGTGAACTATCCCTTTAATATTCCTTTATGAATAAGGTCAATTTCAAAGTGTTTATATCCAAAAGAAATGATCTTGGTAACTTCTGTATGTGGCGCACTGCATTTTTTTTCTTTGTCATGCAGTCGCACAGACTCTGATCAGTGCTGTTGGTGGTTCCGAGGCTTGCATTTTGTTTATCAACTGATGTCGCAATGATTTAAATAGTAATAATAATAATAATTACTGAAGTCATTGTCGAGTCTTGCAGTTCAAGTCCAAGTCGAGTCTCGAGTCATTGGTACCAAAGTCTTTTTCTTTATTTAGTCAATCAAGTCACAAGTCCTTTAAGTCCTAACTCAAGTCCCCCACCTCTGCAATCAATGCAGATCTCAGCAGAAAATGCAAACCCTATCACAAACCCAAAAGTTTTGCTATTCAGATTAGTGGGTGGTAGATGGAAATACTCAATCACTGCAAAACAAACAAGAAGGTCTAAGGATGTCAGGGATAAAAACACTGGGGTTTTGATGGAGACTTTATGAATGGATTTGTTCTTTCATGCCAAGCCACTAAATCAGCTCAAATGGGTTTGTTTCATGCCAATTACACGCTAAATCCAGCGAGTGACATGTCTGCGACGATTATAAATGGCCACAAGTGATGATTATAGTGTATCTTCTGGTGTCATTAAATGATTTGTAACAACATCTTTAGTTCAGAGTTAAATATAAGGCACTCTCTAAAGCTGGGTATATTTACTTGCTGAATACTGCACAGCACATACTGTAGACATAGTATGTACTATTAATAGTATGTGAACAGCACACATTAAGTATCATTAATGTATCAAAAAAAGCAAAGTAAGTATTAAAAGTATTGTACAATATTGCAAGATGACTTTGTACACTGCTTAATTCAGCAAGTGGTGTCCAGTTTGATCAACTATTTGGTGAAAAAATCTATTAACATTCCAATCAACAAGTCCAAAAAAATGTCTTCGGGCATTGCGGGATACAGTTTTCTATGAAGTGCAGAATGTCATCAAACAATTTCCCATTACGTGTACAGTATGCATACAATTTACTACAGAAATAAGGGCAGAATAACAGTATTCGGTTTCAAACATAGCTAGTACAGGCCGGTGGGTTATATGACAAAAATCTTATCACAATACGAGTAGGCTTAATTTTATTTCTCGTCTGTTTGCATTGATAACAATATATATATATATATCACAATAGTTCGTTTTGCTTTAAATAATGTTTTTATGATATCAACATTTTTTATACCATTTCATAATTCTAAATTTCAATATCACAAAAATAAAAAAGTACTAGCCTACACTCTAAAACCTATTGGGTTGAAAATAAAATAACCACTCTCTCAGTAGCAGGACAATGCATATTTGAATGTTCACTGAGATTGTACTTGTCAAAGGTTAAATAGACAGCCGGATCGTTTTCATTTAGGAATAAACGTCTGGGGGTGTTTAAATTGAAATTCTCTTTGAGAATGAGATCGACATTTTTTCAACCAAAATGGTGCTGGTTGTCAAGCTGGAGTGTTGCTGAAATCTGGTCATAGTCTTAATTTATTAAAATTACAAAAGTCACTCAGGTCAAGAGCCTGTGATTTTTTCTTTGTCTTTTGTCGTTTAACATGGACAGACTGCAGCAGGATTATTAGGACACTGTCAAATGCATGGACCTAATATACTGTTACATGTGTTTTCTTTCTCAACTGTTTACGTCCATTTAAGACATAAATTACTGTTTACGAGGATACTCACAGACAGGCATTTTGGCACATAAGTGTGTGTATTTGACTGTTCAAGCCCAATAAGACGCCAAAAAGAACTGTTCATTTCTCGTGCTCATTCAGTATTATGAGCAGCAGCTTTATGTGCGCGTTTCTGGTGTGTTCAAGAAACCACCTCAGAGACAGCGTGTGTATATACATCGAATGGATTTATCTTTTGATGCCAAGTGACTGAAGGGTTTTAAATCAATTGTTTTAAAACTGCAATGCTTAAAAACACATTCAAATGATAAGCAACAGCATGGCAATGTTACGTGAAGATAACTGCGATAGAGCCAAATAATCCAAAATTTTGAACAGTTGACAAATTTCTACTAGTTTTCATCTTTACCAGTATATCACCCACCCATAGCTAGTTTAAAATGATAAAGGTTCCAAACTGCTGTATACTACAACGTTGTTACATGTCCGATCACTAAATGTAATGTTTAATTCAGTGAATAAAGTAATGTTGGTTTTGCATTTTTTATTTTGTGTAAAAATGTATTTTAAGATGAAATAAGTAAGCTGTCATAAAGGTAAAAGAGTTATTCATTGTGAAATGCAGTACTCTACAAAATATACTCTGGCAAATGTAGCAGTAGGTGATCCAGTATTAACATACTAATAATACTACACACTACTTGCTTTCAAACATAGTTACACAAGTGCTTATTGTCACCTGTAACACCTGTGGATTCCTTGCATTAAAGGTTCTGGAAATAAGCCAAGTCCTTCAATTGATCATCATAAGCTATCTGAAATGCAGATACACCCTAAATTCCCAAACAAATTAGGACTGTTGTAGAGCGCTTGATTTTCCTTAGCGGTGTGTGTCCTTGAATCAATGTCTGCATTTCTTTCTTCCCTTTCTATTCTGTCTTCAATCAATCCTTTAGGCGTAACGGTACCTATTTCTCTGTGTATAATTGGACTGGATGACAGCCATATTTGAAGCCAACAGATGAAAGCATCTTTTGACAATGGAGTGTCTAGCCTGTGACATGACTTGAATGAGGAAGAGATTGCTGTGCACATACACGGGTACGAACACACAAAAACCCTACACACGTGAAATAAAATAAATTGCCCATAGTACAGTTGTTGAGGGAAGTCTGTGGGAATACACTTGAGAAATAAAATCCATTACCATTCCCCGCATTAAGAATGAGGCTGCACTGCATACCAAAAGACACGTGCTGTAATTATTGAGGTAGATCATTGGATCATCACAAAATATCATTGTTATGGCTAAAAAAGGGATACAATCCTCCATTTTTAAGGCATACAAAATGAGAATACAATCCCTAACACTAGGACTGTCAAATTGAATTACATCTGCTGAATCTGTCAAAGCAGTCACAAATAATTCACATATTAAAGGTGCAGTATATAATATTGAGAGCTAGTGGTTAAAGTGGGTACTGCGGTCCAAATTCTAAATATTGGAGAGAGTTGTTTCCCCTACCACTTCATCCTCAGACTTGACTAAGATTGAGAATAAAGTTATAAAATAAGAATAAAAAAAGTGAAAAACGAAAGAACCAAACCTAACATTTCTTGTCATAAACACAATTTGCTGCCAAAACAATGAAACTTTCCTTACAACTTTAATCTTAATTCTACAACTATACAACTTATGAATTTAATCTTAAAACATTTATATGTTATTCTTTATTTAATGTGCTACTAAAACACTCAAAACAATGGGTATTACAAGTGAATATTCCAGTGTTTCCCATATATTGATTTATCTGTGGTGGCCCACCACAATATCAACACTAACCGCCACAAATAGATTTCAGTGCTTCCCATTCCAGACTGTGGCGACCCGGAAATATATTTAACCTTCTCATAATAACATAAAAGGTCTTTAATGTCATGTTTTGCACCATTGCTGTCAAACAAACTAAAATCGAAAGCGCGATAAGGCTTTGTGTCCTTCGCAAAAGACTGTCTGTTTGCGTTACACAAAGAGAAGTGCGCATTTCACTCACGCCATCAGTATGATCAGCTCCACGTCTCAGTTCAACAGTGAATGAATGCAGTGAACTCCATCTGTACATGAGTTTAGTGTGCATTTGGAAACGCAGTTGCGCATTATTTTTTACATTTGTATAGTTGGGGATTACAGCATTTCACTAGATTTGTAAAGAGACGAGTTTGTAAACTTGTTTTCCGCAAAAGTAAAAGCTCGACTGCATTTTTCGTCAAAATAAAAACTCACGGGTTTATCCCATTTCTTTTTTTTTTTTTTTTTTTTTTTTATTTTTTTTTTTTTTATTAGGAAAGAACCTGTGTACATGAGGTTACATATCCAGTATTAATACATATGTCTTTCCATTTTCCACTTTTATGAGTCATGAACAATAGTATATTTAACCAAATCACTGTTCTATCTAAATGGATCCTCAGAACATACTCTTCCAATTTACACTTTTAGATTTTCTTGGTATGTGTATAACTCAAAATCAAACGTAATAAAAGTAAAGAACTATATACAATGAAACAGGGGGCTTACAGAAAAAGAAAATAAACAATAAAACGATCATCAATCAGGTGGGGTGATCACGTCAGAAAAGTTATAAAGAATCTGTTCTGATTGGGGTTATATACTTAATCCACTTGTCCCACACGCGATAGAATTTGTCTCTTTCGATATTCAAGGTGTGGGTTAACTTTTCCATCTTAAAAATTTCTAGGACTATATCCAGCCAGTTATCAATCGTAGGTGGGACTGGGTTAAGCCATTTCCTGGTAATATTTTTTTTACTTGCTACAAGAAGTGCCTGTAACAATTTTTTATCTCTTCTCTGTTCCATAAAAGCTGTTTCCCCAAGATATAGAACTACAAAATTAAATGGTATCTCCATTCCAAAAACCAAGTTCAAAATTCTGTGTATTTCTTTCCAGTATGTACTCAATTTAGGACACCCCCAAAATATGTGAAAATGGTTAGCTTCCTCTGGGCCACACTGTCTCCAACATGTTAATGATGAATTCTTATATTTATCCTGAGCTGGAGTCCTAAAGTACCTAATGACATTCTTCCAGCAGTGTTCTCTCCAAGACAAAGAATTAGTCGATGACCACTGAAATCTCCAAATTTCTTCCCAGCTATCTTCTGTAATTGCAACTACTGCTTCTTTTTCCCATTTTTGTTTTATATACCATGTGTTATCTTTCTCAGTCATGGACATAGCGGTATAAACCCTTGAGATTAATTTTTGTGTCCTCGATCCATATGCTAATTTCAAAATTTTATAAAACTCCGTCTCGGCTGCAGAGAACTCTGTAAATTTACATCTTGCATTAAAGTTGTGGCGTACCTGGAGGTATCTAAAGAAGTCATTTTTCCTTAATTCAAATTTGGTCTGCATAGACTGGAAACTTCGAAAGGCATTCTTTTCCGTGAATGTGTGGTAAGTGGTAAGACCCTTCTTTATCCAGGATTTAAAAGTGCAGTCTCTTGTGTTGGGGGGAAAGTCTGTATCAAATGCGCACCACCTGAACAAGTTCAACATTTTCTCAATTCGTGTTAAATGAATCACCTTCATCCAAATCTTAAGTGTTAGATTTATCCAACAATTTATCTTCCCCAATTGAGCCACCAGACCACTGTCACCAATCAAGGCCTGCAGAGGAAATGTAGTTATCATGTTACATTCAAGTTCCTTCCACTTAGCCTTATAGTCCTCATTGCACCAATAAAAGACAGGGACAAGCTGGGAGGCATAAAAGTATTTTTTCAGGCATGGAAGAGCTATGCCTCCCTTTTCCTTTGCTAACTGTAAGGTACTATAACGGATTCTTGGCTTTTTTCCCTGCCAGATGAACCGAGATATCTGCTTATCCCATTCCCTAAATTGATGGTCTGGTATCTCAATCGGGAGAGTTCTAAATACATACAACAATTTTGGGAGCACTGTCATCCTGATTGCATTTACTCTGGAGCTCAGGCTTAGGTATGGAACCAGATTCCACCTATGCAGATCTGCCTTTATTTTTAAGGATAACGGCTCATAGTTAGTCTGAAATAGGGCTGATAGGTCTTTAGTCACTGTTACCCCCAAATATTTGATTCCTTCTGCATCCCACTTTAAATTATATCCATTTCGTAAGTTTGCTGATGCATTGTAATTCAAAGTCATAACCTGTGTTTTTGAAATATTCAACTTGTAGCCTGACAGGTTTCCAAATTCTTTCAGAAGGGTCATTAAACCATTAAATGACTCTTCAGGCTTTCCCAAAAAAACTAATACATCATCAGCAAACATCGCCACCCTGTGTTCAACCCCTGCTATTGACACACCCTTAATTTTTGCGCTTTGTCTTATTAGTTGACCTAAGGGCTCAATAAACAATGCAAATAAGATTGGGGAGATCGGGCATCCCTGACGTGATCCGCGTTCTAACACAAAGGAAGCAGAGAGATCGCCATTGATTTTTATCTGAGCCATTGGTCTGGAATATAAAGATTGAATAACCCTGGTAAAACTATTGTGAAATGCAAATTTTCCCATGACTTTGTAGAGGAAAAGCCATCTTACAGAATCAAAGGCTTTTTCCGCGTCGAGTCCAACTATTAAGGATCTTGTTTTATGTTGTTTTATTTGCTCTATAATATGTAAAGACCTCCTAATATTATCCATTGTTTGCCTTTGGTGTATAAACCCGGTCTGGTCTAAATTAATTAGCTCTGGTAAGACTCTCTCCAATCTGCGTGCTAGGATAGAGGTAAACAATTTATAATCCACATTGAGGACACTTATAGGCCTATAGTTTCCACATTCTTGCTTGTCCTTGTCCTCTTTGGGAATAACTGAAATTAACGCTTCCCCCAAGAAGGAGGGGTTTCCCCAGTCTGTAATACCCAGTTGAATGTTCGAATTAATAATGGTGAAAGACTTGTTCTCAGGCATTTATACCACTCTCCCGTGAACCCATCGGATCCAGGAGACTTTCCTGATTTTAATCTGGATATAGCAAAATTTAGCTCTTCAACCGCTATTGGCCTAATTAGTGCCTCGTTTTGTGAATCTTTAACTTTAGGTAGTTCTAGACCATTCAAGAAACCCTCAATCTGTTCTTCACTAGCAGCCGGGGGTTGTGTATATAGTTCTCGGTAAAACAGTTCAAAACATTCCTTAATTCCTCTCCTGGTATCCTCAATTCTATTAGTTTTAGGGTTTCTAATCTTATAGATTGCATTCTCCATTTGCTGCTTGCGCAGTCTATAGGCTAGTATTTTGGCTGATCTAGCTCCCACTTCATAATTTCTTTGTTTTAAAAAAATCTGCTTCTTCTGTGTTTCCAATGTATAAATGCTATCTATTTCAATCTGTACTTTCTTAATTTCTGATCTCATCTGAGCAGATGTTCTTCGGCTATCAGTTAGTTGTAACTGTTTTAGTCTTGCCTGCAAATCCGCCAGTGTTTTACCTCTGCACTTTTTCATATAAGATGTCAAAGAAATTATTTTTCCCCTTAAGACTGCCTTTAACGTATCCCATAAGATTATTGGTGAGATTACTCCATCATCATTAAATTCTAAGCATTCTGTAATATCTCTCTGCAGTTTTTCTACTGTCTTAGGGTCGTTGAGGATAAATGAATTCAACTTCCACCGGGTTGTTTTTATTTCACTTTCCAAGTTAACTTGTAAAGTTATAGGGCTGTGGTCCGACAGGTCAATTGTAGATATTTGGGAGTCCTTTATTCTAAACCGGTCTGAACTGAATATAAGGAAATAATCCAGCCTGGAGTAAACTAAATGTGGGACCGAAAAATGAGTATAATCCTTTGTTTTGGGGTGCTGGTCTCTCCACACATCTATGACTCCCAACTCCCCCATCAAAGATTTCACTTTCTTGGATAATGAATTATGTTGAGTTGTCCCCCTAGACGAGTCCATCAATGGGTCTAGCTTTATATTGAGATCACCTCCACAGATGACGACACCTTGGGAGGTAACCATTAAATCAAATACTTTTTTATAGAACCCCCAGTCACTCCCCGGCGGAGCATACACATTTATCAATGTTACTTCAGTCCCTTCCACTCTGCCAGTAATTTTAATAAATCGCCCATCATCATCCGCTAGTTCAGATAAATGTTCATATGTGAGACCACTTGAAATCAACGTTGCTACTCCTCTTTTGTGTGCAGATTTATGTGATGATGAAAAGACGTGTTTAAAGCCCTGTCTTTTTAATTTTGCATGTTCAGCTTGTGACATATGGGTTTCTTGAAGAAAGGCAATATGTGCTTTTTCTTTCTTTAATTTGGATAAAATCTTACTTCTCTTAATCGGATTTATTACCCCATTCACGTTAAAAGAGATAACTTTCACTTCCCTATTATGCATATCGTTGTTACTATGACATTATAATTAAAATCGACCCCCACCTGACCCATTATATACTTGCCCCTCTTAAAATAAGAACTAAAAACAAGAAAAACAGTAACGAACAATTTTTTTTGAACGATAACCATTAGAAAAGTCATACCCACTTCCAAAAGTGAGGCCCCATCCCTCCTGGGCCTCTTCACTGAGGGATGTCCTCTCTGTCCCAAATGGCTTAGAGGGCCCTCGACTAACATTGTCATACTTTTGTCCACTTGAATCCACGACGTATCTTTAAGTTCGTAGACTGCATCCAAGTCCTGCCTTCAAGTAATGTACCGCTCCCATGGTAGTTGAAATCCAGTGACCCCTATTAGGTATCGGAGTGTCCTGCTTGATTTCGCCTGAACGCCAGTAATTTCTCCTTGTAACCCGGTTCTCCTGCCGTCTGCCGCTTACGCCGTGCTCGCGCTGGTTGCCATGTATACCTTTGTAGCCTCTCCAAAAGTGAGCCTGGCTGCACTACTACCGTTACGGGCAAACCCCTCTCCGCCAGGTCCGCTGATGCTTCTTCCATTGTGTCATAAGTTTTAGTCTCCCCGTCGAAAAACACCCGCAATCGAGCTGGAAACAGGGTTTGAAATCTCACGTTATTGTCCCGCAAAATCCTCCGTATTTCTCCGTATTCCCTTCGTCTGGCCAATATTTCGGGTGCGTAGTCGTGGTCGAGGTTAATTTTGTTATTGTTCCACATAAAGCCTTTCTTCTCCCACGCCACTTTCAGCACTTCTTTTTTTCGGTAGCTCAGGAATTTGACTACTATTGATCTGGGCTTGCTGTCTGCTGGAGGCTGTGGCGCTAACGCCCTGTGTGCTCGTTCAATCTGTAAGTCCGTAGTAGGCGGAATGTCTAGGTTCTCTCGTAGTAGCTTCTCCACAAATGTCATAACTGCTGCCGGTGGGCCTTCTGCTCCTTCTGGGACCCCGTAAATCCTTACGTTCTCCCTACGGGAGCGCCCCTCTAGGTCCGTTAACTTTAGCTGAAGCTGCTCATGTATCTTTAGCAGTTCTGCCGTCACCTCCTCCACACCTTGCACTCTGTCTTCAGCAGTTGCAATCCGTGTCTCTGCTTCATCCAACCTCGAGTTTATTTTGTTATTTCACCCTTAATGTCGTCCAGTTGTTGCTTATTGTCTTTACGAAATCCCGTTAGTTCGTGGAAGACCTTCGTTAAAGTAATCTCGTCTTTGCCATCCATGTTAACAGATTCCTTGCTAGCCGAAGTGCTAGCGCTAACCTGTGCGTGTTCGTCAACGTTCTTATCAACTGCCTGGGCGGGCTTTTTGGTCTTATTCTTGGATGCCATTACTTTCCCCTTTTCACTTTGACTTCGAAGCACAAATTCACTGCATTTTTTGACTTCTGGGGTTATTTATTCTCAAAATTGTCGTCAGAGATTTTCTAAGATGCCATCTCTGGTGGCGACCCGGAAGCTCCCTATCGGTTTATCCCATTTCTATACCCTTATGTACAGGGATTAGGACAAAACGAATTATGAAAGTTTAATTTATTTTTCAGTGGATTTGTTTTACAATACATGGCTATTATGATCATATGACTTAATAATATTATAGTAGTAGTATGTAGTGTAATGTAGACTGAGACACTAGATCACAACTAAAAAGAGGTTTGAGCCCCCGTGAAAGTTAAGGTACAAGTCAATGCACTGGCTTTGTTCAAGTTGCACAGTGAATATGGGTTGGACACAGGACCACCCACCACAGTTTAACAAAAATCCTAGGGCTATAATCTCCCAGTCGACTAGTCGATTTATTGGTTGATATGTTCTGTCTTCAGAACACCCCCCTTGTTTTCACTTTTTTTGGATTAGCCCAGCCCACTGGAGACAGATTGAAGAAATTACTAGAAGGCCTTGGTCTGGTGGTTTGCTGAATATTTATTTAATTGTGAGCGTTTAATTTACAGTCACTCCTCCTTTACCATGTCAAAGACATCGGCAGTGTGGCAGCATTTTACTAAAATAGATAACGGAAAAAAAGTTGAATGAAAAGTTTGCAAGCAACAGTTTGCATATCACAGCTCGACTACAAACATGGCATATTATCTAAAAATGGTAAGCTAACTTGTCTACGTTAGGTTGTCCCATCTGTTTTGAGAAAGGCTATATGAACATATCAGAATTGGCATATTTCAATTAGTCTAATATTAATTTTATAACTGCAGGCGCACCCGCCCGCAAGGACGGTAGCATCCCCCAGACACACACAAACACGCTGAATGTTAAGCCTCCTCTATCATCCAAACGCAAAAATAATATCACAGAAGGAATTGTCGACTTTTTTTTATTAAAGAGGACGTGCCTTGTGTGTTCAAGAGTAAAAGCTTTAAGTTAATAGTTCATGTCTCAGCCGCGAAGGTGAGCTTCAGCCTCGCTCTGTGCGAGGACATGCACAGAGCGGCTGAAATGATAGTGTCTGTCAGTTATTATAACATATGACAAAAACAATTGTCTAAATTATGTAGCATATTCCTCAACAGTTCTTGTGCTGATATCACTAGTTGACGTAGTGTTTCGGACTAGGCTATCATAATCATAGGCTATGATATTGCGCAGGTGCACGTGATGCAACGCTGTCAGAGCTGACAGTGTGTCATTTCAGTGCAAAATAAGTAGGTCAAAAACAATTTAATATCCTGCAAATAGCCTACTAGTTTTTTTTATTTATAATTAATTGAGGTGGAAGTACTGCGCAGCTAATTAATCTAACATTTTCTAATCTAACCCCCACCCAAGTCGATTTTTAGTCGAAATTTCAGGACTTCAGTAGACCAAGGCTACGTCCACATTAATCCGGATAAATTTGAAAACAGAATTTTCATTTAAAAACGCTCTCCGTCCACACTAGCGTTTTTAGGCGTTTTCAGACGTTTCAGTGTGGATGAGAAACTTATAAATTCACCTTACTGCGCATGCGTGAAACCTCACAAAAGCTCACTGAGATGATACAGATGGAAAAATAAATAATAAAGGTATCGCGCAATTCTTCTAACATGATAATTTTATTTAGCAAAATATCTCACCATTCACTGATGCGTCCAGGTCGCACTCAGTCACCATATGTTTGGTCTAAAACGCGACTGCTCTCCTGTATTGCCGCAGGACAGCAAATGTGAGTACATTTTCTGCCATCTGTGCAGTACTGTGAAATGAAGAGTGTGCAAAGTAACATATTATAGCAACTTTGTGAAAGTGAATAGCACATAACAGGCACAATACCGGTAAACATCATGGTAAACATCTATTGGTACAACATGGATCACATGACTAAACTTACGTCATCGTTTTCAAATACCTCCGGCTTCACAGTCCACACTACAATGCGAAAACGGCGTTTTCAAATTTATCCACTTTGGAGAGCGTTTTCCAAAAGCTACGTTTTCGTTGACTTAAAACGCCGTTTCAGTGTGGACGGAAGGCCAAAACGGAGAGAAAAATATACGTTTTCAAACGAAAACGTATTAGTGTGGACATGGCCCAAGATTTTCTTTGGTTGATTACAGCCCTAAAAAAATCCTGTGGAAAACACTGTATTCTATGCTAGATTGACGTTTCGCTTTTTTTCAAGCATCTTGCATAACGTTCGCAGCAGCATTACGATGTGTCTTTATAAAACAGTCCAACTGTTAAAACTATTCTTATGTGAACAGCTCTACTCATTATGCCTGATCTCGGTATGTGTGCTTTGGTGAGTCGCACTACCTGTAATAGTGTACAGGTCATGGTTAAATGTGTTAATTTAGCCTGCTTTTTAAATAGACAATTAATTGCACTAAATGAACACTAAATTGATAGCTCTTCCGAAAACAACCTTTTAGACCACAGTTGAGCAATAGTCTATACGTGTTTGCAGTCAGTGTTGTCGCTAAGGTAACCACCAGTACCCACAAATACACTCTCCTCTCGCTGTCGCTTGTATTAAAAGCATAATTTTTCCTCATGAGGGAACATTGGTGGATACACACTCTAGCTCTGCCCCCACTAGCCTTTCAGTTGAGTAAACATGATGCAGCTACTAATTTATACATTCAGTCTAGTGCACTGCTACAAGGTGGTCTCCATGGACAGATCCCCTGATGAACAATTAGTGGCAAAACTGTGGCAGAATCCATCCATTTATAGGAGCTTATGAATTACAAATTCAGAAGCTAATGATTGAAACTTTAGGTCCCGTGATTTGTATCCTCATTTTACCTTATTAATTTGTGTTCACTTGAGTTAATCAGTTGAGAGCAATAGAAACGAATGAATGATATATCTGAATTTTAAGTAGCCTGTTGGCATTTTACAGGACAACAAACAAAATGGCTAAACAAAAACAAAATCAGCTTACTTGCCTATTGTTTTCATGATCTTTAAAATTTCTTTTTCTGAAATGAATGCCTGCAATGAGCTTTATCTGGTGAGATTGGCTCAATGTTCAAATTCAGACTTCTTTTCAAAGTCCTTGGTACATTGTAGGTGACAATTGTATGTGGATTTATGCAGCACCATCCACAATTTACACATTCAAATAAATGTTTATATTTCCAATAACTTTTTTGAGGCAGAACCTGTAGTGGGAACTCATTACCATACCCTGCATTGGGAAAAATTTAGCATTGCAAAAACGTAACATTGTGGCTATGCAATTTATAATAATGTGCATATATTGTTTTGAGAAAACCAGAACTTCTTAAAACTGACCTGGAGGAAAACAATAAAACAGCAGGATGTTGTATTCTCTAACACAGAACAATTTTTATAAAAATAATATTTGCATTATTATTCCAGTCACTTAGCTCAGGTCACAAGAATGTCACAAGATGATGGAAATGTTTGTGAAGAACTAATTTGTCTCAAGGATTTGGTGTCCTTCAGGTATTTGCCTCAGTAACTGCAGCTGATTCATCTTATTAGCTCTTGTCTTACCACATGTATAATTAGTTGCATCAGTGGTTTCAGAAACTGGCTGATGAAAATATATCTGAAATCATGAATTACAGTATTTGTTAGGGGTGTCAGAAAATATGGATGCACGTAAATATCGATTCTCAAAAACACTGTATCGATATTTATCTATTTGTTGACATCCAAGATTCGTGCCAGTGGCTTTGTCTTCGGTTTAGACCGGACTGCTAGATGGCAGTTGTAATAGCCTTTTTTGTCCTTTACTCCATGAAAGCTATTACTGTTGGCTGAGCT
Organism: Chrosomus eos; assembly: GCA_036326025.1. NCBI lineage: Eukaryota > Metazoa > Chordata > Actinopteri > Cypriniformes > Leuciscidae > Chrosomus > Chrosomus eos. Next base: position 14,375,186 of record CM070842.1, read on the forward strand.
GGATATAGCTTGACGCGTGCAGTTGATGAGTGAGAAGATGATCCAGTTTGTCCAATGAACATTTATTGTTACTTGTATGAATGTTACACAAAAGCAAATAAAACAAAGAAAGTAGTCTCTTATATGGTAACAAACGGCTTGTCACGTCATGGCACCATAGCACACCACCACACGGTCAAAAGACTGTTTGCCCTCTCAGCCACACCCAGATACTGTGGCTTCCTGTCTTTAAGGCCTTTCCCCTTGGGCTCCACCTTCAGCCTCTCAACCGTCCTTTAGGTGGCGGTAGACATACCTGTGGTCACATATAATCACTCTCATTCATCCACAGACACACACCACTATTCACTAGAAAGAAACAAGAAATCAAACTCAAAGCTCAATTTGGCTCCTACATACCGGCCCCTAATTGTGTTTGTAAAGGCAAAAACAATTACTTTTTTTTTAAATGATAAAGGAGCCACTTTTATTTGCAGTTTAACTTTCAAAAATGTTTTATATTTATATCTTATAGTAAAATTCAAAAATGAAACTCAAAATTGAATGAGTCAACTTATCTTCAATGTTCTTGAATGCTCAGGACCTCTTTACAGAACCTTCGTCACACTCTAATAGCAAGCAGATTTTGGACACTGGCCTCTCTAGTACACTCGTTTTTGTTTTCAGCTTCACGACCCGGACATGACCTCTGGCGTCAGGTTTGGCCTCAACAATTCTTCCCAGTAGCCACGAACTGCGAGGAGCAGTATTGTCTGCGATCAAGACGATGTCCCCTGGGGTGAAATTTCTTCTTGCTCTTGACCATTTTTGTCGTTCTTGAAGAAGAGGGAGGTATTCCAGAAGCCATCTCTTCCAAAACAGCTCGGCGATATACTGGACCTGCCTCCAGCGTCTTCTGTGGTATAGATCCGACCTTGAAAAGACTCCAGGGGGCAGAATTGGGTTAGTTCTGAGTGACAGAATATGATTTGGTGTTAGGGCCTCTAGATCTTGTGGGTCACCAGATACCTTTGTAATGGGACGGCTGTTAAGGATTGCCTCAACTTCACAGAAAACAGTCTGTAGCCCTTCATCTTCTAATGTTTGTTGTTTTAAGACTGAGCATAAGACATGCCTTACCATTCTAATAAGGCGTTCCCAGAACCCACCATGGTGAGAGGCTGTAGGGGGGTTAAAGCTCCACTGAACTCTTTCCTTCATCAGAGTTTTGGTGGATCTTCCTTTGATCTAAAGTTCTGAGTGCTTCTCTTAGTTCTCTTTCTGCACCTACAAGGTTAGTTCCATTATCTGATCTTAGGTGTTGTACCTGCCCTCTTCGACACAGAAACCTTCTAATGGCATTGATGCATGAGTCTGTACTTAAAGAACAGGCTACCTCTAGATGAACTGCTCGGCTGGTCATGCAGGTAAAAATGACGCCATATCTCTTCATTGTGCTTCTTCCCCTTCTTACCTCAAAAGGGCCGAAGTAGTCAAGGCCAACGTTGGAGAATGGCGGTAAATCTGTGACCAGTCTTTCACTTGGCAGGTCAGCCATCTTTTGTTCACCGGCTTTACCTCTGTGCTTTCTACAAGTCACGCAGTGAGAGAGAACCTTTCTTGCAGCAGAGTTACCATTTGTTATCCAGTATGTTTTTCGTGCCTGAGATAGCACGTGGTTCCTCCCCCCGTGTCCAGTTTGAACATGATAGTGGCGCAGAATCAGAGTGGACACGTGGTGACTTTTGGCCAAAATGGCAGGGTGTTTTCTTTCCTCAGGCATTGCTGTTCTTCTGAGACGACCACCTACTCTGAGGATTCCATTGTCCAGCACTGGATCCAATCTATATATGCTACTGCCCTTTTTCACATTGGAAGCACCCCTTTGCAGCATGTCGATTTCCTCAGGGAAGCTTTGTCTCTGTACATAGGAAAGAATAGCCTTTTCTGCCACTATCAGATTATCAACTGTTATTGCTTCTTTTATGTTGTCTTTGACGTATCCTTTTGTCATTCTGGTTACCCTTTGAGTCTGCTTACCTCCCTTCTTTGAATCATTTCTTTTCTGCACAACGAGTTTTAGTGCATTTTTAATTTTTAGGATCCATGCAACCGCTACCCTCAATTTCAGCCAGTCTGAAAAGTGATTGAGCAACTTGTCTGTGGGCCTTTCCTCATATGTCTGTATGATTGTATTCACTGTTGCAGACTTCCTCACCTCTGGATCATCTTCACAAAGTTCAACTTTGTTCACAGATTCATTCGGCCAGTCCTCTTCTGATGACCAAAGGAACTCTGGTCCAGAGATCCATCTTGGGTTCCTCCTGAACCTCTCTGCGCTCACACCTCTAGAGCAATCGTCGGCAGGGTTTCTTTTTGTGTCAATATATCTCCACTGAAAGACTTGTGTGGCCTCTCTAATCCTAGATGTTCTATTTGCCACATAGGTATGAAAACGAGTGTGGTCATTTGAAATGTACTTCAAGACAGATGTGCTGTCGGACCAAAACACTGACCTATCTGTAGGTGGTAGCAATTCTTCCTTTAACATCTTATCCACTTTAACTGACAAAGCTGCAGCTGCTAACTCCAGCCTTGGATGGTCTGCCGTTTTAATGGAGCTACTCTTGCCTTGCCAATCAAGAATGCTACATAGACTTTTCCTTCTGTATTTGTCATTCTGAGATAGCTGACTGTTCCATAGCCTAGCTCGCTGGCATCAGAGAAGTGGTGAATCTGGTTATGTACTGACTCACCAAAATTATTTGGCTTAAAGCAGCGTGGAACTTTAAAGTCTGCAAGTTGTGAGAGACTGCTGATCCATTTGTTCCACTGGTCAGAAAGTGTGTTGGGAATAGTTATGTCCCATCCAAGGTCCTGTCGGCACAACTCCTGCAACAACAGTTTAGCTGGCAAGGTAAGCGGAGACAGAAAGCCTAATGGATCATATATAGAGCTTACCATTGATAGGATGCCTCTTCTGGTAAGTGCACGCTCAATAATGGCGAAGTTGAACTTGAAGGAGTCACTTTGGACACACCATTGAAGTCCTAAGGCTCGTTCCATGGGCAATTGATCTTTGCTCAAGTCCAAGTCCTTTATCTTTTTAGCTCTGTCTTCTTGTGGAACAGCATCAAGGACAGCTCTACTGTTGCTTATCCACTTTAACAAATGGAAGCCTCCTCTATGACAGACTTCAGTGAGGTTTGAGATTAGTTCTATTGCTTCTGGTTCTGTGGGCATCGATTTTAAACAATCATCTACATAAAAGTGCTCCATGATTGTGTTTGTTACCTCAGGAGGGAAGTTGCTTGCATTGTCCTGTGCAGTTCTTCTGAGAGCAAAGTTAGCTATGCTCGGTGAAGAGACAGCACCAAACAAATGAACAGTCATACGATATTCCACTGGAGCATCATCCGTGACTCCTTGTGGCCACCATAAGAAGCGCAGGAAGTCTGTGTCAGTTTCAGTCACCTTAACTTGGTGGAACATGGCCTGTATGTCCGCCATCAGTGCTACTGGTTCTTCTCTGAATCGTGTCAACACTCCAATCAGTGTGTTTGTCAAATTTGGGCCTTGGAGTAGTTCAGAGTTAAGGGATGTTCCCCGAAAGGTTGCACCACAATCAAACACTACTCTAATGGTCTTCTTTTTTGGGTGATATACCCCATGATGAGGGATATACCAAATCTTTCCATCTGTCCTATTAAGTTGTGCAAAGGGAACAATTTCAGCGTAGCCCTTGTGAATGACATCACTGAGAAACTCTGTATACTCCCTTTGATAGTTCGGATCTCTTTTGAACTTCCTTTTCAGATTCAACAAGCGCTGTTCTGCAACAACGCGATTGTTGGGCATCGTGATATTCTCTGCTTTGAAAGGTAAGTTAATGCAGTAGTGACCCTCCTTTACTTTTACAGATTCATTGACAATGTTCAGGAACTTCTTGTCATTCACTGACATTTCACTTTTTTCTTCATAAGCTTTCTCATTGAAGTCTGTGTTGTATTGACTCACCAGAAGTTCTTGCAGGTCAACCAAGGAGATCCGGTTTGCAGTCACTGTGGCCATTTCCACATCTTTGCTGCTACCTCCCAATGGACCATTGATTACCCAACCTAACAATGTTCTTACAGCATAAGGTCCATCTCCTTGTGAGTTGATTACCTGCCAAGGTTCCATTACATTTGCTGCATTCATTCCTATGAGTAAGTCAATGTCACAGTCTATGTGAGGTAATTGGATTTCACTAAGGTAAGGCCATTACCTATTGTCATCTTCTCACTCAGCCTTTACAAACACAATTAGGGGCCGGTATGTAGGAGCCAAATTGAGCTTTGAGTTTGATTTCTTGTTTCTTTCTAGTGAATAGTGGTGTGTGTCAAAGGATGAGTGAGAAGATGATCCAGTTTGTCCAATGAACATTTATTGTTACTTGTATGAATGTTACACAAAAGCAAATAAAACAAAGAAAGTAGTCTCTTATATGGTAACAAACGGCTTGTCACGTCATGGCACCATAGCACACCACCACACGGTCAAAAGACTGTTTGCCCTCTCAGCCACACCCAGATACTGTGGCTTCCTGTCTTTAAGGCCTTTCCCCTTGGGCTCCACCTTCAGCCTCTCAACCGTCCTTTAGGTGGCGGTAGACATACCTGTGGTCACATATAATCACTCTCATTCATCCACAGACACACACCACTATTCACTAGAAAGAAACAAGAAATCAAACTCAAAGCTCAATTTGGCTCCTACATACCGGCCCCTAATTGTGTTTGTAAAGGCAAAAACAATTACTTTTTTTTTTAAATGATAAAGGAGCCACTTTTATTTGCAGTTTAACTTTCAAAAATGTTTTATATTTATATCTTATAGTAAAATTCAAAAATGAAACTCAAAATTGAATGAGTCAACTTATCTTCAATGTTCTTGAATGCTCAGGACCTCTTTACAGAACCTTCGTCACACTCTAATAGCAAGCAGATTTTGGACACTGGCCTCTCTAGTACACTCGTTTTTGTTTTCAGCTTCACGACCCGGACATGACCTCTGGCGTCAGGTTTGGCCTCAACAATTCTTCCCAGTAGCCACGAACTGCGAGGAGCAGTATTGTCTGCGATCAAGACGATGTCCCCTGGGGTGAAATTTCTTCTTGCTCTTGACCATTTTTGTCGTTCTTGAAGAAGAGGGAGGTATTCCAGAAGCCATCTCTTCCAAAACAGCTCGGCGATATACTGGACCTGCCTCCAGCGTCTTCTGTGGTATAGATCCGACCTTGAAAAGACTCCAGGGGGCAGAATTGGGTTAGTTCTGAGTGACAGAATATGATTTGGTGTTAGGGCCTCTAGATCTTGTGGGTCACCAGATACCTTTGTAATGGGACGGCTGTTAAGGATTGCCTCAACTTCACAGAAAACAGTCTGTAGCCCTTCATCTTCTAATGTTTGTTGTTTTAAGACTGAGCATAAGACATGCCTTACCATTCTAATAAGGCGTTCCCAGAACCCACCATGGTGAGAGGCTGTAGGGGGGTTAAAGCTCCACTGAACTCTTTCCTTCATCAGAGTTTGGTGGATCTTCCTTTGATCTAAAGTTCTGAGTGCTTCTCTTAGTTCTCTTTCTGCACCTACAAGGTTAGTTCCATTATCTGATCTTAGGTGTTGTACCTGCCCTCTTCGACACAGAAACCTTCTAATGGCATTGATGCATGAGTCTGTACTTAAAGAACAGGCTACCTCTAGATGAACTGCTCGGCTGGTCATGCAGGTAAAAATGACGCCATATCTCTTCATTGTGCTTCTTCCCCTTCTTACCTCAAAAGGGCCGAAGTAGTCAAGGCCAACGTTGGAGAATGGCGGTAAATCTGTGACCAGTCTTTCACTTGGCAGGTCAGCCATCTTTTGTTCACCGGCTTTACCTCTGTGCTTTCTACAAGTCACGCAGTGAGAGAGAACCTTTCTTGCAGCAGAGTTACCATTTGTTATCCAGTATGTTTTTCGTGCCTGAGATAGCACGTGGTTCCTCCCCCCGTGTCCAGTTTGAACATGATAGTGGCGCAGAATCAGAGTGGACACGTGGTGACTTTTGGCCAAAATGGCAGGGTGTTTTCTTTCCTCAGGCATTGCTGTTCTTCTGAGACGACCACCTACTCTGAGGATTCCATTGTCCAGCACTGGATCCAATCTATATATGCTACTGCCCTTTTTCACATTGGAAGCACCCCTTTGCAGCATGTCGATTTCCTCAGGGAAGCTTTGTCTCTGTACATAGGAAAGAATAGCCTTTTCTGCCACTATCAGATTATCAACTGTTATTGCTTCTTTTATGTTGTCTTTGACGTATCCTTTTGTCATTCTGGTTACCCTTTGAGTCTGCTTACCTCCCTTCTTTGAATCATTTCTTTTCTGCACAACGAGTTTTAGTGCATTTTTAATTTTTAGGATCCATGCAACCGCTACCCTCAATTTCAGCCAGTCTGAAAAGTGATTGAGCAACTTGTCTGTGGGCCTTTCCTCATATGTCTGTATGATTGTATTCACTGTTGCAGACTTCCTCACCTCTGGATCATCTTCACAAAGTTCAACTTTGTTCACAGATTCATTCGGCCAGTCCTCTTCTGATGACCAAAGGAACTCTGGTCCAGAGATCCATCTTGGGTTCCTCCTGAACCTCTCTGCGCTCACACCTCTAGAGCAATCGTCGGCAGGGTTTCTTTTTGTGTCAATATATCTCCACTGAAAGACTTGTGTGGCCTCTCTAATCCTAGATGTTCTATTTGCCACATAGGTATGAAAACGAGTGTGGTCATTTGAAATGTACTTCAAGACAGATGTGCTGTCGGACCAAAACACTGACCTATCTGTAGGTGGTAGCAATTCTTCCTTTAACATCTTATCCACTTTAACTGACAAAGCTGCAGCTGCTAACTCCAGCCTTGGGATGGTCTGCCGTTTTAATGGAGCTACTCTTGCCTTGCCAATCAAGAATGCTACATAGACTTTTCCTTCTGTATTTGTCATTCTGAGATAGCTGACTGTTCCATAGCCTAGCTCGCTGGCATCAGAGAAGTGGTGAATCTGGTTATGTACTGACTCACCAAAATTATTTGGCTTAAAGCAGCGTGGAACTTTAAAGTCTGCAAGTTGTGAGAGACTGCTGATCCATTTGTTCCACTGGTCAGAAAGTGTGTTGGGAATAGTTATGTCCCATCCAAGGTCCTGTCGGCACAACTCCTGCAACAACAGTTTAGCTGGCAAGGTAAGCGGAGACAGAAAGCCTAATGGATCATATATAGAGCTTACCATTGATAGGATGCCTCTTCTGGTAAGTGCACGCTCAATAATGGCGAAGTTGAACTTGAAGGAGTCACTTTGGACACACCATTGAAGTCCTAAGGCTCGTTCCATGGGCAATTGATCTTTGCTCAAGTCCAAGTCCTTTATCTTTTTAGCTCTGTCTTCTTGTGGAACAGCATCAAGGACAGCTCTACTGTTGCTTATCCACTTTAACAAATGGAAGCCTCCTCTATGACAGACTTCAGTGAGGTTTGAGATTAGTTCTATTGCTTCTGGTTCTGTGGGCATCGATTTTAAACAATCATCTACATAAAAGTGCTCCATGATTGTGTTTGTTACCTCAGGAGGGAAGTTGCTTGCATTGTCCTGTGCAGTTCTTCTGAGAGCAAAGTTAGCTATGCTCGGTGAAGAGACAGCACCAAACAAATGAACAGTCATACGATATTCCACTGGAGCATCATCCGTGACTCCTTGTGGCCACCATAAGAAGCGCAGGAAGTCTGTGTCAGTTTCAGTCACCTTAACTTGGTGGAACATGGCCTGTATGTCCGCCATCAGTGCTACTGGTTCTTCTCTGAATCGTGTCAACACTCCAATCAGTGTGTTTGTCAAATTTGGGCCTTGGAGTAGTTCAGAGTTAAGGGATGTTCCCCGAAAGGTTGCACCACAATCAAACACTACTCTAATGGTCTTCTTTTTTGGGTGATATACCCCATGATGAGGGATATACCAAATCTTTCCATCTGTCCTATTAAGTTGTGCAAAGGGAACAATTTCAGCGTAGCCCTTGTGAATGACATCACTGAGAAACTCTGTATACTCCCTTTGATAGTTCGGATCTCTTTTGAACTTCCTTTTCAGATTCAACAAGCGCTGTTCTGCAACAACGCGATTGTTGGGCATCGTGATATTCTCTGCTTTGAAAGGTAAGTTAATGCAGTAGTGACCCTCCTTTACTTTTACAGATTCATTGACAATGTTCAGGAACTTCTTGTCATTCACTGACATTTCACTTTTTTCTTCATAAGCTTTCTCATTGAAGTCTGTGTTGTATTGACTCACCAGAAGTTCTTGCAGGTCAACCAAGGAGATCCGGTTTGCAGTCACTGTGGCCATTTCCACATCTTTGCTGCTACCTCCCAATGGACCATTGATTACCCAACCTAACAATGTTCTTACAGCATAAGGTCCATCTCCTTGTGAGTTGATTACCTGCCAAGGTTCCATTACATTTGCTGCATTCATTCCTATGAGTAAGTCAATGTCACAGTCTATGTGAGGTAATTGGATTTCACTAAGGTAAGGCCATTGCTTTAAATCTTCTTGTGTTGTGATGTTCTCTTTCGTTGCAGGCATAGAATTTTGTGTGTAGACATCAGGTAAAGGAATGAATTTTTTACCATTAAGTTCACTGACTTCTAAACCTGCTACTAACACACTTTTTATGGGTTTCTCATATGCCATTGTTCTCAGCATTACGGTCGTTTGTTTCCCTTCTAGACACAACTTCTGCGCCAGCCTTTTCGTGCAGAATGTTGCTGAACTGCCAGGATCAAGAAGAGCATAAGTTTGAATGATTTTGTTACCTTTGACAGACTTAACTTGCACAGGAAGGATTGACAGTGCACATTTACTGTTCCCGGCCCCTGCATGTCCACAAGCATTTGATGACACTTTGCTGATGTTTTTCTGTGATTGTTCTGCTGAACTTGAAGCGTGACCTTTAGCATCAAAGTTGATGTGCAGCATATTGGGATGTGCTTGATTGCAGATATTACATGTAAGACGGGTTTTGCAGTCTTTGCTCATGTGTCCTTTACACAAGCAACCAAAGCAGAGTCCTTTTTCCTTTAAAAGGTTTAACTTTTCCCTGTGCGTTTTCTTCTTGAAGTGAGAGCAGTTTTCCAGACAATGAGCACCATCACAGCAGAAACATGGAATTTTCACATCACACAGTGTTGTTACATTAGTTGCATAGGTAGACTTGGGTCTAGTAAGTCTTGTAAGAGTCTTACTTACATTGGGCCCTTTATTCCTGCTCGCAACTGGTTCTTGTATATTTCCAAATATCGGGTTGGAACATATCTTGGCCTGTTCCTCAATGAACTGTACAAGGTCTGTAAATGTTATCCTGCTGTTGCTGTCCTCCAGTTTATTTTGAGCTTTAGTCCGCCATCTATCCCGCAGCTTGTAGGGTAATTTCATAACAATGGCTTTCAAGGTAGAGGCTACGTTCAATTCCTCCATGTAGTTCATCTTTGCCATAACATTGCAGCATCCTTTGAGGTACAGGAAGTACTCATTCAAGGCTTTAGGATCTTCAGGTTTTATATTTGGCCAATTGAGAACCTTTTCAATATAGGCGGTGGAAATGTTATACTCATTGCCAAACTGTTCAAGCAACAAGCGCTTTGCCCTGAGATAACCCTGATCTCCATCCATATGCTGGCAACTTCTTACTAGGTCTCTAGCTTGTCCTCTGGTAAATTGCTCAAGGTAAAACAACCTATCTTGTCCACTGTCCGTGTTCATCTCAATGTTGTGTTCAAAAGATGTCATAAATGACCTAAACTGTAAAATGTCCCCATCGAATATGGTAACGCTTTTAGGTGGCAATAATGACAATTGCTGCTGTTTGAGAAGCATAGATGTAATTTCATTTTGTCTGTTTAAGACGGCAATGAGACTATTGGAAGCTACACTGCCCTCCAACGGTCTGCCCTGCTTAAGCTCCCTTTTTGATAATGTAGGATCTGCTATATCTGCTGCACGTGATGGAACAGGAACATCAACCGCCAGCTGTCTATATTCTGTACTGAGCTCCACTCTGTCGGATTGATCATAGGACTTCTCAACGACACCAGAACCCTTTCGAGCTATACTATCTGCCTGCAGAGAATTTTCCTGCCCTTGTGCTACCCCTTTAACATCCTGATTCTCATGTAATGACCAGTGCCCTCTCTGATCACCATTGGAATTTTCTTGGGGGTATGGTAGTTTATAAGGCGGCAGATGCTGTAGATGCTGTACCCCTTCCTTTGGACGCACACTCCTACGTTCATGCATATTGGTTGTTGGAGCAGCCCCTGTTTGCAGAGTTTCCATGTTGGCGAGTTCCAAGTTCCTCTCTTCTAAGTATGAGTTCATGCCATCGACTGGGGTGGAATAAACTTGTTCTTCCGCACTATCTAACACTGCGAGTTTTGCATTTGCAGCAGACAACTCAGCTGCGAAGTTCAAAGTCTCCCTTTGCCTTCTTAATTCCTCTTTTTCTTTATTTAAGCGCTCTTCCTTTTCTTCCAAAGCATGCATTTCCTTCAAAGCAGCGGCCTTAGCTAAAAGTGCTGCCTTCTCGGCATGTGCCACCAGACGAGCTGATGCTGAACTTGTATATGAACTTTTACATGAAATCTGACTTACCAAAGATATACTGTCTTTAGGACCGATTTCATCTCCTCTTTCTGACAGTGGTTGAACAGGACAGGATTGAATCCACTCATCAACCTTAATCTTAAACTCATTTATGTTTATCAACTTTGGCTCATACCATTGTTCTGTGTCTTCAACACACTCATCCTTTGACAATAACTGTTGGTATCGTTTGTGCAGGTTATTAAAGTCTTCTAATGCTTCGGTGTATTTCTGAACATTCTCCTCTACCTCCTCCAGATTGACTGGATCACACATAAGTTCAGTTGTTTTGTTCATTCTACGAGTCAACACAGCACACTTAATCTTTCTGGCAATTCTTGCTTCTTTCTTCTTCTTTTCTAGCTCAAGCAATTCTTCCTCAGCAGGTGTAACATCAATGTCAGTGACATCCATATTGATTGAGGCTCTTTGTTCCATGTGACAAACTCAAAAAGTCCTTTTTCTTCCAAATATATAACTCAATATTCATCAAAATGGATTCTTATACATACACAGAGCAAGATTGCTTTAAAAGTTCTTTGTTTTACATACCGATTCTTTCGGATTCGTTTGGATTCACTTTGGCCTTCAAAAAATCCAAGATGGCACTTGCACTTCTTAAACTTCCTTTTTGGCTATTCCTTTGTTCAAAGTATCCAATAGTCCTTTGTTCCAAGTATATCCATCCAGAGTAGTCTTTTGACTAATTGTAATAGCCTTTTTTGTCCTTTACTCCATGAAAGCTATTACTGTTGGCTGAGCTGGATATAGCTTGACGCGTGCAGTTGATGAGTGAGATGGGTGATATGAGTGAGAAGATGATCCAGTTTGTCCAATGAACATTTATTGTTACTTGTATGAATGTTACACAAAAGCAAATAAAACAAAGAAAGTAGTCTCTTATATGGTAACAAACGGCTTGTCACGTCATGGCACCATAGCACACCACCACACGGTCAAAAGACTGTTTGCCCTCTCAGCCACACCCAGATACTGTGGCTTCCTGTCTTTAAGGCCTTTCCCCTTGGGCTCCACCTTCAGCCTCTCAACCGTCCTTTAGGTGGCGGTAGACATACCTGTGGTCACATATAATCACTCTCATTCATCCACAGACACACACCACTATTCACTAGAAAGAAACAAGAAATCAAACTCAAAGCTCAATTTGGCTCCTACAGCAGTGTTACCTCAGAACGTAAACTGTGACGCGGAGAAGCACAAGAGTGCATCTTTAGCATTAGCATGAGCAAACCCAGCTCACAAGACGATAGAATTTTGCTGGTGGAGTGACAAATCAGGTCTCCCTCGAAATTTGGTCTCTATTAGGACTCAAAGCTATCCCATTGGCTCAAATTACTTTTAATAGGTACTCTCTCTTTACCGTCTGATTACAATTCCTACAAAAATTATGGTAGCCTATCATAAACACTGTTTGAACTGTGTTATAATGGTATAGTTTACCCAAAAATGGAAATTCTGTCATTAATTACTCATCCTCATGTCATTCATCTTCAGTGTTGGGAACGTTACTTTAAAAAAGTAATTAGTTATAGTTACTCACTACTTGTTCCAAAAAGTAACTGAGTTAGTAACTCAATTAGTCTATAATAAAAGTAACTCGTTACCAGGGAAAGTAACTATTTGCGTTACTGTTAAAAAAAAAGTTGCTATATGTCAAAGAATTTGGATTTTTTTTTAGCAGTTTTCACAAGTCAGTTGAAATGAGTAGAACAGACAGGTGTTTGTACATAACTTTCTATATTTATTGCACGTCGACAGACAGCAAGAGGTTTATCCTGCACTTAACTTCACTGCACTTATTAACCCACCTCCTCACTAGCTGTGTGAGCCAGGGGTGCGTTCGGATTACACAGTTTTTTCAATCAATAAACGCACATAAGCGTCGATTTTGTCATGAGTCATTTTGTACCCACCACTTTTAAAAACAAACAAATAAAATATCTCCATTTAACTAGCAGAGCATTCATTTAGTTCGCTATTAAATAAGAGATTTAGCGTTAAATTGTTTTGGTTTTGAACTAGGGGTGCAACGGATCAAAAAACTCACGGTTCGGATTGTTTCTCGGATCAAAGTCACGGATCGGATCATTTTTCGGATAAGCAAAAAAATAAAAAAGTCAAATAAACATAAGTTTTGTCTTTTTGTTTATTAACACTTTTAAATTATTAAATTAAAATATATAAAATCAACTTAAAGTGCACAAGGCATTGTAGGAGCCTAATTTTGCTTTTGTTCAGTGACAATTATTGCATATTATGTGTTGCATTTCAGTATTAGAATATTTGTGTTTTGATTGTAACTTTCTTTCTTTGTGTGTACTAATTAGATAAATATTCTCTATATTTACATTGAAATATGTTATGTAAAAATTGTGCACTGGCCCTTTAAGAATTTCGACTGTAAGTGAGGTCCTGTAAGTGCGTCCTTTTTAGGAAATAGAGTGGAGTCGCACAGTTTTCTTTACCGCATCCGTGATATTTAGGATTTAAGATTATATTTTGTTTAGTTTGGATTAAAATGAAGAATTTACATGAAGAAAACGGTGCATGTTAATTGTTTTTTATTGGACACGGAGCGAGGTGACTGGAATTCTTGCGATGCTCACTCACAGTAATAATATCTTCTTTTTAGAGATATTAGTAGGGTGACCAGACGTCCCGAAAAATTCGGGACAGTCCCGAAATCTGAGCTGTTGTCCCGAATCCCGAATCCGACCCTAATTGTCCCGAAAATTATACTAAAGCAAAATCTTGAGTAGCCTAGTTATTGTCTGATAAAATATTAAAAACTGTCCGTGGAGGTTGAGTCGGCGCCTGCCGGCGGCTCATTTTCTGTTTCTTTTTTGAAGTTCTAGAAAGATGTAGGCGCGAATTTAGATACATTGATAAGCAAAATGTCATTCATTCGTTACGTTGACATGACTGGTGTACCGTGTACCGGAACAACAACACGCTGTTTTTTAGTAGCAGACTAAAGACTAATGACAGACTGAACTTTGAAAAAAAAAAAAAAGGTTTGAAATTCATTATATCTTTTATTATAGGCTTTGTAGCAGGGCTGCCAACACTCACGCATTGAGCGTGAGACTCACGCAATTGACCCTTTTCACACTCTCACGCCACACATCCATTTTCTCACGCAGTGATCACAATCACAGACAAAGAAGACACTTACACCGACAGACAAGACAGACAGGTTACTTTTGATATGGAACAAATCCACAGCTGTCAGATTCTGTCAATATTTTTACGAGATTCACACTATTAATAACGCTTTGGCTCTTTGAAATGTGACAGGTCGCTGTAGCGCGTCAGTTCAAACGGTACATGATACAGCAGCCTACACCCCCCCCCCCCCCTCAACAAATCTCACTCCCCCCATAAACAACCCCCCCCCCCCCCCCCCCCCCCCCCCCGTCCCGAATTTCAGCCAATCTCATCTGGTCACCCAAGATATTAGGGGGTTGACTGGTTGACTTACCGAAACAGGCCGATCAGGATGCTCTCTGTCTTACATGCGCACACACGCAAGGTATCTCGCTCTCTCCCTTGCTCGCGCTACACGGTTTAGAGCACAGTATGTTCTGTCTCGCGTGCGTTTGACAAGTTTGTACCCCGCACTTCTGAAAATGCACTTCCGAATGAGTCTCTGTCCCCAGCACATTTCAAACCAAACTGACGCCCGTGGTAACGCATCACATTTAACGTCCAGTAACGTTAACGGCGTTGTAATGACGGGAAAAGTAATTAGTTAGATTACCCCGTTACTGAAAAAATAACGTCGTTACCTAACGCCGTTATTTTAAACGGCGTTATTCCAAACACTGTTCATCTTCAGAATACAATGATCTGAGAGCTTTCTGACCCCCCCCCCCCCCCCCATAGACTGCAAAGTCTTTACTATCTTTCTGGACCTTGAAAGTGGTAATACCGTTGCGGTCTATGTGGAAAGCTCTTGAAACTCAACTAAAATATCTTCCTTTGTGTTCCGAAGATGAATGAGTAATGAATGACAGAAATTTTATTTTTGGGTGAACAAACTCTAGTTAGCTTAAGTACTAGCTTAGCATACAGATACCCAATTAGTCTGATAGCTTAGTTTATACATGCATTTGCACTGACCCTAAATGTATTCACAATCATCTTTAATGTAATTATGTGTTAATTTAATTTAAGCCACCTTCATTTATATAGTGCTTTTAACAATATAGATTGTTTTAAAGCAGCTTTACAGTGATAAGAAAATTACAGTAACAGAGATTATTTTGGCTTTACAGCAGCTCTAGAATAAAGTTATTATCCAGCTAAAGCTAGTTTTGATTGATTGATTTACTTACTTTCGTTCGTTGCAAAGAGCCACTAACACGACACCGTTCTAACAGAAAACACTCAACGCTGTTACGGCGCCCAGTCTCCCCGATTCCACCTGTTCTCAGCCACGAGCTCCCTCTCCTGAATTCTAGTGATTTGCATACTTTCCCCTTAGTATGCATCATTGGCAATCTGATTACCTTCACCTGTATCATTGGCACTCTGATTACCATCACCTGTTACGAATCATATCTGATTGCCAAGCCTTTATCTGCCTCGTTCACGGAGCGCTCTTTGCGAAGTATTGCCTCTCTATGTGTGCATGTCCAAGCAATCCTCCTATTCCTCAATCTACCTGTTTCCTCTGACCCACGCTGAACTAACCTTATCTGATTGTCCGCAGCCTGCCTCTCGACCTCCAGCCCGTCCCGGATTCTGATTCTCAGCTGCCTGCCTTGACCAAAGCCTGTCCCTGGATACTGAAAGTTCGCTGCCAGCCCTCGACCTCCTGCCCGGTTTGACTCACGCCTCTGCCTGCCACCTATTATTACTATCCTGAGTTGCCTTTTGTCTGACTTTTCTGTTCAATAAATCTGTTGCATATGGATCAGTCTCGGCCCTCTGAGTCATTACAGAATACTTCGCCAAACGAAGATCCAGCAACTATGTCTGCGTTATCTGCTGCGTTCACCACTCAAGCCTCTCAACTGGCCTCTCATCATCATCAGCTGACACGACTAACTTCAGTAACAGAGGAACTGGTAAAAGCTTTGCAAAACCTACAAACCTCGTCAGCGTCTGCTTCACCGTCTCCCGCACCAGCGCCTGTGCTGCAGACCGCCGCAAGCCCTCGTCTCGCACTACCTGAAAAGTTTGACGGGAACCCAGGCA
Source organism: Chrosomus eos (assembly GCA_036326025.1). Taxonomy (NCBI): domain Eukaryota; kingdom Metazoa; phylum Chordata; class Actinopteri; order Cypriniformes; family Leuciscidae; genus Chrosomus; species Chrosomus eos. Next base: position 14,391,097 of record CM070842.1, read on the forward strand.
AGTGCAAGGGCTTCATTCTTCAATGCTCGCTGTTTTTGAACCAACAGCCCTCGCCTCACCCAACGGATGCCAGTAAAATCTCCTTCGTCTCCTCTCTGCTTACTGGCCGCGCTCTGGACTGGATCACGGATGTGTGGAGAACGGATGGCTCTGCATTTCGTTCATACGACGAGTTTCTTCGGGACTTTCAAGCGGTTTTCGAGCATTCCAACTACCGTAAGCACGGTACCGTAAGCACCTACAGTAGGTTACCAACCAGAATAATACTTTCAACGCCGCCGCTTTGCCGCGGCGGTGAAATTCGGGGTGTATTTGCTGCCTTTAACCGCTAAGAGGCGCTACAATCACAGACTTTGAAAAGTGTCCGTTTATTCTCTCTATTGCGTAATCTGCCGCTGCGTCGCGGCTCATTCAGAGCGATTGAAAGCTGGTAGCAGATGCATTTAAGTGAAATGTAGTTAAAATAATTCATCACAATACTTAAATTAAATTGAATAAATAATGAAAACATTTCAATATAAAACATTGCAATAGAAACATATTAGGCTACATCAAGGCTTTGGAAGAGTAGAGTATAAGACGTTGACGTAAACGTTCAGGCGGTGGCTCTGTGGTTAACGCAACGACACGGAGATCCAAGAGGCCCGAGATCGAATCTCAATATAACAACATGTTGGCCGACAGCATTAATCTTTAATTAACCGTTCTTGATGCTTAAATAGTTGACTGTTTATTTGCGAGTTTATTAACTGTTTATTTATTTAAAGTCAAGCGTTTTTTTTATAATCAATGGCATATTACAACATTGCTACAGTAGAGCTTGGGGGTTGCAAGGGGGGGCTTCTTACATGCGCTTCATAAACACACGCACACTAGCACACACATGCAATCTTTTTTCTGCACCCGATGGATAGACTCATAATTTTCAAGCCCCACTGCCCCCATCGCCCCAACGCAATGCTAATGAAATACGCAACAAGCTTAAAATGTTCCAATTTATTGAAGTAACAAGTAGGCTAGTATCTAAATAGCCTACAAACTAAACAAACAAAAACAAAAATAGAGAAAATAAAAGTGCTGCTGTGTCAAAATGTTAAAAAAGAAAAGAAGAGAAATCCATTTGGCAAGACAAAAAAATTAAAAAATTCAAACAGACATAACATAGGCTAATGTGTTTGATATGGGATTAAAATTATGGGCAGTGCATGAGATATAAACTAATGATTAATTATGTCAAAATTCCTTTGTTCCGATCAGAGCATGTGAGCATTTCTGGATATTCCTCGGCTCGCTCATTCCGCTCAGGGTCGCGCGCTCAGGCTGTCTCCGACTAGTTTTTTTCTAGTCAACTAGTAGCCTAGTTGTTTATTTAAGCCATCAGTGGACAAATCACCCCTTTATATTGATTTAATAACTTAAATAGGCTATACAGGGTAATGAGTGAGTGTTATAAAGCTGCACTCAAGCGCACGAGCCGGAGACAAAAAAGGAGACATTTAATTGTTTATTAATAAACTGGTGTTTTCTGCGTCGCTGCAAAGATGAAGATGCGATGTAGACTCGCCATGAACGAATAAAGATATAAAGGCATAAAAAGGAAAAGTTCCTCCGTTGGCGCGCCCAACCTGTCACTTCTATTTCCCACCCATAGAGGGGCGCGCCCCACACTTTGAGCGGCGACTACCATCTAGGGGGGATCTAGCCGGTGTTCTGTCTCTCCCTCTCTCTGCCGTGCAAGCGGCCGCGCGCTACACAGTTTGAACCTACAGTCTATGGTTTGAACTTACATATTCACGTAGCCTTTCGAAAACAGGGACATTCATTGTCCCGGGAGAGTGCTTAAATTTCCCGGGACAGGTTATTAAAAAGAAGGACAATCCCGGTAAAACCGGGACCGGTGGCAACCTAACTTGCATTTAGACTTTATTTCCATGCAAAAAAGAAACACACAATCTTATTCTTGCTACATTTTAAATTTGTTTTGCCAAAGAAATTGCAGCTAAATTAAACGAAACGGTACAAATCGAAAATAGTCCAAAGCAACATAAATTAAAGACATGAGTTTTGCCTCTCTCGCGCTGGATCTCAGCAAGTTTATTTAGTCTCCCTTGCTCAAACATTCTTAAACTCTACAGAACCAGTTGAAACAACTGGATTGAACACTTCAATTTAAATTTGTGTGTGAAAACACTTTAAATAGGCTTCAATAAATAAACAACAATATTTATAATTTAATCAAATATGGGGACACATCGAGAGATGTAGCCTATCCTTAAAATAATTTTGCCTTTGCCATCGGGCTGGCTATCCGACACTCTCCATATGAATGAGGGACATTAACACCTATTGTCTGTCCCTCCAAACCCCCCACAGGCTCTCTGAGTCTGAGTCTGACTTAAAATAAAGAGAAGTCGCAATTCACACTTAAATCGCTCTTCTAGCATTATAGGCTATTAAAGTGTTGATAATGAAAGAATTAAATGATTTAAGCTACATGTAGTGGTATTTCTGTCATAAAAGTTTATTACTAAATATTTCATTATTTAAATAATTTAAGAAATAAAACTGGTTTGGGCCAGCTTTTTCCAAGCAAAACTAAATATAGCCTAATCTTCAAACCCATGTTCATTTTGTTGTCATGAACAAAATGCTCAACTCAATATTAAATTCTACAGGGATCTTTGGGTCCAGGCATGCAAAATGTGAATTAGTTATTTTTTAAATTATTATTATTCAAATAAATATCGGTGCTTCGTGGTAGCCTACTGCTGATAAACTAAATAACATTTAGATAATAATTATGAACTTTAAATGAAACAATATAGCAACACTTCGACGAATAAATGATTTGATCTGTTTTTACATTTTAATTCAGGGCGATTTAGTCTCTACATTTAATTAAACGAGATTTTCACCTTGTCATTTTCTCATTGCGAGGCGCTCACAATCACATCATAAACATATTTGAGCAGATTCTCTGTACCTCTCGTTTTCATATGGATTACATAATCAGATAACATTTATTAACCTAAATATTTAGACATTTAAAGGCTTTAGACATAGCCGATTTCCTATCTTGACTGAGCTGAGGCAAGTGGCTTTCGGTTAATTTTTGTGACGAGACCGAGAGAGACGACATATAAACTTTTGTCATTAGCCTAAAAAAAGTTTACAGTTTTGAACGATGTAGGCTACTGTACTCTTATCTGTATGACCAAAAAAAATCACGTAAGCCTATAGCCTATTAAGTTATTTTAGCTGTTATGAGAAAAATAAATCAAATGAACGCGCTGCCTCGTTTGTCGAAAACTTTACTTAAAACCATGTTTTTAAAAACTCTATGTAGGTTATAGGGAATAAAACAAATATAGATATATATAGGCCTATATATCTTTTTTTTATACAAAACTGCTTTTGAACAATTGGTATTAGCCTATTAGCTACAGATCTAAAGTCGTTCTGTTGGATAGCCTATTTGTTCCTTAGTGTAAAATGGAAATGCATGGTAATATTATTTTATAAATATAAGCAAAAAAATATGTGGTGTAACAGAGGTTTAGAACTAAACAAATCTGCATTAATAGCCTAGAAATATATAGATTTTTTACAGAAGTCCATGTTTGTTCGGGATTTGAACGCAGGTCTGCCGATTGATGAACCGTCAGCTTTACCACTCGGCCATGTCGAAGCTCACTGAGAAAAGCCCAAACATTTATTTCACCAGTGTGTGTTCGCTCAAATGAGTGAGAACGTTTTGTTGTTAGCCTACTGTGAGTGTAGCCTACTTTACATGAATAAAATAGACCTTTTACAGTTTTAAAATATGATATCCTATCTGTATGACCAAAAATAACGAAGTAGGCTAATAGCCTATTAAGTTATTTTAGCAGAAAAATAAATTCAAGTGAACGCGCTGCTGCGTTTGTCGAACTTAATTCAGTGGCAGAAGAAAACCCCATTTTAGAATACGCACTAGGCGTGGTGTGTCAAAATACTTAATTATAAACTTCAATATTTCGTTCAAAACCACATCAAAACGCTTTGTGACATTTTAAAAAGCCGTGAATGTATTAATGCCACTGGAACCAGGATCGTAACTGAAATGCGCTGCATGTTATCTCTCAATAGCCTACAGGAGCAGAAGCGCTGGTTCAGATTTTATTGTTTGTTGTTTAAACGTGCGTGTTTTAGGCTATATTTAAAAATATATATACTATATTTGATAAGGTCTATTTAGGGTAGGCCTATTCGCTATAGCCTACTGTGGAGGGGGGAAATCACCCACCGGCAAATCGCACCTTGCTTAACCATGTTTTTTTAAATTATTTCTGTAAGGATTCCAGTCCTGCTGTCTGCTGTCCTGTCCGTGAAGTTTTTTGTTTGTTTGTTTGTTTATTTTTTAACAGAACTGTTTTTGAAGACGTAAATTTAGTCAATCTGTTGGATGAGATTTGTTCCTTAGTGTAAAATGGAAATGCATGGTAATTATATAAAAAACATATTTATTCGGGTTTCGAACCCGTGTCTTTGTACTGCTTAAACCTTCAGCTCTACCACTCGACCACAAGTTCGGCTGTTTAAGCGTCAGTGTGCCCACAAACGACTGATGTACTCTTCAATCTTCTCATTCCTCAATAGTTTAGCATCATTGATTGCACCTAATTTATTTTCACTGACTGCGAGATAGGCCTCTTTTAAATTGATTCATAAAATGTTCTGCTCTAAAAGTTTGCTATATTCTATTTAAAATGTAGGCTACTTTTACATACGTTTTGCTTTCGCTAAATGTCCCTTTGCGCCACCTGGCGGTCATTTCGCGAATGACTTAGAAATGCGACTGGGTTTTTTTTGCCGCGGTGAATTCACCGCGGCAGACGCCGCGGCGGCAATAGGCATTCTGGTTGGCTACCTACTGTATTACTCCGTAAGCACGATCCGCTTCTGCAATGGACATCCGGTCAGATCGTCAGCTGGGGAAAAAACTGTTTTTCCAACTGCCTGTCTACTATCCAACCCCTAACCATACGACGTATCCTAGAGCTCCCCGATGACACCGTGATGAATCGTCTGCCCTCCGTGTACCACGATCTGGCTGAGGCCTTCAGCAAATCCAAAGCTACCAAGTTACCTCCCCATCGTGTGTATGATTGCGCAATCGACCTCATACCAGGCTCCACACCACCCAGGGGGCGTGTTTTTCCGCTGTCCCAACCTGAGACCGAAGCCATGCAAAAATATATCGAGGAGGAGCTCACCAAAGGGTTTATTCGTCCTTCCACATCTCCCGCTTCAGCCGGCTTTTTCTTCGTCCAAAAGAAGGAAGGAGGACTCCGTTCGTGTATCGATTATAGAGCGCTCAATGACTGCACGGTCAAGTTCCGTTATCCACTTGGATGACCCTACCCAACCAGATGAACTGGATAATATCGTGAAAGTTCTGATCCCATCTGACTCCTGACATTATGCTGCCTAACTCATAATCATACACTGTTCATTCGTTGGCCAAAGGAGGACTGGCCCCCCGACTGAGCCTGGGTTCTCCCAAGGTTTTTTTCTCCATTCTGTCACCTGATGGAGTTTTGGTTCCTTGCCACTGTTGCCTTCGCCTTTTGGCTTGCTTAGTTGGGGACATTTAATTTTCAATTGAACAATACTATTACAACATTGTTTTCCTGTTATCTCTGTAAAGCTGCTTTGAAACAATTTGTATTGTAAAAAGCGCTATATAAATAAAGGTGACTTGACTTGACTTGACTCCCCCTGGTGCCCGCTGCTTTGGAGCTTCTTCGTACAGCAAGATATTATACCAAACTGGATCTACGATGCGCTTACAACCTGGTCCGTATCCGCGATGGAGATGAGTGGAAGACAGCCTTTTCTACGTGCACTGGGCACTATGAATACCTGGTCATGCCTTTCGGGCTTTCAAACAGTCCAGCTGTTTTCCAGTCCTTTATTAATGATGTGTTCCGGGACATGCTCCAACGCCACGTCATCGTCTACATTGACGACATTCTTATTTATTCAGAGTCACTAGAAGACCACATTCAGCACGTCCGGGCGGTTTCTCCAGAGGCTCATACAGCATCAGCTCTGCGCTAAGATTGAGAAGTGTGATTTCCACCAGACCTCCACGACTTTCCTGGGCTACATCATTAGTCCTGGGGGCGTAGCTATGGACGAAGGCAAGGTCAAGGCGGTGGTGGATTGGCGCCAGCCCACTACGTTGAAGGAGTTACAGCGCTTCCTCGGGTTTGCGAACTTCTATCGCCGTTTCATCAGAAGATTCAGCATGGTGGCGGCGCCCTTGACTGCACTGGTTCGTAAAGGCACCTCACGTCTACCCTGGACTGAAGAAGCTACCCAGGCCTTTAGTCTTCTCAAGCAAGCTTTCACTTCAGCTCCTATTCTGTGGCATCCTGATCCAGAATCGCCTTTTGTTGTGGAGGTGGATGCTTCGAATACCGGCCTAGGCGCAGTCTTGTCACAGCGTCAGGGAATGCCTCCCAAGTTATACCCCTGCGCTTTTTACTCCAGGAAGCTCAACTCAGCGGAAAGAAATTATGACGTGGGTGACCGTGAGTTACTTGCCATGAAGGCAGCGTTAGAAGAATGGAGGCACTGGTTGGAGGGCTCTACTCATCCTTTCGTTGTCCTCACCGACCATAAAAATCTGGAGTACCTTCGCACGGCTAAGAGGCTGAACCCCCGTCAGGCCAGATGGTCCTTGTTCTTTTCTCGTTTCCAATTTTCTGTTACCTATCGTCCGGGCTCCAAAAACACCAAGGCAGACTCTTTGTCTCGCCAGTTCGACTCTGAGGGTACCATCCGGACTCCAGAAACCATCCTTAGCCCTGATCTTGTTATCGGCCCCGTTCAGTGGGATATCGAGACTGAACTCGAGCTGGCCAACGCCAACACTGAGATCCCTCCAGACTGTCCTCCAGGGAGAATTTATGTTCCTGAAGCCCTCCGTGAAAAGGTGTTGAAACAGGTCCATACTCTTCCCAGTTCAGGACACCCGGGCATCACGGCCACCATTCATCTCCTGCAGAACCGCTTTTGGTGGTCAAAATTGTCTCGGGACGCCAGCCGGTTCGTACAGCATTGCCAGACCTGCAACATCCAGAAGTCATCCCGTCTCTTGCCCGCCGGCTTACTTCATCCACTACCCATTCCACAGCGACCTTGGTCCCATATAGCCATTGATTTTATTACGGATCTACCACCCTCCGATGGACACACCACCATTCTAATGGTAGTTGACCGCTTTTCTAAGGCATGTCGCCTCATTCCTCTCAGTAAGCTGCCCACCGCCCTGCAGACCGCGGAGCATCTCTGCAATCTGGTATTCCGGTTCTATGGTTTACCCGAGGACATCGTCTTGGACAGGGGCCCCCAGTTCACCTCTCGTGTTTGGGCTGCATTCTTCCAAAAGTTGCAAGTTAACGTGAGCCTCACCTCCGGCTACCATCCCCAGGAATGGTCAGGTCGAACGCCTCAATCAAGAGATCTCTCGCTTCCTCCGGTCCTACTGCCAACTCCATCAAGGGGACTGGAGCCGGTACCTGATGTGGGCAGAGTATGCTCAAAATTCCATTCGTAAGCACTCCACATGCCTGACTCCTTTTCAATGTGTCCTCGGTTTCCAACCATCCCTGTTTCCGTGGTCCGGTGAGCCCACTAGTGTCCCTGCAGTAAACGACTGGCTGAGTCGAAGTGAGGAAACCTGGAACCTGGCTCACACACACCTCCAGCGGGCCGTCAATCGTGGCAAAGGGCAGGCTGACCGTCATCGCCGTCCCAACCTAGAGTATCAGCCAGGTCAATGGGTATGGTTATCTACTCGGAACCTTCGTCTTGGGCTCCCCAGCAAAAAGCTCAGTCCCAGGTTTATGGGTCCATATAAGATCATCCGCCAGATAACTCCTGTATCCTTTCGCCTTGCTCTGCCCAGACATCTACGCATCTCCCCTACGCTCCATGTCTCATTGCTCAAACCTGCCACACCCCCCTCCGAGGAGGAGAGAGGGGATTCCTATGATCATTCATCTCAAGCAATCGTTGTAGAGGGTGAGGAGGCCTATCGTGTTAATCAACTGCTGGATTCCAGACGTTGGGGGGGACGTTTGCAGTATCTGGTCGACTGGGAAGGATTCAGCCCAGAAGAGCGGTCTTGGGTCAGCTCAGGTGACATTCTGGATCCTTTGCTCATTCAAGAATTCCACCACAAACATCCTGACAAACCTGCTCCCCGTGCTCGTGGCAGACCCCGCCATCAGCATCCTCGCGCCAGGAGTCGCTCGCAGGGGGGGGGGGGGGGGGGGGGGCTCTGTTACGGCGCCCAGTCTCCCCGATTCCACCTGTTCTCAGCCACGAGCGGCCTCTCCTGAATTCTAGTGATTTGCATACTTTCCCCTTAGTATGCAACATTGGCACTCTGATTACCTTCACCTGTATCATTGGCACTCTGATTACCTTCACCTGTTACGAATCATATCTGATTGCCAAGCCTTTATCTGCCTCGTTCACGGAGCGCTCTTTGCGAAGTATTGCCTCTCTATGTGTGCATGTCCAAGCAATCCTCCTATTCCTCAATCTACCTGTTTCCTCTGACCCACGCTGAACTAACCTTATCTGATTGTCCGCAGCCTGCCTCTCGACCTCCAGCCCGTCCCGGATTCTGATTCTCAGCTGCCTGCCTTGACCAAAGCCTGTCCCTGGATACTGAAAGTTCGCTGCCAGCCCTCGACCTCCTGCCCGGTTTGACTCACGCCTCTGCCTGCCACCTATTATTACTATCCTGAGTTGCCTTTTGTCTGACTTTTCTGTTCAATAAATCTGTTGCATATGGATCAGTCTCGGCCCTCTGAGTCATTACAAACGCGCTCCGGCCCGCTCATCCGCACAAAACAGTGGCTGGTGGCTCGAGAACGCAAACCCTGCCTGAAATATGGTGTATTTTGTGTAGGCCATATATATATATATATATTTACATATACATATTTACATATATATGATTTATCTCATATAGTATGCATTTGATTAAGAATTAACACTGTATAAAGCGCGGCGGCGAACATCTTCAGCGCATGCACCTCAAACAGCAAGGCATGATGACTAATAATAATAATTATGATTGAGAATGTCATATTACATAACATTATAAAGAGGTCACTATTGTAATAAATTGTTGTGAAAAATTGTCACGTCCACAACAGGAGTCACACATTGTGAAGCGGCATTGTCAGGGGCGTAGCACAAGATCCCGGGCCCTATGCATAGGCAGCCCTTATGGCCCCCCCCCAAAAACTGAAATCTTAAACATGCCCTTTTTGTTTTGTACATTAACAAAAAAGCTCTATTCATAATAAAACACAAACAAAACTCGTGTCCCTAGTCATTTTTATCTGAAGAAAAAAAAGGCAAAATGAAACAAATGCTATTGCTTACATGCTAAAGCTTCCTTAAATTAATGACTTATACTGAATAAAGGACTTACCGGTATACCTTTACCTCAGATTACATGTATAACCAAATTATCATCTGAAATTTTCAGATGATAATTTGGTTATATGTAATCTGAGGTAAAGGCTAAATAAATAAACTGTACACTAATAATGCTGTTTGCATACAAAACTTCATTATAATAGCCTAATTTGAAACATGTTTAATTTTAAATTAATAGGCTATAATATCTAATATTAGCAATAATAGGCTAATCAGTGTCACTCATAGCTTGGTAGCTCTTTAGCTACAGTGAAACTTGAAAAATTAAAAATGTTCTGCTCTTTCATTGGGTTGTCTCAGTTCATTTTTAGCACTAACGATCGCGGAGATATTTAAGCAGTTTAGCACTATAAATTTCGTGTTCTGGTTTGTGCTCACCTTTCTTTGAAAATAAGTCAGTAACCAATTGTTTCCCCACATTTTGTTTTCTTTCCTTCTCCTGTCTTTCCTTTCTTTTTTGGTGGCCTGATTTAGCTTTCTTTGAGAGACATTTCTACAGCGCTCAACGAGATGCAGCTCAACTAACATTTACAAAATGCGTGCAGATGGACTAAACCATTTGGCGCATTAGCAAGGGGTGGGACCATAAGACCGTCAATCAATCAATCAACCAAGTTATTCAGTTAATACACTAACTTTATATTTCATCTGACATTCATTATGAAATTTAATTAGGAAATGAAAATATATTCCAGACTTTTCAAGGGCCCTCTCTCCCCTTGGGGGCCCTGGTAATCAGTACTGGTTTTACCCCCAGTCCGACGCCCCTGGGCATTGTTGACACATTGTATTAGGCGTTATATTTGATTATTAAATAATCAATTTAATTAAATGATCAATCACATTGACTCAATCCTACTAGCCCTTTATTTTGACTAAAAACCCTTTTCATTCATTTGGTGAGGAAGATGTGTTTTGAGCAGTATTTACACACCTTGTCCTGCTGTTGTCTATACAGTGGTGCTCAGAATTAATGGTACCCCTGGTAAAAATGATAAAAAATGGCTATAAAAAATAAATCTGCATCGTTTATCCTTTTGATCTTTCATTAAAAAAATTGGCAAAATCCTAACCTTTCATTGAAGTAAAAGATTTGAAAGTGGGGGGGGAAATCACATTATAAAATAAATGTTTTTCTCCAAAACATGTTGGCCACAATTATTCATACCCTTTTATTAAATACCTTTTTGCAATCTCCTTTTGCCAAGATAACAGCTCTGAGTCTTCTCATATAATGCCTGATGAGTTTGGAGAACAACTGACAAGAGATCAGAGACCATTCCTCCATACAGAGTCTCTCCAGATCCTTCAGATTCCCAGATCCATGTTTATGCTTCTTCTCTTCAGTTCACCCCACTCATTTTCTATATGGTTCAGGTCAGGGAACTGGGACGGTCATGGCAGAAGCTTCATTTTGTGCTCCCTAACACATTTTTGTGTTGATTTTGATGTTTGTTTTGGATCACTGTCCTGATGGAAGATTCAACCACGGCCCATTATAAGATTTCTAGCAGAAGGCGTCAGGTTTTGATTTTTTATCTGTTGATATTTGATAGAATCCACAATGCCATGTATCTGAATAAGAAGTCCAGGACCTCCAGCAGAAAAATAGGCCCACAACATTAAAGATCCAACGGTATATTAAATTGTACACATGGGGTACTTTTTATCATTGTGTGCACCAAACCCATCTACTGTGTTTGCTGCCAAAAAGCACTTTTTTTAGTTTAATCTGACCACAGAACCCTGTGCCGTTTGAAGATCCAGTCGTGTCTGACCACTGAATATGCTGGAGTTTGTATTTGGAGGAGCGAGGAGCATTTTTCTTAAAACCCTCCCAAACAACATGTGGTGATGTAGGGGTTGTTTGATTTTTTTTAATAGGCTTTCTGACCCCCAAAACTCAACTAATCTCTGCAATTCTCTATCTGTGATCCTTGAAGAGTCTTTGGCTACTCAAACGTTCCTCCTCACCGTCCAATAAGAAAATATAGACACACGTCCTCTTCCTGGCAGAATCGTAACATCTTTAGTTGATTATAACTTCTTAATTATTGCCCTGATGGTCAAAATGGGATTTTTCAATTCTTTAGCTATTTTCTTACATCCACTTTCTAGTTTGTGATGCCCAACAATCTTTAGATGCACATCAGAACCATGTTCTGTGGTTTTATTCATTGTGATGTATGATTAAGGGAATTTGGCGTTTGTGCTTCCTCATATTTAAACTCCTGTAACACAAGAAGTCATAGCTGGACAATTTCATGTTCCTGGTCACCCTGGTGTGCTAAAAAAGGTAAATATTAATGGGAATATACTTCATAGATATTTTATTCATAAAAAATTCTAGGGGTATGAATAATTGTGGCCAACGTGTTTTGGAGAAAAATATTTATTTTATAATGTGATTTTCCCCCCCACTTTAAATTCTTTTTCTTCAATGAAAGGTTAGAATTTTACCAATTTTTTGAATGAAAGATCAAAAGGATAAACAATGCAGATTTATTTTTTATAGCCATTTTTTATCATTTTTACCAGGGGTACCATTAATTCTGAGCACCACTGTATGCCACTGCAGTGGACACATATTGCAGTATTAAGGCTAATGATTAATCAATTAATTGATTGTTAATTTAAACGACGATCAATCATGCAATTTGTGTTAATTGACATTCAGATTAAAACTCTCTTCACATTCTGATTATGAGCAATCAATAATAGAAGTGGTCTAAATATAAAAACATGTATATATCATAATAAAATCATAATAGGGCCCCTTTAAATAGCACACCCATCTGTCAAAGCACGACTTAAATGTAAACACTCTCATGTTTAGGTATACCTACAGAATCCTGCAAGCACTATTCTCCCTTTACTTGGATTGCACAAAATAGTGAAGTGATTTAAATGCAAATGCAGATCCCATATGGCGTTGAGTTCTTTATGACAGTTTTTCTAAAATTAGATTCTCTTCCTAAAGAAAAAGCAATATATCGCCTTTCTCACAGTATCACAATATCATAACCCCTGTATCGTGATACGTATGGTATCACCAGATTCTTGCCGATTCACAGTATTTGTATGGCATATTGATACTACATTGACAGGCATTCTCGTGAGGTTAGGAATCCTCTCATATGAAGCAAACACTGCTTTTCCTCTGAGGCATATAAGAAAGATTTATAGATCTCAACTTGAGAATTTGAACTGGCTAAAATTAAGAAAATAGGGATGCACTGATATAAAAATGGTTGAAACACATGTGATTCTCAGATTAAATGCAAAGTTTAACCATCATTTTAGGTTCTGTCAGTTTAAATATTCAAGTTTTCTGCGTGCACACACACAGAGCAGCAGAGATGGCACACGGACACCATGTTCTGTTCTCTTTCGCATCTATTTGTGATTGAACTGACACACACTTAAATTGATGACAAAATGCCCGTCTCAGTGAGTATCATCATAAGCACAGTCATGTAATACGGAGGCCGAGAGAGCTCAACGTGCTGCAAGCTAAAGAAGACGCATGCAATTAGAAAAAAACGTATGCAAACAGAAAAACGCATGCAAATAGAAAAAAACGCATGTAAATAGAAAAAAACACCCGCAAATTAAGAAAACATCTTCATCAGTTTCACAACACACGTGTGCTCCAAATACTCACAACACAACCAAATACAGAAACGCGCTGCAAAAGTTCACAACACAACCAAATACAGAAACGCGCTGCAAAAGTTCACAACACAACCAAATACAGAAACGCTGCAAGTAACACAGACCACAACGGAAATGTTTCCGGGGAACCAAATAAGTGACGGACCCGGCTGGGACGTGCTTATTGCTTGTGAGCATCCCTATGCCCTACTCCCTTCGAAGGGCAGATGGCAGAGCTTTTCAAGTGGGACTTTGGAGTGAGCGTGGCACTAGTGTCCCATTTATACAGCCATTTAAAACGCACTTGATGAAGGGAGCAACGAAAGACAACGTAATTTCCATCGTAATTATTTTCACCTGGGATGTTCCCATGACAACGCAGCAGTTGTCCATCAGCTGTTCTGACGACAGAAATATATTGCTGTTAATATAACGGTTGCAAATAAATGTATTTGTTTATTTTTCCTTTACAAAAAAGAAATGTTACAATATGCGTTTATTTAAACTTTGGACCCCACATTAACTAACATTTGTTATGAAACTTTTCTTTATGAAAATTTAAACATAACATGAAACAATTTGTATAGTGTAACTGATGTATAGATTAATATCTTGCCTTCATTTTCGTCTTCTCTATCTTTTTTATTTATATTTTAGTTTCCAGCTCATTGTTCTTTTCTCATTTGTATTCTGATGACATTGAACATATTGTTAATACATTTTGTATACTGTATACAAGTTGTATGTCATAAAAAATGAATCTCTGTGTGTTTTGCAGGGTAAAAGATTTTTTTTTATATAAAATAAAGTAGAATTTTGAGCTGTAAGCAAAGAGTATAGAAGAACTATAAAAAAGTATAATATTACAATATATTATAATATTGTTTATATATACAATATATTACAATATTATTTTAAAATTATAGTTAATTTATAAAAAATATACGTTCTTTGCTGTAAGCACGTCCTGTCTATCACGTCCCAGCCGGGTCCGTCACTTATTTGGTTCCCCGGAAACATTTCCGTTGTGGTCTGTGTTACTTGCAGCGTTTCTGTATTTGGTTGTGTTGTGAACGTTTGCAGCGCGTTTCTGTATTTGGTTGTGTTGTGAACTTTTGCAGCGCGTTTCTCTATTTGGTTGTGTTGTGAGTATTTGGAGCACACGTGTGTTGTGAAACTGATGAAGATGTTTTCTTAATTTGCATGCGTTTTTTTCTATTTGCATGCATTTTTTTCTATTTGCATGCGTCTTCTTTAGGTTGCAGCACGTTGAACTCTCTCGGCCACCGTACATATATGGCTTACGTGAATGATTGAGAAAGTAAATGGATGCATATCATACTGGATCTGTGCATTCGCTCTTAAAGTGACAGTAGCCTAATAAACCTGCTGCTGTCTGAGTCATTAATTTAAATCAAACAACAAAATACAAAGAGAAAATAACTTTAACAAAGATTAATTATATTTAATTTATACAGTTAAGACTATGCAGTGTTATTTTACATTTGATTATTCAAATTCTGTACTTGAATAGAATACTGATCGACTTACCTGAAAAAACAAAGTACTGTTTATTTCTTTTGTAACTTTCTTCTATTGTAATTATCTATGCTTGCAATTTGTTTATTATTTTCTATGCAGATTCACTCCCTTACAAAACCACCCCAATCGTTCTAGAAATATTCATTCTTACCAAATAGAGCTATTTAAGTAATCTGGTGTAATTCGTTTCACAATATTTTCCAATATCGTGGAATTTTTTTTACCATTATTTTCTTAATAAATTTACTTCAGAAATGCATCCCAATATGGAAGTAAAATTTCTTTTATTTCAATATTTTAAGATGAATAGAATGTTCAAAAGAACAGTATTTATTTGAAATAGAAATATTTTGTAACATTATAAATGTCTTTACTGTCACTTTTGATAAATATAAAGCATCATATTTATAAAGCACGAGTCATGAGATTCTGTTCACGAGAACGAGACAAGATTTTTGCACAGTATTTTAAGAAATCCTCAATGACAAAATTCATGACTGGAAAAAAAGTCTGCAGGTGCATTTTGAAATGTTTTAACTAATCATCTTTTAATGAATGTCATTTTTGTATAAGTCTTAAGAGCAAACAATACGTGCAGCCATAATCAAAGTACTCTTTCAATATTCAAAGTGCAAACAGAGACCAGAGTTAAGAGGTGGTTACAACTACACAGTCCTAAGATAAGTTTGAGATTGGGAGATTGGGAGGCTATTTGTATGTAGCCTAATTAGCGCGCATCAGGGAGAGCGCGTTTTACTTTCAAATTCGCGATTGCACGTTCTACAAGTTAAGACATTTATCAGAAGCTTAGGCTCTGTTGCGCAACGAATCCTCCGCCATGGTCTTGTCAGTCATCTTACTTAACTCGTCACGTGATCAGTGAACTGTGATTCCTGCTGCACTGTGTGCTGGATGAGCAGACCAGGCGGTTCCAATAGTTTACAACTGAAATAAATTGTTTTTGTTTCTATAAAAAAGCAAAACGATAGTGGATGTAAAAGTAGCGGTGATCTATTCTATGCTAATTTCACCCTCACGCTCCATCATGGTGATATCGCGAGATGGCTTTTCACCTCGCTTTTAATATCGCGATTACTTTTTCTTTAAGAAAAAACACCTACTGACCCTAAACTTCTAAACAGTGGTGTACAAAATTACTCAGGTTTGCTATATTTGGTAACAGTGATACTTCTAAAACTAAACCAAAAGATAACGAATTGACGTGGGAGGAAATAGGGACAATGAATCCGAGAGAGCAAGAAACAGGCAGCATCTTCACACTCAAATCTCGAGGGACCTCATCCCTGACACAGTCTTGAGACTGACTGGCCTCTGCCTCCATGTTTGTGTGCATCTAAGGCAGCATAAATTTCCCATTCATCGCAGAAAGAGGCGACGAGGGACTGAGGACGAACAGCCACCGGTCAGAGTCGCCGGTCTTTGGATTGATGAACTGATGGTGACGGATGAGGGTAATAAAGAGCTGGATGTCCCTCCTGTTACCAGCCAGGAACCAGTATGAATCACCCATCTGAGGCTGTACGGAGCAAGAGAAAGATGCAGAGGCCAGCCCTGCCCCCCTCGGGCACACACATACAATGAAACGCACACACAAACTCGTCATGACTTCCACAAAGCAGCCGAGCAGAACTATCATACGAAACAATGAGGTTTAAAAGAGAAGACACCAACAACCAGACAATCATCATTCTGGGCTGAGTGAAATGATGGTGATGGGACTTACAGTTATGTTGGTACTGTTTTGAAGTGTTTTGACATTAGTCATGATTGACTACTCTAAACAAACATGGGGAAAGCAGTGCTGTATTTGAAGGCAATATCTGTAGGGGAGACTGGAATTGCCTGGCACAATTTTCATTCTTCTCTGGTGGAACAAACATTACGACAACCCAACAAAGTGCAAATGAACGCGTAAAGAAATGGTTCATGTCATCGTTTATTCACCCTCACAGTTTTCCAAGCAAGTGTGATTATCTTCTTTCTTCTGTGGAACATAAAAGGAAATGTTTGCTAGAGTGCGAACAGTGGACTTTTCGTAACAAAAAAAAAGGTAATGGTGACTAGGGATATATATAAAAAAAGCACAATAAAAGTGGTCCATATGACTAATATATTCACACAAAGTGTGAACAACACGACCAACATTTAATTTCACTGTAACTCTCAAATCTGATTTGCAGGATTTAAATACACTTATTTACAAGTTTCAGTGCTTACTACACAGATTCATTTGATCCTATGATGTTTGGCATCACTGCTGTGACGCAGCTCGATGAGTTATGTTTAAATATACATCAATGAGATATGAATACTGTGGCAAAGTATTAAATAGGAATAATTGAAAACTATTCTGTTTCTCACACAAAGCTATTATCTGACTAGTGTTGCTATTGTTAAATAAAATTAAATCTATCAAAATAATTCTGTTGATTGATATAAAATAAGTTAGTTGAATAGTTGAGTAATAAAAAGTTGAAGCTGAAGTATCAAAATTGCTAAAATTGAAATAAAAAAGGATTAAAGCTAAATAGAAATATTTACCAAAACAATTATAAAAAAACAACAACAATATTACTAAAACTAAAATTCAAATGAAAACTGATAAATAAAATTTTTTTTTCGAAAAACCAAAATAGTATATAAATAATACTAAAATAAATGTGTCTGACTTCAGGAGACTTTTTTGTCCTTTCTGAAACATGACAGCCCTTGCCACCGTTCAGTTTCATTGTATGGAAAAGTTCAGCAATACTTTTTCTTTTTTTCCACAGAAAAAACAGAAAATTATACAGAGGTTTCATACACATCACAGGTTAGGAACTTCTTGAGGATGAGTGAATACTTTTATTATTTAATAATTTTCATAACTATTTCATTTTTTAAGTGAACTATTTCTTCAAAACAGACAGTGAAATATAACAAAAGCAAAATATGTTAGGCTATAGCAAGTCATGTGCGTCTAGTTGACCCCTAAAATAAGGATAGATGTCGCAGTTGCAGTGTTAAAATGGTTTATTTTAAAGTAACACTAAGTAACTTTTCCTTTTCGGTCGCCCTACTGGTTGGAAACGAAATTGTCCATTACCGCTGTCGTAAATAATTTAGCCTAGCGTCGCACGCACGCTCGCTGTTTATCCAGCACCGGCTTTAGAATGAACGATGTCCACAGACAAGGTAAGTATGTTACATGATTTCATGAAAGGATGATGTATTGCAACATCAGAAACGAAGAAAAACTAAATAATGACTATTGTAGCGCTTGACGTAAAGCAGTTGAATTTTGTAGTTCTTTTTGTGCACGGGTTCCTACCCGAAACCCGAAGTTACATAGTGCCAGTAAACGCGATACAGACCACGTCAGGCTATGGTAGACGTGTCATTTAACTTATTTTAAGTCGATGTACCATCACAAGGGTCTTGGAAATATATTATGAAGGTTGAAAAACTACATAGTGTTACTTTAAAAGGAAAGCAAATGAAAAAAGATTAAATGTTTATTAAATTACGTTTTACCACTTTTTCCATTAAAGAGCCAATAGGGACACTTCAGATATTTTTTGCTCCTCAAGTTGAATTTCTCACCACATCATCCCCATTATGGACCAAAAATAATATTTAAAAAAAAAGTGAATATTGTGCTAATGTGAATAGTCTTACATTAGACATTTATAAATGATGTCAGGCGCACACTTATCACTGGTTCCTATCTCAACAAACACTGTCATATTTAAAATATCACACATTATAAGATTTTTAGCCGAGGGGGTTCATTTTTGTTTTGACATTGCAAATTTGAAAAGTTGTCTTGAGTTTGACAGGTTTTAATCTTCTAATGTCATGATAAAATCAGTAAGTGTGGATCAAGAGGGCAAAAATTCATATTTTTGTGACAGCATCCAATTATGAACATGAAATTAACTCTGTTCCAAACCAACTCCAGTCTCCCCGACTGTTCTTATATTCAATCCACACATGCTCTGATGAAGGTTATTAAATATGTACATATTAAATATGTACATTCAATTTTTGGCTAGACAGTCGCGCCTTTAAGCTTTTGCCCAATTTGTCAATTTGATCAGATTTGCTTGACCAGTGTCTGGTTTCTTTGCTATGGGCCACTGCATGGCTCTTTAAAGCTCATTTGAACTTTTGTAGCAATTAGAAAAAAAAATGACAACGTGATATTGTGAATGTGAAGGATCAACTGAAGTTACAAAAATGAATCAACATTTTTGAATGTGAATCAGTCAGAATGTTCTAAAGCCTTGTAGAAATGGAAAGAAAAAAAAACCCAATGCGTATTTGCAATCTTTTTCACAAAAGCTTTATATCTGTCAAGACAAACAGCAAGAGAGTCCAAATCCACTTTACCAGCAGTAAAGGTTGCATAATGTGAGGATGATAAAGTCCTACCTTACCACAGGTCTTGAGATCCAGGTGTTATTCCAGAGCTATGAATCTTCTTTTCTCTATGTGAAGCATCTTCAGGCTTAGTTGGGTGGCTCAACATCAATAAAACATCCGTGAACTGAATAACTTCTTCTCAAAATGGATGGGGTTACCATAAAACCTGACCTGCATGCATAAGACAGAGGCTCCTCAGATCAGGATCTTCCCAGGGAATAACATTAACAGAAATACTGATTATAGGGTAGAGTGGGGGAAAATGCCCCCACCCGTTTTTCCCAAAATAACCACTAGAATGAATCAAGATACATTTTTACTATTGCTATGCACTACGTTGACAACGGGGATATACAAATCGGCATGGAGAAGCTGACACCAGCGACATATTTGAAGAGAAGAGGATTACATGGAAAGTGCTATAATTTTCAGATATTAGTAAACAAGTGTTTAATAGAATATTGTTCACAGTGATGTATGATAGATGAATAGTAAAGTCTGTAGTTTGAGAGCATATGTTATTTATAAGGAATATAATTATATTTTTAAAAATAAACAATTTTTTTAAAAAGACATAGCTTGTGGGGTAAACATAGTTTCTCTTTATCATAATTACTACAGTAACATATATGTTTATCAAAGTCTTTATTTGACACTTTAATGCAGTATAACTAGGCGGTTAAATCAAAATATTTGAACAAAACATGAAAAAATTACCTCAAGTGAGCATTAGCTAGCTAGCTTGGTGGATGCAATGATGGAAGGTGGTTAGGTGACCCAATGATAAAACATAGTGACTTTTAATGCATTTATGGAATATATTTCCCTATAAATATACTAATTTATGTTTAATATTTATTTAGTGTTTTCTGTTTTTCTTGATGATAGTGGTGAGCAAATACTACATCAATTATTAACCATATAGGCCTAGTGTAGAAATCAAAATATTAAAATGTTAGAAATTTGGCTATTTTGTACATTCCTGAAATAAATATTAATAGGTATATACACATGTTGTTGCATTACTTGCCTTTTACTTTAAGAGATTAAAAACTGTTCATTTTGCTGTTGATCTAAGCAAACTGTTGGTAAGAAAGGGGGCATTTTACCCCACCAAAACGCCCCCTTTGTACAAAAATATTTTCAGTCAAAAAAAAAAATTAATTATGAAGGTTGAGCAATTTTAATATTTGGTAAATAACTCCTGCCATAGTCACTCAAGACTGGGATGGGAATTCTAGTCACATTTATGTTTTGTTTCACAGTAATGTCACATTTTCCTTAAGGGGGCGTTTCCCCCACTCTACCCCTACAGGTATCACACTCTCAGTACCGATTTCTCTTTTATGACATTTTTTTCCATTACATGCACAGATATTATTTTCAGAATGAAAGGTAACAACAACTTATAGTTTTATCCATAACAAAATCAGCGTTTTAAATTATAAACATACCATCTATAAGAAATGAACAACGTAAAATGCAGCACATTTATCGCATTAAAATGCCAAAACAGTTCGGTTAACCGTTAACACCTTAGTTTGTGTTGTGTTTCAACTTACCAAAACTAGATCGATCTCTCTCTCTCTCTCTCTCTCTCTCTCTCTCTCTCTCTCTCTCTCTCTCTCTCTCTCTCTCTCTCTCTCTCTCTCTCTGTCTGTCAAACTCCGAACTTATTAACCTACTATACATTATTTATGGCAAATTAAACCTTTTATGAACACAAATGTGCTTGTGTGTGTATCATTTTCTCTGGTGGCTGCCTCGTGCATTAAGTGAATGGTGATTGGCGGGAAGCGGGCGCGTCAATTC
This sequence comes from Chrosomus eos, assembly GCA_036326025.1. Lineage (NCBI taxonomy): Eukaryota > Metazoa > Chordata > Actinopteri > Cypriniformes > Leuciscidae > Chrosomus > Chrosomus eos. The sequence goes on from CM070842.1 coordinate 14,412,040, forward strand.
AATTGCAGAATCATGAGGGAAAGATTTTAAAGCTAAAAATGTATGACGGCACAGTTTAGTTTGTGTGTATTTGTTCAGGATACTGTGTGTATAGAATAACGATAAAGCATGACACAAACGCACTATTTATTTTTCGCTGTTTTATGAGGAGATGGTGCGCCACCCAAACTTTATTTCCCATCATTCTCATTTTCCAAAATATAAAATACAGATATCATTAATTACATAACAAAATACTTTGCCTCAGTAATGATACAGTGGTGCTAAAAACAACTCTGGAAGTGAAAAAGAAAAATATTAAAAATTAAAAAATACAATTGACCAGGAATTTGCTAGCATAAACCAGCATGAATGCTGGTCTGGCCTGGTTTACTGTATGTTGGTTAGTGCTGGTCAAACTTATTAAAGAAAACTGACAAATAACAGCATAATCATAAGCAGTTTGATCAATAACTGGAGTTGTGAGAAGAGCTTGACCTAAAAAAGAACTATTGATAATGAAAGCTCAAAATTAAAAGTTGCTGTTTTTAAAGACTTTTCCGAGCAGCTTTAACTGATGCTCTACAGCGATCTGTCACGACACATTAAAGAGCCACGACAAAACGGTACTTATTGTTTAAATTTCTTTTAAAAAATGACCATATTTGAAAGGTGAGTCTTTGTTTAATATGTTTAATATCAAAAGTAACCGAAAAGTAACCTAGTCTGTCCTGTCTGTCCGCGTGTTGTCAGTCTCCTCTCTGCTCCGCGATGTATTTTTCACCGCGTGAGAACATGGTGAGAGCGTGAGAGCGGCGTAGCTTGTCGGACATAGCGACAGTAACTAAGGGGGGCGGGTCTTTGCGAAGGGTCAATTGTGATCAAAAATTGTTGAAAGATAATTAATTCAACCAGAGTAAAGGGCCAAGTGCTCAACTAAAAGTCACACAATTAAACACTAATCACCATCATGATGACTTCAAACAGACTTCAACAACTTTTACCATATACACACACGTTTTGTTGTGGTCTTGCTGGAATCATATCAGCACCCAAAAGACAACATATGCTGGTCCACCAGCATCCCAGTGTGCAAAACATCCCTTATGCTGGTCCACCAGTATGCGCTTTTCATGTTGGTGACCAGCAACCAGCATCCCATGCTGGGAACCAGCATGCAAAACTTACCTCATGCTGCTGACCAGTAATGCTGGATTTATACAAATCAGCAGGGGTATCTATACGTTTGCTCAAGTAATGGAGTTGTGTACTTTGTCCACCTCTGCCTGTGTGTGTGTGTGCGTACAGATTGGGTTTTTTTTTTGACATGTAAAAATGCAGTTTTCTGTAATGGGTTTAGGGTTAGGACAGAATATACAGTTTGTACAGTATAAAAATCATTACATCTATATGGAAAGTCCCAACATGCCTGTGTGTGTGTTTGATTTTGCCGTATTTTACTTACTATATTCTTACTATCTCCTTACTGGACTCATTACTGTCTACTCAACAATGCAAGACGGTAACGACTTCTGAAGAGACTATTCAAAATTCACTTTGTATCCAGGAACATTTCGCAACGTTAACAGATATCTTTGTCCCAGTTTGGGGGTGGGGTGGTTTACAGATATGTGTTAGGAAGTTATGAATCTGTCAACTTTTGAACATCCACCATTTCACTGTCCTCTCAGCCCAACGGAGGTACAGTAGTGAGAATGAGGATCGCTCAGTTTCAGCAGTTTTATCAGACACAGGCCTCTCATTGTTGGCCAGAGATTACAGCTGTGGAGGTTTGACTGACAGAAACTGCCCTAAGGTGCACCCGGGAGAATCAAGAGGTGGATTTACAGTGACTGCTTCAGCGAGTATTTTCCTCTCCATTCTCTACCCGTCAGGGCTCAAGTTTATGATACAGTGAAGAAATAGCCCATTTCTGCAATATTTAATGGAGTCTCCCATTTTCTCTCACTATTTGTGCTCTTTGCTAGAGTGGTGGTGCCACCGTTGTTCCTTTATTAAAGGTTAACAAGATGTATTCTTTCCTTAAACATAAGTTGGGTTTCGGAGAGGGTTTGGAACTGGATGAAAATAAAGTGGTCCTTGGTTCAAAAACGTCTCTGAGACCCTGAGAACCAGAAGACAGTGATTGAGTATTAAGGTGACATGCTTGCCCACTACAAGACAAGGATGTAAAATGAACAACTGTGGTCACAGACACATTTTTCAAGAGTTCGGACACGATTAGTTCAGAGTTGAAGGGGAGGGACGGTCAACATTTAGCTGTGGACTGAATTATATACTTGGGCTCTGACATTTTGGCCCAAAACGTTTGGAGTACCCTGTGTGTCTTTACTTTTAGCAAATCCAAAGCCAATACAATTTGTAGTGCTTTGACTAAAAGTTTTGCTCTGTGAAAATTTCTATAAAGAAAAATGATTTCATCAGCTGTGAGTGCTTCTGTTGTCAGTCAGCAGGATGACATCATTCAATCCATCAATGGCCTTTTTGGAGACATTTGTTCACAAATATTTTGAAGCCCATTTCTGCCACATAAGAAAAATCAGGCTTTAGTAAATCATAAGATAAAGTCGTAATTATGACATGATTATGTCATACTTATGAAATAAAAAGTCAAAATGATGACAAAAGCAATGACATAAGTCAAAATTATGACAAAAGCAATATGACATACTAAATCATAGTTATGAGATAAATTGTCAAAATGATGACAAAATCAATGACATACTAAGTCATAAATTGATTTTGTCATTTTGACTATCTCATATGACATACTAACTCATAATTATGAGATTAAAAATCAAAATGACGACATGCCATACTAAATCATAATTATGAGATTAATAGTCAAAATGATGACAAAATCAAATGACATACTAAATCATAACTATGACATTAAAAGTCAAAATGATGACTGTGTCATCATTTTGACTTTTAATGTCAGTTATGATTGTCATCATTTTGACTTTTTATCTTATAATTATGATTTAGTAAGGAAATATGACATAGACTAAGTATAATTATGAGATAAAAAGTTAAAATGATGATATAAAAAGTCAGAATTATGACGTCAGAACTGAGATAAAAATCACAATTTCTAACGTCATATTTTATATATTATACATAATTATTCTCAATCATTTTGACCTCACAATTTCAACAGTATGTCATAAACTTGAAATTTGTCAGAACTATAACTTTGTTTATAGCTATATAACTATAACTTTTTCTTATATGGCAGAAATGGAATTCCATACTAAGTAAAATCATTAAAATATCTGAATTCAAAATAATAGTACCTGACATACAAATGGAATCTTCCCAGAAGGACCAACAAATCCAGTAACACTTTACAATAAAGTCCTAAACTTTAGTTAATGCATTAGCTAACATGCACTGACAATGAGCCATTATATATATATATATATATATTTAAAGCATTTATTAATCTTTATTAACATCAGAAAAAATATAACTGTTTTTCATAATATATTGTTTGTTCATGTACAAATACAACTTTGGATTTTAAAATTACCATTGATTTAGGATGAATAAATGCTGTCAAAATATGTTTATTATTAGTTCAATATAATATACTAATACAATTCATAAATCATTCTCTATTAATCATGAATGAAAAAACCTTGACTTTAAGTGCAGTGACAGGATTAACAGGGTCAAAAACAACATTTTAAAAAACAAAATTAATTTAGGGTCCAGCTATGCAGTTTGGTTGAGATTTCTATGTTTTCAGCACATTCATGTATATTTTGGTATTCCTTGTAAAACTGTGTCCGAGACACCAGAGATGTCATCCGAGCACTGCAATCACATTTAAGAATTGCATTATTAATAGCTTATCCTATGAAACGTGTCCTTTTCGCCTGCAGCTAAACTAATATGGAACAACCTATTCATCTTGGCACCAGACACAAAGGTAGGTTTCAAATCCACGGCAAGCTCGATATTTAATTTCACGTGGTGAATGTAATTACGCCGAAGGAATGATATCGTGCCCTGGATTAAATCAGGGAGTTATTGAGAGTGCCTGTAATTTTAATTCTGTTAGGATGACATTACAGAAGAACCTTCTGAGAAACTATTACATCGCAGCATGAGAGAATACTGCCACTGTGTGGCACAGGAGACACACGCACACAGAGCTATATGAGCAAACCTCAGGAAGAATGCTCCAACTAAATATACAGCACAGTCTCATCCCAAGAAGTCAGACGTTTAAGGGTACCCTAAAAAGGCGGATATTGACGTATGGTCAAAAGACGTCCCAAGACGTCAATATATGACTTCTTGGGATGAGACTGTGTTAAAATATACTCTTCAAAGGTTTAGCATCAGAAACATTTTTGACTGACTCATCAAGCATGCAATAAATTGGTCAAAGGTGACAAAGACATCTACAATGTTAGAAAAGGGTTCGGTTTCATATAAATTATGTTCTTTTAACTTTCAATTTATCAAAGAATTAAAACATTAAGCAGCACAATTGCTTTATACATTAATACTAATAAAACATGTTTCTTGAGCAGCAAAGCATCATATTAGAATTATTTCTGAAGGATCATGTGACACTGAAGAATGATGCTGGAAATTCAGTTCTGATCACAGGAGTAAATTACATTTTAAAGTATCAAATAGAAAGCTGTTATTTTAAATTGTAAAAATATTTCACAATATTACTATTTTTACTGTATTGTTTTGATAAAATAAATGCTGGTTTGGAGAGCATAAGAGGCTTTTTTTTTTTTTTTTTTTAAATCTAACTGGTACTGAGAAAATGGGTGGGGGGAAAAATTGTTAATTGGCAAGAAAATGTTATACTGCAGAAAAAACAAAAATTGCGGTAAACCTTTAAGGTTTACACGTCACACATGTACTTACTAGTAATAAGAGTAAATTATGCATAATTACAAGTAACTAACACTAAACCAAACCCTGACCGTAACTCTATAGTAAGTGCTCAAGTTACATTGTATTTACTAAAATAGGCTTAAGTACCGTCACTTCAAAATAAAGTGTAAACAAAATTAAATTTTGTGGTGAAATATTGAACATGTTTAAATGAGGTTATGAGATTTGCCCACAAAAAGAAACCAAATCAACTTTTAAATCCATTTCAGACTATTAGCATAAGCGTATTCTCTATCATTTTACAAAGCATTAATTATTAACCAACAAAAAAAAAAAAAACAGACTCTCCTATGGGTTTGATGTACTTCTTTTAATTACACATTAAATAAGACTGGTAAGATTAATGGGAGAAAACAAGATTGGGTTTGTATTTATAAAACTGTGCTGATCTGAGAACAGCTTTTTCCTTCCTAATAATCACATTCCCCGAAACATGAGGCAGAAGATGACCTTAGACCGGCACTTTCTCAGACGTTAACACGGGACCCTTAATTACAATTAAGCGTCATTCAATTCATTAAACCAAAAAATAAGCACAATTTACAAAATATTCATCTTTATCACAACCGTACAAAGGCTGTTAAAACAAGGTCCATACAGTATATACATGAACCATTTTATCAACATCTGCAATTGGCACACAAACAGACAGAGAACATTTCAGAAACGATTCAAAAAATATCTAATGACTTTGCTACTTGCGTTACAGGCTGCTATTAAATGAATGACTTAAAGGGAACAGAAATCACTTAAAATACTTTAACTTTGCATAAGAGCGGACATCCTGATTTACTGAGCATTTTGATTTCTCTGTATTAGTCATACAGTTAAATTATCAGAAAAGCAAAACTAGTGACAGTTAAGGACGCATGGTAAAAGGTTTTACCTTTTTTACAAGATTCCGGTAAATCTCCTATAAATGACATCATCTCCTGACATCACAAGTATTGCCACACAAAAGTCGTCTTTAAATCACTCTCTTTGGTTTGAGTGATGGCTGAACATTTGCCCTCTGAGCTAGAACCACATTTTACCGTGGTATACTGGACCACGACTGCCTCTTTATTGGTTCTACAAGGCCATACAATCGATTCAGAGAAATGATGGTTGATGATGGCAGCAGAAATCAACCAGGCATTTTTCCAAATACATTTGGATCAGAATAACTAATACTAATAAGTGATGTTCGCCAATCTTAAATTAGGGTGCGTTTACACGACAACGTACTACAAACAGAGAAGAGCATATCCCTACAGACAGAAAAGTTGTCAAAACGATCCCGTTCACAAGGATCTGCGAATACGATTAAAAATGCTGTATTATTCATGCCAGACCAGTAGATGGCGATGCCACTTTGTAACGAAAAACCACGCACTTATAGACCTCATGCGCCAGAGAAACGAGGGTGCCGCCATCTTTAGAATATTGTCTTTTAACTTCCGTTTTTGCGGTCGCTCTGTATATTTCTACTCCTGTGTCCAGGAGTAATTAGCTGGTGAAGTTAATTTACTTATTGTAGAGTTAACGAAAGTTATCATGAGCATTGTAATGTTTATCATAATGTCTTAAATGGACCTTGGAAATTTTTTAAACAAGCAGTTCATTCATAACTACGCAAGATCGCTGTGAAAGTACAGACCGGAAGTCAAAAGACAATGAGCTCAGCGCTGAAAAGAGGCGTGGCTACATAAGGTATATAGATTGAACACGTAATACGCACGTGAAAGATGTCACAGATTTTACAAATTTGCGTTTTTGTGGTTTACACGACTATAACGGTATCGTTTTTAAAAACGTTGCCCGAGAAAACGCATTAAAAGTGTCGTGTAAATGGCCCCCTTAGCAAAAAAACATTTCAATGTCAGACTTCTAAGGCGCAGTTTGGCTGGGCACAAGAGGGAAATATTCATACATAATAAATGAATGCAGAAGTGAGGCTTTCACTAGTGTAGATCTCTACAGAAAAGAAAGTTTCGAATCGTTATCACACTCTCTGGGATACTTGATTCTAATTGGTCAACTGCAGCTTTGCATTTCTGTAGTGATTGACAGTGTAATTGACCATTTCCGAATCACCATTTATTGTGTTACTTGACATCATCCCTTAACACAATCCTGTGCACCAAAATGAGAAATTATTGTAGATTTTAGATTGAGTTTCTATCACCACATGGTCTCTAAACCAAATGAGTTCATTTTATTTAAAGAAAAAATAATAATCTTAAGAATGGAAAATGTCAGAACAATGAATAACGTCCAGTTCGGACCAGCTGAGAAAATCCTCTCTACACAAGTGGTTATTATACAGTATTCAATGCATTACCGTTCCCTGGAAGTTTAAAGAACAGAACACAGCATGCAAACAGAGAAATAAGGTTAACGTGGTTAAGATTTCACCATATATACATTACCATGGCTTTAGAGAGAGGGCGTTAATCCGACTACAATGGAAGTTCACATGCAGGTGGTTTTTTTTGGAAGTCTGGGACGTCCAAAGGCAGGGTCATACACAGTGATAATGTATCAAAACACCACCCAGGAAGTGTTGGTCCTCAAAGTAATTCCTCAAAGTTTCAGTTCCTGTAAAATCAAGCGACTCACATGCAAAGTTCCTGTCTAAGCGGCTAGTTCTCGTATAGCACACCAAAAAGCGTGCTTTTAAATCCACACCTTTAGAAAACTACTCTAGAAAAACCAACTGCAAAATAAAACCCAGTTCCGACAGCCCACCCGATAAAATAAGCCATACAACGTGTCATGGGACCAACACTTTGGGGCAACTGGCACCGAACGAGAAGTAAAGCTTATTTCATTTAAGAAAGCAAGTAGAATATGGATCCATTCTGTATTCTGAAGAGGCTAATAATTTAATGTAATGTACAAAATGCAGTTGTGGAACTTGTTTTTGTTTCTTTCTTTTTGAGTCTATAATGACAGGAAAGGCTTTTCACATTAATACACATTTTGTTCTGGATTTCTTCTTTTTCTTCTTGCCCTCTTTGCTCATCTTCTCCTTGTGTTTCCGGATTTCTCGGACTAAAGTATAAAACGCGTCGTCCACGCCCTTCAAAACAAAAGGGAAAGCAAGAACTTCAGGTGATTATGTAAAGAATTACAGCGAAGATATTTCACAGATCTATGCCCAACTTTTTGCAGCCATATTCCACACATTAGACACAATAACTATCAAAACTGGTCTCATAGTGTTAAAAAGACCATGTTCACCAAACCCTTCCTGAAAGAATAGTGAAAAAAAGTCAAAGAAATTGTGATTAAGCTATGGTTTTAAATAAGAGTGTGAATCTCAAAGAAACTGTCATATTTCATCCCAAAAATTATGTATTATATTTTGATATAAAACACGTTTAGAGGATTTTCTTTTTTTGCATAGTGACATTTATGGTAGTCAGTCAAGCACACATTCCCTTCCAATGATTATTTAAATAAATATTACAATTAGCATAAATTACATTCAGTGCAATATAAGTGAATAAATAAAATTGAAATTCCTCTGAATAATTACATTTTAAAATTTAAATGAATTAAATTCAGTACAAAATACTATAAGTAAATAGAGATTAAACTGTCAGGAATGTATTCATTTGCATTGATTAAAATCAGGACAAAAATAAATAGATAATGCAAATTAATAAATTCCTGACGATTTTAATTAAATTCAGGGCAAAAAAAAAAATTCAGTTAATGTATTTAATTAAAATTTGCATTACAATCAGGGCAAAAAATACAATCTATCAATAAATAAAGTGATAAAAAGCAGAGTCTCTTCAGAAATGAGACTAAACCGCTCAATTCATGCGATTAGTTTTACGATCTCTTTATGTGGTAGTTGCATAGACTGTCAATAGAAGGACAAAAGTCTTAGATTTCATAAAAAAAAAATATATATCATTTGCGTTTCGAAAATGAACTTAAGACTTATGGGTTTGGAACGAGATGAGTGCAAGTAAAAGACAATTTAAAATTTCAGGCAAAATGCCTTAAAATGGCCTTTTCCCCCCTAATGAAACGGTATAATTTTGGGATAAAATATGACCCGGCTATTTCTTTGACCGTTTTCGTGAGATTCACCCAAGAACAAGTGAAAAGTGTACAGCAGATGTCCAACCCAACACCTGGACTGCATATGGGTAGCGCTCCAAACTTACCCCTCTTACATCAAAACACATTTTTTAAGCTTGATGCATTGTGTCGTCTTTTCTTCTTTACAGAGTTTTCTTAGCCGGTATTGCCTGATCTCCCGTACCAGAGTATAAAAGGCATCTTCCACTCTCTGCAGTGCAAAACACAACTCCCTTCAGTGTTAAGGAACGCACAGCCATCATTACTGAGAAGGGACAACGGTCGCAACTGGATTTCAGGAATCCACTGAAACTACAAAAAGTTTTCCAACATAGTGCTGGCATAATTAGTGGTGTTTCTACCTCCTTATTTATGGAAATTTAAAGGGAATCTGGTATAGTTATGTCTTTAGATCAACTTCCCACAAAAAAAAAAGCCAGATTATTCAATGGCATGCAGCATCTTCGCATTTGTAGAAGAGTTTATCAATTAGGGAAGTGGTTCCCAAACCTGTCCTGGCGCCCCTCAACACTGCACGTTTTCTTTGTCTCCCCAATCAAACACACCTGATTCAACTCATCAGTCAGGTGTGATTGGGGAGACAGTGTTGAGGGGGTGCCAGGACAGGTTTGGGAACCACTGAATTAGGGGACGTTTACACAACAGTTTAACTAAAACCAGAACACTATGCGTTTTTCCGTTCAGTTATGAAAATAGCAATTTGGGGGCCTGAAAAAGCAATATGGGGTTCAAAGTGCAAGTTTTTAAAATCGTCAGCATTTAAACTAAAAAAAAAAAGAAAAAAAAAAAAAGGCAAATTTGTGGAAAACTGACATGCGTATTACATGTTCAGTCTATAGGCAGGTAGTGTTTCTTTACAAAGTGACATCGCCATCTATTGACCTGATGTAAATAACAACATTTAGTCGTTCTCGCCAGACTGATCTCATGAAATGGCGTATGACACGGCAATTCGTATTTCCATTTTTGGCGTGCTATCAACACGCATAATCGCTTTTCAGCGCATTTATGAACGCCGTTGACTTAACGTTACATTACTGTATATATAAATATATGACCTGAACCCCGTCCCTAAACCTACCCGTCACTGGGGTTAATACCATTTATGAGTCTTCCCCTACCATCGTAAGAAAAAAAAAAAAAAAATATCGCTCCCAGATGTAGATCTACATTTTGCTTCGTTTCGCTCGGACATTTAACGGCGTGTACATACACGCAGAATCACTCGGACATTTAACGGCGTAGACATACACGCATACATGCGGATAGCTTAAAATGCGTATAGATAACACGCCACTTGACTTGAAAGTGGCGTGTATGTTTACGCAAAAGTCATGTCATGTTGTTCTCGCGGATCCGTGTAAACTGGGAACGTTTTGACAATGCTGTCGTCTATACGCGAAACAAATGCAAAGACAAAAAAAAAAAAAATTTGTACGTTTTAAGTAGCCTACACTGTTGTCGTGTAAACGTACCCTTAGTTGTGTCTCTGAACACCACTGGATTTAAAATAAAGAAAGAATTTGAAAATAAACAAATGCATATTGAATATTGAAGACAGCAGTATGGTACCAGTGGGTAGAATGTGTGGCTCGAAACAGAGAAAAGAAATGAATCCAGAAGCCTTTTATTCCCCAGCACCACCAGGAGTTGTGATTCGAGCACTGCAGCGGGAGGAACAGAGCGTCTGCCCTGGTTTTTAAACATGACAGATAGAGCAGTTTAATATCCCCAGGTGATTTATAGTGATTGAACCCTTGATCAAATCAATCCAATCTGCATTCTCAGTCATTAAAGGATTCATTTATCTTAAGGTGAAATCAAACACAGACAAATGATAACAAATGCACGAGAGAGACCAGGCACAAACCCAGAGCCAGATCAGTTGTGTTCTGTGATGTGCACCTGATTAATTATTCATAAAGCTAGTCAGAAACTCATGCATGAAGCCAGTGTAAAGCAACAGCACGCACTGGACAATCGAACAACAATGCTACTCAGTCAAACTGCAATTCTGGTGTGTGAATGTGTAAAAAAAAAAAAAAAAAAAAAAAAAAAAAAAAAAATAGTAGTAGTACAAGAAATGCTACAATGATGTAAATTATAGGCCTACATCTAAATGTGCTTGAATTAAAGTACAATAAATGTGCTAAAAAATATATACAATTTCTTCCCTTTCATTGTGGGTGAAATGGGACCCAGACATGTTCTTCAAAGAGAGACTCATTCTATGTTTATCGACTGATTATAAATGAGATTTCAAATCACATTTGACACCGCAATATATTAACATGGTATTAAAGACAACATGAAATTGCTTTAAAAAACTCATTTAACTTCCATATTGATGCATTTCTGAGCAAAATATCGAAATTTGATTGAATAGCATGTTGTACTGTCAAATTATAGGTTAATTTTAATTGTGGCCTTTGTTGCATCAGCATAATAGTTGTAGTAGAGGTGGAGAAAAGATGAGGAAATAAATAAGAAAAAATATATTTAATAATGATGAATGGTGCACAATACGATCATGGACATTTGTTGATTTTGATTTCATGTTGTCTTTAAAACCGCTTTAAATCGGTCAAAAATAAAAGTATCTCACTGGCCAGGTTTACATGCACCCTCATAATGAGATTTAGGCAATATTGCGATTTAACTTTACCTCATGTAAACAATATTTCAATCACACTAGAGCTGCACGATTTCGTTAAAAGATCACAATCTCCTAAAAGTCAACGATTCAAACCTTTGACAAAAATCACACCAGAACATTGTTAGCCGTGTTGCCGCTATCGTTTACCCAGAGAGCAGTTCTCATGTTTAGGTATGAAACCGCTTCACAAACAGTCTTTCCAACCACACAGCGTCATTATTTATATTACAAATATTCATAAAAAAATAAAAACACCTGAAGTTATGGGATAGAAGTTTATAGTTTGATAAACACTGATGTCTATGGAAGTGATCAAAATAGAGTAAGTCATATTTTTGAAAGTAACTTACACAAAAAAAAACAATTGCATCTACTACAGTAATGGTAAAAAAAAAAAAAAAACGTCATTAAAAATCACTCATTCAAAAACACTCATTCATCCAGTAATGAAACAAGTGAAGTATGTGTGAGTGAGTCATTGAATCATTAAAATGTTTAATCTGAATGGGGAAATTCCTCTAGTAAATTACGTGTTATTTTGTTTAGTTGCCCTGTTCAGAATCGTAGGATTTTGGTTGTGATTTTCGTTTTATTCAGAATCGTGCAGCTCTAAATGAAACTGATGCGATCAAGCTCATAATCGTAGTAAACTGTGGCATATGCAGATTTTAAATCGCAATATAACATGCATTGAAAACACTTAAAACAGTGACGACTTTGTCATGCACAGCTTCGTAAACATAGCGGTAAAGAAAGCATTACAATTATGGGGTGTTGAAAAAAAAACTAGCAAATTTACAACATTGCATGACGCGAATATAATGCAGTATATTGATTGTCGAAAAGAGTTGAAATGAAGACATTTTTAGGTGGGTCACCCAGAATAAGAATCCAATACGTCCATAAAAATGCATTTTGCATTTGTAACAAAGTGGCCAGTAACACCTAGTATGCATTTTTTTTTTATTATTCTTAGCGCATATTCAGAATATTGAAAAATTCATTATTTGAAAACACATTATTGGTGCACATGTAAACTTAGTCAGTCAAAACTTCAGTTTTATTTTCATTGATTTGTCCAACACACTTGTATTCAATACACGTCCGTCCATGTTTCCATACCTGTCTCGTTTTTGCTGAGGTCTCTATGAATGGAATGCCGTAACTACGTGCTAAATCCTGAGCCTGCTTGGTGTCCACACTGCGGGAAGGAAGATCACACTTATTCCCCACCAGGACCATCGGGACGTCCTCAGAGTCCTTTACTCGCTTTATCTGCTCTCTGAAAAAGCACACCGAGATCATTACACATCTACAATTAATTTGACTTTGTGAGGCGTGTTAGTGCTTTACAGACCTGAGTCTGCACAGTATTCGGTTTCTAGCTCACCTGTAGTGGTGAATGTCCTCGAAGGACTTGGTGTTATTGATGGCAAAGACACAAAGAAATCCCTCCCCTGTCCTCATGTACTGGTCCCTCATGGCACTGTACTCCTCCTGACCTGCAGTGTCCAAGATGTCCAGAAGACACGTCTCCCCGTCAATCACCACCTGCTTCCTGTAGGAGTCCTGCACAAGTCACATGACATTGAGCATGTTGAGCAGTATAACAGTGCCAAACTCTAATGGTCCTGTAATGTCAATCTATCACCGTATGGCAATACTATAGTCTTAGCCTCAGACGTCAAGCACACGGACCTTGAGCTGAACGTCTGATGCATATGACGCATAAAATTGGAAATGACTCAAAGTTTGGAAGTTATCTGATTGGTTTAATTCTACAGAATTTCAGAGTGAAATAGTCACGTTCTTTAACCTGAATTTTTTTTTTTTTTAAAAAAGGAATCGTGATGCCAAACCCTCTCATGGAAGAATGGTGTCGTGTTTCCAACCGCGACGATGAGCGCTGCTTAGGATCAACTAAATGCTGGATTATCAAAAGTATGTGAAGTTCACAGCATAGACTGTTTAAAAGATGTTTTACACACCGGTCTGTTATTGTAGGGAGCTCAGTTGGATCACTTCAAAAACATACACTTTGAACTCTGTTTAAACGTCGTCATGTAGTAATCGAACAGCCAAAAGGTACGAATAGGTTTCCGTTTTTTTGTTGAAAACAGTATCGTGTAAACGGCCCCTTAAAGTGTTCATTTTAGTGTGGATTAATTCTAGCAAAATGGGTGTATAAGTTAACGAAATGCATGCACACCTGGTCTTATTTTGACCAATTCATTCATTATTCCAAAGAATAGGTCTCTACAAAAACATATACAAAACATAAAAACTACACTTTACGGCCAGAGGTTTCAAATTTACGCTATGCCAGAAAACTGAAAAGGAAGAAAAGAGACAAAAGGCATTCCACCTGGTAACCACCTTCTTTAAAACCAGAATAACCGGATAGCACTCTTGAACATTTAACAGTACTTTTTTTGTGGATGCAAATTTACATAAGGGTGAGTTTCACAGCTTCGTGTGGCAGTAGAAAGTGAGCGTCCTGACAGCGGTACCCATGGCTCACCTCTATGGTTGGGTCGTATTCATCCACAAAGTGGTTCTGGATGAGTTGGATGGTGAGAGCGCTCTTGCCCACGCCTCCAGCACCCACCACCACAAGCTTATATTCTGTCATTCTTCACCTGCAGCAGAAAAACAACAGGGTGGAAATCAATGAGCAGTTCAAGATGCAAAACCACTTTAATACAACTAAAATAAACCATTTAAATAAACTAATTCAACTGATTATAGAATGCCACGAATTTGAAGTTAATTACTTTAACTCATAACCGATTAATCTACAGTAAACAGAATCAATTCAATAGACATTACACTATAGCAGAATCCACAAATGTAACAATTCGTTAAGTATTTATCTACATCCTAGTAGCCTACCATCTAAAATGTTTCAAAGCTTTTTACATCAACTTACTTGTTGTCGTATTTATAACTCGATAAAATCGATTACCTAAAACTGACTAGAATACCACTATTTGGCATCATTCGACATTGAAGCAATAGGCTTTCTTTAAGTTATACTGAATAGGGGATTACTAAATGCACAATATATTTTAACACACGGTCCACAAAAACAAAACTTAAAGAAATATTTAAACAAATTAAAATTGTTCGTTTAATTTAAGATGAGTCGATTCAACAGCAGGCTACCACGAACTTGAATCCGTTCCATCTTAAACGCAACATTTCAGGTTAAAGGACGTAACTTACGCCAACAAAACAAAGTGATTTAGATTTTAAATCAAGTTAAGACAAGTTCAGTGTTAAGAAGTATAGTTAAGCGCCATTATATCGCAGGGCCCGAATTTCACTTGGGCGTGATATGACAATAAAACAATGGAATAAATAAATAAACAAACACAAAGCTCACATTAAACCAATTCGCTCACGTACTTTTATATTATTAATCGCCATGGTAAACATAGTTACATGTTAACAGCTTTTCTATTATTTTTACCTCTGGGTTTGAAGTAAGTTCCGCGTCTGAAAAGCCTCTATTGACTCAAGCGTTTATCATGACCTTGCCAATATGGTATTATCCATTTAAAAAACGTGCATAAAGCCTCGTATATTCATTGACAGTCCCATCAAAGTGTTTAAAGGATTGGACCCCAACATCACACGTAAAACAGACAAATTATGCGTTTTCTGGGAGACATGGCCTGCGCTCGGAGGTTGTGTTATAGGGCGGACACACTGTTGCGTCCTGCTAAATCATCACTTACCCCAAAATATCAACGATTTTCAGCTGTTTACGGTTATTTTCAGTAGGTGGAGGCGGTTAAAAGGACGAGTATTAAGCAATCGAGCAGCCTTTTCCGAGCACCAGCATGCATCTTGCATTATAGTAGACGAAACATCTGTAGATACAAATAATCCAGATCGGTGTCCTTTCAGTGAGATGTTGTGTATGGCTTGATCAATAACTAGCCGATAATTAACACCGGCGATCTAAATATGGTTATACGACGGGAAATAAATCCACTTTAATTTTAATGTACTAGCACAAGGGAATGTGCTACCACGTATTCGATACTAGGCAATAACCGGCTTTTGACAACAAACTGTAGGGCAGTATTGGTATGGACTGGCTTGGTGCTTATATAGGCCCTAAATATAACCGGAACGTGTACGTGAGCACGTCAGCACGTTTCTGCATTCTTATTGGATGTATCACTTGTCAGTCACATTTAGGTCATTTGCATACGGTGTAAATCGTCCATGATTATCGAATAATACAAATTACCCGCCTATTTATTGTTTGACTCGATATTCTTACACTATAAATGTTTTCTTCTTCAATAACTTTAATGAAAATATAATCCACTGGTACACAACATTGGAAAACAAAACTCAAAGTAATGAATATGGGGGAAAATCCAACAACAAAACATGTATTGTAATTATATGATTCACTTCTTTTATAATGAAAAAAAAATGCAAGGAGCAAAATATTGGTATATTTTCAACCTACAAAGACATGTTTTAGTTCACAGCAATACGATTTAATGACATAATTGAAATCATTTTTGTAATACCCAAAAACTATGCCTAACACGTACAAAAATCAGTAAAACATTATGAACAACGAAGACATTCATATATTTCAAAATATTTAAATAGATAACGTCAAAACTTTGTAAAAAGCAGGAATTTATATTTTAGGTGAAACATTTAAAAACACAAAAGACACAAGGGGTCAGTATGGGTTTGTTGTATAAAGTTGTTTTAGCTTTATCCAAACGTTTAAATAGATTTTAATTATTCTGTCAATTATTACTATTACTATTATTTATTTATTTACTTATTTAAATAACTGCCAGTCACATTACAAACAAGGACCATGACAATAGTCGTTTAAAATATTGAACAAATTCAGACAAGTAGAAAAAAAAGAATATGCAGTATGATATATACAATAAATAATGAAAGTAAAATAAATAAAAGGAAATAATAAAAATAATAATAACAACAGAAAAAGAAAAGCTGTAACTTATTATTTTCAAACCGCTTCTGAAACCGCTTCACTCTTACTTTAAAAATGATATCAAGCTTTATTGTTCTGTTTTGTGTAATTGCCCAAGTAAAAAGGCAATTAGAGCTTATAGCATTGTAAGCAGGTTTGATGTTGAACGTATATTTTACTTCTATACTTGCTCTCAATAGTAGCACCCTTTTTCTCTTGTTTGTTATAATCTTGTTCTTGTCTTCTGACACTGTTTTATTTTACTTTAGTTACTTTATATTTTTACTTTGAATGATTATGTATATTGTTCTGGTTCATGGCATTAATAATAAAAATAGAAATATTTGAAGATTAAAAAAATAGTAAAAAAAAACTCGTTGACGTCACAGTCACGTGGTACAAATTACTTTTCTCAGCACACTCTGTCTCAGCACTGCAGAATGGCCCAATCACCGCGTGATATTAAGAAATTCTTTATATAGAGGTTATATAGAGGTTCCATGGGTTGATTTCTAATTCTTTTTCCGTTTGGAATCCTTGGCATTTAGATTATGTAAAATACAATACTTAAGTATGCAAATAAATACAATTAAACAAAAAAAATGTTTAAATCAGATCGGACGTCGGACGTCAGGCGTCCTCGTTAGAGTTGTGACGTTCGCGAACGAACCGATTCTTTTGAACGGCTCATAAACATGAACGATGGGAGCCGAGTCGCGGCTGGTGGGGAGCCGTTCTTTCTGTCGTTCTTTTTTTTCCTATGCGTGTTTCACACATATGCACACAAATTAGCTCCTCAGTAATAGGGGAAGGGGCGCACCCAGCGCAGGGGTGCTACTGCCTAATGCTGTGTTCACACCGAACGCGATAGAGAATCAAATACGCGTCGAACATTCGCTCGAGTTCAAAATTTTCAACTTGCGTGGAAGACATTCGCGGCAAACGCGCCGTCCCATGGTTACTCCAGTATATATATATATATATAAAAAAAAAAACACGCATACACACGTGCGAGTGCATCTCAGAACTGCTTTGTATTTATTTACATTGCATTTTGTGTTCATGTTCATGTTATTGTATCTACAGTATATATTTACAACTTTAAATATTTTTTGTTTTTTTTTTATCAAAATGTTCTTGTGGTATTGTATGAATAACATAAGTCAACATAGCTTTACACATAGGCTACACACATTTTGTAGCCTACTAAAGGTAAATCCAAAATAGTGATGTCACTTTATAAGCAGAGGGATGTTGTGCAGCAACCCTATGGAATATAGTCCACACATGACAAATGAGGTAATAATATTTCAGAATAATTCAAACTCAGATATTGGTGTGTGATATCTGAGTTTTAATTATTTGACTACAAATCTCACCTCATCATTCCTCCCAGTGATTATTTCCAGGATAAACTGAGATGCCCCCAAGCTGGCTTCTTAAAACTGACTAAATATTTAAAAAGAGCCAAAAGAGCCGTTCTTTTGAACGGCTCTTTGAAAGGAACGGATCGCCAAGATCCGGATCCCCTCAAAGAGCCATAAATCCCATCACTAGTCCTCGTGAGGAAGAGCTGCCCCCTAGCAGTATATACGACTCTGTTCACCAGTATTCACTTCTATGGTATTCACACAAGTCCCACCTCCTGGGACAGGATAAGCCAATAGGAGCCTCTCAACAGCTGCCTCTGATTGGACAGATAATGAGACATTCGCAAGACGTACCAATCATAGCAAAGAATGATCAAAATGAGGGCGGGACTTGAGATAATACGGCGAGTGAGATCAGATGGTCGTGTTTTCCACATACTAGCACGGATGGAGCTGAAGCACAGCGAGGAAACTTTTTCCTGTGGGGCGGCGATCCCAACGGATGAAATCCGCTCTTTTTCTCAGACTTTTGCGCTGTGAACAAAGACAAAATACAAGAGCATTTCATTTATATTTAGCGAACAGAGCTGTAAAGTAAGACTTAACACAGGACAAAAAGCTGAACATTATTATAGTGTCCTTTAAATTATTGCACAAACTTTGGTCAATGTAACATCGTCTCGGACAAAAAGTGGATACATATTTTTCTACATTTAGGCAAAAAAAAAGGTAAGAACGTTTTGCATGCGGAGCAATTTAAAATTAATAAATGGAAATGGAAATATAGTAGCCTATAGTTTGAGGTCTGTCCATCATGCGCATTCAGCATCACAACCTTAAATATTTACAGTGTACACTACAGCTGAAGTCTTAAATTTGATCTAAAGTTTTATCAGCGTATTATGGCTTGTATTGTAAATTCGTTGTTATTCAACTAAAAACAGCACGTCTTTAGTATTCTGTATACAAAAGCATCATATCAATTAACATCAACACCAAACGCGAGTTTACATTATGAGCTCAGATGTTAATACTGTAGTAGCCTAGGCTAACGTTACTTCCACGGTGTCAATTTACTACTTTTAAGTCCTTTATATGGATTCAGTGATTTGTTAACCAGTATACCTACATACATGTGGTTATATTATTTATCTATTTTTGTTGTTTTCAGCTTTTTGCCGAATAATTATGTTTGATATTTGAATAATCAGTATGCATCAGAACATTCATATTTACAGGACTTTTTCATCTTGTTTATTTGACAATATTATTTCTGGACCAAATCAGCCTATCTAGCTAATTAAACATGAAATACCCTTTACATTTGTAAAAAATAATAATAAAAAAATAAAAAAAATAATAATAATTAGTATGTAAATTGAAAGTTTAATGGTTCAATCATTTGTCTTTTATATTGACCAGACAACACTCATTCAGTTTCTTTAGTGCACTTTTTATGTTTCCCTCAAGTATGCAAATGATTTCAGTGTGTAACTACTTTATTGAAAGTGGTACGATGAGAGATTATTAATAAACCACTTAGTCACGTTGACACTTCATCTAGTACCCCGTAACTCAGTTTTTGGCTGGTTCTTCAAAGCTAGCCTGCTGATCACAAGCATGGCAAAAGAACAAAGGCAGTATTATATCCAGCTAAACGTGCCATCCAGATGTTAGCGATTCTGCCAGTCTCAACGTCCTAGCTGTGGGTGCAGAGTTTTTTATTTTTTAGGGGGGGTCGATGGATTTTCTCAAGTTTATTAAAGCACAGTCTCAGCTGAGACTCAACAAACTCTTGCTGGTTTGTAGTTAAATCCCACAGTAGGTGGACTCTTCTTGCCATCTAACGTCCTAAGAGAAGCACTTTGTTTAAAACCTGGCATGGTTTATTCCCTTCGAAAGCTTTGTTTTCCCATTACCTTCCATGAAAGCACCTCATTGTTTTTACTCTCACAGGCTAAATGTGCCAAACTACATGAAGGAATCAAGCATAGCGAAGTACATTTTAGGACACCCAAGGGATTTAGGAGCAAGATTTGGAGATCTCACTGTGAATTCACTCACTTTCTTCCAAACCCTCAGGTTATTGTTTTACTGGGGTGGGGAAGAAAGGTTTGTTTTTCTTCCTCCGTCGTCCCAGATGGGAGATTCGGTGAGGACACAGTTCTCCTCTGTGTTTGGCAGATGGGAGGTCTTTCAAGGTTCACTTTGATTGTGTTGTTCCTCTACTTTACGTTTTTTTTGCACCTTCATTTTCCCCCGGGAATCAACAAGATTCAAAACACGAGGTTTAAATACAGTTTGTATCCACACTGTTGTAGCTCATATAAGAGAATACCAGGAAAAAACCTTTAGTATGTAGTTAAAAATAACATTTCTTAGCCATATAGCTTATGTAAGGTGACCATAACTTCATGTGTTTGATGTGTTTAGAGAGAGCGAGAGGGAACTAGAGACGTCGTATCTCCTTCAGTGGCCAGCTGTGTGGAATGTGTAACCTCACTCTTATCAGTTTCCATGGTGTCAAATCAAGGCCTAAGTCTTCGGATAACCACATGTATGCCTTCAATCCTCCACAATGGCTTAGTCACTTGCTAATCTGTTTAGTAACTTGACTACAGTATTAGATACTTAAAGGGATAGTTCACCCACAAAAAAGAAAAGTCTGTCATTATTTACTCACCTCATGTCATTCCAACCCTGTATGACTTTCATTCGTCTCTGGAAAATAACGGAATATATTTTGAAGAATTTTTCAGCTGTTTATGTACATACTGTATTATGAAAGTCAAAAACTCCAACCTTCAATAAGGGCTCATTATTGTAATTCTGAATAGTTTGAAGCAACATAATCACTTTCTATGATGAACAGATCAAAATGTAAGGCTTAAATCACACATAACATAACCTCATACCTAAATATCTTCTCTGGCCCGTACGTTGAGGTTTGATATTCAAATTTGATCCTTTCAATCATATTAAGTGATCGTGTAACTTCAGAACAATTAGAGTATCAAGTCTGGAATGGATTCATCATGCTACTTTTATGTCCTTTTGGACCTTGAATGTTTTATCTATCTCTATCGTGCCATCCATTTTTCCATCCATTCAGCCATCCCTTTCTCATGCCATTCATCCTACTTTTTGTCCATCCATCCTTCTCTTTCTCCATCCACTCATCTCTTTCTCATTTTATCCATCCATTCCTTTCTCATGCCATCCACTTTCCCATCCATTCAGACATCCCTTGCTCATTCCATCCATCCATCCATTCCTTTCTCATGCCATCTCTTTCTCCTATCTATCCACCCATCCATTTTTCTCATGCCATCCATCCTTCTCTTTCTCCATCCACCCACCCATCCCTTTTTCATGCCACCCATCCTTCTCTTTCTTCATCCATCCATACTTCTCTTTCTCCATCCACCCACCCATTTTTTTCATGCCACCCATCCTTCTCTTTCTTCATCCATCCATACTTCTCTTTCTCCATCCAGCCATCCCTGTTTGTGTTTTCACTCTTGGAACGGTTTCAGCCGAGGCCTGCAACTAATTATGGGAGAGTGCATAAATTTCTAGTAATTACATGTAGCATAGCAGCTAATGCAAGCACAAGCAGAATAAAAGGTTAATCCAAAATAGCTCAGCAATAGTAGCGACACACTATCATTCTCTCTGGTTTTGGATAGACACTAATGCTGGAGCTTGAATCTTGCATTTGTTTTTAATTTGATCCTTTCCTTTAGGGTTTAGCTCAGTTGAGTCTTTACAACCAAAAGTAAGGTTTCATAACACATGTAAAGTTAATTTCCCATATGAAGGAATATTTTGAGGGTATGTTAGCCTTTATGCAGTTGAAGAAGAAAATGGGAGCTCCCGTACAAAATATCTAATCCTAAATTTAATTTTGGATTACAAGTTTGTTCAAATCACTAACGCATAAAGAGCTATACTATGTTCTGCTTTTCTTAGCAAGCACCTCAAATTATTCTCTAAATCATGGACAAAGCTGAAGAGAAAAATGCTTGCCAAATGCTTTTAATAAGCAGGTTGAAATAAAGTGTGTTGTTTATATTTACACACAGAATTGGACAAGGATTATAGTTAAATTGGCAGGATTGGGTATCTTACTTCAGTGATTCCCTAGGGAAAATATGAATGCCTGAATCATAAATGCCTGAAAGTATGAGCAATGATAAGAGGATATTACTCAGTTGAGTTAATTTGAGATGTGCAGTTCAACAGTTACCCTTAGAGACCCTACAAAATCACTGCTAGTAGAATTTATACCCGTTTTCTGTCTACAAACACCCTTTCCTTCAGCGTTTCCTTCACTCCATGCTAATACCCTGAAAGCAACTACAGTATAGATCAAATAAATAGACATAAGTAGTTTATTAATGTGAGATCCTGAGATGTTCACAATTCTTTGTCCTATTTAACACTATAAATATATGCTGTTTTGGCATTTTATCAGTCAAACTCAGTTTAGTTTTCATGTGGGATGATGTCATCATGATGTAGTCAGAGCTGGATCTAGCGCAGTCACCAAATGGACAGTCGTTTACTCAAGTGCTTCATTATGACATTCACAAATGGTGCTTGATTGACTTCTTCAGGGCTCGTTTTAGACTGGCTAAGTGATCACTTGTGCTCAGCATGATGTGCAGATGTTTGAGTGCTGGTGGTCGGCAATCAAATTTAACACAGTCTCTTCCTGATTAAGATCGGTGACCTGAACAAAACCGTTCAAAATGCCCAGTGTAGCTCCAGTACTTCTCAATTTCCACATTTGACGCAGACATATGCTTGTGCTTTCATGACATCCCCTAGAATGAGGGCAGAGGTGGTGTTATAAATAACCATAATGTGTCACTTTTAACAGACAAACTTTACATTTACAGTTTCATTTTTATGTCAGTTAAAAGATGTGGAATGTTTGAATGCTTCATTGGACGACTGTGGCACTTTTAGACTTGCCAAGCTCTGTGTTTCAGGCTCTTGCCTTTTTTTTAATTTATTCTGCTCTTAAGACAACAAATACTATGGTCTTGAGATCTCATTTATTGTTACTGAGGTGTCATTGTTATAGAGGTCAATTTTTAAATGACACACATTTTGATATCACACCGGTTCCCTTGTGATTTTGGCTAATTTAGTCACACGTATATGCAGCAGACGTGAAGTCATCCGTGAACTGGGCTTCCTTGCCTCAGTGATCGCTCCTGGAAAAATGTCAAAATACAGCGGGCTGCAGGCCACTTTGCATTAGCAGGAAATGAACACAAAATGGCCCCACAATGCATCTGACTATTGGCTGCAGGACTCCATCTATTGTCGTGGACGCTAAAGGGTAGTAAAAATGAAGGACAAAGTACTTATCTGCTCACCGAAGGGCAAAAGGGAAAGAAAATGATATGCAGCATGCAACAAATCTTGCATCTTTGACATTCGTTGAGTATCTCACTCCTAAATAGAGATGAAGAATTCCAAGTGGGACATTTTTGTATAAATTTATGGCTCAATTTAAAATGTGATTTGAATGTCCTCGCATTTGGCAGCCTGGATTCTGAACTATTCCAAGCCCTGAATAAATCAAAAATTAGAAATTTGGCAAGAACCCCATGGCTCCGGTTGTAATAAACCATATTTTTTCCATTTTGGCTCAGACAGAAGCATATGTCTCGCATATGTCTCTTCACTAAACCAGAGACATTCAATGTACTGCCTCTTTTACTTCAGAAGGCACTTTTTTGTTTTTGTGCATATATAATATTGGCTTGATTATTTTTAATGCAAAGTAACACAAGATTATTATATCTTGTATGCAAATGATGGGGTTACTGTAGCAGAAATGGTAGAGCATATATATGGTGATAGCAAGGTCATAGGTTTGATTCCTAGGAAACACATAGTTATAAAATATATACTGATGATAAAAACTGTAAGCTGCTTTGGATAAAAGCAGTTTTAAAAAAAAAAAAAAATCTCAAGATAAATGAATGAATCAAGTTATCTGAACCTTTTAAAAAAATGTCCATGTCATTGTCAGGTTTGGTCATAGTCAAAGCAAGACAATAGAATTTTTAGAGAAACAAACGGTTCCTTTTCTAACTTTATTTAGTGTGAAATGTTGCTGTTTGAGCATAAACAACATCTGCAACATTACAAGTTCAAGGCAAAGGAAGATATTTGCTTTTAAAGAAAAGTACTACAACAAACGGCTGGTAGGGACTACACAACATTCCTCCCGGGTTAGTGACATCACCAGCCCTAAATGTACATAAGCCCGCCCCGGAACACAGTCCATGTTGAGAAGAGGAAACGTTGTATAATGCCAGGCAACCTGTAACCCGTGTTTTTTTTTAAAGGCACAATATGGAACTTTTCGGCTTTCAAAATAGCAAAAATAACTGTATCTATGTTATATATTTCTTTTAGTTGTGTACTAACATTATCCAAAAGTTCCCACCAACTTTCAAATCCGGAGAAATTTATATTTTAATTTGAAGACACGGCCGTGTCTTTATTTCCGTTTCGTCGCCCGTCTATGACGTCATATAACCTTTGACTCTAGTTTCTCTAACGTCGTGCGGATCCCGGCGAAAAACCGCCAAACGCAAATGTAAACACCGGACGCACGTCACTAAAATAAAAGAAGACGATAAAGAATCAATAGTTGGATATCAATAATGGACCATGATTATGCTTTGCCTGCACGTTCTGCTGCTGGAGGCAGATCCGTGAAGCGGAAACGCACGGGTGACAGAAATGACCCGAGAAGGGTTTGGGACAGGAGAAGAGACATGACTCGCGTTAACATTGGAGTTGCATTTCCACGAGCTTCGTGACAACTGGAACTACAGAGAGATGCCGATCTCGCTTGCATTCTAATAAACAAGTAAGCACCCATTCAGCTAACTATATCTATCCGTAACTTATATGTTGTGAAACGATGATGGCATGTGTAAAACGCAGACGGACTAGCTCTCATGTATAGTATAATGTAAATTCACATTTGTTGTAGATATAGCTGCAGAAAGTAGCTTCATATGCAGTTCACCATCTTTTTCAATATCATAGTATAAACGTAATTATAATTATTAACGAAAGGTGACCGTGTTTTTTAACATCTATTAATACTAGCTAGATGGAATATTGATTCAATAGCCCTGATAATTCATATATCTCTCCGTTCGAAGAGACGTGATTTTAAAAACACTAAGTTAGAATGAGTGAGGAATGTGGGGAGCGACAGAGCGCGCGTGTTCATTACAATGGCATTACATAAAGTTAATAGCCGTAACTAAACGTAACAAGAATAGAGATATAATATAAATAACAACACATTACCTCGTCAGTGAACATGTTATCTGCTGGAGATGCTAGATGGCTGGGAATGACAGATCGCGCGTGTCCCAATGAACATCGTATAGCTGGTTCGCGCGCGCACTCCCTCTCTCTCTCTCTCGACAACGACAACAACTCCCATGAGCACACGCTCTTTCACGACGTCATCAGAATACGTCTTTTGCTATTATTTTGATTGAGTGACCCTGGTGGCCAAAAGTTACATACTGTACGTTTAACTCGGAACTGGGAGTACATCGATCTAGTACGAATTCACGGGTGGGAAGTCACGGGTTTGACTGCCGTTCCAGTGCACTTTCACGGGTATAGGGTTGGAAAAAACACGGGTTACAGGTTGCCTGGAACGATTTACTAGTTGGAAAAACACGGGTTACAGGTTGCCTCTGCAGCAGGTCTTTTGCATTTAAAGGGCCAGGCACAAAACGATGCTTTTTTGCAAACCCTCAAAAAGTGACAACTTTAACATGCTATATAAAAATATCTATGTGTCACACACACTATGGGGACATCAGGGATTTATTTTACATCCTGTAAAAATGGCATTTTACCACCCCTTTAATCATAAATCCAATATAACATGTAGGAGAAACTCAGGAGATGCATAAAAAATCTTGTTCAATATAGAAGTGACTGAACACTGAACAAAGATAACTAAGGGCTCAAAAACACAAAGAAACAAGGATTGGGACACTGGGAAACAGGAACAGAACTAAACCAACACACAATGGCCCCATTATCAATTCAAATGCAGAAAGCACCTTACGGCAAGGTTCACGTGTGATTCATGAAACATTCGCTGCCAATCCCATTGTACGAATGATTGTACGTTAATGTCATATCAGGTTATGAAGCCTCACCCCTAGAGTTTACGACATGAAGAAACATAACCCGGCCAAGAAAAGGAAGTAATGAAAAAGTAATGTATCTAAAAATATATTTTAATCCATTCTTTTTCTTAATTCTCTTTCTCGCCATGAATATAGCTGGGTTAGCTGGCATGGTGTTAAACTATAAAAAAAAAAACAATTTCGATTTTTCAATTACAAAGAATCTTCAACTGAAGACTAAAGTTTGTGTGCAAAAAATAATTTTGTGTGCTTGCAGATTTTATTAGTGGAGGACGGGTGTAGTATTTCATTCAGAGAGGTGCTCTGTCCTGAAACTGTGGTTTTTGGCTTCTGCAGTGCTTTACTTTTTTCAGCGCAGCGCCCCATAGAGTCTGTAAATCGTCCCTGTCCCTCCTCTGGAGCCAAACTCAAAGCTCTATAAACATAATGAACGAATGAAAAAAAAAAAAACAGGTTTGTATTGCTTTGAGAACTTCAAAGAAATAGGGAGAGCGAAAGACATAATTGTTTGAAAGTAGACTGTAATCTTGTCATTTTGGCGTGTTAACAAAAATCGCTGAATGTATTACAGCTTTTTTAAAATAAAAACAGTTAAAAAACAATGTAGCAGCTTTTCAAACAAATAGACAAATGCAAAAAAAAATATTTCTGGTGGCACCAAATGAAACATAGCTGGTGAATTTTATTGGATTTTTATATTATTCCAATTCAAATAGCCTATATAAAACTGGTGCTGTCAGTGTGACTTTTTTATTTGAATTTTTTAAAATATTTAATCACAAGATACTTTTTCTGTAAGAGACCTTGGGTTATAGCAAGTAGTGGTGTACAGTAGTAGTTCTTTATAGTAGTGGTTGTAATGCTGGCGAGGGACTGGACAGAGGGCAGTGGAAGTGTTTGTGTAACAAGAGAGGGAAAACCTTAATTTGTGTTTAAAAACGATATTTGTTCCACTGTCATCGGGCTGAATCGATTCCTCTTTTTTTATGTAATCTCTCCAGCTTTGACACCATAAAAAAACACAGTAATTAGGCTAATGACATGACAGAGAAATCAACCTACAAACACACACCTTAGAGAAGAATGAAAAAACTCCCAAACTGGTGAAAACCTTCTCTTTCTAGCTGGCTCTATGTCTACTATTGTGTTGTTCGCGAACTATAGCAAACCGAACACCCCAACTCGAGTTCGATAGGGGGGCGTTTGACACATCTTATAGTCGAAGTGACCCAGCAAAAGTGAACCCCTTCACAAACCACTGCACTTCGAACACGGTGACAAAAGCTTTGAAGCTTCGGTAGGCGTAACAGCACCACTGTATTTTCTTTGCTTGAATGAAGCTATGTTGAATCTTGCCTCTTTGACTGCATTTTTTGGGTTTTGTAAATCACAGGTTTTGTGATTTAGATCCTCTGCTCCTCTTCCCTTGCCTGCACTGAGATTGTGTCTCAATTTATTTTTCATTTGGAGACAAAATTAGGCTATATATATATATATATATATATATATATATATATATATATATATATATATATATATATATATATATTAGCTCTATACTGTATATTCTAGTTGTGTTATTGCACTATTGATGTGACCTCTCAATTTACTCTTTTGATTCCACTCGTCTTATGCCTTTTTGATTTGTGAAGCTTGATTTATGTTGAACGGCTTTGGATATTCCTCTAACTGTTTGCCTTGTCTTATTAACAGCACTGCTTCAATAAATCTGCAAATGGATCTTACGCCAGTCCCAGATGTGAAACATTTTCTTTGCTAAGAAAATAAACTGAATTTTCTCTGCAAAGCTGAAGATCTGCTCAGGCGTGCATGTTTGCCAATCCATCGTCCTAAAATTGTACCTGTTCTCAGAAGTGGGAGGAACATAATGTCAGGTCCAGCTGGTCTCTCTGTATCCAGCGGGACGTCCACACTGCGGCCAACTGTTTTTCCATGTTATCCTCCTCCTCCTTTTCGCACCCTCGGCACACCTCCACAAAAAGCACGGATTCATGGCCAATTCATTTCTTGGAAAATATGCTATTTTAGGAACGTGTGAGTTGTTGTTGTTTCAAAAAGACTGAAACATTTTGTAGACAGCAGTCTCTTGTTTTTTTTTTTAAAAACAAGAGCTGACGAAAACTAGTCCAAAATCTGAGGAAGGAAATGTGTCCATCTGGAAGCACAGAGGTCTCCTGCTAACAGCACAGTCGTTTCCTTTTACAAAGGTTTCCTGATTAGGAAAGGCTCTCTTTATAAAACTCGTCTTTGTTCCTAGCCAGATGCTTTTCAGATTTGTAAAGTTAATGGATATTATATATTTTAGTAAACCAAAAAGGTTAGAAAATTGTGAAAGTTCTGTTAATGGATTTCTAACCACAAATGCCACTTTGATACTTCGTTAAAAGTAAACATTCAGTTGAAAACAGAAAGTACTGAACTTGTTGGGAATCAATCGTAAAAGAAAATAAAGCAGCAAAAGAATAGTGTTAAAGTGGTAGTTCACCAAAAATTATTGGTTTCTCATCATTTACTTACCGTCATGGCGTTTCAAACCCATTTGACTTTCTTTTGCTGTTAAGTTAATAACTATACTAAGTTATAACTATATAAGTATATGTGTTGTGTTTTTCAAGTACTCTGGTGCCTTACAAAAGATTTGTGTGATGAACAGACTTGCTAAATGAAATACCAGTCAACATGGTGTCTTTGACTTGAAAAAGCCATATTGTGCCCTTTTACAAAGTCTTGATTTTGTTTTTGGGTTCTACTAGAATAGGTTTTCATGCTTGAATGTAAAAAAAACCCCATATTTTTTCACACATTTTACACTCTTCCTCTCTTCTCAGTCTGTGAAGCCCCTTCTTCCGAAAGCACAGTGCGCTCTGATTGGTCGGCTGGATCAGTGTGTTGTGATTGGTCAAGTGTTTCGAGTGTGTTTGGGAAATGTCACCCCCCAAAACTTTCAACACACTACTAACACAACTCAACCAAGCCACACCTCTATGTTTGTGTATGCCTTGGGTGGGAATTATTTATGAGGAATATTGTGATGTGTTCGTTCCCAGAAGAAAACTCAAGATTGCAATGGAGGCGTGTCAGGGAGTTTAGAAACAGTGTGCACTGGAAAATAACTCCCGTTGGAGTGACTTTGTGCTTTGTAACTTTTCAGATATTTTTGCAGACAACAACATTACACAGTAAATAAAGTTGAATATGCATGTGGGTGACGTCATTGTTTTCACAGATTCACATTTTTGTAGTTTACACGGAGATGATAAGGAAGTTTGCGTTTTAGGACACTAAAATGCATTAAAAGTCTTCCGTTTTTAGTTGAAAACGGTGTCGTGTAAACGGCCCCTAAGGCAGTGAGATATGTACATATCATACCAGGTGTTTCCTAACCTTTGTTGAATATTTGCAGAGTTGCTGACAGCAGTAGCGCTGGACCCTTGGAGCAGAACTGACGGAATGACCTCGCAGACCAGCAGACCCTGCAGAGTTTGACCCGGGATGGAGCTGAAGGTGTGGGTCGATGGAGTTCAGCGCGTGGTCTGTGGGGTCACAGAGACCACAACCTGCCAGGAAGTGGTCATTGCTCTGGCTCAAGCCATTGGTAAGAAGCCTCAATTGCTCGTTTCATGTTTTAAGAAGTTGTATGGAACATTCAAATAATCACATTTATTTATATAGCACTTTTTACTATACAGATTGTTTCAAAGCAGTGATAAACAGGAAAATAATCATCAATGATGCAAACAAAATTAAAATCTGCTTTTATCTTTTAAAAAAAAAAGACAATAGTATCATAGATTGAAAACTTTCATCATTTATTCACCCTCATTGTCATTCCAAACATGTATGGCTTAACAAACTGGACATTATCAAATTGAACACTTAATGTTACAAGAAACAAATAATAAAGTTGATTTTTGATATTCATGATTGGAAACATAAGCCTGGTTTCATTATAGATTTGCACAAAACTTTTATGATATTTTCTAAATGTCGATAAAAAAACTATTGACTGAAATGATGCCATTTCCATTAACCGATGTTATCCGATTCTTTTTCTTCTCGCGATAAGTCATTCCAAAAATCATGGCAACGCACTAGCCATAATTTTTTATCGATAGACGTGTTATCTAAGCATGAATGGCAAGGAAATCCTCTTATACTTGAGAGTGGCACATATAAGGTGTTTCTGGGTGTATCTCCCTCATATCTGCTTCGAGGTCTTGATAAACTGTGGCATTTCTTTGTTGTTTAGAATCCAATATTCCCGTAATTCTTTAGTCTTTAATGAGTTTAATAAAGAACTCGTCTCGTCTTCTGTCCAAACATACCGCGTCATTTTTAAAGAATGATCGACTTTTTCGTATGCCAGGTGATCTGTAAATCCGGAAAAAAACTGTTTCCATTGTAGTTTTGCAAAACATTCTTTTTTCAAATTGTTTGAAAACAATTGCGAGCATAAAAACTTTGCGATATGGGAGTTTTTTGCGAAATTGACGTGTTTCCACTGGGCGTATTTTCAGTTCGCAATTTCAATTTGCACAATTTGAAGGGTAATGGAAATGCAGCTATAGTTATAAGTAGCAGTATTTAACTAAATATTTATTTTGCAACAAATAAGTACACTTGAAAGTCTGCGCACCTCTGCTAAGCAGACGTCTACCTGACAGTCAAAAGCGGCCTTACATCACTGAAGGGCTTAGACGAGTGCCAATTGGGTTAGTTGGGAATAGTTCAATGAAATGAATCATCTGAAAAAAAAACTGATTCACCAAAATTAATAAGGCTTCCCAACACACAAGTAGCAGCACAATATGACATTAAAAGAGTGATAAAGAATTGTGTCATGCTACTGCTATTTGTTGAAAAAAATAGGTCTTTACTGGAAAAGAGCTTACCAAAAAAAAAAACTACTCCCCAACAGTGGAAAGGAAGATTATATTGCTGACACAGATGCCATAAATTCTCAGTGATGCTGAAACCATCTGGCATCCAGGTTGATTGAGTAATCATCATCCATTTTATAATTGAAAAGAAGATTAAGTATAGGAGAGTTTGTATTGGCTTGAGAATAGTTGAACAGCTTGTCTAAAGACATCAGGCATATTTTAAGGAGTTTAAGGAGAGGCACAAATGCTGATTTCAGTTAATTACATCACCAGTGGGACCCAAAGCAATTTGTTTTTGATATAAACCTGTCTTGTCGACGTCACCGTTTGACTCTATTTTCAGACTGACTGCACTCAGACTGGTATAATCTAAGGGCCCCCTCTTGTATTAGTGTGAAACGCACTGGTGCAACCAAAGTGCCCGCCGACATGGAAAATCTGACGAAGCACTGCTGCTTAGGCGAAGCACTGCTACTTTGATTTCCTGTGTTGCGTGAAATCTCTGCGCTCAAGTAGCAGTGCTTCGCCTAAGCAGCAATGCTTTGCCTGTGCTTCCCCCTAATATAGTCCCAAGTCAATATCTGCCTAGGAAATCACCTAGTGTTAATCTGCAGTGTTAATCTGCTATTTGTACTCGTTGTGATTACACCGGCCACAAGAAGTAATTACGTGCTTTTAAAATTTTTTTTTTTATTACTTTTACTCAGGACATGCTTGCTGGCAACAAAGGATTCCATTCATTGTGCTAAGCTAAGCTAGCGCCAACCTGTCAAACTAACACAATGCATGCACTGAGACAAAAATGCATTTGCACACCTATCTAAATGTAGGAAAGAATGTGAATAAGCCCTATTTCAAAAATGGTGGAGTGTTCCTTTAACCAACTAGGATAGTTTCATCAAATAGTAAATCATTATTCAGCACATAAATAGGAGTAAATGCTCCTTTCTTGTCTTTTTTTTATTTTAGATATTTCACCTTTGTTTAAAGGTGACATATCATGCCCCTTTTCACGAGATGTAATATAAATCTATGGTGTCCCCAGAATCTGTCTGTGAAATTTCAGCTCAAAATACCCCCCAGATAATTTATTATAGCTTGTCAAAGTTGCCCCTTTTTGGGTGTGAGCAAAAATGTGCCATTTTTGTGTCCCTTTAAATGCAAATGAGCTGCTGCTCCCCGCCCCCGTTCAGGAGATCCTTTACACAAGCTTCGGATACTATGGCAATAACAAAAAAACACAAATTTAAAAAATAACAGTAGTGGAGTGCAGCCTTACGGAGAGACTCATGAAGAGGTTGCAACTTTTAGATTGCTCCTGGACGTTTCTGAATGGTTAGTGGATATATTTATGTAGTGGTGGAGTTACATTGATTCATTTCATCGACTTGCATGTCCCGTCATGTTTAACTTTTACACAAGGTGATACAGTACCCTGAGGTCTTTATAAGACAATTGTGACATTTTTGTGACATTTTTCGATTTTCACGTTTCCTGGGTTGGTAGATGCATCGGGGATCCGATTATAGCATTTAAACACGTAAAAAGTCAGATTTTCATGATATGTCACCTTTAAAAAAAAAAAAAACTGAAAAAAGACAGTGTCTATGTAGTTTTTAAACGATTTATGAATAAGACCAAGAAATTACTCCCCTTCATATTGTCCAATGAAATTTGAGCTTGTTTTCCACATCACAATTGGTTGGTGTATTATACATTACAAATGGGCATCGATGAATTATGTAACATTTGTAAATATGTAAAATGTGGATTTTTAATTGAATCGCCATACTATCAAACCCTGAGAGAGCCATATATGGTTGCACAGTTCTCGAATATGCAACTACTGACATAAACTCCTTGTAGCCTATTTTACTTTTACAGTGAGCAGATTAATTACTACAACAACAACAAAAGAGTGAATTGTGGTTAGCAAACAAGCGGTGTCAGAATGCCCATCGGTCAGTCAAGCCTGAAGCAAGATGCAAATCTATAGCAATGCATTATGGGCACAAAGTCTCAGTTTGTCTGACAGCAGATAGATTAAAATAAAGAGGAATTTTCCGGCTTTTGAGCTATACACTACTGTTTTGTACAATACCAACACTGACACCACTAGATTATAAAATAAGTCATTAGTCAGCGCAACAAATTACTGAGTGCAACTTTCATATCTATGGTTCCAATCTTAGTCTTACTCAGCAATGCAAACTCTATTCTTTTTTTATAGGTCGCACAGGACGCTACACACTGATTGAAAAATGGAGGGACACCGAGCGGCATCTTGTTCCTCACGAGAGTCCGGTGGCCTCTCTGAACACGTGGGGGCAGTATGCCGGTGACGTGCAGTTTATCCTACACCGCACGGGCCCCTCTCTCAACGAGTACCCCCCAACTGAAGGCCTGAGTCCTCGGGGCCCAGAGCGAGGCTTGCATCGGCAGAGCCTTCCACTGATGGCCAAGCTCCGGGCTCCAGGTGACCGTTCCCTCCGTCGGCGTGAGCCACGGCGCAAATCTCTGACCTTCACCGGCGTGCCCCGCAGTCTGAGGGACATCCTGAGTGGAGGCAGGCTCGGCGACAGTAGTGCCAAACAACGAGAGGTTTTAGTGAGAAGTGCCAACAATTCGCCGTCAATGTCCCCTCGCTTATCAGGCAACCGGATGGAGGATCTTACCCAACTGGTGAGGCTGCAGAGGGAGACTCTTTCCGTTCTAGACAGCAGGATGAATGCATACGAGGGAGAGCTTCGGATGTTGACTGAGAAAAGAGTTGGACTACAGGATGATGAACTGTTTGTGAAGATGACAGAGGAGGTTTCAAGGTTGGAAAAGCAGGTGCGAAGGAACAAGGTAGAGATCGAAGAAGAGGAATTCTGGGCAACTGAGCTCCAGATTGAGCGGGAGAGCGAGAGGCAGCTGCAGGAACGAATCCAGGAGTTGAGCAGTCGGCTGCGCAGTTGTGAGGGGGATCTGGATCAGCGGCTGGTGTCTCTGCAGGGTGTACAGGCAGGGATAGAGGCTCAAAGGCAGCGTAAGGAGACCAGAGAGACTCAGCAGGCCAGTGAAGGGGAAGTGAAGGCTAGACTTCAGAGAGTGAAAGCAGAACTCAAGGCTCAGGCTCAACACACGGCCCAGCTTGAAAACAGCTCAAGAGCTGTGGACCGCTCACTGGCTGAGTCGTGCAAGAGAATGCAGGTACGTCAAGGTTAGCTCAAAAATGTAGTAATCCATATGAAATTTTGAATATAAAATTGAAGTTTGAAATGGAAACAATGGTCTTGTGCTTCTGATTTCTGCTATAAAGACAAGCATTGCTTTTCAATAGTGTATGTTGCATTCTGGCTGCAAGGAAGCCTACAATACTCAGATTAAACCATTTTCGATTTTCTTTCAGCTTAGTGGCAGTTGTTCAGGTGGGGCAGGATCCCCCAGAACTTAAGTACGCAATTTTAATTCAACCATCTTTTCTCATGGGCACAAAAGCTGGAATACACTACACAACTTTTGCCCTGAGTTTTACCTTTAAGACACGAGTCGACGCTAGCTGCCGAATGTAATATTCTGGTGATTTTTTAGCTCCAGACTATGAATCCATCCAATCGGAGGAAATCAAACATGTTTTGAGCCAATCTCAGAACAATCTTAGTTTGTGTGAGTTTTTTGTGTTCGGAATGACCCGAAAGTCTGGTAGTGTGTGAATCGTATCTTGTTTAGTGTATTAGAGAGTTAGTTATTAGTGTTATTAGTGTAGTTTTTCTTTGTAACATTTACAATGTCGGCAAGTGTATGATGCCTTATATTTTAAAATCTCGGTTTTTAAAAGTCAGGGGAACCATATTATGGAGGGATTATTGGGTCAGATTGAAAACTAAAAGTCTAAAACTAAAAGTCTTAATCGAAAACCAAAAGTCTAAGTGTGAAACTAAAAGTCTAAGTCGAAAACTAAAAGTCTAAGTCGAAAACGAATTTGGTATTTAGGATAGGGCATTTGGTATTTAGGATTGGGCATTTGGTATTTAGGATAGGGCATTTGGTCATTTAGCCATTTAGGATTTAGGATTGGGCATTTAGGGATTTAGGATTGGGCATTTAATCATTTAGCCATTTAGTATTGAGCATTTGAGGATTGAGGATTGAGGAGTGTATGCAAATAAGGAGGCGTGGCCCAAATGGCTGGTGCGCAGATGCACCTTATGGACAGCAGAGGGAGCTCCAGTGCTAAGGAGCACACTGTAAACTAAACACAGCGAGTGAGCAGGTCTGCAGCGAGGACTGTACTTTATAATGTGATAACTTCAACTTAATGACAGCGTTGTATAGGGGTACTGGAACGGTACATGTATTCCTATTGAACCGAAATGGTAGCCTACGGTCGTCACGGTTCGGTGCACGAATTTACACGGAGAATACATGGTATAAAAATAAATAAAACTCTAAATAGTGATACAGCTCTATTCGCGTCTGGTGTGAACGCAGCATAATAAACAGCACAAAGTTCAAACTGCAAAGTGTGTATAACGTTATTTGTGTACACTCGCAATAAAATACAACATTGTGCTTTTGTCACACTCTAAAATCTTGTCAAACTGTAACCTACAACTGTCACCCAACCAAACACACACACCACACACACACACCACACACACACACACACACACACACACACACACACACACACACTCACACACACACACACACTCTCTTCTCTCTCTCTCTCTCTCTCTCTCTCTCTCTCTCTCTCTCTCTCTCTCTCTCTCTCTCTCTCTCTCTCTCTCTCACACACACACCTAGTTCGATCGCATTCGCACCCCCCCCCCCCCTCTCTCTCTCGCACACACACTCCAGCATTGCAATCTTGACATTGCAGCGTGTTTATTATGTGTGTGTGAGAGAGTGTGTGTGGTGTGATTTTGGTTGGGTGAGAGAGAGGGGGGGGGGGGGGGGAGGAGGAGGCGCGGGCGCGATGAACTAGGTGTGTGTGTGTGTGTGTGTGTGTGTGTGGTGTGTGTGTGTGTGTGAGAGATTTTGGTTGGGTGACAGTTGTAGGTTACAGTTTGACAAGATTTTAGAGTGTGACAAAAGCACATGTATTTTATTGCGAGTGTACACAAATAACGTTATACACACTTTGCAGTTTGAACTTTGTGCTGTTTATTATGCTGCGTTCACACCAGACGCGAATAGAGCTGTATCGCTATTTAGAGTTTTATTTATTTTTATACCATGTATTCTCCGTGTAAATTCGTGCACCGAACCGTGACGACCGTAGGCTACCATTTCGGTTCAATAGGAATACATGTACCGTTCCAGTACCCCTATACAACGCTGTCATTAAGTTGAAGTTATCACATTATAAAGTACAGTCCTCGCTGCAGACCTGCTCACTCGCTGTGTTTAGTTTACAGTGTGCTCCTTAGCACTGGAGCTCCCTCTGCTGTCCATAAGGTGCATCTGCGCACCAGCCATTTGGGCCACGCCTCCTTATTTGCATACACTCCTCAATCCTCAATCCTCAAATGCTCAATACTAAATGGCTAAATGATTAAATGCCCAATCCTAAATCCCTAAATGCCCAATCCTAAATCCTAAATGGCTAAATGACCAAATGCCCTATCCTAAATACCAAATTCGTTTTCGACTTAGACTTTTAGTTTTCGACTTAGACTTTTAGTTTCAAACTTAGACTTTTGGTTTTCGTTTAAGACTTTTAGTTTTAGACTTTTAGTTTTCAATCTGACCCAATAATCCCTCCATACTATGTAGCCTTAAAGGGTTAGTTCAGTGAAAATTCAATCATAATTTACTCGCCCTCATGTTGTTCAAACCCGTAAGACTTTAATTCATCTTTGGAACTCAAATGAAACTATTTTTATGAAATCTGAGATATTTCTGTCCCTCCATTGACAGCTACGCAACTACCACTTTGATTGCTCAAAAAGTTCATAAAGAGTTTGTAAAACTAATCCATATTAATTGAGCTGCTTAGTCCAAATTTTCTGAAGAGAAACGATCGCTTTATATAATGAACAGATTGAATTTAGCTTTTTATTCCCATATAAACACTCAACAACTTACACATCAGTTGTAGTAAACGGATGCAGTGAGAACCAATGAGGTTCATTCTCGTGTTACACAGCACGTTTGAGCTTCAGCAAGAACCAGTGAGGTTCATTCTCGTGTTACACAGCACGTTTGAGCTTCAGCAAGAACCAATGAGGTTCATTCTCGTGTTACGCAGCACGTTTGAGCTTCTGCGAGATGTTTGTTCTCGCGCTTCAAGCACGTTCAGTTGAGCTTCTGTTTATGTTCGCTGTTTATATGTGAATAAAAGCCTAAATAATTCTGTTTATCTTATAAGCGATTGTATCTCTGCAGAAAGGTTTGACTATGATTTCTATGATCTTTTATGAACCTTTTAAAGAGTTAAAGTAGTAGTTGCGTAGCTGTCAATGGAGACACAGAAATCGCTTAGATTTCATAAAGAATATCTTCATTTGTGTTCAGAAGAAGAACGAAATCCTTATGGGTTTAGAACGACACAAACGTGAGTAAATGATGACAGAATTTTAAATTTTGAGTGAAATAACCCTTTAAACGTGTTGACAATGGTGTTTAATAGCATTATTTGTAGGCTCCACAAGAACGTGCAAAGTCTTTCATTAGCGATTAGCCTGAGCTGTGATGTCTAAGGCAGCAGGGAGCATTTCTACTTAACACTTTTAAGAGCCATACAAAAAATAAAATTGCATCTACCAGCAGGGACTAACTGGACCAAGCTAACCAGCCAAACCTTGACTTATTAGTGTCCCTCGGCATAGAAATTCATGCTGGTCTTGGCTGCTCTTATCAGCAGGGTTCTGTCTAAAACTGTGATTGCTGTAAATATAAAAATGACGCATGTGTTTGGATTCTTGAGCTAATCTTGTGGAAGTACATTCATGGAGAATCGTTACTAGCCAGTTGTTATTGCATTGCTGCAGGCTGAATGCCAGTTGCAACAGTACACAAACATTTCATTAGTACCCTCTCCTCCCTCTTTCCACCAGGAGAGTCACTATGAGCTGGAGCAGCTGACTAAAGAGTTGAGGCAGGTAAACCTACAGCAGTTTATTCAACAAACAGGCACCAAAGTCACGGTTCTGCCCGTGGAGCCTGGCGACGAGGACTCTAGCAACACAAGAGATGATAAAGGTATCTGTTTTACTGACAACATATCCAAAGCCCCATATCAGAATCAAATAGTCTGTGGTTCAGAATTGCTCCATACAGAATGGATACTGTTAGCTTTCAGCATGAATGACGACAAGACCTCAACCATAATGAGTAATGAGTGCGTTTTACAAGTGTCATTAATAGCAAGACCACATCTGGTTTCAATTTAGTGCAATGCCAAAACTGCAGGGCCTTGTAGTATCTGCTTTTTAAAAAGCAAAAAAAAAATAATGGGTTTTGTGGGTAGGACAGCTAAATGTTTTTTTTCCCTGTAAAACGTATAAGGCTGTGGGCGATTCAAAAGCACTGCTGAGAGTTGTGCCGTGACAGATTATAGTTGCAATGATTGACTCAACAGTCCTACCTCTGTCATTTACTCTGTCTAGTACAAAAAAATCTGTTATTTCTTTTTAACTTTAATGACGTCAATCCTGGACGGGGGGAAAACACATTACAGTTGCAAGCTTTCTGTTTGTAGATGTCACCAAGTTCAAAGTGATTCTTTTTTGTTTTGTTTATATTACTAATCCAAAGTGCCCCCTTGTGGTTGGAGTTGGTATTGTAAGTGTTATTCCTGCTGTCATGCCCAAACAGTTTACACCAATGGTGCCCAATCCTGTTCCGACAGAGTTAGTTACCTTTCTGCAAAGTTCAGCTCTAACCCTGATCGAACACAACTGAACACCTCAAATTAAGATCTCCAGGGTTTGAAAAATCACAACTGAAATTCCCCTTCTGATGGGATCAGGATAATCCTGTTTTTTATCAAAGTTTTGAAAAACCCAAAGTGAAGGTTTGATCCAGATCAAATGTAAGATTGGATCATTCGGATTATATGCTCTGATCTTAGTTCGGAATCCCTCTTTTGCTTTTGAAAAACCCATTTCTAAGATCTGATCCAATCCGTGATTCGAAATGGATTACTTTGTAAAACCTGGGCCCAGGGGCACTTGATAAATACAGTTGGATCTTAACTCTGCAGATAAGTAGATCTCCAGGAACAGGATTGGACACCATTGGTTCATAGGAATGAAATATTAGCCTGCATACTACTTTTTCCTATAATACGTCATTTGTCACACTGGAGAAGCATTAAACTGCATTGCATTGTGGGTTACTGTATTTCACTCAGTTTGCCCCGTTGTATTTGCATATTTCATGTACTCAGAAAAGTGGCATACTAGGCTGCAGACATAGTAGTATGATATTCATAACAAGCAACTGTTCTTGTAATAAAGAAAAGATGTATGCAAATATCTGTTTTTTTAGTAGTTAGTTCATTCTTCAAATTGACTTAATATTCTTAAGATCCCTGTTAGTGAAATGAGATATTAGACAAAGTTCTTTAATAATATGTCATTTAATTCTTTTCTTTAATTTCCCAGACTTCGCTGCATTAACTGGCTCGCTGAAACGACCGGGTTTATCTTATCCTGTGGTTGGCAGCATCCGTGGACTACATAATCCAATCTCCTCAGGTTTAAATCCTGAAGGCATCTACGTTTGAGCACCATACATCACTTCAGATTTTTAAAAACCTCACCATATATGTTTTCGGCTGAATTAGTTTTATTCTTAGCTACAAACACCTTTAAGTAGTTTTTCAATACTTGATCAAATAACTGCATACCATTTCAAATACAAACAAAGTATTCTGATCATTGCGTGTCTACTACTTGAAAGTGGTACCCGTAACCCTCACACAAAACCCTCACACAAAAAATCAGATGAAGGATGAATTACTTGGGAAGCTTAAATATATTTTTGTATTATTATTTTAGCCTCTGAAAATGTTTGTATGAATGTGCAACTTTCACAATTGTGTTTACTGTTAAGTAGTAGAGATCAATCTATGATTTCAAACCTGTGATATTTGCGTTTATTGTTGTTTTTTAGATTTCATACTGTGGTTATGTTTATCAATCTGTAAGTGTTTTACTATGTTGAGCCAAAGAACAATCACCTATGTTGTTGCAATATGTTACTGCATGACTGCAAAATATCATACTCCTTGCTTACTTTAACCAATGTCATTTTTGTCAATATATGCATAAAATGTTACTGATATTGACAAATACACAAGTATTATTGCTTGAAATGTACTTTTACTCTTAAAGGGATAGTTCGCCCAAAATTACAATTCTCACCCTAGTGTCGTTCCAAACTTGTATGGCTTTCTGTCTTCTGTCGAACACAAAAGGAGACCTTTAAAAATATATATCAGTGTTTTGAGACTTCATTTTGAGTCAACTATCCCTTTAATATTATTAAATATGTTTTAGATAATTTGTTTCAGCCAAAAAATGAAATCACAGCTATTTAGCTGACAGTGCCTTACTGAAATTCAACCGAAGCCATGTTAGGATCGAGTTTAATGATGGTGCAAGCATGTTAACTCTGCAAATTAGATTTTGGTATTTTCAGTGTGTATATATATATATATATACACTCCGTTATGATGTTTAATGCTCAAATTTGCTTACATGTTGTCTTGTACTTATGGCTGCATTTGATTTCAGTTGGGGGTATCTAAACTTGTTTTAAATTGTTTCCAGTATGTGGAGTTTGCTAATTGTCAACCATTTACTATATATATTTTTTGTGAAACAGTTCATATAAACCCCTGAACATCTATATATAGCGATGTGAATCACTATTAAAGCCAAATCACCTCGTATGAATGCTCCTTATTTTACAATATAATCCTTAATACAAAGTCAAGTGTAACAGCAAGAGAACAGAATTGGCACCTGATTAAAATAAAAGGAAAAGCCACACTTGTGTGTCCAGCCTAGTGCTACTGACTCTCAGGAATTGGAAGAAAAGTCCCTCATGTTGTGAAGGCCACCGTCCAACAGTATGTGAGGTTTAACTATAGCCAAAATGGGGCTGCAAGGAGCTCCAGCAAGACAAAACGCCTCGTCCGCATCCAGACCCCATTCACGAAGAGTTTTTAGGGCAGTGGCACAGATGTTTCGAGAGCCCCACACGGTTAAGACACAGAGGCAGAGAGGGCTGTTCTCATGCCCGAACCTCCTCCTCATCTGACCAATCAGAACGGCAAACTCCTTCATGCAGATCTGATAACAGAAGACTAGGTTAATAAGACTAATGGTCTTTAATTAAAAAACAACAACGACATAGTATTATTAGAGCAAAACATGACAAATTAAGTTGTAGAAATACAAACATTACACGATTTACCTTGGCTGCTTTGAAGGTCTCCATTTGGGTTTCACTGAATCCAAAATCTGAAAGATCTGAAAGTTTATCCTCAGAGAAACCGATAACGTCACCTGAGAAAATGACTTTCAGCTTATTGAGGATGTGAGGATCAGCCTGATCATATAGCAAAGCAGCTGGAATTCCTAAACTCAACACAATGTGCAAACATTAATGTGGTTTAATAATCCTGCAATAACATTAAAAATAATTGTTAAATGTTCATGCATCTCGAGGTGATTACCAGTATGCATAGCATTATAGACAGCATCCCTGTCAGTAGAGACGAACAGCTTTACTTTGTTTGATTGAAGAGTATGTATGAGTTCTTCCTTTTTGCAAAAGTAAAATTTGCCTATTTCTAGACCTGGTGATAGAAAAAAAAGCAAAGCAATATAAGCATATAGCGTAAGGAATAAGCATATTTTGAACAAAAATTGCATAAGAATAGGGTGTATAAAATTTTATTTTTTAACGTATTAGCACAAATCCCATGTTTTTATTATTATTATGAGACATCTTCGGTATTTCGATAAATTACATTACATAAAAATAGCATGAAAATGTGATAATTTTAAACATAAAATTTATATCCTTGCCGTGAAAAAGTGATTGTGCCAGAGTGAACTTACCATAATGCTTTACACTCTCGACAATCTTCATTTTCATTTCTTCTGAACACTCCTTTGCAATGAGAATCACTTCAAAAAGCAAAGATTCAGTCTTGTTCTGGTCCACAAGTCTCTCATTCACTGTTTGCACAGCCTATATTTACAGTAAACATAAAAATCATGATAGATTTCATTTGAATATGGCCATGTACAGTATCCAATAGCTGTATTCCTACCTTAATAAACGTGAATGCTCCGCCTTTGGGAAGTGCATCTGTGTTTGTGGACGTTGAGAGTTTGTCCAAGTTAAACAGGTCATTATATTGCAGCGCAATGATAAGAGGACCAGTGCAAATCTGTAGAAACAGAGTAGATTAAGCCATGAATGAGTGTAAATCAAGCGCATTATGAAGTTAAGTAACTTCTGACTTTACCTTGTTATCCTCCATTCCCTTCAAAACATCCGTCCTTCGTTAACAGATGCGGAAGTGAAGAAAATCTTACGGACGTAACGTCAACAAAAACAAAACAAACCTGCGCGAAATTTAGCATTACATGGACACTATTCAAATATGTTTGAAATGACGTAATTAAATAGTGAAATCATGCGAGTCGCCTGTATGTCCTTCCCGGTTCCCGCCAGCAGCACGCGGATGCATTGTTCTACAGTCAACATGCACTGTTAATGTCACCCGCCGCCGCCTCGCGCTGCGGAGCGGCACAACATCAGTCTGATCACGAGCTTGTTTTCTTAAAAAACGTCCCATACTTCGCGATCTCCACTGTTTAAACAAGTTAGTGTAGATTTGGTAGAGAGCAAATAATACTGCTTATTTAATAGCCATAACTTCAAGCCCAAGTGAGTATTTATTCAGAATCCACCCTATAGATGATCACGCGGCCGTATGGACATACATAGCCTGACGTTTCCCGCACATTAATAAACAGTATAAGATAAGTTCTCGACTTTTAAAGTCTCGCCAATTTGACTTATAACTCACATGCACTTCACGCAATTCTGATTTAAACTTGCATTGCACTTTATCATTCTGACTTTATTTAGAATTCTATTAAACTGCAGCGCTTTATCATCTTTGTGTTAATCACAATAGTCTTTATATAAACCATTCAAGTATATCAATTGCTTCATTTATTCGGGAATTGGTTAAAGATACCTTGTAGCATTTAAAAACAATGGCTGGGAGTAACATTTACAAGCATGCATGACAAACACTGTTATAATAAGCCGCAATTTTAAACTACGTTAAACTATACTGTTACATCTTTTACACCCTCTGACCTTTGGGAGGCTATTGTCGACTCGAAATGAACACAGTTAACTTTAGAGAGTTGCTGATGTAGATCATTATAGGACTAAAGTGCCGTTAGCAATAGGCTTTATTGAGTGCGCCTCCTCGCGAAATGATAGAGTGGGGTGCTAGTTTAGGGAGCTGAGTGGAAAGCGCAGATATGGAAATCTTTCTCCAGATGTCTTGACATAAAAC
The DNA here is from genome assembly GCA_036326025.1 of Chrosomus eos. Lineage (NCBI taxonomy): Eukaryota > Metazoa > Chordata > Actinopteri > Cypriniformes > Leuciscidae > Chrosomus > Chrosomus eos. The sequence goes on from CM070842.1 coordinate 14,455,747, forward strand.
CGTGAAGATTCAAGGCGATATCGGATTAGGATTTAGCTCGATGCACTGTTCATCAACTGGTTATAAGTTTGTTTTTTCATGAATAAATAATGAAAGACACAAAGGGACTTTTAATTTAATTCATTCAAATTATGTTATACAGGGAGTACACATGTAATACAGGGAGTAAAGGTATCCGACGTTGGGAAAGGGAACTAAAAAAAGTCCTCGCTCTATATAGGTACTAAAGAGTTATAGGAACTTAGTCCGGTCGGAACACGCGAAAAAAATGGTTATAGGAAGGTTCTAGGCACTGCAAAAGTCCCTCCGGGCGGAAAGCGGCTATAGACACCGTGAGTAGTGACTTTTCCCTTGTCAGTGGTTTAAAATATGTAGTTGGATTGTTTCATGTAACTTAGTTCTTCTCCCTCGCTGTGTTATGGCTTTGCTATGTGTGTATACATGTGCTGGTTACGTTCGTGAGACAGCTGATTAGTACTCTTGTCATTGACCGGAAAACAGTAACGTTACAGGAATCACCAACCCGTCGATCGCGGTCGACAAGTCGATCTTGGAAGCATTTTAAGTCGATCACGAAGAGTTTTCAAAATCAGAGAAAAAAGCCTATTGTGTGTAGTAAATGGTGTTCTAATCCATGTTGCTGTTACAATCACGTCATTTTTGCGGCGCGCACCTTTGGGCTCATGCGGACCCGTCGAGTTAAACAAGGCTTTACGCTTTAACCATTAAACCAGCTCAGCCACAGTAAGTTTTTTTTATGTTTTAGGTCCATTGCGAACGATTAAACTAAGTTAACGCCGGTCCACTGATGTAAACAAGACGGCAACCGGAAACGAAGTACCCAACGTCCGCCCTCAAGCCGGAAGTTAGCATTTTTCTCGTGCACAGAGCGAATTCCATGAGATGAAATTGTCCTAAGAGTCTGAGTGCGAGCTCTTGAAGCTCCGCCCCCTGTGTCGTGCAGCAGCAGCTCATTTGCATTTAAAGGGCACACACTAAAACAGAGCGTTTTTCTGAGTCCTCAAAAAAGACAATTTAAACATGCTGTAAAAAATGATCTGTTGGGTATTTTGAGCTGAAACTTCACAGACACACTCTGGGGACACCAGAGACTTATTTTACATCTTGTAAAAAGGGGCATAGAACGGGACCTTTAACATACATACGTACCCATAATTAAAAGGCTGCATCTTACCACGCTGTCTTAAACAGTCATGATACCGATTTGGCAAGAGCAGAAACCTGCTTTATTTCCCAAGTAGCCTATAACTACAAGCCTTTCAGTAAGTGAGTCATGTTGATTCAGTAACCACACCTATAGATGATGGCAGCGTCATGATGCAGTATGAAGGTATTCATACAGTAGGCCTGGAAGCAGGTTTCCGCGCCACGGATTAATAAACAAAATTATAAGATAATTGCGACTTTAAATTCTCGCAATTCTGACTTTATAACTCACAATTGCGACTTTATCCCGCAATTCTGACTTTAAAACTTGCAATTGCAACTTTATCATTCTGACTTTATTTCACAGAATTCTACTTTACAACTCGCAATTGCGACTTTATATCACTCAATTCTGACTTTATAACTCACAATTGCTTCTTTATATCAAACCATTCGGAATGTAGCTGTAACTCACAATTGCTTCTTTATATCAGCAATTATGTTAAAGGATACCTATTATGGCATTTAAAATGTTCCTAATGTTGTTCTGGGAGTCCCCAACAACAGTTTTACATGCATGCAATGACAAAAAACACTTTTGTTGTCTTATAATATGCATTTATTTTTACTTGATTTGCTCAGCGATTCCCAAATGATTCGTTAAACGACTCATTTTTCAAACCCCGCCTTTGCGTGACGCTAATCTGACGCACTTCAGAACAGCTCGTCGACATGTTAGACTTGTTTGAGATGAGCAAAATCTGCGCAGAACCGATCACCGGTGATCAGCGCGTAATGCATGCCGGTTAGAAATAGGCTTGTTTGAGATGCGCCTCGCCTCGCCTGAAATGTAGTCGAGAGTAGGCGGCTGCAGTGAGGGGAGGAGTGAAAAAAGCGCAGGCAAGACGGACAGATCTCGCTTCTCGCAGTGGATCTGAGTCATCAGACACCTGTGAGATCAAAGGCGGATATCGCGGGATTCACGGGATTCACGCTCGTGCACAGTGTTGCTAATAAACTGGATGTATTTAAGTTCTGTTGCTTTTATATGAAAATAAATATAATGAACAAGACACCCAAAGTACTTGTTATTTAATTCCATTCTAAATTAGTGTTTATCAATCATTTTTTCTTTAATACAGACATAGGCTATGTGTTTTTTCTATACATATAATAAAATGACATTGCATAACCCATTATCGCACTGTCAGAGAGTTGAATATGCACACATAACAAATACATAAAACATGATATCCGAGCTTTAAAATCAAACATTTTAAAAGAGAACAATACATCACGGTTGTTCAAACCAATCAACATTAAGCTGTGTCGTCAGCAAGTCGTTTCCCATCATGCTTTTGATCAGCGCAGTCGGTGGAGAGCAACTGCACGCGTAATGTTGATTGGTTCACTCAAAAAAATGATTCTTGCCACTAATTGAATTTAAGCAAACAATTTAAATAGAATATATTTAAAAATGTACGAAATGACCATTATTGTTGCGAATTACTCTTACACAACATGAATGTAATGGATCCAAATCCAAACTGATCAAATTGCATACACTATACTTGATTTATTGACGTAAGGGGCAAATGCAGATGTAGCGCATGCGCACTAGTCTAGAGTAAAAAAAAAAAAAAAAAAAAAACCCTGTGAAGGCGGCAAGTCGTTGGAGGCATCAGCGATTTGAGTGAACACTGAACAGATGTGGAATATTCGACAAGGTAAGATATTTTCTATATTTATTAATGATTTAGACTTCAACATCAACTCTTTTTTTATAACTTAATCGATCTGATTTAATTAATATCTTAGTTTCGTCGTGACTGCACTTCAGACGAATGAACTGTTTTGGCCTTTCCAGTTAACGTAGCAGCTAACGTTATATAAAAGAGTAACGTTAACGTAAACTGATCTTTTTTTAAAGATTTATTGTCGACTGACTATGTGCATCATTTTTCCATTTAGGCAGAATAACTTCGCGTATGGTTTTTGATAACTGCTCCGTGATCTCGACAAAACGTTGCAAACACAGTCAATCGAAGGCTAGTTAACGTTAGGCCTAACGTTATATGAAGGTTATATACAGGTAAAATTGTATAGGATTTCTCGTTAAAACAAATATCTTAAAACATATTTGTAACTTTGATCATTTTAAGATATAGGCCTTGTCATCCTTGTTAATTACAACTTGTCATCTCCACGTAGGCCTAATGTTACATTTTACTTTTCTTGAAAAATCCTTTGAATATGCAAAAGTTAAAAACATACTTGATCAACCTGAAAGTTATCTACATGCAAAGGTTTATAGGATTTCATGAAGTGGAACATGCTTTCTTTTTTCATGCTGAGTTGTAATTTCATTACAAAAAAATGTCTTTGCTATTTCAGAGTTCTCATCGATGTGACATTATTCCACCATTTCCAGCTCCTGTTTGGCACAATCACTCAATTACAGTATCTGTATTTTCTTATTTTGTAATCAATTTAAACTTGACTTGTTTTCATTTCTTTGCAAAAGTGTGATGTCTGTTGTTTTCTCTCTCTTTTTGAAATACAGATAAATGACTTTTGGGAATGTGGCACAGAATTATCCAGTAGGTATGAGTTATTGAAACATTCTAAGCTTAAACATGGACATTTTGGGACAAGAATAAATTGTTAATTACTATAAATTTCTCCACAGTAGGCCTATATTTCATGCAAATCTTCCTTTTTTTTTTTTTTTTTTTGCAGAATTCATAAACTGTGCCACTTCTGTTAAAGTTCTTGGCGCAGCTGGACAGATACACCATTAATGGCAATTACAGACAAGGTAAACTGCATAATATAATTTTGTATAACTAATTGCAAATATTGTATATATGAAATATATATAATCACATATAAAATATACTATAATCAGTGTTTTTTATATTGTCATAATTTAGTGCGATGTCATACACATCTGTGTGTACCAACACTCAGGAAATAACAACACTCGTCAAATAAATTGAGGTTTGTATAATATACTTTTTGTAATGACCTAAGCATATTGCCAGTCTGTATGTTACCAATATTTCAGTGAAACACTTCAGTGTTAATTATTAAGAGAGAAAAAAATGTTTTAATTATTTGTTTGTTTTTTGTTTTGACTGCAATCCTTAATAGGCTGAGAGAAGTTTCGGAGACCATTCTGGAGCTTTTTGAGATCCGTTAAGAAGGTGCTGGTGCTAAGGACAAGCCAGAGGATGTTGGAGTAGTGATAGAGGGTGTCGAGAGTGATTCCTTTGGATTGGTAATGCTGTTCGGACTGATCTACGCTCTTAATTCCACCACCAAAACTAAGATTGGACATTCTTGGCTGGACAACTTTTTTCTGTGTGCAGCATACTCCATATCTTGATCAGTGAGTTGGACAATTACTTCTGGCCTACATTTTTAAATGTGTTATATGTAAAAAAAAATTAAACAAAAAAAAAAGTAGGAAGATGGGTACCAATTACATTCATGTTTAATATTTTTTACTATTCTCTATCCAAGTGTCCTGAATGTTTATTTGTTCTACAAATATTTAGGAAGATGTGTACTAATTACATTAGTGTTTTAAAGGAACACGCCGACTTTTTTTGGGGACTTTAGTTTATTCACTCTATCCCCTAGAGTTAGATAAGTCAATACATACCCTTTTCATCTCCGTTCTTGCTGTAACTCTTTCTGATGCACACAGCTCTAGCCTAGCTTAGCACAAAGACTGGAAGTAAACGGCTCCAGCTAGCATACTGCTACCAAAAAGTGACAAAATAACGCCAACATTTTTCTATTTACATGTTCTGATTGTCACAGTGTGTACAAATAACAAGGTCATATGAGACACAGACATCTTTTAACCGTATACATACTAGTGCTGTAGCGGCGCGTCGACGTTTCGACGTAAAAATTACGTCGACGCCATATTTTTGCGTCGACACTTCTTCATTTATTTATTTTTTGCACCGTTTCCGGCAGTACAGCTCGCCAACACACGTGGGAGACCGAAACATTGCAGAATGGAGGACGAAGACCACTAGAAGTGAATGTGCTTTCGATTAAATGAATCACACACAGTAAACAAATCCTTAACAAAAAAACCTTTGCAATTTAGACGCGCAAACTGTGTGCCGGTGAGACGTACGGCTTGGGCAGATTCGGCTTGCAGTCGTTCATCATTGGGCGCGGTGCCGCTCGCGCTTTTACAAAAGAAGCCGTGCACACAACCAAGCGAAATGGGGTCTTGCGCACCCAACGCGTCATTTTTGCCGTGCGCTCGTGCGGACGCGTCGAGTATAAACAAGGCTTTACTTTTACTCCGTGTCAGCGCGCGCTCTGATCGGTAAAGGGGAACAGACTCTCCCGAATCATCTCCAGCAGGAGCACCACTAACTCCGCCTCCGTTTCCCTCGGAAGCTGATATTAGTATTTAAACATTCTCTATGATAAAAAATGTTTGTACAAAATATTTTAATAACACGGTTTTGGCGGTTATAGAGTTCTAATGGCGGTGTTCAAATACATAACATTAGACTAGCGTTAGCCAGCTTATACAGTATCATGATTCAGTACGCTAGTTCGTATTTATTTATTTGAGATACATTATGTTTTTTTTATTAATCGAGCAGCAGAAAAATAATCTTTATATTAATCGTCCAATTAGTCGACTAATCGATAAAATAATCGCCCAACTAATCGTTTTGTTAATAATCGTTTACCCCAGCCCTAATACATACTGGGAACTATATTCTCAGAAGGCGAAGCACTGCTACTTGGGCGGAGTGATTTGCTCCCAGCACCTGAGAAGCCCCGTGGTTAGGAGCAGAGAGTAACTGGCGGAGTGATTAGCGGAACACTCTGAGCAAACTCTCTGCGTTATTTTGTCACTTACTGGGAGCAGTATGCTAGCTGGAGCCATTTACTTCCAGCCTTTGTGCTAAGCTAGGCTAGCGGGTGTGTGTGTCAGACAGAGTTACGGGACGCACAGAGATGAAAAGGGTATGTGTGAACTTATCTAACTCTGGGGGATACGGTGAATAAGCTAAAGTCACAAAAAGTTGTCGTGTTCCTTTAATTTCCAGATCAGAAGAAAGCAGACATTGATTACTGTACTATGCAGTGATATTAAAATGTTTATCTTGAAAATGTGAAAAGAATATTTGATGTTGAAATGTGGATCCCTGTTACTTGGCTGTAAAGTGTAACATAAGTAATAAACACAGAAAGTACTGTTTGGGAGGATGCATAAAACTAAACACTTGCATTAATTTGTAAAGTGCTGTATTATGTATGTCCTGCTTGGATTTTTTTGTTTCTTTTGTCAGACTGAATGTTTCTTTTGATTTATGGAGCAATTGCACACAATAAATGTTTGAAAATGTAACATGTTTTTGTCTTTGACTGTTTATTCAATAGAATTAAGGTAATGTAAGATAGTTATGTAAAGCAAGTAACAACAATTTATTTGAAATGAGTAAAGTTTATTTAATACACAATCTTAAATCACAGATGATCAGTTCACATAACGATTATTTAATTCATTCACGTCAACTGAACATGACGCTGAAGCTTAAATAAAATGTTAACTTTTACGTTGGATTTATGTGATTAAATTGGATGGAAAATTGACACGTAATTGAAATACATAAGTTTTAACTTTTGGGGTTAAATATTTTTTTGAGTGTTTAAACAACCGTGATTTATTGTTCTCTTTTAAAATGTTTGATTTTAAAACTCTGGTATCATGTGTATAAACTCTCTGCCAATGCGATATGGGTTAGCCTATGTAATTTTTATAAAAAAAAAAAAAAAAAAAAAAATATATATATATATATATATATATATATATATATATATATATATATATATATATATATATATATATATATAAACCAGCTGTATAAAGAAAAAATATTGATAAACACATAGACTATTTGGAATGGAATTAAATAACAAGTACTTTGGGTGTCTTGTTCACTATATTTATTTTCATATAAAAGCAACAGAACTTAAATTACATCCAGTTTATTAGCAACACAGTGCACGAGCGTGAATCCCAGGAATCCCGCGATATCCGCCTTTGATCTCACAGGTGTCTAATCCACTGCGAGAAGAGAGATCTGTCCGTCTTGCCTGCGCTTTTTTCACTCCTCCTCTCACTGCAGCCGCCTACTCTCGACTACATTTCAGGCGAGGCGAGGCGCATCTCAAACAAGCCTGTTGTTTTCACTGTTTTCTGGCGCGCGCAATGAGTGGGCGTGTCTTATTCAAATAACTTGTACAAGTGTCGTACGAAAGTTAGAGAAAATGCATCATTCGTCTATCATTCATATCAGCGACTCAGAGTCGACTCTTACTTTTGAGAGACAATAACTTTGTATACGGTGAACTTTCATATTTAAAACTTTGCAGGATGTTTTTGTTCACTTAGATCTATGTTACACACTGCATGAAAGGTAATTTTCAAAATTCCATAATAGGTACCCTTTAACTCGCATTGTTTATTCTTGAAAAATTCCTCAGAATGATTCAAACTGGTCGTGAGTTTGTAGGCCTTTTAAACGGTTCAGTAAAATAACCATTTCAGAAAAGTCGGTTATTCGAGAATCGTACTACACTTTGCTGTGTACTGTTTGTTTTGATTCACACACACACACACACACACACACACACACACACACACACACACACACACACACACACACACACACACACACACACACACACACACACACACACACACACACACACACACACACACACACACACACACACACACACACACACACACACACACACACACACACACACACACACACACACACACACACACACACACAAAACTGCTCTTGAATAGTTTGGTTGCTTCTTATGTTTGTTCTTGCCGGCAGCAGGGAATAGCAGTAGGCTACAAATGTTTTCTTGCTACCACTCTGGTAAAATTTAGTTGTTCTTTTTTTATTTTTATTATTTTGGACGTTAATATTTATTTTGTAGATTGAGCAGTCCAGGAGATACAGCTTCTTCTAGCGTGCCCGATTTACACTCCACCCAAAAATGAAAATTCTCTCATTCTTTTCTCACCTTTATGCCATTCCAGAAGTATGACTTTCTTCAGATAAACAAAGATTTTTAGAAAAATAACCTCAATGTAAATCTAGGATTTATCATTTGAATTATTTTACACTGTTAATTAAAGTTGGCATGAAATTAAATGTAGGCAACTAAATGTTGGTTCAACGTTCAAACTTTTGGCCTATAGTTGGAATATATCAAATGTTGTACATTACCGAACAAAGATTTCAAGTTTAAAATAATAAATAAATACACTTTCCAAAGTGTCCGGTTACCATAATATTTAAACAGTAGTGTGGTAGGACTGGTTTTTTGTTGTAAATTCCAGTCATATCTTTATGTTTTCTAGCATAAAGTGTATTTCAAGATCAAGAAGGAAACTGTTTAACACTTAAACAACTGATATTAGATCTTCCTTAAGATTCTATTTGAATATTTTATATTTGTCTTTATGTATATTTGACTTCCTCTACCAGTCTTCACATAAGGTTTGCAGCTTGTTGTGTTAGGGCATATGCAGAAACAGTTTTGTGTATTATTGAGGTGTGGCGCAGGTGCCAAACATTTCTCTCCATACTGAAGGAACACTTCGAGGAGAGCCGTCTAAGTGGCCTGGCCTCTGTTTCCAACTATTTTTGCATTCCAGCACAAGACAATGACTTAATTGTTTAATACCACAGAACTGGAGAACAGGAACTGAGTCGAGGGTGAAAAAGGCAAGTTCAGTTATAGTTTCATCATAATTTCTTGATAAGTTAGCTGGGTCTAACCAGTTATAGTTAAATGTTGAGTATAGGCCTGTGTTCAGAAGTATTAGAATATATTTTAGTTATTACGTAAGTCCGACTGAAGTCTGTAAATAAAAATGTAAAAAAAAAATATATATATTTCTTCTAACACTGGATGACATTTGGCAAAATTAGGACGAAACTTTTTTTAACAAGGTAAAATGTGATATATTGTGATACATGCTCACCTAAAAGAGGGGACTTATAATAAGATAAAATGTGATATAATGTGATACATGCTCACCAAAAAGAGGGGACTTATAATATAATATAATATAGTTTGATAAGTATGACTCCTGCTTTCTCCCTGTTTTGATGTGGGGTTCCTAGGTGATCTGGTGAATTGGAGACACTAAATTGTTAGTGAGTGTAAATATATATGACTCTTACAGAAAAAAACACATGTATTGCACGTGTTTCACATGTGATCTCATGGGTTTCACATGGGATTTTACATGGGATTCACACAAAAAACGTTCCAAAAGCACACAATACCTGTGTGCAAAACACATTTCACATGTGACCCACATATTTTGCATGTGTTTTTAACATGTTTTTACAAATGTTTTCAATTCACATGCACATGTAGTCACTTTTTTTTTTTTTTTTTTTTTTTTGCAAATTCATGTGGTTGTGAATTCAAGGGTTCTGTGATGCCCTGCCTATGGCCTGAGACGGGATATAGGCAATGCATTGGTTTGGAAACTGAATCTTTATGTTTTAAACCAAGAAGTCAATAGCCAATCTGAACTAATAGTGCACTATAATGCTATAGTGCACTATAGTGTCACTATAATGCCCCGTTTTTACAATAACGTTCAATTTTATGTCATACATGAATGCTCTTAATGCTCACTTTGTATGCAACTTTCAATTATTGTTCCATAGGTATTCCATAATAGTGAATTTTGTTATTTTTTCAATTTATCCCTGTATGGGACAAGCGGTTTGGAAAAAGGGTGGATGGATGATACAGTATAATACAGCTGCACTTCTTTCCCCTTGTCTTTTTGTGAAATTTATTTTTGTATTTATCTTTACCCCTAAAATTTCTCACTCTTCATCTTTTCCCCCTCCTTATTTTGAGGTGTCTCTCTCTCTTTCATAAAAAAAAAAATGGTTATTATAGGTAGCTGCTCTTCAAAGAAAAAAGTCCCAATCAAGTTGGATATTGAATATAGTGAATTGTATGAATAGCAGAAGACTAAACTGAGATTACCAACAGGCTTTAGTTTGACCGCATGATTAAAGCCTCAATAGTTGTTTCTTTTGATCAGTAAAAGTGCTCATTCTAATGGCTCTTTCCTGAGTTGGTCCAACTTCAGTGGGCAGTGACTTCCTTCCCCTCTCCGTGGCTGGACCGCTCATTCACATGGTTTAGGAATGTGTTCATACCATTCAGGATATTAATCTTTAAGTTTTATACATACAACCGAGGAGTCTAGATCCGAACTGAACTCAGTCTACAACAGTGAGTGTCACTGTAAGGCTCTTTTTTTATATTGTGGTTCACGGTTTCTTTATGCTGCTTCAAACAGTTTGTAGCAATTGTGTGCCACTATAATTATAACTGTAGATTAGTTTTGTTCATGTCATTTTCAGATATAGTGTATTTTGTTGCATCAGTATTTACTCATATATCTTTGGGTATGATAAGAATCTCGAAACTGCACTCGTACTACTTTTATTGTGGTATTGCAAGTCTTGATTGTGAAAATGTTAAAATAAGACAGCAAGTGTTTTGATTGTATTCTCAATGCAGTATTGTTTCATTTTTATTACTGTTTCACTGAAAAAGAATGTTATCTGTACACTTTATGTACACACAGTTTTAATGGGCGGCTGTCAACTGGTTGTTTAACTTTGGTGGTGACGATACGCTCCTTTTGACTCTCAGGCAACTGAGAGTCGAATTAGTTTCTATATACATGTATATATAGTACATACACACACACACACACACACACACGTTTACTATTTAGCTATTTAAATGGGGACTTTCCATAGACGTAATGGTTTACTGCATATTCTATTTACAGGTGTATTTACACTAACCCTACCCCTATACCATCACAGAAAACTTTTTTGCATTTTTAAATTTTTTAAATTTTATTTCTTTATTTTTATACCAGATTTACAAATGAGGGCGGTACTAAAGGGAGGTTTTTGGAGATTTTGTCAGGTTTTGGTCACTTCTGGGTACAAATTTGTCCACAAAATATAGTAGGCACACAGACAGACACACACACACACACACACACACACACACACACACACACACACACACACACACACACACACACACACACACACACACACACCACACACACACACACACACACACACACACACACACACACACACACACACACGTATACTAAAACCTTATGGCAGACCATTTGTTGCCACTTGATACGTTTTCTCTGTTTTATTTTATTAAAGGAATAGTTCACTCCAAACTTAAAATTCTGTCATTATTTACTCATCCTCATATTGATTCCTACCCTTAGGGTTTCTTTTCTTTTTTTGGTGGAACACAATAGGAGAATAGGAGCAGAATGTTAACAGCTATCATATGGCTTCAAAAGACAGGGTCTCTTTTATGTTTAGTTTTTCTCCCCCATTTTATTCTTTCATTTTCATTTCCGATTATGCCTAATTTTATATTTCCTACACTGTAACTGATTTCTGTAATTTGAACAGTATTTTACTGTAATATGTACTGTAAGATACTGTAAAATGTTTATACAGTATGTTACTGTAAACCGCAAAGGATTATGGGAAAATATATGGTCACTACTGTAATTCTTCTCTACTGTAAATCAATTTACAGTAGTGAACTAGCCCGCGTAAAACTGACCAATGGCAAGAGAGATTTCTTTTGAATTTTTTTGACTGTATTGGTTGAAGTGGCCGTTAATGTGGACAAAAGATGTAGCCTAACTCCAAAAAGGTTAGTACATTATTTCTATTTTATGTAAAACAAAAATTTGCGAATGTTTTCATTTATGTTTACAGCAAACTAACATGATTTGTCTTTTTGTTTTCGTCGGAATGGTTTTGGTGCCTTTTTTTTCCCTGACAGTCGGCCGGATCTCCGTCACGGTGATAATATTAACTGGTAAGTAAGCTAATAAGTTCAGCTATATTATCCGAAATATTCTTTAGTTAAAACGATAACAATAACGTTTGTACATATCTCTGCCTCTTTAACGTAAGCTCGCAAGGCGGAGTCGTCGGTTAGGCTAACGTTAACCGCAACGAACTAACGTGTCGTGGTGAAATACTGAGGTAAAGTGAGATAGACGAAACCCTTGTTTAAGTGAGGTTTTTAAACAAGATTTTCACGTATATGCTTTGATTTATTTTCAGGTTTGTGATCTGTATAATGTCTGCAGTCTGCAACGATGGATGTGTGTGTTGGAGCCTTTTCATTGCCGTCATAACATCAACTGGTAGGTTAACTTCACTTAAATAAGCCGAAGTAAACTTAAACAGAGAATAATAATAACATATGTATGTTCCGTGAACTTCCGTCCCCTATTTATCACAACTTAGCTAGTTAGGGAGATGTAACAACGTTAACAGAGAGCTAAAGTGAAAAAATAAGTTAAAAGGAATAGTGCACCTCAAAAAGAAATTCTGTCATAATGACTTGCCCACAAGTTGTTCTAAACCTGCATGAAGTTCTTTCTTCTGAACATAAAAGAAGATATTTTGAAGAATGTTGGTAATGGAACAGTTTGCTGGTCCCCATTGACTTCTATAATAAATAAATAAAAATACTATGGATGTCAATGGGGACCAGAAACTTGTTTGGTTAAAATATCTTCTTAGGTAACGTTACACAGCACAAGAAATAAATTAATACAGGTTATGAACAAGTTGAGGCTGAGTAAATGGTAAATGGATATCATTTTAATTTAAGTAAACTAACCGTTTAAGCGACACCATTGTTAATTACATCTTTTGTTTTATTTTCAAGTTTGTGGCCTGAATCATGTCTGCAATGTCGGAGGTGTGTTTTGGAGTCTTTTCTTGTGATTGCCGTCCTAATGGTGATGACATCTACAGGTGGGTAAGATGACATCAACTAAATTAGCAGAATTATGCGTTAGTTTAGCAGGCAAACATAATATAATGTAACTCCCGATGAAACCAACGGAAGGGGAGAAAACGGGTTTACCAGGCAGCAGAGTTAAAGTGCTTTTAAATAATCATTCATCAGTTTCTGTTCTTTATTTTGAATTTGCAGAAGCCATTCCCTCCGGACTGTACATCACTGCGGACGCTCTCCACTAATACACAGAACAGGTTGACGTTTGAGGAGGAGGAGGAGGAGGAGGAGGAAAGGGTTAGCAATATACCATTATCAATATAGCAAAATTTTGCTAACTAATATTTTAAATGTTGTTTAATTTATTAAAAAAAACTATAAACACCATAAACATCATATCTTACATCATCTTTACCCCTCATGTCGTTGTTGTTAGTAATACGTTTTGTCATTGTATTTTATTTCTGTGAACTATAATAACACTAAAAGGCTGCTGTGACTTTGTCTGTTTCAGGAGAGTCTGTTCTCTAAGCAAAAACATGGATGCTGACTATGAAGAATCATCATCCAGCTACTACAGCTAACAGACTCTTCTTCAGCATTAACTGTCCATTTTGTCGAATGCAGAATTAGGTAACCCAAAATATATATATTTTTTACATTACATTTACATTCATGCATTTGGCAGATACTTTTATCCAAAGGAATTACATTGTATTTAAGTTTAAAGGAACACCCTACCGTTTTTTGAAATAGGGTTTTTTCACTGTCTCCTCTATATTTAGATAAGTGGGCAAATGTATTTTTGTCTCAGTGCATGCATTGTCTTAAGGTGCGTTCACACCAAACGCGAATAGAACGTCTGGTGCGAGTGATTTAAATGTTAAGTCAATGTAAAGACGCAATTATGCACCTCTAGAGGTCAATCAACATCAGCCATCTTGCAAACAGACAACCGTCTAGCACTTGCCCCTCCCACAAGAAGCGGATTTCTCCTCTGACGCGCGTCAATTTCGCTTCAAACACTTGCTTTTTACGCATGTCAACTTAGCTTTGGACACGCGATTGGATTCTAAATGTTCAAGCGTCCAACTAGACGTGGTAGACGAGAATTTTACGCTCTATTCGCGTTTGGCAGCGCCGCCGGATAGCATGTCTGGATAGCATGTCCGCTCCCGACTTTTGGGGAGCTTTTTCACCGTATCCCCCAGAGTGAGATACATACATAACTTTTTTCATCTCCGTGCGTGCCGTAACTCTCTGACGCACCCACCACTAGCCTACAGTAGCTTAGACCAAAGACTGGATGTAAATAGCTCCAGCTAGCATACTAATCCCAATAAGTGACAAAATAACACCCACATTTTCCTATTTACATGTTGTGATTTGTATAGTCACAGCGTGTACAAATAATAAGGTCATATGAGACACTGCCATCTTTTAACCATATAAATACTGGGAACTATATTCTCAGAAGGCGAAGCACTGCTACTTCTGTGGAGTGATTACCGCAGCTCTGAGCAAACTCTCTGCTCCTCACTACAGGGCTTCTCAAGTGCTGCGAGCAAATCACTCCACAGAAGTAGCAGTGCTTCGCCCTCTGAGAATGTAGTTCCCAGTATTTATATGGTTAAAATATGGCTGTGTCTCATGTGACCTTATTATTTGTACACTCTGTGACTATACAAATCACAACATGTAAATAGGAAAAGGCTGGCGTTATTTTGTCACTTATTGGGAGCAGTATGCTAGCTGGAGCCGTTTACATCCAGTATTTGTGCTAAGCTAGGCTAGCGGTGGGTGCGTCAGAGAGTTACGGCACGCACAGAGATGAAAAAGGTATGTATAGACTTATCTAACTCTGGGGGATACGGTGAATAAGCTAAAGTCCCAAAAAGGCGTGTTCCTTTAAGACTAGGCGATTTCCTAGACAGATATTGACTTGGGACTATATTGCGGTGAATCACAGGCGAACCACTGCTACTTGGGCGCAGAGATATGACGCAACACCTGAAATCCCCCAACTTCCGTCAACATATTGGTGTGAATATTAGTTAACTATTTTTCCTACAGTAGACATAGTGAATGGCGATGAATATGGCGGATTTTGTGAGAGACAAAGAAGATGAGTTCTCAAAAAAGTCGAAGACTATAGGATGGATCAATGCAGAGAAGTCCTCGGTAGCTGAGACACAACTGCGGGCACCTCATCTTGATCTGACACGTTGAGCCTGGTCATCGATGGCAGTACCTTGTCCCACTCGCCACAGCACAGATACTTTATTTCAGTCGGCATAGGCTGGCATATTCCCACACTCACACCACCAGTTAGTGTCGGCTCTCATCCTCACGCCCTCAGGCTGTTGAACAATCGCAACCTCCTCCTTTTGTCTGTCTTATTTCCAAAGCACGCAGCCCCTCTTCTGAAAACTCTGGTTCGTAGAGTTATGGTTCTGGATCTTGGCTGTCTGAGAAGTCACCCTCTTCGTCTCTCACAAAATCAGCCATGTTTATCGCCATTCACTATGTCTACTGTAGGAAAAATAGCCAGCTCATATTCATGCCGGTATGTTGACGGAAGTTGGGGGATTTCAGGTGTTGCGTGATATCTCTGTGACCAAGTAGCAGTGCTTCGCCTGTGCTCCGTCCCAAGTCAACATCTGCCTAGGAAATCGCCTAGTCTTAATCTGCATTGCTATTTGCACTCGTTGTGAATAGACCCTTTTACTGTTTGTACACATTGATGACGTGGCAACGTATGCGTGCGCAAATTGGCAACGGAAGTATGGCGAGAATCAGCCCATATAAAGTGGGCGCTGCAGACGCGAGCATTTTTTTTATTATGTCCTCGCTCCAATCAACACGTTTAATCGCCTGCAGCCACAGGCGCCGCCGGTTCTTCTGAAACGGCCGTGATCCTATAAACTTAAGTCCCATGGTGGAATATCGATTAGTGCAACCGTAAACGCAACAACCAGACATTTTGATGCTGGGAAACCGTTTTGATAAACTTTAGGAGTTGCTAACACGTTCCAGACAGTGGGAAACAACACCACTTCCGTTGCCAAACTATTTGATCACGTGGGCTGTAAAAGGGTCAATATGCAGGCCACAAAAAGTAATTGAGTTTTTTAATCACTTTTACTCCCAACATGCTATCCGGCAACAAAGGGTTCCATTTATTATGCAAAGCTAAGCTAGTGGCGGCACTGCCAGACTAAGACAATGCATGCACTGAGACAAAAATGCGTTTGCTAAATATAGGGGAGACAGTGAAAACCACCTTTTTCAAAAAACGGTGGCATGTTCCTATTATTAAAGGAGAACTCCGGTCAATTTTAACATTGAGCTCATTTTTTGTACATTTGGAGTAGGGCTGGGCGATAAATCGATTTTATCGATTAACTCGAATGTGTAGTTTACGCGAGTTTACGCCGATTTTTTTGAATGAAAATCGGTTTTCTCTTTAACAACCGCCGACGCGCCCATATGGGCTCCCGTAGTTCCGACCGCGCTCAGCGCTTGCCATGATAGAGATACACAAACAACATGGCAAATGAACAAGACCGCGGCAGCAGAAGCACACCCGCCGAAAACATTTACAAACTGAATCTGCAGGGCCGCCAACTCTCGAGTTCACTGAGACACGCAATTGTCACTTTTTACACGCTCTCACACACACATCCATTTCCTCACGCAGAGAAACATCGCGAAGCAAAGAGGACACTGACACCGACATACAAGACAGAGCAGGTTACTGTTGATATGAAACAGGTTCTCGGCTCTCAGATTCTGTTAATTTTATTACGAAATTCAAACAATAAACACCTAATATTTATCCAAAGGAATTGATATTGAATCAATATCAGAATCAAAATCACATGAATTGAAATTGTGAAATTTGTGTTAAGCAATAATAAAAACAGTAGCATACCAGTCTTTATGCATGTAAACATTGTGTTTACATAGTTAATAAACTTGATAAAATGATGTTTAGTTACCAAATAATTTGACAATCACAATAAACTTCTTGTGATGCAAGTTTTTTTTTTCTTTACACATCCCCCCCAATCCACCCATTTTATGTTATGTTACATTTACACTAGGCTATTTACAATGACAGGACCCTCTGGTCTTTTTGGGTTGTTGTTTCTGATTGCACTTTAATCCAGATAATATCCCAGAAGGGAATATCAAAACAAAATAAAGTAAAAACTTCTTTGTCATCTGAGGATTGATTTTAAGTAGGGAGAGAAAAAAAATCGATTTAAATCGTAAATCGGATTTTTTGTCAAAAAATCGGGGATTTTTTTTTTAGGCCATATCGCCCAGCCCTAATTTGGAGTGCTGTCAGTACAGAGAACAACGACAAAAATCAGTGTTGTTGCCTACACCGTGTTATCCTCTTTTTAAAATTCGCACCCCGTTGACTTAAACGGGGCAAGTTCTAAACCTGCTTTTAGCCTCTTAACATCCTTGATGTGTCATTACAAGTTACCAATGATCGCGCACGTGCGAACTCGACAATAGACTACTGTCGACTTCGACCGAAAACAGGAAGAAAACACAGGTATGTGAGCTGGCTGAATAAACATCATTTTTATTCATATCTTTCACATCTACTGCTGTCAGATTGACCGTGGTCACTCTTAATAACACCACTCACATGGCTGTGCACTTGTAATGACACATCAAGGATGTTAAGAGGCTAAAAGCAGGTTTAGAACTTGCCCCGTTTAAGTCAACAGGGTGCGAATTTTAAAAAAAGGATAACACGGTGTAGAAAACACTGATTTTTGTCGTTGTTCTCTGTACTGACAGCACTCCAAATGTACAAAAAATGAGCTCAATGTTAAAATTGACCAGAGTTCTCCTTTAAGTTATCCATTCCCTGGAAATCAAACTCATTGTTTCAGCATTCTTGCATCTTTCTCTACTGTTGAAGCTACACAGGAATGTATTGTGAAAGAATGAAGCTTAAATGATTCGAATGTAATAGATTATGAGGTAATTATGTACCATCTCTGTAGGTGCATTCAGAATCAGATGTTTTGCTTTTATCAACATAACATGCATCATAAAGTTTGAGAGTTAGGGCAAATTCTGACAACACCGATCTCAAAATTAATGTATTTTTTTCCCCTTTGTGCTTGCAGGTTCATTCTCAGAATCAACTCTGATGGCACCAAACACTAAAGGCACAAGGCAGATGGAAATCTGGAAAGATCCACACACAAAAAAGCATCAGCCTGAACCTCCTCAGTGTTTCTCATCAGAGAGCTTGTCAACTTTGACTGGCAAAATTACTGAAATGTAACAACACAAACTGACTTTAATGGTATTTTATTATTTTAAGGCCTGTTTTGGTTTTCAGTGCGTGTACGCACGTTTTTGCCATGCTACAGATACAAATGGTCCCCAGGAGATTAGTTCTATGGACTTTGGTGATTTTTGCCTTTTTTTTCAGCTATTGAGGTCAAGATTTGTAATTTGTACTTCTAAAAACAAAATGTTCAACAATTAAAAATAATATTTTAAGGACAAATGTTCATGAGTTGTTGTAATTTTTGGGGTGGGGTAAACATGTAAAAAAACCAAAAAAACTCAATACTAATACTGTAAATGACAATACGGTAACAGACAAAATACAGTAAATGGTACAGTATACTGTAATTGAAAATACAGTAAAGATACAGTATACTGTAATTGAAAATACAGTAAAGGTACAGTATACTGTAATTGAAAATACAGTAAAGGTACAGTATACTGTAATTGAAAATACAGTAAAGATACTGTAATTGAAAATACAGTAAAGGTACAGTGTACTGTAAGTGAAAATACAGTAATAATACTGTAAAACATTTTACAGTAAATTACTGGCATCCAGCTGCCAGTAAGTTACTGTAAAATTTACAGCAATCTCTTTACAGTGTATTTAATGACAGAATTTCCATTTCTGGGTGAACTATCCCTTTAATTTTCAGTCAAATATTCTTTTCAGGATGACTAATATGTTGCAATACCACTCTAACCACTAGGGGGCGTCACAAAACAAAGTTACTAACTCAAACCATAACTTTTTTAAAAACTCTTGCCAGCCACCCACTTTCTTTTCTATGTGCATTTCCAGTGATCCACTGGTCTCATCCATTTCACCATGACACCAAGACCGCCATTAAAACCAACTAAAACACATCATGCCAGCACCACAACAGCTGCTCCAGGGTTCCTGGCCTCTTTACTGGACAGGATTCCTTGTGAGTATATCACATGAATGGTCTTTTCAGCACCTGCTCCACGGGCCCCTATCTAATTCCACGCCTTGTGCACATTTCTTGCTTCTCAATTTTCACTTGCTACAAGTTTAACTTGCCCTGAGTCTCCTGGCCGTGGTCTTGCCTCATCCTTCAGATGTGTTTCATGGTGCTACACTGGAGCTTTGCTACCGTGATGAAAGATGGAATATTGTTGTTTTTGTCACAACAGTGCCAAGATGGGCCATCTATGCTATATTTGCCGCCATCCTCCTACTCTTTCTTATCTGCATGATATGCTGCTGTGTAAAATGCTGCTGCAAAGGGAAAAAGAAGAGGAAGAAGAAGCTGGAGCAGAAGATTAGTATGAAAGGGATCTCAGGATCTACAACCGCAGCACTGGTGAGAGATGGACCGTCCATGCTTGTGGATGTTGGATATTTTTTTCTTCTACCTTAAGAGTTTAAATGGAGACTTCAAAATCTTAGAGAAGAAATATCAACATGTCACAAACTCTACTCAGTTTTTATAAGAAACCAAAGTTCTATAATCTTACAGTATATTTGTGTCTGTTTTTATTTCTCCTGAGAGATTTTAAAAGGTGAGGTGTGTAATTTCTGTGGCAAGATGGCAAAGAAAATACAATTGTTGTTAAACAGGTTTCCTCAAACACTCCCATCATCTGCTATTGGTTGAAAAACCATAGTCCCGCCTCCAAACTCACCCCATTGGCTGTCACTGTTGCTATGTTAAACATATTAAACAAAAGGTCAATAATAATGCATCATAATACCTTTGAACGCTATCTGTTAGCATTCCCATTCATGCCAAAGGGAATACTTCACCTTTAAGCGGAAATCAGAGACAAAGTTGATACTTAGCTCTTTCCCCGCCAGTTTAAAAAAAAAAAGTTGCCAGCCACCGCCAGAATTTTTGATCACTTTCAAAAAACGTTCTTGGCCCTCAGATTGAATATTTTGTTGTATATGAATGTCTGAATATGCAATATATAAAAAAAGAAGAAACAAACGAGAGAAACAGTTTTTTTACTAGCTTCATACTTTCTTTGTACTCTTTCAGATATGTAATAGCGCCCCCTACTATATAAGTCAAAACATGGATTGCTTGAAATTTCCCTGAGTTAACTGAAGCATATCTGAAAGCTCCTTTAAAGGAACACTCCACCGTTTTTTGAAATTGGGGTTATTCGCAGTCTCCCCTACATTTAGATAGGTGGGCATTGGGCAAAAGGATTTTTGTCTCAGTGCATGCATTTTCTTAGTCTGGCAGTGCTGCCGCTAGCTTAGCTTAGCATAATGAATGAAATCCTATGTTGTCAGGTAGCATGTCATGAGTAAAAGTGATCAAAAAAAAAAAAAAAAACTACTTACATCTTGTGGCCTGCTTATTCACAACGAGTACAAATAGCAATGCAGATTAAGATTAGGCAATTTGCCCACCTATCTAAATGTGGGAGAGACAGTGAATAACCTCAGTTTCAAAAAACGGTGGAGTGTTCCTTTAAGTTTGTGAAAATCAACCTCTGAGCAATAAAATATTCCTCCGGGTGGCATTCACTAATGGGATTCTGGATGTACTGACAGGTCCAGCTCGAGACAGAGGATGTGGAGTATGGATCAGACCAACAGAGGGGAAAACTGCAGTATTCACTGGAGTTCAATGCTTCCATTTCAGAGGTAAATGCATCACTTTCACTGATTTTACAGTGGTGCCCTCAACTGGCAGTTGACTTTCATTCACCTAGTTCAGGGGTGTCCAAACCTGTTCCTGGAGGGCCACTGTCCCGCAGAGTTTAGCTCCAAGTACCTAAACACACCTGCCTGGAAGTTTCTAGTATAACACACCTGCCTGGAAGTTAGTATGTCTAGTTAGACCTTGATTAGCTGGTTCAGGTGTGTTTAATTGGGGTTGGAGCTAAACTCTGCAGGACAGTGGCCCTCCAGGAGCAGGATTGGACACCCCTGACCTAGGCTGAATCCGAATTTGCCCCCTAAACCCTCAATCACTATTCCCTACATTAGTCCACTAATACAGAAAGAGTGAATGAAAACGAGTGAGCGAATTTGGACAGCCGTTGAGCGCACATCGGTTGTACACTCGTTATGCTGTGCAATGTGGGATTGAATGAGTGCACTCAATAAAGTCCACTATGGTTTCGGACACCACTATAAATGGCTGTCCCTTCAAATAATGCCATATTTGAGGGTATAGGGGGCGATTTCGGATTCAGCCCATGTTCATAAATCTGTTCATTCCAAAATGCAAATATATTTTAAGAAAATAATCAGAAGTATGCACAATGCACTAATAGATAGCTATGTCTTGAATATTATAAAGCAGTAGTAGAAAGTATAATATTTAGTCCACAGTAGTCGATTGTCGAGTTCGCGCGCGATCATTGGTAACTAGATCACTAAGGATCGCGCGCGCGAACTCGACAATTGACTACTGTGGACTTCGACCGAAAACAGGAAGAAAACACAGGTATGTGAGCTGGCTGAATAAACATAATTTTTATTCATACAGTATCTTTCACATCTACTGCAGTCAGATTCACCGTGGTCACTCTTAATAACACCACTCACATGGCTGTGCACTTGTAATGACACATCAAGGATGTTAAGAGGCTAAAAGCAGGTTTAAAACTTGCCCCGTTTCAGTCAACAGGGTGTAAATTTTAAAAAGAGGATAACACGGTGTAGAAACACCGATTTTTGTTGTTGTTCTCTGTACTGACAGCACTCCAAATTTACAAAAAAATGAGCTCGAATGTTAAAATTGACCGGAGTTCTCCTTTAACCTAATGATACTTTTCCAGTGTAAAACACTTGTTTAGCAAAGAAAACCATACATAGGCAGTATATACAGTAGGGCTGTTAATTGTATTTACTGTAAAGTCTGATTAAACCGGAGGTTGCGACCAACTTTACTTCAGTATTGTAACGTATTTCTGAGTGAAACAGAATATTGAATTATGAAAAATAAAGGGTGGGGCTACAGGAACACCATTCCAGTGAGGAATAAATTCACAGATTTTGACTAAAGATTACAAAGACAAACATTTATAAGTGTGGATTATTTGCATGGATAAATGTTCACCACAAGACTTGGCACTAACAAAGTAAATAGGTTTTGAATTCATGTGGACTTTAAGAATAAGCATTTAGATAAAACTGTTTTTAAGATCATAATGTACTGTACCATTCTCATCAGCTGACCGTAGGAATAAAAGAAGCTGCCGCTTTGAAAGCGATGGATTCAGGAGGGACATCTGACCCTTATGTGAAAATCTACATCCTTCCCAACAAGTCCAAAACATTTGAGACAAAAGTCTTCAGGAAAACCCTTAACCCTGTGTTCAATGAAAATTTCAAATATCAGGTAAACCATGAAGCATGTACAATCGTTCACGTCATATATTCATGGGGTGAAAACCTGTTATCAGCTTGAACAATGACCTGATGCTTGGTCAAGCTCATTAAAATGTAGTTCGTACATTTTAGGTACATTTTGTAATGACTCTTTCCCCACCAGTTTTTTTGAAGAAAGTTGCCAGACACTTTTTGCTTGAATATCTGAATATGCAGTTTTGATTTATATGCTGTTAAATGGTGATGATCGTGTTATTTTACATACGCATATGCTTACATATGCTATCGCTCGTTTCTGCTTCTTCACCTGTGTTTTGATCAGGAGATTCTGTACTCTTTCAGAAGAAATGTCAGAGTGCCCCCTAACAGTGAAAACACAGAAAGCCGGAAATTTCTGTCAATGGCGGGGAAAGAGTACGATTTACAGCCTAGTTAGAGTAACTAAACACTGATATGTTGTTTTCACAACTTTTACTTTAGATCCCTCAGAAGGAGCTGATTGAGTCGATATTGGTGATGCAAGTCTATGACTTTAACAAATTCTCCAAACATGACATCATCGGTGAGATCAGACTGAATCTGTCCACAGTGGACTGGAATCATGTGATCGAGGAGTGGAGGGATCTGTGCAAAGCTTCCAAACACGAGGTTCAGTTCAGTACTTCAATCCACATATGTTGTCAAGTTCAATGTGGTTAGATCACATCAATTATATTCACATGAAGTGCAAAGTGTCATCCTCTACTAAAGGGAAATAAGTTGTGGGTTCCAGAGAGTTGTTTTGCCGCTTTTCTTTCTATTGCTTTGGTATGGCACACTGAATATTGAAAGAACCAAATCTTTTGACAATGACTACAGCAGGTGGATTTTGTTTCCATCACGCTACCATAGAACATCATGTAAAATTACAGCGAGTGCCCCTGGAGCAACCTTATGTTAAGTGTCCTACTCAACGGCACACTGGTAACCCTTGTCCAGACCAGATGATTGGTTGGGTCAGGACACCCTGGAAATCTACAATTTGAAATTTGTCTATGAAGTCTACGATTTGACCCCATGCAAGTCAATAGGTTTCGAGCTAAGAGCATTCTCTATGCATAACATGTCTGCTAACTGCATCTTTTATCTTGTGCCCATATAATAGCAAGAGCATCTGGGAGAGATCTGCTTTTCTCTTCGTTATGTCCCGACTAGTAGTAAACTCACTGTGATCATACTGGAAGCCAAGAACCTGAAGAAGATGGACCAGGGAGGCTCTTCAGGTGAGAGACACTCACATACTAAAATATCCTACATCCTCAAAAGTCTTATCTGCAATCACTCCTGATTGCATCTCAACACTATATAAAACAGACTCTTCAGAAAACCATGCCTCTACCTACATTTTTGCGTGGCTCCTCGTATGAAACTATGTTATGACCTCAAAACACTTTTACCATAGTGCATGATTTGTAAACTTTTACATTTTCAGGTCTGCATCACATAATCAGTTCTATGGGTTTCTGATTTAGTAAACTTGTTCTGTAGCTCACCTGGTACAGCATTGCACCTGCATGTCACAATAAAGGATCTCAAAGTCTTGTAGAAGCAAACTAAATGTCATGGTTGTTTCAGCAAATGTTTTTATCTATGCATTTGCTTTTGTTAACGTTATAGGTTTGGGTTTAGTGTAGTTGGTAAGTTATTTTCAAACTCGATATAACATCTTTAATCTCTTCTCATTGGACATTTCATTTCTGAACTGCTGCAATACGTACAACAACCAATGTAATAAAACATTGCCAAATTCACGTTCATTTGTTTCTGATAAACCTGAACGCTCTTTTACCACCACTTACAAGACAATGAAGGTGCCATTTTTCCGAACAGTGGGTTGAAAAAGTGTAATTTACTCTTGCAATAATGCAATTGCATTATTTCAGGCAGGGCCTTAACCACCATATGCATTAAAGGGGAAAAGTCCCCCACAAATAGTAAAAAATGGCCAAATTGTCCCCCATAATATTTTTTATATTTCTTAATGCTGCTTTCTATTATGCACTGCTCCGTTTGTTGTAAGGATGGCAGACAGTTAAAAATGTACATTTCTAGGCTGGTCTGCCTCAGCGGTCTAACAGCGCTCGTCAATGTCAAAATTATGGCCAATCAGATCAAGAAGGCGGGGCTTAATGTTCACTGAAGATGAGTGTGAATTCCAACACAACGCTTTTAGTTTTACAGAGAAAAAGTGTGTGCATGGTAAGATATACGTAGCTAAACATTTAATATTTGACAACTGTTTTACGATGGATATTAACGACCCACAGTAACTTACAGTGATGCAAACTACTCAACTTTTTTAATGTAATTTCACCATTTAGAGTTGAAAATATTCAGTCATTTAACCCTTTAAGTGTCACCCCCCTTTTTTTGAATATACATGAAAATGCACATTTCGAACTTAAATGGTTGTAATTCAAGAATGCTTTGGAATATAGACGTAAGATTGGTCTCGTTTTAAAGAAGACATTTGGCAGATTTTTGTAGAAGTGAAATAAATTGAGAAAGTGAAACAGAAAAAAAGTTATAGAAGTTTGAGTTTATGAAAATGTACAATGTAAAAAATTTAATTATTCATATTTTATATAAAATATGTATTTTCAAAACCTGGGCGACTCTAAAACTGCAAAAAAATCAAAGCCAAAAATCTGAACAAGTTGTGTTTCAAATTTTAGGTTGATATCTCAAAAAATGAGCTTTCAGTAAGATTTTGTTTGGGCGCAGTACCCAACTTTTTCACTAGATGACTCCATTACTGCCCATATAAGGGCGCCTCCATTTCCATATATTTTTTGAGTGATCTGAGCCATTATTTCCACAATTTTCAATAAATTTATGAAGTAGACATCCTATTCAGAAGTAATATGAGAAGTTTGGCAGATTTTGATATGAATTCCACCTCTAAGAAACACATAAAAAGAACACGCATGTGCATTATAGCTTCCTGCCACAAATGGTGAATCTATATTTTTTTTCTTTATATTTAAAACTTGGTCTTTTTTTCTAAAATAATTGAATGGATGCTATCTTTTGAACTCTTGGCATGAAATCAAACTGAGGTTTCTACCCTTCTTTCATAATTTTTCATGTTCATCACTATTTCAAAATAAAGGTCTAAACACCTTTGGAGTATGAAAGTATTCTTGTTGCAAATTGATAAATTATGGCTTCTCTGTAATTTATTTTGAAAATCAATCACCAAATATGGAAACTAGAGATTGTAAGCTTTCAAATGATATATAGTTTGTCAATATTAGTTTAGGTTTAATATAGGATATTACTGTTTTAAAAATGTAATGAATTTGGGCCCACCGGTGGGCCGGTGACACTTAAAGGGTTAAATTATATCATTCATAACTGATTGTGATGAGACAATCAACGTTTTTTTTTTTTTAAATGTTACTTCACAACAATATAGGCTATAATTAGTCCTAGAACTTCTTTTTCCATTCTTGTTTCCTCTTTATTCCATTAAATCCCCTTTATACCATTTTCCAAGATATGGTTACAGCCTTGCTTTCAAGCAACTATAGAGTAGGTTTAGCATAGAAATTGATTAATAGTTCTGTTTATTTGTTGTTCTGTAGACCCTTATGTGAAAGTTCAATTGGTTCTGGATAAGAAGAAGTGGAAGAAGAAGAAAACATCAGTGAAAAAGCAAACATTGAATCCATACTTTAATGAATCCTTCACTTTCGAAGTATCGTTTGAACAGATTCAGGTGAGTAATACCTATAGACTGCTTGCTTAGATGAATCAAGGGTCCAAAATCTGGATCCATTGTACAGATCTTCAGGACTCATTGTACGGACCTCTAAAGGGACATACAGATGGAGGGGGACATTTTATTTCAATGCGTTTGCATTCGCTGGCAAACCTTTGAGTTACACAGAGGAACTTTGCGTTTGCTCGCAAAACTTCTTGCATTCTTTGCAAGCTTTGTTTTTCAGAGGAAGGCAAAACGTTTGCAAGCAAATGTAAAGTTTTTTTTTTTTTTTTAAAGTTTTCAAAGTGAACGCAAAAGCATTGAAATTTTTCCCCATCTCATATTTTCTATTTTCATGTCCTTTTAAGAGATTATTGTGAAGTTCGTCCTCAAATTTTTGGCGAGTTTTCTACTGAGGTGGAAAAAATCCTCAGTTTTTATTGCTTCGGTTTGATTCATTTCTGTGTATAAAAAAACAACTAAGGTTGTAATATCACAATATCATCCATACATTGTGATTTCAACCACGTCAAACAACTTCACTTCATTTAAAGCCGATTTTATTCACTCATTATTCCTCATACAGAAAGTCCAGCTGGTCATCTCAGTGTGGGATCATGACAAAATGAGCAGAAATGATGCGATTGGCAAGATCTATCTGGGCTGTGATGCTACAGGAAACCAGCTGCGTCACTGGGCGGATATGCTGTCCAACCCACGCAAACCTGTGGCTCAATGGCACACATTACTCTCTGCTGAACAGGTGGACTCAACGCTGGCCTTGAAGCACACGCTAAAGATCCCATTTACAAACAAAAACTTTTGAGAAAACTCTACTAATATGACACAATGTTCACAATCAGAAGTTGTTTCCATTCCTTTATGCTTTTTATGCCCAGACTAAGGACCAATAAGAAAAAAATCTTATTTTTTAATGATTCGCTGATTCATTTGTGTCCCTGCAATCTATTTTATATATCTCCTTTTTTGTAGTTATTCTGCTGCTGTATTTCAAGTAAGTCTTAACATAAATGTATTTGTATAAATAAAACCCTAATTGAGATCAAAGCCCTGCAAAGCCCTTCTCATGTTTTAATGTGTGAGATAAAAAAAAATTCTACATAGTCTTTCTCAAAGTTTGATTTTGACATTGGTAATTTTTATGTTCTCATCAATTTCATGATCTCAAAGCCTTTATTTGTAGATGTTGTTGCCAACCCACTCAACTCAATTTTGATTGTTTGATTGACCAACACAACAACATTACAATTTAGCTTTCTGTACTTTACGCTGGAATATCTAAACAAGCATGCATTTACAAAAACGAAAGTTTTTAGTCTACATTGACGTCAATGAATCAATAATGTTATAGCTGTGTATGTAGAGCACTTACAGGCAGGGAGTTTTTCAGGTGGTTAAGAGTCATGAAATTCGGCATGAAATGGAAGTTGAGAGACTTTTTTTCCCTATTGGGACTTGAATTCGTCAACTGGCAATTTATTAATTGGTTGGATGGTTGTGGTTTGCTATTGGTGGATCTCATGTGAGTGACAGGCTATTCCTCCCGTGACTTTATTACTTTAAAAATAAATGTCCATTGATGAGTCTGAAAGAAAATCTGACTGGGGTGTAGGCTACTGTTTGTCAGGGTGTGTGCAGGATGCCGAAGACGAGGACAAGAGGACTTCCAAAAATAGCTGATTTATTTACAAAATAAACTTCCATAAACATACAGGAACAAAATAACAAACTCCAGGAACTTCAGGGAAAACACAACCATACAAGGACGACGACCAACAAACACTGAGGGAAAACACAGGGCTTAAATGAACTGAACCAAACGAGATAATTAACTGAAAACAGGTGAAGAAACTGAACACAAACGAGGAGCGGGAAAACTAACAGGACTAAACCAAAAATCACACAAGACAGGGGAAAACAAGATCACAAAACAGAACTAAACACATCAAAACGTGACACTGTTGATATACGAACAGATAAACCACACTCTCTTATTTCAAAGTTGTTTCATTCGGTTTAACAACATTAGGTTGTTAAACTTTATCATTCAGGTGAACTGTGCATGTGCGTTTTGAACACTTACCTTATGTTTGTACTCTGTCCATGCATTAAATGCACATTAGAGAGCAGGTTTCAAACATATTTACTTTGACTTCTCAGGTTGTCAATGGAAAGACTTACAACAGTGGTTACATATAAATGCATTTTAATCGTTTGATCAAACTTACTGCTAGAGACGATTCAGTAGTCGCTGGCTATTGGTAGGGAAAGTCCCTAGTGTCCAGCCTTGCATTCAGTGCTGAGGTTTAGAAAACAGACGCGAGACAGTTGTATCAGGTTTGCCGTGTTCACACACACGCACACACTTATTGATTTCTCTTGTGAATACAGTAAGCACAAGATAAGGGTGCGAGTATCAGGCTGTCAGCACAATTGTGGGCCAATTACAGCATTTTAATGAGGTTTCTTCCTTTGAGCAACTTTACAGAATGCTAAAGGCTGGATAATTCATTAGTTGCTTTTGCACAGTCACGTTTTAAACACTCAGGTACATTTTGAAATGCATAATTCAGATTTCATTGTTTTATCTCATCAACAAGTACACTGGAAAATGGTAGGGAACATTTTTACCTTTTTCCATATGTACAAAATGTATTGTATTTTGAAATCTCTATCTGAATGAAAATGAAAAAAAAAAAATCCAATGTTGATTAAAAAAAAAAATTCTGAAGAAAATATGAGCCCATTATGTGTTGTTGTGCAGTTGCTAAATTGTTCTGAATTGCTGTTAGATGTTTTTTTTACTGGCCTAGGTAAAAAAACAGTAATAATATTCTGGTCCCTGGGTATTATATTATAAATATAAAAACTATTATTATTATTATTATTTATTACTGTTATTTATTTTAAAGGGTACCTATCATGGAATTTTGAAAATTACCTTTCATGTAGTGTGTAACATAGATCTAAGTGAACAAAAACATCCTGCAAAGTTTTAAATATGAAAGTTCACCGTATACAAAGTTATTGTCTCTCAAAAGTAAGAGTCGACTCTGAGTCGCTGATATGAATCGATAGACGAACGATGCACTTTCTCTAACTTTCGTACGTCACTTGTACAAGTTATTTGAATTCGACACGCCCACTCAGTGCGCGCGCCGAACAGACAGAGAAACCTGACAACAACATGTCGACGAGACTGTTCTGAAGTGCGAATCAAAAGCAAACTTTTTTTTTCACTGCCCAGGGACAAGCATGTGAAGACTCAGTGGCTAGAGTTTATATTTACAACTATACCACACAAGTATAGCCACCTTGAGCTGTGTTCGCGTTATTTTAATGACGATCGCTTCACAAACACAAATGCTTTCAAGTGTGGATTCGCGAGTCGCCTAATACTGAAGGAACGTTCAATACGTTCAATAAGTTTATTTGGATCAGCTTCCTCCTCCGAATCACAAACTGTAAGTACTATTAATAATTGTTGCTTTTATGTGTGTGTGTGTGTGTGTGCGTGCGTGTGTGTGTGAGAGAGAGAGTGAGAGTTACGCTCAGCAGCTTCTAGGTCTCCAATGTCATTTTTTTTGTTTTTTGAAATATGTGAAATTATGTGAAGCGTATTGTAGTACTGCAGTGCTTTATCAATATGTTTAAGCTTTGGGCTAACGTCATCTGACCAATCACCGCCGATTAGCGTCACGCAAAGGAGGGGTTTGGACAAATGAGTCGTCAAACGAATCATTTGGGAGTCGGTGAGCAAATCAGGTAAAAATAAATGCATATTATAAGACAACAAAAGTGTTTTTTGTCATTGCATGCATGTAAAACTGTTGTTGGGGACTCCCAGAACATTATTAGGAACATTTTAAATGCCATAATAGGTACCCTTTAAAATAAAGGGTTTATTATCCATAGTTATCGATTTATTTAAAATGTATTTAAATTGATTAAAAGCGACAGTAAACACTTATAATGTTACAAAGCATTTATGTTTCAAATAAACACTCTTCTTTTTAACTTTCTATTTTCCAAAGAATCTTAAAAGTTTCCACAAAAATATTAAGCAGCAAAAACTGTTTTCAAAAGCAAATCTGCATGCTTTCTGAAGGATCATGTGACACTGAGGACTGGGGTAATGATGCTGAAAATTCAGCTTCAGCATTCAATAAAAATATAATTAAATAGAAAACAGCTATTTTAAATTGTAATAGTCAAGTCAAGTCAAGTCACCTTTATTTATATAGCGCTTTTTACAATACAAATTGTTTCAAAGCAGCTTTACAGAGATAACAGGAAAACAATGTTGTAATAGTATTGTTCAATTGAAAATTAAATGTCCCCAACTAAGCAAGCCAAAAGGCGAAGGCAACAGTGGCAAGGAACCAAAACTCCATCAGGTGACAGAATGGAGAAAAAAACCTTGGGAGAACCCAGGCTCAGTCGGGGGGCCAGTCCTCCTCTGGCCAACGAATGAACAGTGTATGATTATGAGTTAGGCAGCATAATGTCAGGAGTCAGATGGGATCAGAACTTTCACGATATTATCCAGTTCATCTGGTTGGGTTGGGTCATCCGGCCGGTGAGGAGATGAGTGGTGAGGTGTCCATGGACCTTCACAGCCCTGATAACGCGTGTCGACGTGTCCATGTGATGGTCCTTCATCAGATCTGGATATGCCCTGGATCCGGCGGTCTGCGGTAAACCTCGGGATAAACAGAGAGACTAATATTAGCGTAGACGCCATCCTTCTTATGATGTACAAAGTACATCAGGAATTATGGGAAGTGTTCCCGGTTCCGGCTGATCTAATCTATGCAGCCTAACATTGAATTATAGAAATCTATAATGTGTTATGTGTATGCTAAGCCAAAGAGATGTGTTTTTAGTCTAGATTTAAACTGACAGACTGTATCTGCTTCCCGGACCGTGTTAGGAAGATTGTTCCAAAGTTTTGGTGCTAAATAGGAAAAGGATCTACCGCCAGCAGTCGATTTTGATATTCTAGGTATTATCAACTGGCCAGAATTTTGAGATCGCAATAGACGTGAAGGACTATAATGCGTTAAGAGCTCGCTCAAGTACTGGGGAGCTAAACCATTTAGTGCTTTGTAAGTAATCAGCAATATTTTAAAATTTATACGATGTTTAATAGGCAGCCAATGCAGTGTTGACAGAACCGGGCTAATATGGTCATACTTCCTGGTTCTGGTAAGAACTCTAGCGGCTGCGTTTTGAACTAGCTGTAGTTTGTTTAATAAGCGTGCAGGGCAACCACCCAGTAGAGCATTACAATAATCTAGCCTTGAGGTCATGAACGCATGAACTAATTGTTCCGCATTTGTCAGTGAGAGCATATGACGTAATTTAGATATATTTTTAAGATGGAAAAATGCGGTTTTACAGATACTAGACACGTGACTTTCAAATGAAAGATTGGTATCAAAGAGCACACCCAGGTTCCTAACTAACGTCGAAGACTTAACAGAGCAGCCATCAAGTGTTAGACAGTATTCTAGGTTATTAGGTGAGGAAGTTTTTTGTCCAATGATTAGAATCTCTGTTTTTTCAGAATTTAGTAATAGGAAATTACTGGTCATCCAATTTTTTTATATCAGCTATGCATTCCGTTAATTTTGTGAATTGGTAAGTTTCGTTAGGTTTTGAAGAAATATACAGCTGAGTATCATCAGCATAACAGTGAAAGCTAATTCCATATTTCCTAATTATATCTCCTAATGGTAGCATGTACAGAGTGAAGAGCAGCGGTCCTAGTACTGAGCCTTGTGGTACGCCATACTGAACTTGTGATCGATAAGACATCTCTTCATTTACTGCTACAAACTGATATCGGTCAGATAAGTATGATTTAAACCATGCTAGTGCAATTCCGCTAATGCCAACATAGTTTTCTAGTCTATTTAAAAGAATGTTGTGGTCGATAGTATCAAATGCAGCACTAAGATCAAGTAACACTAATAGAGAGATACAACCACGATCGGATGATAGGAGCAAATCATTTGTGACTTTAATGAGAGCAGTCTCAGTACTATGGTACGGTCTAAATCCGGACTGAAAATCCTCGCAGATATTATTTCTTTCTAAAAAGGAACACAGTTGTGAGGATACTGCTTTTTCTAGTATCTTTGACAGAAAAGGCAGATTCGAGATCGGCCTGTAATTGACTAATTCTGTAGGATCAAGTTGCGGTTTTTTAACAAGCGGTTTAATCATAGCCAGCTTAAAGGTTTTTGGTACGTATCCTAATGACAAAGATGAATTAATGATATCTAGAAGAGGATCTATGACCTCTGGAAGCATCTCTTTCAGTAGCTTAGTCGGTATAGGGTCTAGCATACAAGTTGTCGATTTAGATGAATTAACAATTTTGCAAAATTCTTCCTCTCCTATAGCAACAAATGAATCAAAATGTTCCTCACAGAGACTACAATATACTCCCTGATGCGATACTGTAGTAGACGGTTGCATAGTTATAATTTTGTCCCTGATATTATCAATCTTATAAGTGAAGAAGTTCATAAAGTCATTACTGCTGTGTTTCTTATAAACTTCTGGGCTTGAAGCTTTCTTTTTCGTTAGTTTAGTCACTTGTTCAAATAAATACCTAGGATTATGTTTATTTTCTTCTAATAGGGTTGAAAAATAATTAGTTCTAGCATCTTTTAAGGCCTCTCTGTAAGCAATCGAGCTCTCCTTCCATGAAATCCGAAATACCTCTAGTTTTGTTTTCTTCCAGTTTCGCTCCATTTTTCTGGCTGCTCTCTTAAGGGCCCGGGTGTGCTCATTGTACCACGGCGTTGGACTATTTTCTTTGATCTTCTTTAAGCGCAGCGGAGCAACTGTGTCTAAAGTGCTGGAAAATAGAGAGTTAAAAGTTTCTGTTGCAATATCAAGTTCTTCTAAGCTATCTGGGATGCTGAGATTATGAAACTGATTTGGAAGATTATTGATAAAGCAATCTTTAGTGGCAGAAGTGATAGGTCTAACATATTTATAACACGGAGTCGGCTTTGCAGCCTTGGCTAAATGTAATTTACACGAGACTAGATAGTGATCGGAGATGTCGTCGCTCTGCTGCAGAATTTCAACGCCATCAACATCTATTCCATGTGATAATATTAGATCTAGAGTATGATTACGACAATGAGTAGGTCCTGACACGTGTTGTCTCACTCCAATTGAGTTTATAATGTCTTTAAATGCCAATCCCAATGCATCTTTTTCATTATCTACATGTATATTAAAATCACCAACAATTAGGACTTTATCTGCAGCCAATACTAATTCTGATAGAAAGTCAGCAAATTCTTTGATAAAGTCTTTATGGTACCCTGGTGGCCTGTATACAGTAGCCAGCAGAATTCTCAAACGTGATTTATTGTTTACACTATAAATTTTTACATTAAGCACCAACACTTCAAAAGAAGTATATTTAAAACTAGATTTCTTAGTGGTTTTCAGAATATTACTATAAATTACAGCAACACCTCCCCCTTTGCCTTTCGGACGAGGCTCATGTTTATAACAATAATCTTGCGGAGTGGACTCATTTAAAGTAATGTAATCGTTTGGTTTTAGCCAGGTTTCTGTCAAACACAGCACATCTAGGTTATAGTCTTTAATCTTATCATTAACTATGAGCGATTTTGAATTAAGGGATCGAATATTCAGCAACCCAAGCTTTATCGTTTGCTCATCTGTATTATATCTGTTTTTTATTTGTTGAACATCAATTAGATTTTTAACCTTAGAAAGGTTTGGCAGTTTTTTGGATTTCCAAATTCGGGGAACAGACACAGTCTCTATATGATGATATCTAGGTGAAAGAGTCTCTATGTGATGAGATTTATCTGACCTTGGTGACGTGAGGCCGCTAGCAGACGGTCGGTTTAGCCAGTTTGTCTGCTTCCTGACCTGAGCCCCAGATTGTCATGTTTTATCTCTAAGACTATGAGCCAAATTACTAGAGAGAAGAGCAGCACCATCCCAGGTGGGATGAATACCATCTCTTTTCAACAGGTCAGGCTTGCCCCAAAAACTTTTCCAATTGTCTATGAATTCTATATTATGTTGCGGACACCAATTAGACAACCAGCCATTGAGTGAACACAATCTACTAACTATCTCATCACTCCTTCGAACAGGAAGGGGGCCAGAGCAGATTACAGTGCCTGACATCGTACTTGCGAGTTCAAACACCTCTTTAATATTAATTTTGGTGATCTCCGACTGGCGAAGTCGAACATCATTAGTGCCGACGTGAATAACAATCTTAGAGAATTTACGATTAGCATTAGCCAGCACTTTTAAATTTGATTTGATGTCAGGCGCTCTGGCTCCCGGCAAACATGTGACTATGGTGGCTGGTGTCTCTATTTTCACGTTCCGTGTAATAGAATCGCCAATTACCAGGGCACAATCAACAGCATTCTCAGTGGGTGTTTCACTGAGAGGGGCAAATCGATTTGTTATGGTAACCGGAACAGAAGAGTGGTTTTTTGATCCGCGACTAGAGCGATTTCTCACCGACACCCATCTGCCTGGCTGCACAGGCAATAACTCAGCCGGAACCGAATCATGTAAATGGTTCACTATGCTAGGCGCATCCAAAGTAGTATCTAAAGCTCGAGCACACTTACTATCCTCAATTAAAGTTTGGATGCGTGTCTCTAATTCTGAAATCTTCTCCGTCAGCCTGACTGTCTCCTTGCATTTATCACATATAAACCCTATGCCGACGGGGAAGGCTATGGTAAACATATGGCATGATGTGCAAGTGACAATAACAGGACAAGACATTACTCACCGTGTTTGTTGACTGATTCTTACTCACCTGGGCTTTTATGAACTCAGATGTGCGGGCGCGCACGAGAAAAATAAATAAATAACTGAGCGCACGGGGGGCGCCTTAACAGGCTAGCGAGATACTAGCGTGTTGTGCTAACAATAACGGAAGCTAGCGATGTTAGGTAAGCTGTAATTAGTAGTATAAACAACTAGAAATGATAGTAAACGATGGTTCAAAACAGAAAGAAATGCGAGGCTTAGACGGAGCTAACAGCCTCGGAGCAAACACACTCACACACAACAGCAGGCAGCGAGGCAGACAGGAGCAATCGATCGGCCCGACCCGAACTACCAAATAGTATAGTAATAGTATTTCACATTATTACTGTATTTACTGTTTTGATCAAATAAATGCAGCCTTGGTGAACATAAGATATCTTACCAACCCCCAAACTTTTGAACAGTGGTGTACATTTAATCCTTATCATTTTACTATTCTATTCTATAGCATCTAAGTGGCTTGAAAAAAAAAAAAAAACATTTTTATGTTTTTTTTTTTTTTTTTTTTTTACAGCCTGAGCCACTCTGAGGAAAAATAGCCCTCGAAAGGATCAATATAAACCACACTTACCGTATATCTGATTTGGGAACAATTTCCTTTATCCAGACCATTTCCCTTAACCATCACAAAGGAAACCACACAGCAGGTTTATGATCAGCGGAGATGGTAAACACTGTTGACATGACCTTTGGAGTCTTTACTTCTAGAGCTTTGGTCTCGGATCAAAGGAATATTCCTACTACAGTTTACCATGCTGTGCAGAATAGCCACCTGCAAATCCAGCAATTACCAGGATTAAAGGAACTGGGATAATGGTAGAAATGTAATCAGATTACTTTTTCAATTAATGAGTAAAGTAACGTATTACTTTTAAATGTACAACAAAATATCTGAGTTACCTTTTCAAATAATTAAAGCAAGTTACTTTGCTTTCCCATTTATTACCTGACACCTTTCCTATAGATGAAATGAACATTTTATAATATATGATCTTTACAACGGACCTGAATCAACACTGTAAAGCTGCTTTGAAACAATCTGTAGCTATTGTATAAATTGCTATACTTGCACAAAAACAGATTCAATATTCCTTAAAACGAATAAAAAGAGTGAAATGCAAATCGCAGAAAATGGTAAATATTACCCAGACTTATATAATATTTTAAAGTAACACCAGGTAAAATTTAAAGTGTAAATTGCAGGTTAACCACCACAACTGATTAATGTGTACATTAAAGTGCACAATATGGATATATTAAAAAATTTCTGTCTTAAAATGCGTTAAAATAGCATTTATTGGGGTTTCTTCAAAGGTGGCGTGTTTTTTACCGTAACTGGGTGATGATGTCATAACAGGGAGCTGCGGGCAGTAATGCACTCACTCTGTGTGTGCTGTTTGAGGGAGAATAAAACGATTTGCGGGACTCCCGCAAACTAGAAATATCTGAATAAAACGTAAAAACTAATACATTTTTATTCATCTGTTGCAGAAAATCAATAAGAACATCTAAAACAAAATAGAAACGGTTTACAGGCAGAGTTTCTATTTCTAACATGTCAGCAGCGAGGAGCGATGTAGCCAATCACAGACATATGTGTTGATTTCTTGAACGCAATAATAGCCAATCAGAAGCATTTACGATAGATTCCCCTCACCGCTCAAAAGAGACTTTTTGTTCAGTGCTGAATTCTGTATGCTGGCAAATCCTCTAATTATAACAAACATAGTGTAACGTTATATATTATGGAAGCTTCATTGATAATAACAGAGATGTGTGAGATCGCGATGAACTGATGTCAGCTTTAGGAATTATTATGGGATCGCACTTTGCTCGCAGTCATGCCAAACCATGCACGCAGTAGCCCGCTTGCTTTTATGTTATAACAGTGGTTTGTGTGTTAATGCTTTAATAACAAACAATTGATCAGGAGCACGTATGCTGATGTGTATGGTGGGCTAACACGTAGGCTAACTTGAAAGTATTTGGAGGTACAGAAAAAAAGTATTTTTGCGGGCGGGAACGGGACAAAACATGAATGTTGCGGTCGGGAGAAAGTAATATAAGAAAGTAGTTGAGCACGTCAGTTATAACGACCCACGTATTCAAAAATAGCCGGGTTTAAACCGGGCTTGGGCTCATAATTACAGTTTATGTGTCGGGCCGGACTCGGACACAGCGGGCTCGGGTAACGTTAGGGTCTTGCTTGATGTTTTGGGCCGATCTAAGCTCTACCTCGGGTAAGTTATGCTAACACTTACAGGCACGAATCAGCCGTTTGTCCTTGGGGAACTTGTGGAGCCTCTCCCCCGTTTTTGATGTATTCGTACATCCCGCACAAGCACAATAGTTAACCATTTTCGCTAGCTAGGTCTCCAATATAACGTAACTCTAGGCTTGTAGCATAGACCGTAAAAGCTTGGAGTCCCTGTTATGACATCACGCCCAGCCTAGTGGAAGGAGGGGGCGTGGTTAAAAGCACTGTAAAACGAACCAACTTTTCATTATATTCAGCATTTGGTATAAAAAATATACAAAAAAACAATGGTGGGCGGTTCTTTTCTTTATATTTAGTAAGCACATTGGATTATCTTCGTGAAAATTTTTACCTGCAATTTACACTTTAACTTTTGCTCTCAGGGTCCCCCCCTACAGTTGGGAAACAGTATTGTCCTCTACTTACTGTCGTAAACCGTCATGAATGTAGCACATGCATTTGTTGACAACCATGATGGCCGTGAACACTGTAGGAGGAGGTCACATGCAGGTGTTCTGCGTGTGAAATGTCTTCATACCAGGTACACTGGCATATATTTCAGCATGTCATATGAATATAATTTCATGTTTTTTTTGTTTTTTTTTTCTAACGACAAATGATCGCGATGCTCACGTTTACAAGCCAGCGTCATTAGCCTAGTCTAGCCTATTGGTATGTATATTACCAGTATGTGGAGATCCCCTCAGTGGAGCACGTGGTTGCGAAGCGATTGTGTCCAAAGAGCGCTGCTGTCTGTCGGTGTAATCCACATCTCCCATCCAAGGCCTGTAAATTCTCGTCCGATCTCACGGCCAAGGCTTACAGAGCCTCTGGACAGGCCGCCTCTACCCTGCATGCCATGGCTCTCCTGCAAGTGTCCCAGCCCAAGGAGTTGCACGAGGGTAGTTCTGATCCAGGGCTGATGCAGGAGCTAAGCACACTTTCATCGCACGTATGTGCTCCCTGGGTCAGATGATGTCCATGTTGGTGGTCGCTTGAGTAAGTACTTATTTTGAGTAAGGAATTACTTAATTCAGTAATACCACAACATCCAATAGGAAAAATGAACTGCAGTAGCCACCGTTCAACCTGAAGAGGGCAGCACTCAGATGTTTTTACACCATATATTGTAGAATTGAAACACTTTATACCCAAATGTCAAATTGTACTCCAATCAATGAACAGCATTAAGCCTCGTACACACCGGGACGAATATCGGCTCGCGTTATTCATCAGCGTTTTTCAACGCGTTTTTTGTGTTCACACCCAAGCGTTTTTCGCTGACGATGAGCAGAGTGAACATGCAAATTCATTCCCTGACATTATATGGCGCTTAATACCCCGGTACACAAAGTGCTTCTGACACTCGCTTGTCACTCAGATAAAGAGAGCAAGTTTGCTGGTTGTCATATAGTTCTTTATTCTCGTTTGTGTCTCTTTATAAAGACAACAACAAGACCAGCAGCTCTACATTCATCTTGCCTTGCATCTTCCTCGTCTTATTTCTTCCCGGCAGAGTTTAGACGCTGTATATCTTCTTCGCCGTTACGTATGTGCGCTCGGCAAGACCGTTTTGTGTTTGAGCGCCCCCAAGTTGTGAGCAAAAGCGCCAATCTCATTGGTCGGATAGTTTTTGACGCGGCACGTCAAACAAAAAAACGAACCCGAGGCGTTTAAAAAAAATGACGCTTTTACGCGTGGCGTTTTACGCGTCGGTGTGCACACTCACATTGGCGCCCATTGTTTAGTCACGAGGCGTTAAACGTTGGCGAATATCGCACGCGAAATTAGGCCTTTAGTCTCACAGAGCATTAACTAAAAAAAGTTGTTTTAGAGTTTAGCTACCCTTTATTTGATCTTTCTTCTCCTGCATCCTATTCTTCTGCAGAACAGCTGAAAGGTTTATTTTAACTGCGCCCTCTACTGTACAGGTGTGAATTTGCATTTCCTTCAGTAATGTAATAAAAATATTTTAAAAAATAATTATATAAAAAAAATTAAGTAACGCAATTCGTTACTTTCTAGGCAGTGACCAAATATTGTAATGCATTACCTTTAAAAGTACCTTTCACCAACACTAATATTTCCTATATTATCAAAAATACAGTAAAACAGTAATATTGTGAAATATTATTATAAATTGAATTTTCAGCATCATAACTTCAGTCTGAAGTGTAACATAATTCTTCAGAAAACATTTTAATATGCTGATTTGGTGCTCAAGAAACATTTCTAATTATCAATAATGTTGTGTTGCTTAATATTTTTGTAGAAACTGTAATAATTTTTCACTGTCACTACTTTTTTGGTCTAGGCTGAAAAAATATATAACTGCGATAAATCCAGTTTTGCTTCAGGTTATTTTAAAATTAAAATAGCAAAATCCATTTGTGTAGGTTTTTAAATTAAACAGTAATTAAATAATTAAAGCGTTCTTAACAACGCTTTTATTTTCAATCTAATTTCATGAAATTTAATGCAAATTAAAATTGTTTATGTGTGTGCTTTTGATCATAAGATTGGGTTATGCAACAACCGACAACTGCATACTGTCCACTTTAGCTACAACGCAGCCATACATGGTAATGCAAACGTCTGGACTCCAGATATGAATGATTCAGTCCTAAGTGTCTTTATAAAACACATCTTCTCATTTGCATGTCTTACGTCTCTAATTGAAATCTTGTCTTTTATGCTCAGGAGACCACACCTCTGAAACAGGTGGGAATAATACAGTGAGTGTTTGTGCAAGACCAGACTTGAGCAGATGAGAGAACCAGGTCATAAGTAATTCAGATCTTGTATGCAATTGAATGGAGGAGGAACACAGACCGACCCTTTGTTATGCAAATAAAGTGTTATACCGCATTTGATCCTGCATTTATGAGGGTCCGTTACCAAGCTGTCTCATTGCTACGTTTGTTGAAGATTGAAAATCCATTTAGGCAGCATAGTCAATGCACTTTTTATTGACTTTGTTGACATTTATCTCTCAAACTACAAAAGGCTACTAGATCATTTCTGTTTTAACCGATAATTCGTAGTTGGGATGGACTGAACCTTGAAGGAGGTGTGTGTGACATCATGCTTTGGAGGGGTTTCCGGGATACTTGCAGCAACCGTTGCTTTCACTGTTGAGTTAAACTGTGAGGCCAGAGAAAGCGTCTCACAAGTGATCGCGCTCTCTGATGATCCTGAGCACAGATAACAAGCTGTTTCAGCCTTCTCACACGAGCATCTGCTGTAGCATCCAAACAAGGTGAGAGATTTGATTTGATGTATATTTGAATTGAAATAGATTCAAGAGGTTTTGTTTCTTTTGTACAGTGCTTTGCAAATGTAATTGGACAATGGGTCAATAACAGAAAAAAGCATCTTGGTACTATTGAAGTGTGAAAGTGAAAGTGACACGTGATGGCCAAGTATGGTAACCCATACTTGGAATTTGACCTCTGCATTTAACCCATCCAAGTAAGTGCACACACGTTAGGAGCAGAGTAGTGAACACACACACTGCAAACGTGGATACACACACCCGGAGCAGCGGGCAGCCTTGAGTGGCGCCCGGGGAGCGATTCGGGGTTAGGTGCCTTGCTCAAGGACACCTCAGTCATATTCCTGCCGGTACTGGAATCGAACCAGCAACCTTTGGGTCACCAGTCCAACTCTGTTACCATTAGGCCATGACTGCTGATTGTACTGTGGTTATAGCCTACTCTTGCAGTGTTTCCCAATCCTGTTTCCTGGAGGCACACCAACAGTACACATTTTAGAACTCTTCCTAATCAAACACTCTGATTCAACTCATCAGCTCATTGGTAAAGACTTCAAGGCCATATTCAGACTGCCAGAAAAAATCTTTTTTATCCAACAGATTTTATCCATGTGGGGTTTTGAAAGGCTGGACAGCAAAAAACCCCCGAAATTGTTCATATCCAATTGGAATCCAATTTTAAATCTGTTTTGAGCTACATTCATTCATGAGCTACATTTCAGTCTGACCACTCTAATCGGATTTTGCATGGTTTATGTCACTCTCTCTCACATCACGTAAATCGTGTCGGACATGTCAGATGTTAGGAAACATGCTGAAAGTCTCTGTAGAAACAAGAGTTTGTTGTTGCAAGTGACGGTCGAGCAGAAAATTACTATAGCCTAATGAAGGCATGTTTTGTACTAACGCAACATTATTGCCATAGAAACCAATTTAGATATTCCAGAAAACCAAAGAGTGACATGGGATGCACAAATCGGAACTGAACAGCACGGCCCCATGATCACTAAATGCTGCTACATCTGAAAGCATTGTGAGTTTGAGTCGCTTAGAACGTGCATTCAGGCGTCAAACATTAGAAGCCTTTATAAACCTATTTTGCAACAAAATACAACATTTAACATGTTAACATTTAACATACTCAATGGTATCGAGGCAATTCGGTCGGTGGCTAAAAAGTATCATACTCGATCCTCCAGTCATACGCCCCCAATGCTGATTGGCTACAAGTTTGTTGTTGGTTGTGTCGGTCCGAACAACTTTCAAACAGCGTTTTCAAATAAAGCTTACCCCACCTTTATCTCGACATTCAATGATAACATTGAGAACGTGAAACAG
This sequence comes from Chrosomus eos, assembly GCA_036326025.1. Lineage (NCBI taxonomy): Eukaryota > Metazoa > Chordata > Actinopteri > Cypriniformes > Leuciscidae > Chrosomus > Chrosomus eos. The sequence goes on from CM070842.1 coordinate 14,497,991, forward strand.
ATGGGTCAGATAAAATGATGGGTCATTCAAGTCATGTCTGAAAGATTGTATTTATAAATTGAATGCATGAAGAACGCCATCACAAAGTAGTAAATAAAACTAAAAAACTGGATTTTCTTTGAGCCCCAAGTTTTGAGTTGGGTGTCAGTGATATGGCGGAATACCACAACACTTCATAAATTCTTCATAAATTAATTAAAAACAAAAAAAAACACCGCCTTATTTTTGTGTAATTCATTAAGAGGAGGAAAACTGCTATCTTGCTTCGATGAAAGGGAATTGCACGGACCGGACGTTGTAAACATGACTTTCCAATTCATAAATATGAACTTTCCTGGAGGACTTGAATGCACCATAAGCCGTAGTGTTAGTTTGTTGTTTGTTCCCTTATCGATACTGTTTACTCGCATTGTGCAGTCTTTAGCAGATGCTATGGGGAAACATCTTTCCTCTGAGAACACTGAAGCCTGATTGAATCACGTATGTGCACAAACCTACGGCGCCTCAGCCTGCCAAAAAGGGCGGGGCTCCCCATCTATATAAGCGGGCTGAGAATGTAATTTTCTCAGAAACTTTCTCCTTCAGCGCTAGTGTCTTCTCCTCGCTGGACTCCAACGACGACGAAGAAAGAAGCCTTCTCACAGTTGACGCTCTCCTCCTGCGGATTAGACTCTTCAGCACTTCTTCCCTGCAGCTATATGGCGAGATTAAAATAAATTCAAAATGTCATGTCAAACCCCTGCACGCTTCAGATGAGCACAGTGAGGTCCCGGGTTCAAATTTAGGACAAACCCCACTAAAGTATCTACATTACTCATAGGTGTGGTTTGGGCGTAACGTGCAATAAACCAATCAGAGCGTCATCTCACATTCCCTTTAAAAGCAGTCGCGCTTGTCACGCTTGCATGGCGGATTGCTGTTATAATGGCGGATCTGCCAGGTGCACGCCAGGAGCGGTTCACAGCCCAGGAACCTCGGTGGAAGAAACAGCGGAGCCAGAGGGTTAAGCAAACGGGTGTGAGTGCCTGCCGGCTTAGATTCAACGTGCCTCACCCTCCCCTTAGAGAGAGGATTCCCCAGTGCTCTTTTCCCACTCAGACCAGCACTCATCTGGCAGGAGCAATGTGGTCTCGTTTGGGGGATCCGAGGTGGATTTTACCGATAATAGCATGTTGCTGCAGAGGAGTGGTCGGGCTCCGTGGAGGACTAAGCCCCCTTGCCATCTAAGGATCCAGGCGATGCCACGTCCGGACTGGAAGAAAAGCTCATCCACGTCTTTATGAAGGCTGTCGAGAAGCTTGGGCTGGAGTGGTTGGTGCCAGATTAACCTGCCAGCAGCTGCCTTGATGTGTGGTTTCTGCCATGGTGCCGCCATCGGCCGTTTCCCGCCTTTTGCTGGCCCTTTTGCTTAAGACTGCCCTTCTGCTGGCATTAAGCAAGTGGATGACTTGTAGGCGCTCTCGGTGAGCGCGTCCTGCCTTGAGTTTGGGCCAAACGCCTGCAAAGCCGCCTCAAACCGAGACATGGCTATGTGTGTGCCTAAGGTGCTCTCTACTTCGTTCAGAGCACAGGTCATTACCCTCTCCGCTTTTCCTTTATCGGGGTCCGGGCTCTAAAGTTGATGATACACAGGGCAACTTTTTGAGCAATGTTGCTGGGCAATCTTGCAGAGCGATTGTTGCTTGGACACTCTCCCATTGAAAATGGGCAATCGTTCTTAGGCCCTGTGTCTCAACTGATTGCCTGTTGACGGCAACATTGCCCAGCAACATTGCTCAAAAAGTTGCCCTGTCTATCATCACCTTAAGCGTATATGTCGAGCGCTCTGGCCAGTTTCGGCAATCAAAGCAGCTTTTTGGGTGCTCGAGGGCTGCACTAAAGGCCAGCCAATCATGAAGCAGAGATAATACCACTGTATAGTGGATGCAATTGTGTTAGCTTAAGACTCTGTAGCCCTTCAGTCCCACTCCACCAGGGGCATGGCCTCCTCCTGGGCCTGGTCCAGTGGTGCATTCAGTGGCGACATCTGTGCGGCAGCCAGCTAGTCCTTACCATCCACCTTCACCAGATTTTATAACTTGTATGTCCCTGTTCTCCAAGCATGTAAACCTCACTCTCCTGATCTCAAGAGGCGCACTAGCGACTGACGCTATAGAGTCTGCGGTCTTTATTAGAAATGTTATTTTAACATCATGACCAACATGTCAGACCAACAGAAAAAACAAACGCATACAGTATCTAATATGAATAAATGAATACGTGAATAAGTGGAATGCTGCACTGTTCAAAAAATTATTTACTTATTTTTTTAAATATCTGAGTCTGTGATCCTAATACTGTTAGACCTAACCTCGGCTTTTGATACAGTTGATCATTCTCTTATCCCGACTAGAATGTTTTGTGGGCTTCCAGGGAACTGTCCTCAGTTGGTTTAAATCATATTTAACGAATATAAGTTTCTCTGTTAGACTGCGTAATTTTTTCTTCCTCGCCTGCTCAACTCTCCTGTGGAGTGCCGCAGGGTTCAATTTTATTGCAACTCTATTTACTATGGGATGTCCAAATACTCAAATTTGAAATCGCTACCAGTGCATTTTAGAATTGAGTTTAAAATTCTTCTCTTTGTTTTTAAATCCTTAAATAATCTGGCACATTGCTATTTGTTTGAGCTACTCTGTCCATACAATCCCACAAAAAATCTGAGGTTTGGTGATAAAGGACTTTTATCTGTCCCCAGATCACGATTAAAGCACAGAGGAGATAGAGCCTTTGCTAATGCCGGCCCTAGATTCCGTTTTACATCAGATCGGCACAGTCTTTAACTGTTTTTAAATCTTCTCTTACAACCTATTTTTTTTCTTTAGCTTTTAATTTATAGTGAGCTTCTGTAATGAATGTGTGGTTTGCCCTTGTCTCTAATCCTTGTGTTTTGTTCGTGACACTTTGGTCCGCCATTTTTGCTGTTTTAAAAATGTACTAAATAAATAAAAACAAACTTGAAACTTACGACAATTCCAAGTCTCTGCCTGCCTTCCTTGCTCCTACCTACCGTGTACAAACATTTTTTACTTGTATGAATTCACACTGTCACACTCTCTTTATATTTGTTCATTTAAAGGCTGCAAAAACTATTGAACCTTTTCATTGTTTCTGTCCAGACAATAAATTTTACACAAACGGAGCTTTTGTGACAACATTCCCCATTTGTGGGATATGTTGTCACAATGAAAACTGCTATAAACACGCTTTTTTAATGTATATATATATATTAAAAAGCCTGTTTATAGCAGTTTTCATTGTGACAACATCCCACAAATGGGGAATGTTGTCACAAAAGCTCCGTTTGTGTAAAATGAACTGTCTGGATTTTAATTTAAATTCAATTTAGCTTAAAATTATATATATATAATTTTAAGCTAAATTGAATTTAAATTAAAATCTGGATTTTAATTTAAATTCAATTTAGCTTAAAATTATATATATATAATTTTAAGCTAAATTGAATTTAAATTAAAATCTCTTCAAGCTTGTCTAGTGGGCCTACCCACTTTTGCCAACCACTTATCAACTACATTTCCCATGATGCGTAGCATGTCGCTTCCGTGACGTCACCATCCACGTGAGCTTCATTCAGCTGAGCGCTGCAAAGATGAATGGCTGGGGTTTGTTTAAAACAATCTTATGTTTAATATATTTTCTGGTTTCAAACGTTGTACATGACTTTTATATCTGTCCTGTTTGTTACTGTCTTCTGTTTTGAGTCGATAGCATGTTCGGATAGAGCACATCCATTCGGATGAAGCTTTACATACAACTGATGAGACGTAAACGCTCATTTAACGCAGTGATGATTTTACCCGAGCCGTTCACTGTGCGTTTATATAATAATGCCTGTGTTCGGCAGCCTTTGATCGCGAAACCACAGCATATATTTCTGTAACAGACTGTCCTGGAATGCTTGAGTGCGGGGGTGTCTGTCTGTCCCCTTCACTGCAGGCGCACATCTGACCAGCATATGCATGTCTCACACTGCAAATATCACTTATGATGAGAAATAAAACGTGATTTATCATGTTGTTTACAGGGGGTGGAAGATGGAAACGTTGGAAAAATGGAGCAGAGACATCATGGCACCTCATCAGCTGGATAAGAAAAATCATTCCAAACAAAATGGTGAGATTTGCTTCAAACCTACCTTTTTGAGTTTGAGATGAATTGCCTTCCTAAAAAAATATTGACTTTTAATAAATATGGTAACATTTACGTTAAAATCCACATTTTTAGACAGAAGCAGCTGCAGTTGCCAGTAATTCACTATTATATATATATATATATATATATATATATATATATATATAATATATATATATATATATATATATATATATGCATGCTACTTCTATGTAAATAATGTGTATTTTAGCGTAAATGTAACTATTACCTAAAACAAGGTTTTAGGCATTACAGGAGCAACCATATATATGATTAACGTGTATATAAAAATAACATTCTTGGACTACTAGAAACAGTGTACCTTAAAATATACAATTGATCACAATAGTAGTAAAAAAAAGTAAATCAGCATGGAATTACTCTTCATCTTTACACTATGTTCCAAATTATTATGCAAGCGACATAATAGGATTTCAGTATAACAAACATTCAGATTTTAGTTTTTCAAAGAAAGTTTTTGCTTGTTTAATTTCTCCATATCTTTTTAGATAACTGGTATCAAGAGAAGTGTGTTAAATGGTCTTAGGTAAATGGAAACTCCACTTAAAGAGGTTGTTCCACATTATTAAGCAAGTCACAGTTTTAATGCAATATGGGGAGGAAGAAAGATTTTTCCCTAAGATGAAAAACATGAAATGGTGCAATGTTGTGCAAAAGACATGAAAACAACTAATATTGTGTGAAAACTAAATGTAGATTATCTAGCTTTCATAAGATTTTTGAGTAATTTACAGCACAAGGTAACTCGCATGGATAAAGGCTTATTAAGGAAAGTTTCTATCACAAAAATATGAATTGTATTATCTGTTGAGCATCAGGTATTTGAAGCTGCTAGTGTCTCAAGAACCTCTACGTGCAAGCTGGCAGATTCAGCCACCTCTAAACAAAGCTCAGAAAGAGAAACTTTACAGTATTTAACATAACAGTATTTTACTGTATATCGTCACCTACATGTCTTGATGATATTTTTTTCCCCACTATAAATGATTGATAATTCCTTTTACTTCTAAAAATGTTCACAGAGCAAAGACACTGATGATGTGATATTGAAAACATTTTGTCTTTGCATTTTTTGTTATTATGGTGTCTGAATAAAGACTTGCGCTTTTGTTGAACTATGATTTTAACTGTTTGGGCCTACACATTCGGGAAATGTGTGTGTGAATAGATCTCAGTGTTTGGTTCGGTCTTTGACATTGCCTTTTACTTTTACTTGTCCTGTTAAATCTACTATAATGTTTTACTGCATCTGGTAAGGTAACTTAAAATGAGCAGGTTTTACTGTAGCATCTTATTTATTTTCTATTAAATTTTGTTTAACTGTGTGTATCTTTATTTTTTTACAATCTAAGATGTTATGATAAGGGTTTGTCATGTCCATGAAAAACCTGAAATAACAGGGAACGGAAGAGGCCTGGATTTTATAATATGTAATTAATAACTTTTATAATTAATAGGTGTGGGAAAGCAGTACAGCATATTTCCATTTTAATTTTATATTTTAAGTTTTCATTTTTGTAAATTTTTGTTTGTGATTTGCTGGCCGATTCCACTTATTAAAAATAAATACATACGTATGTAAGTTTTTATACACACCCCGAACACAAACATGGATTAAAACCACACAACTCCTTGATATCATAGGATCTTTGCTTTTCTTCACCCTACTGGTGATTGGTTTCTGGTTGAGACAACCTTAGTATTTTATTCTGTTTTACCCAGGCATGATTGCAAAAAATCTACTGAACTCTCTCAAGATTCGCAATCGTTTGCAGCTCCAGCCCATTTCTCGTTCAGCATGTGCCACTGGTAAGTACTACAGTTTGTGTTCATGCGTTTGGATTTTTCAGGACATCATTTCTGTATTGTGCTGCTGACATTCATCACTGTCTATGAAATATTTATTTCTGTTAAATATCTTATGTTCTCCATAGGTATTCCATCCATATGGCAATAAAATCTTAACAAATGTGATTTAGTATAATGAAAGTAAATTGAAATAAATTTTATTGCAAATAAATAGAAGAAAGCTTACGAAAAAACAAAACATTGAGAATCTGGGGCACCAATTGTATATGCTTGTAAATGCCTAATTTCTTTAAAACAAGAACCCATTGCATGAAACTGTTTAATGTTTTTTAATTGGCAATTATTCGTGAGTCTGAATGTCTTTCAGCACTGTTGGCAATGGTTGTTTTGCTAATGTGCAGATACTTAAAATGTAGTCGCAGCTGGCTAAATTTTAAAAGCTAAACTGCTTTTTAGCATTGTGTCGTGTAAACAAACATACACAGTCAATTGGCGGAACAATGACACGATGGAATGGCTGTCTGAAGTGTGATATGTGGGAGTATTAATGCCTGAGTCGTGTTGTCCTGGATCAAACTCTCGGTTCCATTAATGAGTGTCCTCATTGAATCACACGCTCACTGACAGACAGGTGCCTTATAAGGTGAAACTTTAAGTGTTAGTTCACACGAAAATGAAAATTCTGTCATCATTTACTCACCCTCGTGTTGTTCCAAAACCGGAAGACTTTCATTCATCTTTGGAAGACAAATGAATTTGTGATCTCCATATGTCAGCTACACAACTACCACGTTGATGCTTCAAAAAGTTCATAAAGAGATCATAAAACAAATAAATATGAAATGAGTGGTTTAGTCCAAATTTTCTGAAGAGACATGATCACTTTATATGATGAATAGATTGAATCTAGGCTTTTATTCACATATAAACATTGATCAGTGAACATAAACAGTAGCTTAACTGAACCTGCTTGACGGGCGAGAATTAACCTCTTGAACCTCAAGCGTGCTGTGTAATACGAGAATGAACCTCATTGGAAAATTTGGACTAAACCGCTCAATCAATAAGCTTGTTGAGCACTTTAGGGAATTGTTGAAGTGGGATTCTGCAATTACATAAGTGGCTGGTTTCACAGACAAAGCTTATACCTGCACATTAATTATTTTGTTAAAGAAGTTGAAAAAATCGTATTTGCTGTTCATTGACCTCAATTATTGTGTATCGAAGGCTCCTGTCCAGACCTGATGAATAGGAACGAGCAGCCCGACTCCCGGCCGCTAGCCATGGCCTTGACGCCCCAGCTACCGCCCAGGACCCATCGGCCCCTGTGTCTCTCAGTGTCTTCCGACAGCAATGGACGCTTTAAAGCTCTGGAGACCCAGGAATGGAAGAACAACCTCAAAGCTCAGGTAGGTGGAAGTACTTTCAAGTCAGCTGCTCGTAACTCGTTGGAAAGAAGTATGTTCAGTTTGAACCCCTTTCTTAATGCTGTGACTTTTTTTTTGTCAGATGGAGCAGGCCCATAGTGCCGGAGCAGCCAGCAGCACAGGCTCCCTGGAAAGAGCGTCTCTCTTTTGCGCTTCTGGCTCCACCAGCACCAGCTCTGGCCTCTCCAGTCCGGTGGAGCACCTCACCAAGAGCAAGTCCTCTAGTCGCTTTTCACTCTTCTCCCCTCCTTGGAACAGCAGCTCTGAGTCTGACTCTAACCCCCCTTCCCGCTCCGGATCCAAGAAAATGCGCAACTACAGTCGCAGAGCAGTTCCCGGCAGTGCCAAGACAGGGCCAGAGATTCCAGAACCCAAGCAGAGCGTCTCTGAACACTTCCAGTACTCAGATCCGGTTATATCCAAGGTTACAGACTACATTTACGTGGGCAACCTGAACGCGGCTTATAGCGGGCGTACGTTGTGTCGAAATAACATCGATAGCATCATCGACATGAGCAGCCTGCCTGGGGAGACTTGTTTGAGAGTCATTCCTTGCACTTGTTCAAGGGGTGTCAAGCATAGTTGGTCTCGGCTCAAAGTGGACATGAGCGACCTTCCGGACACCGTCCAAGAAGGCCTCGCCCTCAAGCACCGCTGCTTTGAGGACATCAATGAGTGCATTGATGCCTCCACGGAGAAGAGGAAGCGAGTGTTGGTGCATTGTCGTGATGGTTTTTCTCTCGCCCCTACTTGCATTATTCAGTACCTCATGGTCAAACAAAATATGAGGCTTATTGCCGCCTATGAGCTGCTCAGAGCCAAACACCCCATCAACATTCGCGAGTCCCATCAGAACGTTCTGGTAAGTCTCGAAAGAGCACTGCGACCGGGCGGGAACACGGACCCGGAGTGCTTTAAACAGGCCATCTCCCGCAAAGTGGCTTGGACCTGATAGAGAACCTTGGGGAACCTCAGTTTTATTTGAACTTTTTGTAGTTTGTGCTTTTACTTTGTACATTATTTCCTCTGTTAACAGTGAAAGGCAGCTTTTTGGTGTGTTAACTGAGCTGGATGTCATGGTGTGAGTGCTAACTGTGAAAATTACTTAAGTTGTTCAGTGGCCATTTTAGAGAAAATTTGAGTCATTCGTTTTACAAACATGCTTTGTGCAGCTGCTACACAATGGGATTTGTTTGGGAATATATCTCTTATTTATTCTTCTTCACATAGGTACATAGCCATCCTGTGCAGGTTTATGCTGAGGAAGACATTTAGTGGGAACTCAGGAGATGAAACGGTGTCATATATGACTGCAAACGCCACTACTGTGGCTGAAACGTCAAACTGGAGTACTATCAACTAAACATCTCAAACACTCTTAACAGATTGAGGACTAAACATGATTAGTCATCGTATCTGGCAGTAAAAAGCACAACCTTTGTTAGCCTCCTTATTCATTTGAAAATTGGTTGATATTTCTCTGCGTTTATCCAGGGTTGAAAGATACACAGTAAGAGTAGTCCTCTATGAGGAGTCATTTCATTTACTAAGCTTCTTTTATTAAATGTGTAATTTTCAACATGTTTGATCAAATATGAATTTCAGTGCTTGGAAAAAATGTGAATTATGTAATTGAATCTGGCCCACTTTGTACCTTTTATGGAGTGTTGGTATTTGGAAAGTGAGTTGTGGAGCAATGCTCAGTTGCAAAGGCTTGATATTGCACTAACCACAAGGAAATGCACAAGTTTGCTGACACATGGCTTAGTTTGATTCAATGTTACGCAGTGAATATAGATCAAAATATTTTTATGATAATGTTTATGCTTCTCTATGATGATTGTTGTTCATGGTATCAATTGATTTTTTTTTCTTTCTATTTTGCCATTTAGAAAAATGCAACAACCCTAGCACATGTATGTCACAGAGACATCTTGGACACGATTTTATTTAGAGAATACGATTCTATTATGTTCCCTGATATAAATTAAACCCAATTTAAATTGATAGTGAACATTCCAATGCAACAAATCTTGATATCTCTATTTATAATCATTGAAGCTAACTATGCTCGCAGTGCAACACAAGGTGCTCACCGTGTCGACAGGTTTGTTGATTAGAATGGAAGCAATCTAGGTTTTCGCTTTGTGTGGCCGCTTGCTTCCAGTGCAGACTGGAAAGTTTTAGCAACATTTATGGTTTCAAATGTAAGTGAATCTGCTGGGTATTTAAAAAAATATATGTTTTTGTGATATCTGTACACAAATGTGTGTAATGTGTCTTGATGACATACGTCTGCTTCCTGGGAAAATAGCTCTCAAATAAATGATATGACATGGCTTATGCTTGTCAGCAGTGATTATTATATTTTGATATTTAGTGCGCAATTTGGTGAAGAAAGACCCTCCTGAGTTTTGGTGCCTTTTGTTTGAACTTGTCCCAGTGTGATTATTGTGACATTCACACGCGCACACTGTATGCACTCATCAGGCATAGACAAATAAGTTGTCTTTATGCTTTGAAATGTTCAGGAAATGTCGGTGTAATTTTTGTGATGTATGGCAGAGATCAGTTCCATCTGAATAAGCTAAAGTTCTCACAGTGAATAGTGTCTGTACTTCAATAAGTGTGTGGTGGTGACGTCAATCAGTGTGTTCATTACCTACTTCTACGGGCCAGCAATTAGCTTCTAACATTAGCAAAGCTGTATTTAGATTCAAATGGAACTGTTGCTTTATTCTTATTCATTAGCCTATTTAAATATTTTTTTCTTTTGGATGGCTGATCTCACCCTGTATAAAGGTCTAACAATATGAATTCTCAGGTTAACTTTATTGGCCTAGAAGACATTCTCAATGCGTTAGAAACCAGAATAATGTGAGGCAATGTATTTTCTGTATCACGTTTTCGAAGAAAATGCATTTGTACTTGTTGATATTAAAGAGAATCTAATGCACTGACTTTTTTGTCATGTGATTTGTTCGAGTAGGATACAAGTCATGTGAATCCTAGGATTTTTTTTGTCCTTTTTTTACACGATCATGTAATTTGAGTATTTACTAATTTTATTCAAAGTGTTGCTAATGTTATACAACATACAAGCTATGGAATTGTAAGCTAAAGATCTAATGCACACAATATGTAACTTAAGCTGTAAAGGTTTATAAATGACAGATGTAGATACAAGTGCGTAATTTCACGAATAACTGCATCTAGTCGACTGGAGCATTTCTGTTGGTTATGTGGCTTTAATAGCAATTTGTTAGCAGTTTTCTTTTGTGTTACTTTACTGAAGACAATTAACCTTCAACATAACTAATATTTGTATCTGCTTCTCCTTTGGCCAATTTTATTTTCATGGGGTTTATTTTATTAAAACGGATTTAAACATTTGTCTTTAAAAAAAAAAAGATAACAGAAGACTGTCATTAAAACTTGGAAACCTTTTAACACACCTTTTAATATTTATTTTTAATACTTTGCAAATGTCTTCTATAATTTACCTTTGTTCTAGACCCAGACTTTTGAGCTCCAATTATGAAAATGCATCAATATGTTATACATGCATTTAAAAAATATATAACATTATTAAAACTAGATTGGAACAAAGAGTGATATAATCATTGAGTGATCATCCAACCTTGATCAAACTTACCCGCCTATAGCTTTCTAGTAATTCAATTTAATCCAAAATAATTTCTAATAAGTGCTTGATTAGCTTATTCATGTGTGTTTGATTAGGGTTGAATCTTGAAAAAATCTGTAGAACGTCAAGGGCCAGAGTTGAGAACCCCTGCCCCACAATATCCCAATAGCACCATTACACCCAGTCATTTCATTTATAATATAATTCCTCCAAATATATCAAATGTCACCACGTACAGTATACCCAATACACCAACATATTTCCTATACCACTCATACCCAATTACACCCTACCAAATACCACCACATTTACCCAATGCCAACACACATACCCCATACCCCCTTATATAAATGGTACCATAACTATATATAATCATTACTGCCAAATATACTTAAATATACTCAGTACACCCACATATCTCCAATAACACAAATACAATACCACCCTCCCCACATACACCCAATATCACATTATATACCCAATATTCTCACATATACTTAATACACCCTAGTACTGTATACGCAGTGCCACAAATATACCCAATACCACCACATATGTCCACATATACCCAATACCATCACACATAAATATTTGCACCCTTGGTAATTATGAGCAAATCTTACTGTGAAAATTAGTTTTTGCCATTTCTCCTCTTAGTCTTATATTCAAAATATTCACAAAAATCCAACCTTTAAAAAAATCTAACCTTTATTTGAAGTTAATTTAAATTGATTGAGGTTCATTTTCACAAAATATAAATGTGGAATAAATTAAATAAATAAAGTTTTCTCCAAAATATATCTGCCAAAATTATTGGCACCCATATACATTCTAATGAGTAAAAATCTAACTTAACTATCTTCCCAGTCATATGGTATGATTTTAAGTTCACCTTATTGATCAGGAACACAAGTGATACATCTTGACTTCCTGTTCCACTGGGCTCTAAATATGAAGTGGAATTCCTATACTGTTCCATCACTATGGGAAAGACCTGAGAATACAGTGATGATGTACAGTAACGATGTGAGAAAAAGGTCGTTGAGCTGCACAAATCACAAAAGGGCTATAATATAAGTTTAATTGTTGGAATACTCATTTCCACTATCTGTGCAATAATTAAAAAGTTGAAATTAACAATCTACCTGGAAGAAGATGTGTGACTACATTGGTCCCACACACTCTGAGGAGGATGGTTTGAATTGCCAAACAAACTTTAAGGATCAAAGTTGAAAAAAAAAAAAGCATTTTTGACAGCAAACACTTAATATGGGTGAACTGAATAGAAGAAGTGCCAAAATTGATCTGTGAATCTGAAGGATCTGGAGAGATTCTGTGGAGGATTGGTGAAATTGGTGAATTGGATCTGTAAAAGCGCTATATAAATATAAATATAAATGCAGTCCATTACAACAGCTCAAATCTGCAAAATAGGTGTTTGTGTCAAGCACACCTGATGCAACTAATCAAGTGCTTCATTAGTTGCACCGGGTGTGCTTAAGCTAGAACACATGAAATATCGGAACTGGCTCGGTTTGTTGAGTGTCACGTTTGACTGCATGTTAGAAATATGGATATGTCAAAAGAATGGTACAAAAAGTTAAGAGAAGATATTGCCCTGTAACAGTTCTGATAAGCTGTTCCATTTATTTTGCTGTAATTCTTCTCCCTACCTCAAGGGAGGTTTCTAAAGGAAGGGTTATCCTTTTAAGAGACACAAGTCAGGGTGTAGTAGGTGCTGGTATATGGCTTTGAGTGTTTGCTCAACTTAGCTTGATGCATGAAACCCTATTATGAGGAACATCTCTGGTTCTAAAGCTCAGTGTAAGTTATTTATATTTATACTACAGGGCTGTTGAATGCTTGATTCTGATTGGTTGAGAACGTTCTAAGGTGTGCAATTATTTTCAGGGAAACGCACGGCTAAAGTAGTTCCAGGCGGGTTTGACCGCATTACAGTTCCATATCACTGCGCGTAGTTAACTGTAATAACGGAAAATAGGATACAATTCATAACAAGAGAAAACGAATCGGTTACCTAACGTAACCTCGGTTCTCTCTAGATGAGGGAACGAGTATTGCGTAAGCTAGCTTACGCTACGGGAAAGATTCCATCTTTCTGAGAAATTGAAGCCAAAAATTATCCTATAATTTTGTATCCATTGTCAACGCAGTTCAGCTGCAGCAGACCATGAGAGGGCTAGCTAGCCGCTCATTGGTTCGCTCACGGAGAACTGCTCAAGCCTATGAGGGAGCGCGGATGAACCCGCGACCAATGAGAGTCTGACTCGCTCTCATTACGTCACCGCCCCCGAAGCGGGCGTGGACGAGGCTATAAATACCCCGAATACGCTGAATAAATCTGTTTTTTTCAATTCTGAAGCGAACATCGCCAGTAGCACAAGCACGGCCAGGAACGCAATACTCGTTCCCTCATCTAGAGAGAACCGAGGTTACGTTAGGTAACCGATTCGTTCTCTTACGAGAGGTTCTCTCGTATTGCGTAAGCTAGCTTACGCTACGGGAACCCATGGTCAACGCCGTGCGTGCTAAGCATCCACTATTAGTCCCGCGGGGCAACCCGGGGAACACCGAAAGTGGGAATGAATATATGTATCTGTGACAAACGGCCAGCGGAGCGGGCCGGTGATTGTGTAGTACATAAGCACATAAAAGAGAGGGACAGAGCGAACTCGGTCTGTGTGAATTAACCCCTATATTGCAGCTCAACCAGAAGAGCTGAAACATACTAGACTGCTAGTAGTTTAGCCTGCAAAGCGGGTACTTCCAGATTGTAAAATCTGACAAAGGTGGAGGGGGAAGCCCATCCCGCTGCCACGCAAATGTCGTGAATGGAAATCCCACTGGACCATGCCCACGATGAGGCCATGCCTCTAGTGGAATGAGCCCTGATGCCCAAAGGGCATGGCAGGTCTTTCGATGCGTATGCTGCTGCAATGGCATCAACAATCCATCTGGATAGGGACTGTTTCGAGGCGGCCAACCCCCTGGTGCGCCCGCCGAACGAAACAAAAAGCTGCTCGGATCGTCTGATCGGAGCTGTGCGAGTGACATATAATCTCAGAGCCCTGACCGGGCATAGGAGATTAGAATCTGATTCGCTATCGGAAGCAGGCAGCGCCGATAGGGATATGACTTGTGCCCTGAACGGGGTGCCAATCGCCTTGGGAACATAGCCATGCCTAGGTTTGAGAACGACTAATGAGTCATTAGGTCCAAACTCAAGACAGGACGCGCTGGTCGACAGCGCGTGCAGGTCTCCCACCCGTTTTACTGATGCGAGCGCGAGTAAAAAACGGTCTTTAGCGACAGGTACTTTAGGTCCACGGTGCTTAGCGGTTCGAATGGGGAGCTTTCATAGCATCAAGAACTATGGAAAGATCCCAAATCGGCACCGAAGGGGGGCGCGGGGGATTCATCCTTCTAGCTCCCCTGAGGAAGCGGACTACCAGCCCGTCTTTGCCCAGTGACTGGCCGCGTCGGGGTTCAGCAAACGCCGCGACGGCTGCCACATATACCTTAAGAGTGGACGGGGATCTGCCCTTGTCCAGCATCTCTTGGAGAAAATTTAGTAAGGAGGGAACCTCGCATAACCGCGGGTCCAGACCCCTATCTGTGCACCACTTCGAGAACACAGACCATTTTGACGCATAGAGCCTTCTGGTAGAAGCCGCTCTAGCCTGTATGATCGTGTTAATCACTCCCTCTGGCAAAGCAACGGGTAGTTGTTGATCACCCACGCGTGAAGCGCCCAGCGCTCTGGGTGGGGATGCCAGATCGTGCCGCGAGCTTGGGAGAGGAGATCTGCTCTGACTGGAATGGGCCACGGCGCTGTCTGTGACAGCTGCGTGAGCTCCGGAAACCAAGTCTGACCCTCCCAGTGCGGGGCTAAGAGGAGCACCGAGTGCTGCGCTTCTCTGATTCTCTGAAGCACCTGTGGTAGCAGAGAGACCGGAGGGAAAGCATAAAGCGGGCGGCTGGGCCGGGTTTGGGCTAGCGCGTCCTCGCTCCTTTAGCAAAATATTGGGCAGTGGGTGTTCTCCGCCGAGGCGAAGACGTCCACCTCTGCTCTGCCGAATAAACGCCACAGTTTCTGAACTGTAAGAGGATGCAGGGACCACTCCCCGGGGGAGTGGGGTTCCTGGACAGGCTGTCTGGACCGTCGTTCAGATGTCCCGGCACGTGCGTCGCCCTGAGCGAGAGCAGGTGACACTGAGACCAAACTAAGATGCGTTCTGTCAGCTGGAAAAGATTCCTGGATCTGACTCCGCCCTGACGGTTTATATACGAGACCACGGCTATATTGTCCGAACGGATCAGCACGTGGTGGCCCTAAATGCGCGGGAGAAAGCGCATGAGCGCGTTCTCGACCGCCAACCTCTCCAAACAGTTTATCTGTAGGAGGCTCTCTTGAGCTGACCAGGGGCCGAAGGCCGGTGAGCCCTCGCAGACCGCTCCCCAACCCGTGTTGGAGGCGTCTGTCGAGATGACTTTTCGGCGTGAAACTGTCCCCATGGAAACGCCCCGCTGAAACCATTCTACCACTGACCATGGCTGCAGAGCTGTGATACAGGTCTGCGTTACTTTTATCAGCTGGTGGCCCGTTGTCCACGCTCGGTGAGACACACGGCTCCTCAACCAAAGCTGAAGCGGGCGCATGCGCAGTAACCCCAGCTGGAGCACCGCGGAGGCTGAGGCCATACAGCCCAACGCTCTCTGAAATGTTTTCAAAGGCGTGAGTCTGTTCATCTGAAAAGATGCGGCGAGACGCTGCACACGGTGCGCGCGCTGCGTTGACAGACGCGCCGTCATCGTGACCGAGTCCAGCTCTATACCCAAGAAGGAGATAGTCTGACTGGGTTGTAGTACGCTCTTTGTCCAGTTGACAGAGAGGCCCAAAATTTTCAGATGGTCGAGGAGAACTGTACGATGAGACAGTAACTCTCTCTGAGATTGTGCCAAAATCAGCCAGTCGTCCAAGTAGTTCAGTATTCGCAGCCCCTGACTCCGCAGGGGGGCGAGCGCCGTATCCATGCACTTCGTGAACGTACGGGGTGCTAGGGATAGGCCGAACGGTAGGGCGGTGTATTGATAAACCTGGCCTTCGAGGTGAAACGTAAGAATGGCCTGTGAAGGGGATTTATCTGGATCTGAAAGTATGCATCTTTCAGATCTAGTGATATGAACCAGTCCCCCTGGCGGACATGCGCGAGGAGTTTTCTGATAGTGAGCATTTTGAACGGTCTCTTCATGAGAACTTTGTTCAGCGATCTGAGGTCTAATATTGGTCTGAGACCGCCGTCTTTCTTGGGGACAAGAAAATAACGGCCGTAAAACCCCGACTCGCTCATAGCCAGAGGCACCCTCTCTATAGCCTTTTTGCACAACAGAATTGCTATCTCTGAACGGAGCAGCGCGTCACTGCTTCTGGGTTCACAGTAGTTTCTAGCCGCGCTCGGAAGCGAGGAGGGCGGCGGCAAAACTGTAAGCGATAGCCTAGCTTTATTGTGTTTAACACCCACTGCTTCCCACGCTTTGAAGCGTGACGCTAGGGGGTGAATGGCTACATGGTCCCCGTCGCTGCACTTCGCTGGCTGCGTGAGCGCGCTGATAGTGTTTACAACAGCGGGACGTACACTCGGAGGGGAGTTTATGGGCCCTGTAACAGAGTGAACAGAAGTAAGACGCGCACACGGGCTTGTGGGCGCGCTTATACACTCTGAGACTCGAGCGGGCTTGGCCCGCTTTATGAGAGTGGACTCTGTGTGAGACAGGGGAACTGGAGTGTCTTTGTGTATGAGTGAACACAGTGTTGTGGGCACATTCTCTATACAAGTTTATGGACCGTGTAACAGAGGTGGGACGCGCGCACGGGTTCGTGGGCGCGCTTATGTACTCTGAAACTCGAGCGGGTTGGGACCGCTTTATGAGAGTGGACCCTGTGTGAGACACGGGAACAGGAGTGTCTTTGTGTATGAGTGAACACAGTGTTGTGGGCACATTTTCTACACAAGAGGCTTTTACTCTCTTTTGAGATTTCTCTGGGACGCCGTAAACACGGCGTTTTGTGTATGAGTGAACACAGTGTTGTGGGCCCATTTTCTACACAAGAGGCTTTTACGCTCTTTTTGAGATTTCTCTGGGACGCCGTAAACACGGCGTTTTGTGTATGAGTGAACACAGTGTTGTGGGCACATTTTCTACACAAGAGGCTTTTACGCTCTTTTTGAGATTTCTCTGGGACGCCGTAAACACGGCGTTTTGTGCTCATGCAAGCGGGAAGGGATACCGGCTTGGTAATGGCGGGGTATACTGCTGTAGTAGCCGCGTGAGCGGGGACTAACAGAGGGCGAAACTTTGACGGCGATCCGGCCGCGGCGGGAGAGCGCCGTCCTTTTCACCACGCTAGGCAGACTTCGAGTAATCAGTTTTCAGCGCGATCCTCTGCCGAGGCCCCCGGGGAGGCGGCGGTCTGTGGCGGCTGTCAGAGCGAGCGAGGGCGGCCGCCCTGGTGTCGCTGAGAAGTCTGACTGTGTTTAGCTAGGCGCTAGGGTGGGGCTCGTGCAGGAGGCTGGTCACGTGAGCGGCCTGCAGAGGAGCTAGCGCGACGAGGCAGAACAAAATTCGCAGGAGATCCTCAATCCGCGGCTGAAGGGGGATTTTTTCCCCCCGCTCTCGTCCCATTCACGAAGTACCTCACTCTGTAGTAGACATGGGGTGCATAAGCTGCTTGGCCGGCGGCTGAAAGCTTGAAGTCGGACTGCAGGCTTTAGCGGGTAGCACAGGTGATGAGCGCCATCTCGCGGAGGGCGGCATAGACGTGCGGCGACCAGGTCCTCTACAGGGAAAATGGAGATAAAGCCCTTCTCTGCGGCTCCGTCCACAACGCGACGCGGGGTGGAAGAGTCAGAGCGAGTTCTAGCAGAGAGCGGGGCGTTCCAGGACTTCGTGAGTTCTGCGTGCAGATCAGGCAGAAAGGGCGCAGCCCGTTTAGCGGCGGGAGTCGAACGCTGGTGGAAGTAGCTGCGCGGGTCCCGGTGATTCTCGGGCCGAGGAGGCGTGAGAATCGGACCAATCCTCATCGTCTGAAGCGAGAAGCGAACATGTCTCCTTGGTGTCCGCGGCGTCAACGGAGGCAACAGAGCGGCCACTCGGCGGCAGCTGTATGTCCGGAAGCGGCGGAGATGGAGAGCGGAAGCGAGAGGCTCTGGCGGGATGAACGCTTCCGGCTGGGGGTCCGGCGGCCTCTGAGAGCGGCGTTTCTTTCTCCGCGGCGAAGTCAGAGGCGGCACGGAAGCATCTTAGTGGCCGAAGTCGAGCCCGCGGGGTCAACAATGGCATAGTTTCGCAGAGCTCGCAGCCGCCACAGCGGGGGCGAGATCGGCGTGCTCCAATCCGAGGCAGAGAGCGCAGAAGAGGTGGCGGTCCCCAGCCTCGAGGGGAGCGCGGCAAGAGCCGCCAGAAAATTTACGAGACATCTTGAAAAAGACGCTCGCTCTTTTAGATACAACAATATATAGGAAGCATTTTTGTAAAAAGGATACAATCCGTCGGATGGCGCTAGCTCACAGGACGGCTGAAGGTGGCGAAGACGGCCGGCTTCCTCAGTCTCCCAAACGCTCGCTAGAAGGTGCCTTTTCGACGACGGCGGCTTCTCTCTCAGGATCAGCAGATGCAGGTGCGTCGCTGAAGGATGAAAAAATCAGATTTATTCAGCCTATTCGGGGTATTTATAGCCTCGTCCACGCCCGCTTCGGGGGCGGTGACGTAATGAGAGCGAGTCAGACTCTCATTGGTCGCGGGTTCATCCGCGCTCCCTCATAGGCTTGAGCAGTTCTCCGTGAGCGAACCAATGAGCGGCTAGCTAGCCCTCTCATGGTCTGCTGCAGCTGAACTGCGTTGACAATGGATACAAAATTATAGGATAATTTTTGGCTTCAATTTCTCAGAAAGATGGAATCTTTCCCATAGCGTAAGCTAGCTTACGCAATACGAGAGAACCTCTCGTAAGAGAACATGCGGCCCCATGCGCTTCATCTGCAGTTTTCAATGTCTAACTTCACAATCAATGGACACATTTTAGTTTTACTAAATAAAGTATGTAGTCCTATCTATAACACGCTAAATAGAAAATTAAACTGAATATAGGCTAAATAAATAAATTGATAGTCCTGCTGCACGGGTTTTCGTAATTATTCCAGATAATATAACAAATAAATAATTATTAATATGTTAAAAGAGCTTTGTGTGTTTCATTTATTAAGTTATCTACTGTCAATTATAGAAAACAAGAATGAACGAATTAATTAAAACGATTTTAATAAATAAATAAATAATAATATTGACGCACATGCTTTTCTGTCTCATTATTGCAACATCTCTCTCTCTCTCTCTCTCCTCTCTCTCTCTCTCTCTCTCTCTCTCTCTCTCTTCTCTCTCTCTCTCCTCTTCTCTCTCTCTCTCTAATAACTGCATTAATAACTGTATAAAGCCGGGACACACTAAGTCAAGGCCAGTTATGAATGTAATTTGAAACTTATGACTGATCATGCCTAAACGCATGTTCAGCGCGTTCAGTCTGTGTTCACAGTCGGTGTTTAAGACCTGCTACAGTCGATGGAAACAGTCAGTCTTCGAATGTTTCAGCGAGTCGTAAGTGTGTCCATCATTAGTCTGCTATCAGTGGCTCAAACCTCCGTTACTAACTCTAAAATGACGTTTTGGAATTAGCAACGGAGGCATGGGATTAGATGCGTAAGAAATTAGTCCTACATACAAGAGTTTTAATGACAAAAACTTGACAAACGTCTTGAAATGCATCATCTGAACAATGTTTTGAGGTGTGGTAACTGTAGTATAAGCGGAATAATTGACTTCAGGCCTTTGAATTATCCGAAAAATAATGCACACCCGAGGTGTAACGGCCACTCCGCTTCGCGTCGTGACCGCATTACCACCTCGGGTGTGCATTATTTTTCTAATAATTCAATGGCCTGTCGTCAAATCTCCAGTAGCACCTCATTGCAGTACACGAGATCCGGGGGGCGGAGTCGGATCCAGATTAAGGGGTGGGGTTGGGTAGGTTTAGGGGTGGGTTTAGGGATAAGGGGTGGAGCTGGTAGGTTTAGGGGTGGGTTTAGGGATAAGGGGTGGAGCTGGGTAGGTTTAGGTATGTAAGGTGGGAGGAGTCGGATCTAGATCCGACTCCTCCCCGTGGATTTCATGTTCTGCAGTGAGGACCATCTCCAATTATTCCTTACATATATATATATATATATATATATATATATATATATATTATATAATAATATATATATATATATATATATATATATATATATGTATATATGTATATATATATATTATATATATATATATATATATATATATATATATATTGTAATTCTATATTTGTTATGTGTCAATTGTATATTTTGATTTGTGTTTTGTATATTTGTTCAGAGGGTTCTCTATGGGCCTCATTCATCATAAAATAAGAACACTTCATCTGGACTATGTTTTGAACTTGTTCTGCACCTTTGTGGATTACCTGGACTGGTGCCTGGTTATAGTTTAAGGGCATGTTTTTGTTGGATTTCTAACCCTATATTGAACTGATTAAAATATTGCAAAATACTTACCTGAAGTACTTTGGAGTGTTGAGAAATTGACTTTATTTCTTTTTATTTCTGCCTGGACATGTTGTGGTGGACTGAAAGGCTCTAACATAATGAAATTGGGAATTTTCTTGCTGACATTATTGCTGTGTATATATATGTTGTTAAGGTGTTTATTATCAAAATAAGAATGTTGAATACAAATGGCACCTGAACAGTGGGACCCCCCTGAAAAAAAAGAGTATGAATAAGGTATGTTTGCTGATTTATATTTGCAATTGTGAGAGTTTGCAACTTGTTTGTAATCATTGTTCATTGTAATTTGTTTGTAATCATTGTTCATTTTCATTTGTTTCAGTTTAAAATTAAGGATGCATCTCGGGCCGAGGCTGATGTGGGTACGGACCCAGACTTCACTGCTGAACCTTTCACAACTCGCCGAGAACCAATTCAAGAACTAATACGGTCCCTTAGTAGTTTGTACTCTGAGTCTGAAGAGGAGGCAGTGGTGCAGGAGCAGGCTTCAGTATGTAGTGGAAATTTTAATATTGGCTGATTAATGAACATTGCATTGAAAATGCCATATGATCTCTGTATTCCTGAATACGAGAACAGAGATTTGTGTTTCTGTTATGTTTATACAGCTAGGGTGTGTGTGTGAGACATGCAGAGAGCAAGTGACCTCTGACTTCAGAGGTGAGAAGACCCCCTGGTCTTAGGGACAGTCGTAAAGTTATTTTGTTCCTCTTATCTAAATAACAATTGACAAGAGATTGCTTTGAAGAGAACAGTATAAGGCTGCCAGCCAGAATCTTGCTCCTTGTCTCACTCCGCCTGCAGCTGGACTGTTTGGTTGGATTGGGAACTATTCTTGCAAGAATAAATCTTTTAAAATACAATTTGGAATCCTGATGTCTCTTAACGTGATGCTTTTTGTTTATTTATTGATTTTGCCACATCAAGTACATGAGGAGGATGTTGGTTTGAATGATTTGCCATCACCTCCACTGGTAGAAGGGGAGAACGAAAGTCTTATCAGTCTCACCATTGCAACCAAGTTAAATCAGTTAAGCATGAGTATAGACAAGATGGTGAAAGACAATGTAGAGTATTATAAGAGTGGAGCAAGACATTCAAAATCACCTTCAGTGACATGAACACTGTCTAGAGGAACAAGTTAATAGATAATCAAGATAATTAAAACTAAACAGACAACAACTCAAGCACATGTGGTTGATCAATATCTGCGAAAGCTTGAGGAAGAGCTTTTCAATATAATTAAAAGGGGGTGTAACCGCTTGAAGCAAGTTTTGGAAGAACAGATGCAAGATATGGGTAAGGCCATGATGGATAGCTTAAAGAGGAGTTAATCAGCTCAAGTCTATGATTTGTTCTGCCCCAAATGCTGTTTCTACTACTATAGCCTCGCAAGCCTTCACAACATAATTCCCAGTTGATCACCCAATTCCTTATAAGGCAGCAGTCAAGCTAGAATTCCTCATATTTGGACGCACAGAAGGTAAAGATCCAATAACTAGAAAGGTGTGCCTAGTAGGTGATAGAAGATCAGTTAAATACACAGGAGCTAAACCATTTAGGGCCTCATAGGCCAGTAGCAATACTTTGTAATTGATACTGAACTTAATAGGTAATCAGTGTAGAGATAATACAATTGTTATATGATCATATTTTCTTGACCTATAAGAACTCTAGCAGCTGTATTTTGGACTAATTGTAGCTTGATTATTAAGGATGCAGGACCACCAGCTAGTATTGCATTACACTAATCTAGTCTAGACGTCATGAATGCATGAACTAACTTTACTGCATCAGAAAAAGATAGCATGTTCCAAAGCTTAAAGATGTTTCTGAGTGTGAAAAAGGCCTTTGTCACATATGAAATACATTTAACATATAAAAGTTTTTGTAACATATGAAATGTGTTTTTCTAAAGATAAGTTGCTGTCTAATATAACGTCCAGGTCTTTAACTGTAGAGGATACATTAACAGTACATCCTTCCAAATGCAAATTGTATTCTAAGAGATTCTGTGGACAGGTTTTTGGTCCAATAAATAATACCTCAGTCTTAGCTGAATTTAATAGAAGAAAATTACAGGTCATCCAATATTTTATATCTTTAATACACTGTCAACTTAGATAATTAAGAGAAATCATCTGCTCATGAAATATATAACTGAGTATCATCGGCAGTGGAACAGTGGAAATGAATTCCATGTTTTCTTATAATATTACCAAGTAGCAGCATATATATATATATATATATTGAAAATAGCAGAGGGCCTAACACAGATCCTTGCGGCACTCCATAATTTACTGACGTAATCTTAGATTTTCCTCATTTAAGTAGAGAAAATGGCAACGGTCTGATAGATAAGATCTAAACCACCTTAATGCCTGTCCCTCAATACCAGTGTATTTTTGTAATTGATCTAAGAGTATTTTGTGATCTATAGTGTCGAATGCAGCACTAAGATCAAGTAAAACTAGTATAGCGATATAGCCTTGGTCAGAAGCTAGAAATAAGTTATTTGTAATTTTAATGAGTGCAGTTTATGTCTTATGATGAGGCCTAAATCTAGACAATTGAAAATTTTCAAACATATAATTATTTCGCAAAAAAAGAGCCTAACTGAGTGGACACAACTTTTTCTAGTATTTTAGACATAAATGGAAGATTTGAAATGGGTCTGTAATTTGATAATTCATTTGGATCTAATTGTGATTTCATTATGAGTGGCTTAATAATAATAAAAGATAAAGACGAGAAAATAATATTGAGTATTTAAGCATCAATTACAATAAATTAAATATAAATGGAGCCAAATTAGTTTATACAAATCTCTCATACAGCTCAAGCAAGACCTCTAGAAAGTACTACTTCTCATTCAGTACACAAGGGGGCTACCACAGTACTTTTTTGTGTGTGTGTCTCTGACAAGATCTACCATTTTTACAGTTACTTCTCTGTTCCTGCAACTCAAATGCCTTTGTGCGCCACCTCTCTCTGAGCTTGTATGGAAGCTTAAAAGCAATACTCCTTATATTGGAGACTGTGTCTAGTTACACAGTAAATGTTTTCAATACTATTACAGCAGCTTCTAAGAAACAATGTGAAGGCCTGTTAAGCCTTTGGATCTTCTGGTTATGATTGAACGCCAGGAGAGTGCTTTCTCGATATTAACACATGAAATCCTATATGCATTACCAAAGTGTTCTTTCAATAGCTGCTTTGCCTTTTGGTAACCTTGGTTCGGTGACATGTTTGCAACTTCTTACCAGCTCCTGTGGTAGCCCCTTGTGTACTAAATGAAAAAGTGCAGCCTGTCTTCAAGAATCAAATGTACAAGTGTTAAGTGAAGAGGATAACGTTGAGGACTATAAATTTGTTAATTTAAATATCACTATGTTGTTATATTGTTAATTGTGTTGCTATTCTGAGGATAAGAATGTCTTGCAGTCTGAGTAGGTGCTGTAGAGAGTTCATGAAATGTCTCTTTTGGGCGCACAACTTGTGCGTTTGTTGCACTGGATGGAGTTTTAACCAACATCTTTTACAATGCATTCATGGCATTTTCTTCGACTGCAAGACATTCTTATTCTCAGAATAGCAACACAATTAACAATATAATGTGGAAGATCAGCTTGTAGTCTTTCCTTTGGTAAATCTGCCATCTTTTGCTCTCCAATCTTTCCTCATGCTTGCACACCGCTTGCACACAACACACTTGGCATTTATAATCCAATATTTCTTTCTCAGGTGTGAGAGAACATGGTTTCTGCCAGCATGTCCGAGCTGTTTGTGTATGTGTTGAAGGATAAGTGTGAAGATCTTTTGAAAGTATTATTGGTCGCATGGTTTCCTCAGACATTGCAGACTTGTCCAACCTTCCTCCAACCCTCAAAACTCAATCATCCATCACAGGATCGAGCTTGTACAGGCTGCGATGCATGAGATGCAAAGCTTGCACACCAATGTGCATTGGCTCGTTTTATCAATACTCGAAGATGACAGGCTCCCTAAGTGTGATCCCATCAGTACTGTACGTCTGACTCACGTCGAACGTGACCGTACTGAAGGGGGACTGTAATCCTCGAGTTGCCAGTATTCTGAGAAGCACAGCCACTACCTTTGATAAGCTGGTACGTGTCAGAGCTTTAGTGGAGCGAGACATGGCAGAGAAAAGAGCCTCCTGGAAGCAACGCAATGCTGAGCAAGCAACCAGAAAATGAGGATCAGACAGATCAAGTAAAGGCAAAGTATTAACATGCCAGCATTAACTTTCACTGTACATTCACTTCCAGGCAACTGAAAGGGCTCTTATTGAACTGGCCAACTGTTTGTTACCGATGACCAAGGATGACTAAATCACATTATAAAATAAATGTTCCAAAACAACAATTATTGCCTCCCTTTTGTTAAATGCCTTTTGCAATCTCCTTTGCCAAGATTTCTCCTAAAACGCCTGATGAGTTTGGAGAACACCTGACAAGAGATCAGAGACCATTCCTTCATACAGAATCTCTCCAGACCCTTCAGATTCACAAGTTCATTTTGGTGTTTCTTCTCTTCAGTTCACCCTACTCTTTTTCTATAGGGTTTAGTTAAGGGGACTGGGACGGTCATGGCAGAAGCTTCATTTTGTGCTCAGTTACCAATTTTGTGTTGATTTTGATGTTTGTTTTGGACCGTCTAAAGAGTCTTTCAAATTTGTTGTTCGATAACTTTGCCATATTGAACAGAAGGAGAGGGGGAAAACAGAAGACTATAACAAAAACACTGAACAGGTGTTGGCTCATTTACTTATCCTAATGATACCTAATTAAATAAACATAACACATGGCACAATCTATTGGAACAATTATATGCTAAGCTTAACAATATTCAACTCTGATGTAATTATTCAAATTGTGTATTAATAAAGAGTGAGCACAATACTATGCATCAAAAGTTTGAAATTAAGTTTTTAATTTAATTCAAAAATAAAATCAGTAATATTGTGAAATATTATTGCAATTTAAAAGAACAGTTAACATCCACTTTAAGTAAGAGATATGTTTTAACATTAAAGTGCCATTAAGCTTAATTTGTTATTAAATTATGATTACGTTATTCAATTATACTAGATACTTATACTAATTGTATTGATCATTGAGATAATATTAAAGGTATAGTTATGAAAGAGTTAATAGTGAAATGATATCAATTGTAATGTTATGTTATCAAATGAGAATTTTCTCTTTTCAGTTAACATGTTACTAATTTAGCAATTTCTTTAAAGAACGGATTATAATTTTTTTCTCTTCCTTCCAGCACCCATAAGAATAATAAAAATGTACAAAAAAAATCATTATTATTCCTTAATTTGCACATTTTCAGATGCTTATCGTGCTCTTTGACAGCTGTGCCAATTACACCACTCTATTTGAGTGCCTAGGGTGGGACAGTCCCAGGTACCCATCAGCACCAGAGCAGCTGTTTGGAAACATAAGTAGAATCTGCTACTTCTCATGTTTTCAAAGGCTAATCTACTGAATAATAATAATAATAAAAAAATCTTTCATGCTTTGCTTTGCTCAAGAAAGCAAAGATCATTGAGTCAAGAAAGAGATCAAATCGCAGTATTCCTTTCGGTTCATTTGTTAGACTGGGGCAAATTTTCGTTTCTGGGGCAGCATTCCTGTTGCTTGAAAAGTTTAATATGATATTGTATTTATTTAAAATATTATAACAAGATGTAATACAATAGTTTTTATTTTTTGCAAATGCTTTTTCTATTAACTAAGCAAAGTGGTAATGAACACTGCCTGGATTGTTAGGATTAATGAACACTGTGTAGGCTTCAGTTTGTTAGATTAAAAATAAATTGCACAATCTAAAGAGGGGTTATTTATATGGACGGGCTTCGGGTGGAGATGAGGGATTTGATATTGTGTTTCAGGTGTGTGTGTTCTATTGGTTCTCTGAATGGTTCTACTACCATAAAAAGAGAGAAGGGATTTCTTTGGTCATAGGGGAATACAATATATACTTATGATGCCCGCTCCCTGCAGAGACCCAGTTCTTCCTCCATTCTTCTGGCTGCGTGTGCCTCAGCTCATAGGTGAGATGCTGTTTTCTCTGCTTTTTCCTTTGATTATCCTATTGTTAATGTTGTAATAGCATCTGGGTGAATCTTGACCAAACGCACTGCATCAATTTTTGACATCAACAGATGATTTTGTTGTGGAATTTAAGATTTGAACCAAATTTTGCTATTTGTGATGCATTTGAAAGTTGTTTTGCTGCTTATTTATTTTTGTATTTTTATTTTTGTAAGCATAATTTGAGATAAGTAGTTTGTGCATGATATATTTTTTCAGAACATTTAAGAAAGGTTTGTTTAGACTTGGATTGATTTGTTGGGAAATCAATTATCTGGTTTTATTTGGTCTTATTTGTCATGGGACATTACATCTGTGTTCTTGTTGGGAATATAAAAAACTGCTACTGAAAAATTACTGCACTATTTTGACACACACTTGGTAGATGAAAGATAATGTGTTGATTTGAGATTTGGAAACTCGATTCGTTTTGGCTGTTAGGACTAGAGGGTGATATGCCAATGTTTATCTTGCTGTCAAGACTGAATCTTAAAATAAATAAATATCACTTCAGCTGGTGTGTCTGAAATGAACCTCAGGGATCTCTTTGGTGCTTTAGACAATGATGCTATGGCTTAAATCTGGGGTATTAGCATTGTTCAAATGTAAAGGACTTTACTACATATTTACTCACATTATCACAATGGTACTCATTGTCATACTTTTGACCTGGCATTACAATTTGCATTCTTAAAGTAATCCTGACATAGAAGAATAGACAGTTGATAATTGCTCTGTTTTTAACTAATTATTATATACTATTTGTTTAATCCTATTAGGGACATTTATATAGTAAATATTACATTAAGTTTAATGTTATTTGACACATTTATTTAAACTATAATATAATATACCGTAATTCCTCAAATAAAAACCGGTATTCAAATAAACGCCGGGCCTCTGATAGTGGCCGGGTACGTGGTCAACGCGGACAAATAAAGGCCGGTCTCAAATTAAGGCCGGGGAAAAATTAGTGTACACTCAAAGACGGACGCGTGCTGTGCTTGTCATATATCACAACTACTATTCAGTGTTTTTAACCACGTTTATTTTAGGTTTCAGACATTTAAATAGATAAGATTTATAGCAAAACAATACATTTATGGTTTGTAAAATACACAATGGTGTCTATGGAAGCAGCAATAATCCATTCAAATATATTTGGCGACGTGTTTTATTCATATCAGATACACAGTGTAAGTATAAAGTTTACTCTATTCTTCTCCCAGTTCACCGGCCACTTACTTTCATGCATTTCGGGAGAAACTGAAGAATTCACGCGCTGTGTAACGTACAAATCCAACAGACAGGAATCTCTGAACTGCGGTGCCCATCTCACGTTACAGATCAGGATCAATTATAAAGGGTTTTAAACGACAAAACAAACTCACTTACACTGAATTGAGAGTCAGAATAGAAGATAGTTGATGACATGGTAAGCAAGTTTGTTAATATTTAGAAATAAAAGCGCTACATCTGTCATACAGCGCTATTTTGGCTGTGGTGAACAGTGCCAAGCATGACGCGTCACCATGGAAACTTGGCTGACGGGCGGGCGGGGATCGCGAATTAGAAATAAAGGCCTGCCTCTAATAAAGGCCTGCTTCAAATAAAAGCCGGCTACCATCTGCGGTTCAGGTAAATAAAGGCCCCGGTCTTTATTTGAGGAATTACGGTAATATAATATAATATAATATAATATGTTAATTAGTAAATGGCAGAATTTTCATCCAATTGGAAAAAAAAAATCATTTTATTTCATTGGAAATTAAATTAACCCGTGCCTTTAAATAAATGGAAATTAAACCCGAGAGAAAGGGGTTTACGTGGAAAACGTTGATGCCATGGTTTGAGTCATTATGTTAGATCAGTTGCAGACGATTGAGAGGGAAGGAATGGAGGTGGGGTCAAGATTTTGATTATCACCCAGTAACAGGCTTAGCACAGAAGATCTCAGGAGATGGAAAACTTATACCTTCTGCCCAAAAATAGCAGATGATTCACTCTGGACCAGAAGACTCCATCATTGCCTTATTTGAACATAATGATTATATTATAAAAGTCAGGGTTATGTTTAATTAAGTCTGCTTAGTTTCATTGTGTTTTGGTTTAGTTTTGTCTGTGTTCCTGGTAATTAGTTTCCATAGTTCCTCATTAGTTCCTCATCTGTTCTTAGTTCTGTTGATTAATCTGTCTTTAAACCCTTAGTTTCCTCTGTTCATTGTTCTGTGTTGTTTGTGTTGAAGTGGTTGTGTCCTATGTGTTTTGTTCCTGTATACCCCTGCATGTTTTCCAAGTAAAGTCTTTATTGCATGACTGTGTCATGTGAATATTACAGCCACCTAAATCGTTACAGATCAAGGAATCGAAAGATAATGTACGGTGTTTCTATAAATGCACTTACCAGAAGTCTACCTGCTCTGTTTAGAGCAGGAAGAGCATACCTTTGAGGACCACACAATGACATTTTTAAACCTGCCGTAGCTCAACCACTACCCGGATAGCTCGCTTTGCAATTTCTATTACACCAGCCTCAGCGAGCGATCCAAGAAAGCCAGTGCTCCGGCCCTGCAGGATCCCTTTTGTCCCTCGGCTCCCCTTCTGTTGACTACACTCTGCTTTGTGGGTTTGCCTTGGGTCTTCAGGTCTCTAGCTCCCCATGGCTCTGCCTCCAGCCGCCGAGCCCATCATTCCACTTCAGCTTGTCAGCTCCACCTTAGCTCCTCCCTCCCACGGCTCCACCTGGGGCTGTTGTCCCTCTGGTTCGGCCTTGGACAGTCGTCGCTTTGCCTGCGCCACGGCCTTCAGCTACACTTCGTCACTCCAACCCTTCGGGTCCGTCAGGCTCCACCTTCCCTCTGGCTCCGCATCGGTCCTCAGTCCCATCGGCTCTGACTCAGTCCTCTGGCACCGTGGCTCCGCCTCGGACACTCGTCGATGCGGCTTTGCCTCCAAATCGATCAGTGTTGCTTAGTCTCATATGCTTTTCGGCTCCACCTGGATCTCCACTTCCATCGGTTCCATTTCAGTCTGTCTTCCCCCTGGGTTCGCCTGCCAAGTATCAACCATGGCTCCTCCTTCCCTCGGCTCCACCATGGGCCTTCATCCTGGCTGTGTTCTGGGTCTCTACTTGGCTCTTCCTGTTCTAGTCTCCTTCCTGGCTCCTCCGTCATCTTCCCTAGTTTATCCCGCTGTTATCTCCTCCTGTTTCCTGTTTTCTGCTTCCAGAGCCTCTGCCTTCCCTCCTCACTTGGGACCAAATTACTAAACAGGGAAAATTAGCATGAGAGCGCAATAAACACAAAATGCTAGGAGTGGAAAGGTCTATGCGTGACACACTGACGACTTGCAAATTAAAGAACACAGACGCAGCCGGATCATGTCCATAATGACCAACGCAGTCTACCTGTTAGCATCTGGTTTAAGACTAGCTTTTTTTGGGCAGTAAATAATGGCGCAAACACCAGTAAAGCTGTTAGTACATTGGGCCCTGTTATTGCGGGGTGGGGGGTGTAATGTCAGGGTCTGTTTATTTCATTGTGTTTTGATTTCATTTTCCCTGTTCGTGTTTTGCCTGTGTTCCTGGTCATTATTAGTTTCCATAGCTACTCATTAGTTCCTCACCTGATCTTAGGCCTTGTGTCCACCAAAGCGTTCACCAGTGCTCTTCTTAAAATGCCTTACTGTGAGCGCTTGAGAATGTTTTGGCGGTGCAACATTTTTTTCCAGTTGAGATGTTACAGTATATGTGCTATGTTATTGAATATCCGTGGAGCTATTCTGTAGCTAGTATCTGATTGCTCAAAAATAGTTTGTTTCTGAATTTAAAAATGTCGACACAATGTAAAATATTTGCTCTGGCACTCTCTTTTGGATAAAGAGATGTGCTTGTTTTTGTGGTTTGTTATTGTTATACACGCAGAATGTGACGGTTGATTGTGTGGCTGTGTGACCCCTTGTCCTGCCCCCCTCCACTGTGATTGGACGGCTGGTAAAAAGTGACATCTGCGTTCAGCACTGCGTTTTACCCAAACTTAAACATTGTTGAAATCTTGGTGACTGGCAAAAACGCAGATCACTCAGTTCTCAGAGTGAAATAGATGCTCAGCACCTTGTCACACTGCTACCGTTTTAAAAATGCGCTGCTCCATTGAAAACAATTCGAAAAATAGTAGTCTCAGGAAAAATGCTTTGGTGGACACACGGCCTAAGTTCTGTTGATTACTCTGTGTAACAAGGTTCGTTAATTAGGTAATAATTTAACAAAACAAAAGTAAAGCTGCTGCCCCTCTCGGACAACTGTCGCTATAAAAACATAAAATTCCAGGCCTGGTCCTCGGTCCTATCGTCCCGGAGCTCCTCCTTGAGACATGAGGCTGATGTGATGCTCCTCGCTCCATTCCCACGGCTCTCAGCCCACCCTGCTTGCCACACTCTGTCTGTGTATTTAAACGCTTAGTGTCCTCTGTTCATTGTTCCATGTCATTCGTGTTGTGTTGAAGTGGTTGTGTCCTATGAGTTTTGTTCCTGTATTAGCATGCTGTTTGCCAAATTAAGACTTTTGTTATTGCATTTTCTGAAGCGTTATATTATATTATATTATTTTAAACAATCTTATTAAATTGAATGAATCAATAATTGAATAAATGATGAGAAAATAATAAAATGTGCATACAAGCTTAAACACTAGCAAAGCACATTTTAAATAGTCCATGCAGTCTTTTTTCCTGGGTGATAAAACTATATTCATTGTTGCTTTTATTGCATACTGTAATTTATACCAGTGCTTTGCATTAATTGTAAATTTTATATTATCTCACAGGGGGCAAAAAGTAAAATTCAGCCAAGATGTCGGAGTAAGTAAATATTTTGAATTCCCCTTTTTAGATTATCATAATCTTCCTCAATTAACAGAAATTTGTTGCTGTAGTGGTATATTTTTATGTTGTGTATGTTGAATATAAAATAATAATATAAAAAAGAGTCTTGTAGTTATTAGTTACTGCTTTACACAATGTATATGATTGATCTCAAAATTTCAAAACACCTCAGGAAAAAGATGTCCTCGAGTCGCAAGCATCATCTAAAGGTACAGTATCATTTAAAATAGAACCTATTTTTTTTCATCGACCATTAATGATTAATAATGACACCCTGCCTCTCTGTGTCCCAGAGCTTGATGCTTGCTATCGCTAAAGGTTTACTGGAACAGGAGGTAAAGGACATAGAGGTGGAGAGGCAGAGATACATGTCAGAAACCTGCCAGCCTCTGTCTCTACCTGGATCCATGCAGGCATTACAGGTATAATATAATAAGTTCCCATAAATAATAAATAAATATGTGCTTGAACCTTAGAGGACATATAATGTAAGGGGATACAATAAAATAAATACTCTTTGTCCTCATTGTTTATAGGACTTGTGCAGGGAGCTTCACCACAAAATTGATGTCACCGACGAGGAGAGATATGACCTGGAAATGAAAGTCAATAAGAGTGCAAAGGAGGTAAGATGTCATCTAAATTATATTACAATCCAATTTGTGTTTTATCTTGTAGTTTCTATATTGGTAACCCTCACTGACTGATTGTAGATCGAGGACCTGAATATCAAAGTTATTGACCTGAAGGGCAAGTTTAAGAAACCCGTGCTGAGGAAAGTGCGCATGTCTGCCGATCAGATGCTTGGGGCTCTTCTGGGCTCCAAACACAAGGTGTCTCTGGATCTGAGAGCCAACCTGAAACAAGTCAAGAAGGAGGTCAAAGAAGAGGTGAGCGTTTAAAGTGCATTCTTCTCCTTTCCCCGCAGTTCATGTTACTGTTTGTCTAAAAGAGTTTAGAACCTTAAAAATTGTAAAATATTCTGATCTCAAATCCTAAGTATATTGGCTCACTGACTAAATCTTATTTTTATTTACTCATACTAGGATAAGGAACTGCGTGATGTTGGAGACTGGCGTAAGAATATTGAAGACAAGTCTGGCATGGATGGCAGGAAGAAGATGTTTGAAACTGAGGCTTAAATTTAGTTTTAGTTTTTTGAAGTTCAATGTGCTGCTCAAACATAATTGGACGTGTCTTTAATGTACGAGAAACTGTACTTTAAACACATTCATTTAAATTTGCTATTGTGGGAAAGTAAATGTGATCACTTAGTTTTCTGTTCAATATTGGACCTGAAATGTGCATTCTTAACCATGTATCAATGTCTTACACAATTATTAAAACATTTAAGCAGGAATGATGTTCTGTGTTCATTCTAATGCATAAACCACTTTTGTAACCAGTTTTTTTAAATACTATTTCTTCACCAATCTGTGGAACAAGTAAGTATTTATTATCAGTTTGTATTATTGGTTTATGAGTAAATCAAAGTTTATAACATTTTTATTATGATTAAATATAACAGGTAACAGTGACGCCTTCCTGGCACCTGTGAGAAGCAGCTGTCCGGAAACATAAGGTAACTCACATTATCAAATGTATTCTATTCTATTTATGGATGTATGGACGTATAAATATATATATATCTATAGATAGATAGATAGATAGATAGATAGATAGATAGATAGATAGATAGATGATACTAGACAGATAGATAGATAGAAAGAAAAAATGGATATAAATGATTGTGAAGTCATTGTGATGATTAAAAGTCATTCTTAGAATAAAAGAATAACTATCTTGAAGGACAGGATATTTATACTGAAGGCGAAGCGAAGGAGGGATAGTGCCGTATTTCATGACCTTGACAGCTCATTGGTTTGGTGGGTAATCCACTTCCATAAAGAGAAACCATGGATTTGCAGAGAGATCAGAGAATGCAATATATATCTTCTTAGCACGTCTGGTGCCTGTGTCTCGGTTTGACAGCCATCTGTCCCTAGAAGACGTTCCTCTGTTCTTCAAGAAGGGTGAGAGCAGTTCCCTCGGTTCATTGACTATTGTAAATACCATTTTCTTTGTAGATATTTGTTAGAAGTTGTAAAATGTAGTTTGTGGGATTGATGATCTAGGTGATGGAGAAGGTTGTCATGGGATTGGTTCTTTTTAATTTTCAATGTTAATAAGGCCTCTGCAAAGAACATATATGTACTGTATAGATTTTTTGTTGTACTGTTGTTTGGATAGTTTTGTAGCTATTGTGCATTTAAACCAAGTTGATTTGTGAATTATTTGTGAAAATATCTTCAAATAGTCGTCACAACATTGTATGATCCTTATTGGTGATTTTAACTCGTGTAAAGTTTCTGTTTTTTGATCTCAACTGAAGTCTTTCCTTCTGGAAACAATGCTAAAAAGAAGAGAAATCGTTTTGAATGGTGATCTGAAGGGGGAAGTCAGGTTTGATATACTGCCCGCTGATGTCAGTTTACTGCCAATTGAAAGTGAACACCGACATGAGCATAAATTTGAGACTGATCCTTAAGTCTTACTCCACCTGTCAACACTTTCTCATGGTCCTCCTTAACAACAACTGATTTACGATGCTGTCTTCGTATAAATGTTTTATTCTGAAAGACAATGCTGTCTATTCACAAAGACCTTCTAGTTATTCTTATACATATTGTGTAATGGTGTGAAATGCTTTATCCATCTGGAAGCTCTGCATATATTTCTTCAGAGAACTGATTTGTCTTGACTTTTAAGAGTTCTTAAGTTGCTCTTTTACCAAATCCTCACAAAAGAAGGCATTTAGACTACATGATCTATTCTGCCATATGCTTTTGCAGAATGTGTCCTCATTCACCTTATGGCTACTTAGAATAGTCCTTCTTCGAATAGACGTACAGTATGCGACCTGACTGTTGTCTTCACAGCTTTCTAAGTATGTCATTGAAGCATTAAGAGTCCATTTAAGTGTACTAAATTAGTCAATCAGTTTGTCATCGGTTAGCCAGTTAGTCCCGTCTGTCTCTCAGAGGAGGAGTATATTAAGAAAGACATTTGAGACAGTTGTTTAGCTGGGAATAAAGGAGAGCTGTGTTGTCATATCTTTGACATCCCAGAGATGCTCTTGAGTATGGGGCTGTGTTTGCAGCTGATGTACTGGCCTTGAGATCATATTGCAGTGACCTCCTAGAGAAAATCCTCTCGGATGAGTCAAATAGGCTTTGGGACCATGTGGTGACATTAAGGGTAATGCAAAAAAGCTTACAAGATCAGAATGTCTATGGCTGGGTTTCTCAAACCTGGCTCTGGAGGGTCAAACCCTGATCAAACTCAATGACATGTAACTCTGAAGACATTGATTATCTTGTTCAGGTGTCTTTGATTAAGACTGGAGATAAACTCTGCAGGGCAGTGGCTCTCCAGGGCCGGATTTGAGGAACCCTGGTCAATGAATTGGGTGCCATTGTGTCCGCCTGCAGTGGTTGCCAAAAGGTTGTAGGTTCAAACTCTGCTAGGAATAAGCCTTGGGCTTTACTGAATCCTTAACCTGAAGTTGTTGGACAGATTGGTGTTGGTTGGGGCGGGGGTGATGCTTTAATTTATCAGTGCTGTCGACAGTTTAAATTTTTCATCACTGCTGCTCCACCATGACAGTAGAAGACAGTTTGTACTAATGCATGTAATAGAGCCCTTTGTGGCAATGTTGAAACTAAAGGATGCTTGCGTACCTAGAAGCATTTGTGTTCTCATACTTGCATAAAGTGTATTATTTGGCCTCTTTCTCATTTCATGCATTTCTCTTTTCTCTTCCTGTCAAAAAGTTGGTAAAGAACACTCTCCAAAATGTCTGAGTAAGTATACAATCCATTCACTATTTTGAAGAATATACCAGTGAAGGAGTTCTTTGCCATGAAAATGCAACGTTTCTCTGGGGAAGTTTTTCGGAGGAACGCAAAAGATAAACCCTCCCATAGTAAAGAATGCAAATATTTTATGTTTTGAATGGCTAAAATTCTATCAATGTAAAAAATGGGAGATTCTTCAAATTCTAATCTTACATTTCTTAAAAAGAATCTAAGGGGCCCACCTAAAGGCTGGAACGCACTACGTTACTTTTGCACAGGTTTTCGGCTTAATTTGCAGTCTGGATGAGACTGTCCTAGTTAAAGGAACGTGCCAACTTTTTGGGACTTTAGCTTATTCGCCGTATCCCCCTGAGTTAGATAAGTCCATACATACCCTTTTCATCTCTGTGCGTGCTGTAACTCTGTCTGACCACCCACCGGTAGCCAATAGCTTAGCACAAAGACTGGATGTAAATGGCTTCAGCTAGCATACTGCTCCCAATAAGTGACAAAATAACGCCAACATTTTCCTATTTATATGTTGTGATTTGTATAGTCACAGTGTGTACAAATAACAAGGTCATACTAGACACAGGCATCTTTTAACCGTATACATATTGGGAATACTCTCAGAAGGCGAAGCACTACTTGGGCGGAGTGATTAGAGCAACACTCTGAGCGAACTCTCTGCTCCTCACCACCAGGCTTCCCAGTATGTATACAGTTAAAAGATGTCTGTGTCTCATATGACCTTGTTATTTGTACACACTGGCCCTCATTTATCATTCTTGCGTAGAAACGGGCGTATATGTTGGCGTAAGATTATGCTTACACTCCTCTCACCGCCTGATGTATGAAGCTGTGCGTACCTTTGAAATCTAGGTGTACGCAATAGGCTATATGCACGCATAAGTTCCGCATTTGACGCAAGGACCCTCTTCCGTTTCCGGTTGGGGAGATTAAAGCGGAGGAGAACTGAGGAAAACGGGATTATGGCAGAGTCTTCAAAATGTACTGTCCTCCCGTCTTTGAAACGAAACTTTCATATGTTTAGATGTAATTTTATATATAGTTATGTTTATTTCATATAATTTTAAAAAGAAGCATAAACACAACGAGGGGTGTCTGTTTTGTCTGTTTTTGTGACTAACGTTTCTTTAGTATAACCATGGAGTATAAAATTCAACATAAATTCTTGGTATTGCATTGGACGATCGGCGGAAGTTATCGAGCATCCTTAACCCTTCACCGGAAATACCGCCGTGCATAGAGCCCATACCTGTCCTTGATAAATGCTGCGGCTGAAAACAATCGTCATTAGAATAACACGCCTCTAAATATTCATGTCTCCGCTTCCCCACGCCCTCATTTTACGCCATGGACACACGGAAGACGGCAAAGAAGAGAAACTTCTCCGACTCGGAGATCAAATGACCTATCACAATGCATTATTTTACAGCACGTGTTTTGAAACAATTAGCATTTAATATCGTATCACGTACAATAGTGACGATGATGTGATGTGGAGTACCATTCATTCACATTAATAATTGCATGTCCATTTGTAATATTCTTGTTCTTATTATTATTCGTGTTCGCATTTATGAGGAAAAACAATGATACGGACGTGAGCGCTCTGAAAGCGCTACTTTTTTTACACTGGAGTTTATAATTAGCCTACTATGTTGTTGCCGTTGTTGTTTTTTGTTGTTTTTTTTGTCATATGTTTTAGTTTGTCAGTGCGTTTTGTGGTGTTAGGAATTGTTTTTCTGCACATTTCCGCACTAACTCAAACGTGCGTACACCACCTCCTGAGCTGGCGTGGGATTTGAGCGTGCCGTACGCCAACGTCTATATTGATAAATCTCAAAGTCACGTGTACGCTCGAAATTTGGTGTACGCACTTTTCATAAATGAGGGCCACTGTGACTATACAAATCACAACATATAAATAGGAAAATGTTGGCGTTATTTTGTCACTTATTGGGAGCAGTATGCTAGCTGTGCCATTTACTTCCATTCTTTGTGCTAAGCTAGGCTAGCGGTGGGTGCGTCAGACAGAGTTACGGCACGCACAGAGATGAAAAGGGTATGTATGTACTTATCTAACTCTGGGGGATACGGTGAATAAGCTAAAGTCACAAAAAGCCGGCGTGTTCCTCTAATGAAAGTCTGCATATATTGGGAAGTAAAAGTTGACAGATCTCAAAGAAAATCTCATAGTGTATGATGGGAGTGGAAAGATCTGCACATGATCTACTGACGATGCGCAAATTAAAGAACACAGACGCAGCCGGATCATTTTCATAATGACTAACATACTCCACCAAGAGCAGCTCAAAGTAGCTTCTGGTTTAAGACATGATTTTTTAGGCGTTAAATAATGACGCAAATACTAGTAGATTGACTAGCGCAGTAAATCACCTTGCATGATTCTTTTAAATACTGTCCTCCCAGCGTCTGAAAGGGAAACTCCTACAAAAGGCATATGCAATAAGGTCAGCCACAAAAATAACCCTGTTGTGTACCTAACGTGGTCTTTTTCGTACATTTTTCACTACGTGTTTTTAGTAAATCCTGATGGTAGTTAAAGCCAAAAGAGGGTTTGCGTTGGCGGAAGCTGTTAGTAAATCTGGCCCATATTGTCATGCATCTCCTAAAATGTTTTAGTGGTAGTGTGTGATTCTAAGTCGTTTAGTATATAATGCTTTTTTTCTCTGTAACCATTTACAAAATCAGCAAGTGAATGATGCCTAGTATTTTAAGATCTGTTCAGATTTTAAAAGTCATCTAGTGGATTCCAGCCTTAAAGGGTACCTATTATGGCTTTTAAAATGTTCCTAATATTGTTCTGGGAGTCCCCAACAACAGTTTTACATGCATACAATGACAAAAAACACTTTTGTTGTCTTATAATATGCATTTATTTTTAGCTGATTTGCTCACCGACTCCCTAATGATTCGTTTTTCAACTCATTTTTCAAACCCCTCCTTTGCAGTAACGATTCATATCAGCGACTCAGAGTCGACTCTTACTTTTGAGAGACAATAACTTTGTATACGGTGAACTTTCATGTTTAAAAATTTGCAGGATGTTTTTGTTCACTTTAGATCTATGTTACACACTACATGAAGGGCAATTTTCAAAAATTTTGAAAAAAGGTGATATAACAGATGTATTTTATTTATTATCATTGGTACAATTATTAAAATGGTAGAATTTGTTATAAGGATAAAACTGTACGTTGAAAATGTTGTTTTTGTTACACGGCGCCGCCATGTTGAATTTCAACATTCGGCTACGTCACTGGCATGGTTGGCTACTCCATTGCCAACCAAATATGCGCGCACGGCAGAGAGGGAGAGAGCAAAAGACCTTGCGTGTGTGTGCAAATGTGTGTGTGTGCCTCATGAAACGCATGTTAAGACAGCCCCCAACCCAACAAAAAGAGATACCTCCCTGAAATGACTTCTTGCAGGTTGGGATGTCTGCAGGCTGGATGTAACATCACATGTACATTCACACGTACATAGCGTTCAACAAAACGGAGACTGACACACTCGGCATTTATTGAAATGGAGCCACTAAACCAAGCTAGATACGAAACATCCAACCTAGGGAAAGGGCTAGCAGCAAAACACGTTGGAAGAACTTTTGTCAAACTCCATAATCTAGCCATCACTCCGACCATATTAAACTGTATAAATAAATGACTCCGACGATATCACAGATCGATAATAATGCATTTACTAGCTGCTAACTAAACCACAGCAGGTCTATAAATGTCCCTCTCTACTCACCCTCAAGCTAGCTGATGTTCATCGTCTCAGGGCACATTGTTGATGCAGAGTGAGTTCAACTCGCAGAAATATCTGCCAGTTCTATAGTAAGAGGTTTCTGTGCAGTATCCGTCCGTGCAGTATTTTGTTTTAACATTTTGCGTGCAACTAACTTAACAAGCGATCCCATTGGATGAATTCGTCCAATCATCAATCATTTTCCATTTATCTGCCTCGATTTTCTAAAACGCACAGGACCTCAACCATGTTTTTGTATTTTCTCTAAATGCACACAACATATATAAGCAGTCTCTATTTCCTAAAATGCATAAACTGATCATCCATTTGGTGGTGGTAGTCAGAAACTACTGGACTGTCCCTCACAGGTTCAAATGCGTAACCCATGCCGTTAAAAGTGCTCATTTTTGTCTGTGTATATAGGACCTGCAGCTGTTGCCTATGCACCTTCGCGTGTCCTACCATGCCAGTGACGTCATCGAAACTGCCAGCGTTCTTACTAACAAGTGCAATTTTTCTTTTGCTTAAAAAAATCTATATTGATATTTTTAATAAAAATGTTTTAGTGTAATTTACTTTTAATTGTCATAAACAACACGTTATCAACGTCGATTTTTTTCGTCGAAAAAAAGCAGCAAAATTCCTTGCAACAGTTAAACATGTCGGTCTAATGCATGTTTCGAGAAACAATTAAGGCATTCTGTGAACTAAGGCTGACATAACAAAAAAGTTTAAAAAAGGGTCTGTTTTGCTGCTGAATTAGTAGCAACATTTTTAGAACTTATGGATCATGGTTTAGAACAAACTGTAATTAGAAAGCTGAGGGAATAACAATGCTGTGCTTTTCTGCAAGCATGGTAAATATTGTGTCTATGTAAATGAAGTACAAATTAAACAATGGCACAATACAGAGGTGAATGTCCTAATGTAAAATATGTCCCTATTTCTCCTCTTTATTAGGAAACGAATGTCTAGTAGTAAAAAACACAGCCTGAAGGTAAGAGCTCCTGTTTTATTAGTTAATTTTAAGTATACTAGTTTTCTCAATGAATCACATTTTCTTGTAGAGCGCGATGCTCGTGGTTGCAAAAGACTTACTGGAAGCAGAGAACATCGAGAAGAAGGAGGAGAGGAAGAGATACATGGAAGAACATTGTCCTCCTTTTTCATGTCCAAGCTCCAAAGACGAACTACAGGTCCAATCCGGTTATTATTACTTCTAGAAGGTTTTTGGGAAGTTCAAAGCTTTAGCGTGATTTTTTTCTTTCAACAGGAGCTCTGCAAAGAGTTACATGAAAAAATCAATGTTATTGATGAGGAGAGATATATTCTTGAGCACAAAGCCATCATGGTCGTTAATGAGGTAAGATGTTTCTTGTGCATCTCTTTCTATGTGGTCCATCACCGAGGTGGTCAGCGAGATTATTTGTGTGTTTTAGGTCAAAGACTTAAATATCAAGATCATTGACCTGAAGGGCAAGTTCAAGAAGCCTCCTTTGAAGAAAGTGCGCATGTCTGCTGACGCTATGCTTCAGGCTCTGCTGGGCTCCAAACACAAGGTCTCCATGGATCTGAGAGCCAACCTGAAACAAGTCAAGAAGGAGGTCAAAAAGGAGGGTGACTACAAAAGATGATCACATTTTCATTTTTAGGTGATCAGACAACTTCCATGTCCCTGAACCCCCCCCTTTTTTACAGGATAAAGAACTGCGTGATGTTGGAGACTGGCGTAAGAACATTGAGGATAAGGCTGGTATGGGCGGCAGGAAGAAGATGTTTGAAACTGAATCTTGAAGACGATTATGAGTGATCCGCTATGATCATTTCCTGACTTCGATCTGAATAAAATGTACTACTTAAAGATTCTGTAGGAACGGTTTAATTTATAGTCCATAGAAATACCACAGATTGACTGTTTGCCAAAATCCTAACTTTTCTAAATAAACAACCCAACTGCAATAATTGTTGCTCTCTGCTTTATTTTCTTTAATTTTCTTTTCTTTTTTTTATAATTTAACTATCAGTGTAATCTTGAATTTGTTTAATTAACACCCTCTTTA
This sequence comes from Chrosomus eos, assembly GCA_036326025.1. Taxonomy (NCBI): domain Eukaryota; kingdom Metazoa; phylum Chordata; class Actinopteri; order Cypriniformes; family Leuciscidae; genus Chrosomus; species Chrosomus eos. Next base: position 14,539,503 of record CM070842.1, read on the forward strand.
CGTTTTATTAGACAAGACTTTCTATGCTTTAACGCAAATTAAACATCTTTGAATGTTGTTAAAAAGATAATTGTATTTACTAAATGTAAAGGCCACCTCAGTTTCAGTTGACCAAGGCCTCATATTTTTCGTCAAACCACCTGATACCAGTTTTACTGGTATTTATCTCATAAAGTCCCACCCAACATTTTTTTTTTTTTACGAAAGTAAAAGGGGTAGCAATAAGGTTTAATTTTGATTTTACACACAGAACTGTTTCTAAACTGTAATTCAATATAATTAACTCCAATTCTAAACCAACTGCTGCTTGTTGTTTTATCAAGGTAAGATTCCTTCCTTTTTAAATAAATAAATGCAAACTTCTGTCATGAAACTCTATATGGCACAGGATGATCGGTCCTTAACTCAATCTGCTTGCAATCACATCATTCTCTATAAGGCACAGCTGATTGGTTCCTGCTGTATCAGTAGCCAATGAGCTTGCATACTCAACTTTCAAATACTTGCTTAGCATTTGCCTTAACCGTGCAGCGTGCTTTCAGAAACCCTCCACCTTCCCCAGCTCCACCTGCATAGATCTGCGACAGGTAATTTATGTACGTTATATTGTACAGCAGCAGCATGTCTTACTTGCTCACAGAAATGTGTGGTGTGTGTAGTGGCAAGTCTCGTACTTGCTCTGCAGCAGCAGCAACAAGAACAATAACCTACAGCATCAGCAATAACAGCAGTGTAGCAGATATTTTCTGCCAAGACAAAACACATTAACAGTCATACACATTACCATGCCATACACTCAGAGAGTTGTCATGACAGAACTTTGTTAATATCAAGTGTGAGGGTAAAATATAATTATAATATTTTATAATTCTTGCAGAATGTCAGATGGTCTGTATATGTCTTGATGGATCATCGGGTGAGTAATGTCAAGACCCACACAAAGCATTATTAATTTAACAAGTGAATGTTGGCAATACTAGCAGTGGTGAAAATTCTATTAAATTCTATTAATTCTAAATAAAAAGAACATATTTAAAGGCTAGGTTATTTTTAAGAAGGGATCATTGAAGATATTTGTGGTGTGAATTTCAGATGTGTGCTCTGATCCACTGGTCTTAGCAACCCAGCAGTTCCTTAAAGAGAAATCAGAGGTTTTGCTGGCAAAGAATGCCATTAAAAACCCTCATTGCCTGTTAACCGCACGTGTGAATCCAGCCTTCTTCTTTGGGTGAGCACCTCTTAGTTGACTCCCCTGAATCTTACTTTGGATCTGAAGGATTTAACATGCTCCTTTACTGGATCTAATGCCAAACACCCGCTTTCTGGATCTTGCTAATCTATTTAACACTACTGTATTGAGAAGAGCAAAAATTCACCATGAAATCTGAGCAGGATTATTTAGGAACCGCCAAGTGGTGTTTGTCTACTGGAGTAATAAATGTATGGTAGGCCTATGATGATACAGATACTAATTCTGCGATAATAAAAGTCATTTATTATTGCCTTTGTAAATGTCATGCAAATGTGTGTTTGTTTTTAGATTTTACTGGATGTGATTGTGAACTTAAATTGTGAAGCATTACTTAACATACTATTGTGGCAATTACTTTTAGTCAAGTCTAAAACGATTTTTCATAATTATGAATTGAATGAGCTATTAATAAACGCGTGTCCTGGTTCAGTGTAGTGTTGCTAGATGCCTTATGTCTTAAATCAAATCCTCTTGAGAGGAGCCTATTTGGGATATGATTTCACTTGGTTTGCATTTGCTCAAAAATGTTGTACATAAAGTTTGTAACAAAATGTACAACGAAAAAGGGATAAATTATGTGTTTTTTGTCAAAAATATGTATTGTTTACCCTGGCCTGCACTATTATGTGTTTTTGTCCAGGATCTTAAGCCATGTACGACTAAACCATGCATTAATTATGAAACACACTGATATGAAGACTAAAATATTTTAGTTTTTCAACCATACCATATACATATTAGATATACAAATCCTCTAGTTTTCATACAATTTTATTTCTTAAGCGTTCTTTATGGTGGTCATTAGTTTATTATTAGTAATGTTATTAGTATATGTATTTCAATGGTTATATCAATATCGATTTAAAATGGCAGTATTGGTTACAAGTCATGGGGGTCAAAATAAATCCAAGACAAAAGGTTTGAAATAGATGTCTGTCCCTGATTTATAGGAAAAATTCTCTAAATTCTCTAAAAAAATTTAAATAAATCTTAAACTTTTACTAAATGTATACATTTCACTAAAATTGTTAATAAAAAAGAAAAATGACCAGCAGTAATTTGTATTGGACATCACTTAATCACTTTAATTATCAATTAAAGGTAATTCATTTAGTATGACTGTTACTGTCAAGTATAGACTATAACATAACGTCCTGCAAGCAAATGGAATTAAATATAGAAACAACAATTTTTATTTTGTTTTAATTTACCTGTTAAGCTAAATGGGTAACAATACACTTTTTTTCTGGTTTAAAATTAAAATTTATATTAAAGCCCCAAACTTATAAGTAAGTTGAAACCCAATACTTACATTAAGTGTAATTCGGCAATAACATTTTTTAAAAATATCCTGTCGTCACTGGTGCGCAATGAACTCAGGGGTACGCAATGCAGCGAAGGATCCATTTATTGCATTCTTCATTTCATTAAAAACAAAAAGGACGCATTTTAAGGAGCCTTTGAAATTGGAACAGCCTTGGTCACGCCGCAGTGGATGCATCCTTTGAATTGGGACGCAGCAAGGGAGTGTTTGGTAACCTGTCTGGAAAGCAAGAAAACAAAACTTGTGCAAATATCAACGAAACTCCTACCTTACGCTTGGAGGATTGGTTTGGGTGTTTTAACCTAACCTTTACCCTGGTTCAAGACAAGGCTTAAGACTAGTCCCAGACTAAAATTTATGTTTGAGCTGTTTTAACTGAAAGTAACTTGCACTGACATATCTAAAAATGTCAGTGCAATTGTTTTGTATCAAGATGCACATCAGTTGTATCTTTTTCTATGGCAAATTTGAAAAAAGCTAATTAAATGCCCTTATTGCACTTAAGCCTAATCCTGGTTTAATCTAAACCCTGTCTGTGAAACCAGGCTTTTTTTAACATAACCTTTGATTCTTCTTTTCAGGGATTAAGGATGAATTTAATCAGGAAGAGAGCTGGATGGAGAGTTCTAGAAGTCTCTAGCGATATCTAGTGGTCATGGTGGGAACTGCAGGTAATCTGCATCTTCAAACAGTAACCGGATTTACATGACCGTGTGTTTTTATGCATAATTGTACATAACATGCACAATAACTGTACATAACATGCAATTTATAAAACATGATACTGACTGCTATTTTTCAATCAATGTGATACTGTAGCCTATGTACTCTTCTCAGTGATAAATGTGCAAATTTTAGTATTCTTGTTGTTGCATAATGCTGCTTAGTCTGCCTCATTACATTATCTGTTAAATTACGTCAGTGGAGTCAGTGTCAGTGAAGTAAATACTGAATGGTTAGTTAATTTTTTTTTATTTCAAGCATGTGTACAAAAATTGGTTTGGTAAACAGGAGGTTGATGTTACTTTCGTTTTATGTATCACACTGTAAATGGAATGTTACGTCAAATTTCACCATAATTTTTTCACTTGTTGATTTGACACTTTTGCTTGTGGAGAATTGTCTTGGACTTTATACTGCCATCTGCTGATGTGGACAGTTTTAGTCTTGTGTTGCAAGACCTTCAGTCTCATGGCTCCATTGGCCAAGGACCACCCATGAGACCACCTCACTGACTTCTGACCAATCCCAAACTTCTGGCCAAAACTCACAGACCAATCCCAGTTTGTTTTGTTCAGCGTCATGTTAAGGGGCGTGACAATGTAAAGTCAATATCCCTACAATAACAGACTGGAGTGTAAAACTCTTGGACATCTTTTATAGAGTCTATGCCACAAACTTTTCATACTTTTGATAATCCAGCATTTAGTTGATCCTGATAAGGGGTCATTGTCACAGTTGTAAACATGGCGGCTTTCTTCTTCCATGAGGGGGTTTGGCCTTTGGCATCACAATGGCTTTGTTTCCAGACAGACCATTTAAGATCGCGACACAGATTTCTCCTTAAAATCCTGTAGAAATTAGAATTCAACCAATAAGATGGTGACTTCAAATCTCCCAAAGTGTTTCACATTTTGTGTGCCTTATGCATCAGACGTTCGTTCAAGGCAAGGCAATGCAAGTTTGCTTGAGTTTGTTGCCATTATTAATTTATTCCTCAACCAAAAATGTCTGAAAACAGGGGAATTATCAAGATAAAGGGAGTAGTATTCAGCTGGTCATGTGATCTCAACATGGCAGCCTCCATGAGAGGGCGACCTGCCCCATGCAGAATAAAGCAGACACTTACATGACTGTAGTCTTTATCTCCTGTAATTAAACATCATATTAGACATTAAATATGTAAAACTTTTTTTTTTTTTTACAGTTATGTGCTGTCTTTGCCTCGGCTTCCATTTGATTCAGTTATTGTTACTTTTACAGAGCTAATGATGGTCAGCTAATGAGGAGAAATTCATCATTGGAACTGGTCCAAATTAACCGCGTTTCCTCCTCTGTTGAATGTGAAGTTCTGTAAGAACAGTTCAGTAAGAAAGAAGTTCTTTTAGACAGTCACAATCGGCGTTACGTCGACGTGCCGACGTAATTGGGATCAATTGGGTTCCCTGGCATCAGCCAATAAGGTGTTTGCCTCTCGTGTTTGGGCATTCAACACGCTAAGGCTGCTTTTGTGAATAGCTCATGTTCTTACTGCGGGAACATGACTATTGCGGTGTTGAGATCAAGACTACCTCAAGGGAGGTGCAGTCCCGTCACCTATGTCTAAATCTAGTGTCTATTGCTACTTCGGTGCTTAGCCAGGGTGACCTGAGAATCACCGTGAGGGCTTCCCCGCTGAGTCAACCTTCGTGGGCCCCTCACGCCTCTGCAACACAACAAGCCGTGGAGCGTCCGTTGGAGCGCGCTCCATTTCCTTTGGGGCTCCCGCTGACGATCAGATGTCGATCACAGCATCGGAGGGAGAACTTCAATCTTCTGGGGATAAAGACTCGGCTGCATGGTTTCCTTCTGGGAGAGTGGCATTGCCCGAGACGGACCCAGAGTTGACGGCTATGCTATCCCGGGCTGCCGAAAAGTTTGGGCTCGTGTCGAACCCTCAACCCGATCTCACGACAATTAGTACGAATTCTACGAGGTGGCTAATTCGTACGTATTCATACGACCTCACTCGTACGAATTAGTACGATTTGGGCTAAATCGAGTTGCCCAATTCGTACGAATGACCTACCCCTGACCCCGCCCCAAAACCTAACCATTTCGTGTGTTTAGACAAATCGTACGAATTCGTACGAGTGAGGTCTTACTAATTCGTACGAATTAGCCACTTTTTAATCACTCGTATGAATTCGTACGAATTGGTCGTGAGATAGCGTTGGAACCCTCCACCGTGTCCCGAATGTTCTAGGCTGGACGATTAGAATCTCAGAGTAGTTCACATACGGGGCGGTTCATGGATATCCCCCCGGTGGAGCGGGCCATCATGATGCAACTGTGTTTGGTGTCCGCTGCCTCCTGGCAGGGTAATCCGCAGCTCCCGTCCAAAGCCTGTAAGTTCTTGTCCGGTCTCACGGGCAAGGCTTACAGAGCCTGTGGACAAGCTGCCTCCACCCTCCATGCTATGGAGCTCTTGTAGGTCCACCAGGCCCAGGTGCTCATGGATGCATGAGGATGGTTCTGACCCAGAGCTACTGAAGGAGCTACGTGCGTCGACCGACCTTGCTCTCCGAGCGACGAAGGACACTGCACGTTCAATTGGTCAGGAAATGTCCACCATGGTGTTCCAGGAGCGCCACCTCTGGCTAAACCTGGCAGACATTAGGGAGGCTGATAAATATCGGTTCCTGTGACCGGTTACATAAACATAGCCATTACGTTAAGACAGTGTCTTAAGTTCCAGTATGAACCACTGGTCACCATCTCCCAGGCTGGGCTATTCGGCGACGCTGTCAAGAGCTTCGCCTAACAGTTCTTGGCTGTCTAGAAGCTGACGGAGTCGAACTGCTGCCTGTCTGCCGGCCGCAAATCCTCCGCCTGCTCTTCGCCGAGGGTGCCCTCCACTCCCGCTAAGCCTCAGCAGCAGCCTCCAACCAGACCACAGCACAGAGCCGGTCGCAGGAAGGTGGGTTAGCCCGTCCAGGTCGCTGCCAAACAAGATGGCAAGCGGAAGTGCAAGTGACACTGAGACGGGTGACCCGGAGGTGGAAGTTACTGCTCTTCGGGAGATGGTGACCGCACCACTCCCTCCCCCGGAGGAGGAGTGGGTGGATAATCTTTTGTTCCCCTTTCTTTTTGTTCCGCCACGGGTCTCTCCGCCAGTGGTACCCAAAACTTCAATAAAAGAGCAATTATCAAGAGATGTTAGAATACTATCCTGATAAAGCCTTGATTACTGCTCTGGCTGCATTATAACATTCATATAGTGTTAGTATGTGTCTTGACTCTGTTAACAGCACTAAGAGATCCAGAGAGAGCATTTTTGAATTTGCTGTAGTATTAATACGAATGTAGTACATAATTTAACGGCAGGAATGACGGCTACATTCGTATAGTGTTTGCGTGTGTCTCAAATAAAGCCACAAGCTCATGGTGTGAACTTGTTACTCTTCTTGATGAATGACGCAAAGGAAACTATGACCAATAAGAGAACTGTTGTACTCGCATGTGACTTGCACATTTTGGTAAACTTTGAAAGGTTGCCTTGTGAAAGCATACAGAACCGAGAAGAAAATGCAACATTGTAACAAATTAAGTCCCTGTTTCGGAACAAAACAAACAATCTATAGATGTGAAATTGCTCTATAGGCTATATCACGTATAATGTTCTGCATAAACAATTGTTCGAAATTAAATATAGAATTAAATATAGACAAGACAATTTTGTTTTAGAATTTGGTTAAGCTAAACAGAAAACAAAGTCATTTTTGCTGGATTAGAAGGAAAATTAGTATAAAAGCCAAATAGCCAAGTCGCTATTCAGCCATTGTTTTAGCAAAATTGGATTATGGTTTACGTTCATTTTGGAACACCTACTTTTCTTTATCCAGTCAGAGTAAAATAAAGTCTCAGTTATAAAAATGTCACATTATAGAAGTAAAATATACTACACAGTAAACTTAGAAAGATGTTTTTTTTTTAAATAGATGTACAAAATAGTAAGTGTTAGTATGGGTCAAGCGTTGACAAAAAGATTCAGCCATTTCTTAAAAAATGGCTAAAGACTCAGCAGCTTGGGTTGAGATAGGCAGGTCTTTCCACCAGCATAGTCCAGTGAAAAATGAAAATGAAAGTGATTTTGTGCCTCTTTGGCATGGCACCACAAGGTGACGTTCGCTAGCAGAACGCAAGCTTCTGGAGGGCTCTGAAGTGAGTTTAGGTGTAGGGGTGCAGAGCCATTGGTTGTATTGTAGGCAAACATCAGTGCCCTGAATTTGATGCTATTGGCAATCAGTGCAAATTTATGAGGAGAGGTGTGACGTGTGCTCTCTTCGGCTTGTTAAAGACCACTCTGGCTGCAGCATTCTGGATCCGTTGCAGAGGTTTGACAGGCCATGCTGGAAGGCCTGCCATACGAGCATTACAATATTCCAGTCTGGAAAGAACAAGAGCTTGGACAAGGAGTTGTGTAGCATGCTCTGATAGGAAGGGCCCAATCCTCCTAATGTTGTATCAGGAAAATCTGCAGTTCTAACAATGTGGTCTGTGACGTTTACCTGATCATCAACCACAACTGCAAGGTTCCTGGCTGTCCTGTATGGAGTTATGGTTGATAAACCTAGCTGAATGGAGAAGTTGTGTCGGACTGTTGGGTTGGCCGGGACCATAAGCAGTTCTGTCTTTGCGAGGTTGAGTTGAAGGTTTCTGAAAATAGTCCACTATCAGCTTAACAACTGTCTTATGTTTATTAGTAAACACTGCTGATGTTGCAAACCAGAGGATCATGTTAGGCCAAAGCAGGGGGGAGCACAATAAATCAGTTGTTTCTATTAATTAACCATAAGAAACTTAATCATTACAAAGCAGAAATGGCAGCTTGTCGTCTTAAAAAAAAAAAGAAAAAGAAAAAAGAAAATCTAAATCAAGTTTAAACAAAATGTTCTCTTAGTTTTAGCCAAAAAAGAAAAGGAAACAAACACAAAAATAAGTGTTATTCTCCAACACCCTGCATGTAAATCAATTCATTTGGTAGATGAACGACTCCTGGCAGCCTTTATCAGATCAAATTCAACAACTGCCTTGACCTAATTCTTCTAGTAAGTTTCATTATCCTGACATCTGGAAATTTGTTTTCTCCAATAGTCTATTTTAAGCAGTGTGATTGGCGGACATTAAAAGTGGATATTTCAAGAGGCTGGCAAACCAACTGTGGTTAGTACCTTACCATAAAGAGGGGAGACGAATGATGATGCCAGGCTTATATACCATCCTTAAAGTGTAGTTCTGCTGCTAGTGGTCTGCTTCCTTCAGACATTCTTCTTTCAGGGCTGAGCTGCTGCTTAACTTTCTCATAGAGGTGAGGACAATGTCTACCTATTCATGGATTGATTCCATTTTGTCTCATCCAAAGATGCTTGACTTGTTTTTGAGGTGTTATTCACTTGGAATTTACTGAACTCATGCTTTGGATTGTATTTTTAGGATGACAAACATGTTTTTGTAAGCAGTTTATAGTGATTTGGAATTACAACATAAACGAAATACATATTTTTTTATTTATTAAGTGATTTATTTTAGGTTTTTTTTTTATTTGTAAGAGTATTGAGCACAATACTAGTTTAATCCTAAATTCATATTAAATATTTTATTTTCTTGCTACTGAATTATATGCCAGTTGAATATCATGCATTGCGTGTTGGACTTACTGTTAAATGACTGTAAGAACATGCTGAAATGCCACAACAAATGCAAATACATAAATTGTTTTTATCATTAAAGGGATCGTTGCAAATTAATTTACTACCCTCAAGTTGTTCCAAACCTGTATTAATTCCTTGCACAAAAGGAGATATTTTCAACATATATTGTGGGTTGCTATACCTTTGCCTTCCATGGTATAGAAAATTACCATCACAAACTGCTCTGAGACACAAAGGTTTTGGATCCAAATGCAGTATTGAACAGGGTAATCCAAAAACGTAATCCAAAGTACAGGCAGGGTCAAACACAGGCAGCAGTCCAAACAAACATAACAAGGCAGGCAACACGGACAAAACAGTAATCCACGGAACAGGCAAGAAATCCAAAAATCAAGAGACATGAAACCAGGGAGAATGTTCGGAATTGCAGTGTATCACTAAACAATACTTTACCGGGAGTGAATGAGAAAACCAGGCTTATATGGGGTGAGCTAAACAAGATAATGAGCCACAGGTGAATGTGATAATGGATGAAGAGTACGGGCAGTTATGGGAGATGGTAGTTTGTGAGGGAATGACAGTAGTCTGATGTGGAGTGCCCTCTGTTGCCTCTCAAGAGCACTCCAGGTGGTGACCGTTACAATAACACTATGGAAGGCAATGGGGACCAGAAACTGTTTGGTTAACAAATATTCTCCAAAATCTTCCTTTATATTCAAAAGAGGAAAGAAACTCATACAGGTTTAGAACAACATGAGAGTGAGTAAATGATGACAGAATTTTTATTTTTGGCTGAACTAACCCTTTAATGCTATTTTTTTTTTTGTTTTGTTATTTTTTTGCAACAAAAAAAATAAAGAAAGAAAAATAGGAGTTTCTGTCGAACCATCCTAAGCTTTGCAGGGATCTGTTATAAATATGCAAGAATACAGTATAATAAATATCTGAATACAGCAAAACACGATCTGTATGATTTATACAGCTGTCTGCAGACAGGGTCATATTAGTTGTATTGTTGGCATATTCATACAGTAGATTGTTCCAGAAGCAGGGAGACTGAGATACTGGATATCAGAGGGGGAAATTCACACCCCTCCCTCTGGATCGCAAGACATTTCCAAGTGCTGGTTTCAAATTATAATGCAGAAATATAGCCCACTCTATATGACACAATCTCTCTTAATGCGTATATCCCAAAAATAACTTTTGAATTAATCAAGATTAAATATTGTATATAAAACGGTAAATTTATAAAAGTTGTTTCATCTTTCTAAAAATGTCTTTGCATTTTTTTGCTCTGTTTTGGACTCTGTACAGGTGTGAAGAAAAAAGTTTCCCAAAATGTCTGAGTAAGTATAAGAATATCTTATTTGATTGATTTCATATCAAAGAAATGGGAATCTATTCTTGTTCAATTGTAATTATTTCATCCTCCATCACAGAAAAAAGATGTCATCGAGCCGCAAGCACCATCTCAAGGTAGAGTAAATAATGCACAGGGCTGAGTTTCCCGATAACGTTGTCTCTTAGCGTGCTACGAAGACCCTTAAGGTATAACTTAACTGAAGGTATACCATTTCTAGGTGTGTTCCCCGAACTATACCATAGAAAGCTGCTTAAGATATACCTTCTTACGTGCGACGTTACCGGGTGCTGACCGTGGCGATGGTGCTGAATCTGTTGATATCGATGACTCGAGAATCAATTATTCACTCGTGCAGGGGCTGTTTATGTAAGAAAGCGGTGTTCTTTATAAAAGAAGCACTTCAGAAATAGTTGAAATTGCATTTACTAGGACTCATGGGATATTATAAAAAATAATCCGAACTATAACAGCCTATAATAGCCTTGCCTACATATTTTTAAATTGTATCATATATTGCTGCCATAATAACCATTTAAATTTTTGATGTGCTTTCTTCTCTTTCCCATTTTTGTCCGCTGAGGTGAGCTGCGATGAAATATTGTTCTTGTAAATACTTTCAAGCATTTCAGTAATAAAAGTGTACGTCACGTAGCTACGGTGTTTGGCAGTGATCAAAAAGGATTTAAACAGTGAATTTTGAATCTCTTCTTGTAAACTCAGATGTGGATTCAGACGGCAATTAAATTACCACACGACCTGTTTGTCAAAAATCAGTAGGTACTAATTTGGACAGAGATTTTTACGCGGGTTGGGTGAGAAAAAACACTGATATTATGGATTTGAACGGGACTAAAATAACCGACATACCTCTGTATATGTCTAAAATGCCGTATACAAGCCCATGATAAACAATATTAGCGTCCGAATAGGACTTAACTGACAGTAGCGTATGCTTTTTTAAAAATTGTATTACATATAATAATATAATTAAAATTCTAACAACAATCAGTGTAATGACAATTTTATTCTTTGCATGAAAACACTTGAATTAGCTTAATTGAACACTGTCTGAGTGTATTAAAACTTCAGAATTATATTCATATAGACCAGGTGTGCCCAACCCTGCTCCTGGCGATCGACTGTCCTGCACAGTTCATCTCCAACCCTAATCAAACACACCTGAAGGTCTTCAATTAAGGTCTTAACAACCAATTAAGGTCTTCAGGATTACTTGAAAATTAAAGGCAGGTGTGTTTGATCAGGGTTAGAGATAAACTGTGCAGGACAGTCGATCGCCAGGAGCAGGGTTGGGCACACCTGATATAGACCTTTAACAGTGATAAGGTAAAGCTAAGAGTGGTCCAGACCAACCTTCCGAAAGTATGACTTACAGAAGGTATACTTAACTAAGAACGTTTCGGGAAACACGTATTAACGATAAGGTACAGCTTAAGGTGTAACTTAAGAACGACGTAGCGTTAAGAAGGTTTTGGGAAACTCAGCCCAGATGCTTTTGATATTATATAATATTATAAAATATTTATTGAAGACCTCATGAAATAATATTTGACTTTTGTGACTGATTAATATAATAGCATATAATATCATATAATATAATTAAGGAATAATTGATGATGGGCCGTTGAATTATTATAAAATAATGCACAACCGAGTTGGTAATGCTCTCGTGACGCGAAGCGGAGTAAGTTTATCTGCTTCAAGAACAGTGCTGTCATTACCTCGCTAGTGAAAATGTCATGTAGCTTTTAAGTTCTTAAACTATTTTACTGATAAAAAAGTAAAAAAATATTATATATTTTTTTATCCTATTGTTTGCTATTATATAGTAAACAATATAGTAAACAATAGGATAAACCCACAAATGATTCCATGTTTTTTTTGCCACAAAAGCTACTTGACATTTTCACTAGCGAGGTAATAATAGCACTGCTCATGAAGTAGATAAACTTACTCCACTTCGCGTCATGGCCGCATTACCAACTCGGTTGTGCATTATTTTCTAATAATTCAACTGCCCGTCATCAATTTGATTGATCAGTGTCATTGTGGGTTTTGGTTATTTTGCTGTTGTAAGCTGTAAGGACCTTTGAAATAACTGAAATCATTTGGCAAAGTGATATGGACATGTGATGCAGTCAAAACTAGAACTACTTTAGCCGTGCGTTTCCCTGAAAATAATTGCACATCTTAGAACATTTGTCATCCAATCAGATTCAAGCATTCAACAGCCATCATAATGGTATAATGATTATATTATATTATTAAAGACCACATGAAATCAATACTTGATTTTGCGGCTTTTAATATAATATAAAATCAAAACGACAGTGGGGGTGGGCAAGTGATGTAATCGCTGTGCATTTGAATACCATGTAACACTGACTTATTACACATGAAACTATTATATTATAAAAGTACACTATTACAATGATAGTTTGTGTTACCGGTGTTACATGGTATTCAAACACACACCGATTACATCACTTGTCCACTGTGGCACCGCTCCCCACTGTCGTTTTGATTTCACATTAAAAGCCGCAAAATCAAGTATTAAATCATGTGGTCTTTAATAAGTAAGCTTTGCTTTGCGTCATGATCCTCATCACCCTGTAAGGGGTTTATTCTGATAAAACAACCGGTTGGATGTACATTATACCGCTTATTACACAGTTACACAGAGCCATGTAATAATATAATATAATATAATATAATATAATATAATATAATATAATATAATATAATATAATATAATATCAAAGCATGGCTATCAGGAATTTTTACTTTCTTGCGAATACAGAGCGAGAAAATGTATTGCTTTGTTCAAGTTCATCAAATGCTTTGAAGGATGAGAATGTCCCTCATTCTAATTTCATCTACAACAGACCAGCAAGTAGCATTAGTTAAATGCTAATGTAAAAAAAAAAATGTTTTTCATTTTTTCACATTTTCACCTCTTTTTGAGACTTAAATGTGGAGCACATCATCACATCATGGCTTTGAAATAAAAAGTAAAATACGACCCTTTGAAATGTCCCACCCTCCTGTTTCAATAGAAAAGAAAACTGTGCACATCATGTGATTACATGTGGTCTTTACAATAGTGTCTTTTTTTCTGACAGCTTTTCAGTTTGTCAGTATGTGTGTTGCTGATAAAAGCATAATGGTGTTGTATGAAATTCAGGGTCTAACTGATGTATTTGTCTTACAGAGCTTGCTGCTTAGCATTGCTAAGGGCCTTATGGATAAAGAAGCCGCTCAGTTAATTGTAGATAGGGAGAATTACATGGCACAAAACTGCCCTCCTCTGTCCATGCCCTCATCTACAGCGGAACTGCAGGTCTGTCACCACATTCACCAACTGTTCAGAATGCTCAATTAATTAAAAGTACTTGAAACTACAGAAAATATGATTTTCGTTCTCTCGTAGCACATGTACATCACTTAAATGTTTATTTGTTTATGTTTGTCATTTGGAAGACAGAATTTGGTAACACTTTATTTGAAGGGGTGTGCATAAGACTGACATGACACTGTCATAAACATGACATAACACCTGTCATGAACATGAAGGAGTCTTTATGAATGTTTATGACTGTTGTCATTAAGTGTCATTCGGTAAATTATGACACTTTTAATGCAAAGTTGACATTGTTTAAAATATCTTTGTTATGACAACTTGACATTAACAAAGACAAAAATGTCTTTATGACAACTTGACATTAACAAAGACAAAAAATGTCTTTGTTATGACAACTTGACATTACCCAAGACAAAAATGTCTTGATTATGACAACTTGACATTAACAAAGACAGAAATGTCTAATTATCAAACTTAAACCATTTTGCTGTGTAATAACCCTTAATGACATCTTTATAACTAGTACAATGTGTTCCACTTTACTTGAGGACAGGTAATATTCATGACACAGTTATAATGGTGTCATGACGGCCAAAGTTGTGACAGGTTGACAGGTTATGATTTCTTGGTTAATGTCAAGTTGTCATAATCAAGACATTTTTGTCTTGGGTAATGTCAAGTTGTCATAACAAAGACATTTTAAACAATGTCAACTTTGCATTAAAAGTGTCATAATTTACCGAATGACACTTAATGACAACAGTCATAAACATTCATAAAGACTCCTTCATGTTCATGACAGGTGTTATGTCATGTTTATGACAGTGTCATGTCAGTCTTATGCACACCCCTTCAAATAAAGTGTTACCCAGAATTTTTTGTTAGATTATTTTAAGTACATTCTTTACAAAAACAGTAATTCGATGAATATATCATTATATGAATATATATATATTTGATATATATGTGAACGAACAAATATGTTCTTAGTATGTAGGCTATATTAGTGCTGTCCAGATGTTTCACTGATGTCTCAGTGATGTATATATGCGGCTAGGGATGATAAAAGTTATATTGCATAGTCTTGAAACATTATGATGCAAAAGATGGTTAGAAAAGAGAGATTGACTCTTTCAATGTCGCCATTCAGGAACTGTGCAAGAAACTTCACCATCAGATCGACACGGTTGATGAGGAGAGATATGACTTGCAGAGCAAAGTGAGCAAGGGAGATAAAGAGGTAACTTATAAACTATAATACTCCAACATACCTTATGATGATGATGGTGATGGTGATGTTTCTGTTGAGTCTATATATTGTGTTCCCTATTAAGGGAACTCCAGCTGCGTCGAGAACGCCTCTGCGTATAATATCAGTCCAATGGCGTGATGGAACGTCATGTGACATCATTGACCAGAAAACTATTAAGCATACCTGGAACAAACAGTCACTAGCTTCTGTGTCTTCAGCAAACGCTCTGCGTGAAACTGTCTCTGTCTATTTATTGTTGTTTGTCCACAAGCACAATATATCTAGACAGTAGTATAATGGCGAGCAAACAGCATTTTGGATCTCGAGGGGAGAAAGTCAATAAAGATTCTTGGCTCGGATCTCGCGTTTGCCGAGGCACCGTGTAGATTACGGGTTTACAATAAGAATCTCGTGGCTCAGATCTCGCATTTGCCGAGGCACCATGTAGATTACGGGTTTGCAATAAGAATCTCGTGGGTCGGATCTCGCAATTGCCGAGGCACCATGTAGATTACAGGTTTGCAATAAGAATCTCGTGGCCCAGATCTCGCGTTTGCCGAGGCAGCGTGTAGATTTGGGTCTGCTTCTCTGCAATAAGAATCTAGTGTCTCATCTCGCATTTGCCGAGGCAAAGTGTATATCCGCGCAGGGAACTGAGCAAACAGGAATTTTCCTTTCTCTCTTTCTCTTATGATTGTGTGCAAACTAGTTATGCGTGTTAGCAGAATATTATTTCGGCTATGGTTCTTTTTGTGTTGAGATTACAATGTGAATATTCAGCCTGTCATTCAGACCGTATTCATTTGTCTGGTTGATATTTGGCAGCATTTAATTTATGAGAAAATGTTTAGAGAAAATTAAATATGTACTCATCTGATCTTTTAATTATTTTAAGTAATTTAATTCCTGGGGGGAAATAGATCACACCTCATTATACGGTGCCCATCTCCCTTTGGTACCCTCAGGGGCCTTTCTGCCAACCCCACAACCTTGTGTGCTTTAGGGCGCAGCGATCTCCAGCGAGTTTAAGTCTCAGTGTCTGACTCACAGAAGGATGGTTTAAGAGTGGTCAGTTCGGTTGTTTCCTGCCGGGACAATTTCAGGACAATTTCAGGTTTCAGGACAATGGATTGGCTTCTCGAGCTATACTAGAGACCAGTCTTGAGAGGCTGGTTCCTTTAGTAGTCTCAGCCGTAGTCGTCTTGGAATAAGACAGATCTGAAGACAGTCATTATCTCGAAAAAGGCTTTGACTAAGAAAAAGTCCTGACACAGAGGCAGTCAGACTTCTGAGGGCAGTCCCCCCGGGGAGAAACGGATTCCACCTCATTACACAGTGCCCGTTTCTCTTCTGCGCCCTCTAGGGGGTGACCCTCCGAGGTGGGCCGCAGTGCTGCCAGTTCCCTGGTTGTTCCTGAGCAGGCGAGTTATTCCTGGAGCAAGAAGTACAGACTCTTTTGCGAAAGGAAGCTATAGAAAGGGTTCCTTCTCCCAGCAGGTAGTTAGGGTTTTACAGCCATTACTTCATTGTTCCAAAGAAGGATGGAGGCTTACACTCAAACAGATCTTGTCACAGATTCAGTCAGAGCACTGGTTTGTCACGATAGATTTGAAGGACGCTTACTTCCATGTAGCAATCACCCCATCACAGGACGTTCCTGAGGTTCGCTTTCGGGGGCATACCAATATCGTGTTCTTCCCTTCGGCCTAGGTTTATCACCACACACTTTTACGAAATACATGGATGCAGCTCTGGCTCTACTGAGACTCCAGGGCATCAGCGTGTTGAGTTATTTCGACGACTGGTTGATTTTAGCTCATTCCGAGCAGATGGCGGTTCAGCATAGAGATGTTGTTCTGTCTCACATGAGAAAGTTGGGGCTGAGGCTCAATGCCAAAAGAGAGTGTGTTCCTTCCAGCTCAGAGGACCACTTTTCTAGGCGTGGCTTGGTATTTGATGATGATGCAGGCACAACTATCCCATGCTCGTAGCATAAATTCTCTCAGCCGTAAATGGGGTAAAATTAGACCAGTCACTCACTGTGAAACAGTTTCAGAGACTGTTGGGTCTTATGGCAGCTGCATCCAACATAATAACTTTTGGCCTCCTGTACATGAGACCCCTGCAGGTAGAACAATTTTGGTTTTCTCTAAGGGGAAATCCATTTCAAGATCCATGATCAAGATCATGCGGCGATGCCTACAAGCCTTAGTCATGTGGAAGACAGATGCTTCCTTCACAGGCTGGTGGGCGATCATGAGTGGTCGCTCGACACAAGGTCTGTGGCAGGACCATCTACTTTTTTGGCACATAAATCGGCTAGAAATGATGGCGGTATTTCAAGCTCTCAAACACTTCCTTTCAGACCTGAGGGGTCATCATGTGATTGTCCGCATGGACAACACATATCTGTGGTCTCTTACATCAACCATAAACTGGCTCTCCAGATCCTCCTGTGGGCCCAAGGGAATTTGCTCTCTCTAAAGGCTCTGGGTATTTAAATCAGGGAGCAGATATCCTATTGAGGCAGGGGCCGAGGCCCGGGGAATGGAGACTCCACCCTGAGGTGGTGTAACTCCTATGAAAAACTTTGGTTGAGCGGAAGTAGACCAGTTCGCATCTTAAAGGACAACTCCGTGCAAATGAACCTTTGGTCTAATTACACATGTACATAGTCAACCGTTCTCTGAATTTGTTTCATGATTATCGAATGTAAAGAGTTTTATCTCTAAAAACTGTTTAGCTTATAACGCTAGTATATGGGGCATAGAGTAATGAAAATAGAAATCGCTAGTTAATACCACTAACAGGGCTCAAAATAGCCCAACACTAACACGGTAGCATATTAAGGGTCCCTACCGGCAAACTGAAGCATTGAGAACGTTGTAAGTGTACAGACAGTTTAATAAGAAGAATTTTTTTAAAGACAGTCCACTTCGTGTATACAGGCAGGAGCCATCTTTGGAAAACAGTCTCGACCAGTCAAATCATGAATGCCGAGCCAAGTGCGCTGGTGAGATGTGAACGAGCCAGAAGTTGTGATAAGGTGGCTCGGCGTTCATGATTCGACTGGTCGAGACTGTTTTCCAAAGATGGCTCCTACCTGTATACGCAAAGTGGACTGTCTTTATAAAATTCTCTTTACATTCGATAATTATGAAAACAAATCTCAGAGAACGGTTGACTATGTACCAATGTGTAATTAGACCAAAGGTTAATTTTGCGCCGGAGTTGTCCTTTAAGAGACGACACTTTGTCCACTGTGGTTCTCACTCAGTCAGCCAGCTCCTCTGGGGCTGGACGCTATGGAGCAGACGGGGCTGAGGTCACTCCCCCAATCGCTCTGCTCCTGAGAGTTCTGGAGTGAGTTCGCTGGGACAGGGCCAGTCTTCTGTTAATAGCCCCATTTTGGCAGCCCCGAGAATGGTTCTCGAACCTAGAGTCTCTCCTCGACGACTCACCTCTGGCAATTCCGCTCAGGGGGGACCTTTTCTCTCAGGCGAGCGGGTTGATCCTTCACCCCCGCCCAGAATTGTGAAAACTTCTGAGGGGGCCCAGCCCATAAGTTTAGGTCTCTCAACCAAGGTTGTTGAGACCATCCTCCACTCCAGAGCTCCCTCCACAAGGAAACTCTACGCCTTGAAGTGGATATTTTTTCACCACCACCAACTGGACCCAGTTATCTGCCCAGTGGTTGCAGTGCAGGAGCGTTTCTCCGCAGGTCTATCCTCTTCCACACTAAAAGTGTACATGGTGGACTGTCACACCATTGGACTGATTTCATACGTGCTTGATGACGCAATCATGCAGAGGTGTTCCCACAGCATCTCAACGCAGCATCTCATTCCCTCCTCAGGGAAACCAGGGTTACAGTTGTAATCCGAGACGCTCTCTGAGGTCTGTTTTGATAGTCTAATGTGTTTATAGATTGAAGATTTGAAGATCAAGGTGGTCGACCTCATTGGCAAGTTCAAGAAACCAGCGTTGAAGAAAGTGCGCATGTCTGCCGATCAGATGCTTCAGGCTCTTCTGGGCTCCAAACACAAGGTGTCTCTGGATCTGAGAGCCAACCTGAAACAAGTCAAGAAGGAGGTCAAAGAGGAGGTGAGTGAAATATGATGCTGTGACTATTCTTTTGTGCTTATAGTACAGAGCAGATGTGAATAGTTATCTAAATCCATGAGAGGCCGTGCATTAGTGATTTTACCATGGGTAAATCCCCCTAACTTGCCTCAAGTTGCTTATTGCTTGTAGCATAGGTGAACATATACACAATAATATAAATATTTGTATCACTTATCATATAAATATGAATAAAAAATTATATTCATTATTACAACAAATAAGCCATTAGAGGCTCTTAGCAACCATTAACCATGGCAAAAATCATGCTAACGTATGAGCTCTCATGATTTACTGCTTTAATAAATATGTTTATTGACATTGAAAATGTGTAAGTAGTTAATGATGCATTTTTGTGTGTCTTCCTTTGGTTTATATGTCGTCACATTTATTTATACAAGTCACATTTTAGCTATTGTATACAATACAGATTGTTTCAAAGCAGCTTCACATAAATAAAGTGTTAATGTTGTAAAATGCATCAATTATGAAACAAATTCAATTTAAGCTGTAAAGCAGCTCCATAGAAGTTAATAATATAAATATTATTCATATTTTAATCACGATTAATATTCTTTAACGTGTTCATTCTCTCATCATTTGCTATATCAAGCAAAATCAACGGGATGATTTTCACAAAAAAAAGCAATTATTTTCCATGGTAAATGTAGGCGTCTTTCCAAAAAGGACACCTAATAACCAAATTATATAAGCAATCCATATAGCTTAATTCATAAATTTATGAACACGAAAGCACACACGAAAAAAAAAATAAGTTACGGAACAAAACTGTTTTAGAGTTCAGTGTACATTATGTGTACCGTGCAGCAAAGAGCTTGTTTAGAGCTTGTTTACATTTTAGACATGTCAAGTTGCAATACTCAACAGAGAAACATGAAAATGGCTAAAGAAACAAAATCCCTCAATCAACGGCCTTGACCTCACTACATTATATATCCCTATTACACTACAGTACACGGATACATTCAGAATGACTAAACAGCAACATACACATGACAGATAACAAAACTATCCTTCCTAAATGTCTGTGGAAATAACGTGAATGTACTGAAAAGTGTCTGTGCATAAATACAATGTGCGTTTGTTTGTGTATCAATATCACAGACTCGCGCATTCTTACTGTACGACTCCTGTACATTACCACAATTGTGTACATTACCAAAATTTTCATCCATCAAAACTTTACTAACGTGACTCTGGTTTGCTTGAGAAACGTTGTCCAGTATCATCTGTTCATACAGCGGTGGATGTTTTGACGTTCCGTTCGGTCTGTTTTCACACAGAGCGATGCGTGAGGGCTCGCGCTCTTCTGACACAATCACATAATATAACAGAGCTTGTGTTTTAAACCTAAACAGACATTGGAATGAATAACAATTCATTCCAATGAACATTTCAATGAACAATTCACTGTGCCTCTATTCTCTCTGCCATCTTAGATGTAATCAGCCTGGTTTTCTTTACATTAGCGCTGTTTTGGACTAATTATTTGAATGCATTCGCTAATTGGATAATTGGACTGATAACTTTCTTAATGGCTTAAAATTATCTGATCGCAAACAGAGAAGCGAAATCGGGTTAATATAGAAATTTCCGCCTACCAGGGTTACAGGTCATTGTGCCATTGTAGATGTTCAGAGTCAGTCTGAAAAACTCCTGACTTCTAAGATCATCTAACTGCGTGACGCAATTTTGCGTGCAACCAAGTTTACCAGATAATTATTTTAACGCGTTAAGGATTTTTTAATTAATTGCATGTGCAAACGCATTAACGTTGACAGCCCTGATATATACACAGTATATAGGCCTATGTTTAATTGAACTACCATTCCTTCACACTCAATTCCTCTCTCATAATCCAGGATACAGATGTCGGTGACTGGCGTAAGAACGTTGAGGACAAGGCCGGTATGGGCGGCAGGAAGAAGATGTTTGAGGGCGAGGCCTAAATTCCTAGACATTTCTTTGTTTAATTATTGTAGGAATTTATCAGTGCTATGCAATCATTTATCTTTTTTGCCATAGTTTTTTGCCATGTCTTTAGCTTTTAGTGCCTCAAATGAGCATTTGTATCATGCAGTATGTATATGTCCTGAGAGAGAATTGTGTAACATCGCTGAGCCACAACCATTAAATTAATGCTTTTGAGAAAATCCCTTTTTTTGTTTGTTTTATTATGCATGTTTTGGTTCTTTCACTCCCTTAAGGCCAATTTATACTTCTGCGTTGAGTGTACGCCGTAGTGTACGGCGTAGGCTACGCACGTAGGCGACGCCGTCGTGAGCATTTATACTTCTGCATTTAGGTCTGCGTTGCTCTGCAGTACAGCGCCGAAACGCTAGTTGGCGGCGGAGGGTTTTAATGTTCCACTTTTAGATTCCTCGCAACTGTTTTGAGTTTAGGTTACTACAAGCAATGGCGACTGAAAGAGAGCGGATCACGTTGGAGTTGGAGCTTATCGAGGTGGAAAAGCAGTAAGTTTTTAGTTTTTTTAACAGTTTCACTGTACTTAGAACTTAAAAATGGCGGGCGGTGCAGAAGAACACGCCGGAAATGCGTAGGAGGAAACGCGATGCTACCAAGCCGACCAATCACAAATCTTGCGGTTTTTGCATCCTTACATTTTTGAGGAGGTGCGCGTCAGGTTACAGCGAAGGGTATGATGTATGGTACGCGTCTGTGCGTATGCTATGCCGTACCTACTGCGCGCACCCGATGCAAAAGTATAAAGCCTGTTTTACACACTTTAGTGGTTTGTTTTGACTGTAATGAATAAATACTATAGTGCTGAAATGTAATCTGGTCGGTACACAACTTCCAGAAGAAATATGGGTGGCATTTCAACTCACATTTATGGAGATCTCCTCTTTTGCTGTATGGTGAGTAACTTAAAATACTTTTTTTTTTTTTTTTTTACTGATTGGGATAATGCTTAGGGAGCCTGTCATCTTCGATTGGTGTGCAAGATCTGCATCTCACACTCCGCCCCATGGCGCGGGTATAAATACGGAAGTGGATGTACGCACCAGTTGTTTTTCGCTGAGGAGCCGAGAGGAACCCAGAGTCAGCGGTGGTCCAGCAATAGTGGCGACGGGACTACGTCTCCATTCCCTCCTTCAGGGAATGAGGGTTACATGCGTATCCGAGACGTTCCCTTTCAGTCGCTCACGTTCGACGTAGTCAATGTGTCAACTGATTGGGATCCCAATAAAAACGCCACTAGTGCTGCCACTTTCCAGTGCCTAGACAAAAGCCTACTGATCCCCCCACATTATTTGAGGCGGAGATGGGACAGGGCATAGGCCAGGGAAGTCACTGCTGTTCCACAAGACCACTGGAAAAGCGTTCCCTTTTGTTGGAAACAAATACGCTACGCAAGCCATATCCTGCCCGTAGGGAGGTAACATGTGAAGGATACAATATGGATTGTGTGGATTATCGGGCAGTACAACATATGGAATGTCACTGAGGTGGCTCCAGCCTATAACAGGGGAAGACTCAACCAGGTCAGTGACGGCAGAGCGGGCCCTGCCAAGGGAAGACACGGGCTCGCCGCAGGGAGCCGTGCGGTGGAAGAATACACATATGGGATCACCGTAGGGATCACAAATTTATAGACCCAGCCTAACACAGGTTCCACCAGTTCCATACGAGTGAAAAGCCTGGCCACGTCCGTAGCCGAAGGGAGGGAGGAACAGATTTGGGCTAAAGAGGAACTCTACTGGAGCAAAAATTGCGCACATATCCAGTCCATAGGAGAGAGCTTTACTCTATCTTTGCAGGAGCTCACTACCCAGGGGGGGTTTTACGCCTTGGGATAACACACCAAGATGATGGCAACCACTATGCAGTGGGCCAACCTCTGCTTGGAAACAGCCTTCCCTCAGGTCCTGAGGCTTTGCATTCTGTCCAGTTATAACCGCAAGGAGCGGAAAGGGCAGATAAAAGGGTCTCCCTCCTCCGGGACAGCACTTGCAGGCTCACCACCTGGTCCCCTTTTCAAGGGAGAGGTAGGAACCTTGGGAACACATCTAGGCCGGGGTCTCATGATATCATGAGAGTTGTCCGCCTCAGGCAAGATTTGTCGACCAAAAATGCGTGCAGGTCCCCTACCCTCTTGATAGAGGCCAAACAAGCAGGACAACTGTTCTTTTAAAAACAGGTTTTTAACTCAGCTGCCTGTAGTGGCTCAAGGGAAGGTCTCTGCAGTGCAGTAGCACCAGAGATAAGTCCCAAGAGGGTATAAAGGGCGCGATTCAGTTGTATTCTGTCTTATCAATGTTACATATCCTAATGACAAAGATTAATTAATGATATTAAGAAGAGGATCTATGACCTCTGGAAGCATCTCTTTCAACAGCTTAGGTCTAACATGCATGTTGTCGATTTAGATGATTTAACGAGTTTAGAAAATTATTCCTCTCCTATATCAATGAATGAATCAAATATTTCCTCAGGGAGACTACAATGCACTGCCTGATGCGATACTGTAGTAGACAGTTGCATAGTTATAATTTTCTCCCTGATACTATAAATCTTGTAGGTAAAGTAGTTCATTCAGTCATTACTGCTGTGCTGCTTGGATACTTCTGGGGTTGAAGCTTTATTTTTTGTAAATTTATCCACTGTTTCAAATAAATACCTAGGGTTTTGTTATTTTCTGCTAAAAGGGTTGAAAAATAAGCAGATCTAGCAGCTTTTAAGGCCTCTCTAAAAGCAATCGTGCCCTCTTTCCATGAAATGCGAAACAACTCTAGTTTTTCTTTCTTTCTTTCTGTGCCGCTCCATTGTGCTGGCTGCTCTCTTAAGGGCCCGGGTGTGCTCGTTGTACCACAGCGTTGGACTATTTTCGTTAATCTTCTTTAAGCGCAAAGGAGCAAAAGCGCTAGAAAAGAGACAGTCAAAAGTTTCTGTCGCAATATCGAGTTCTTCTAAGCTATCTGGGATGCTGAGGAGATGAAACTGATCCGGAATATTCTTAATAAAGGTGGCCTGGGTACCATACAGAATACCATATACACACACAGAAATTATGCTGTTAAAACAGAAACAGCTCAGAAGCTCGAAATCACCGCACTGTAGAACCACCAGCACTGGGAGAGTCTTCCAGAAAAACACAGACACACTAGCTCATTGCAAACTTCAACACTCTTCAGAGACATCGACACAGATCGACGCCCGAAGCGAAAGACAACTGGTGCATGCATCCTCTTCTGTATTTATACCCGCACTGCGGGGTGGAGAGTGAGATGCAGATCTCGCACGTCAATGTGCATTGGCTTGCTTTAACAAAACTCGAAGATGACAGGCTCCCTAAGCGTGATCCCAATCAGTCGACACGTCGACTACGTGGCTATATACAATGGAGCATGGCACCTAAAGCATCCTACTGTATAGTAGTGGTATTACAACAAAAAAAAACAGTAACCAAACTCTGGGTGGTTACAACGCTTGGAGCATTGGTGTGGGTGTTTTTTAATTTAACCTTTACCCCCGGTCTCACAGACAAGGCTTAAGCCTAGTCCCAGACTAAAATTCAAGTTTGAGCTGTTTTAACTGAAAATCTTACAATATGTCAGTGCAATTGTTTTGTATAGAGATGCACATCAGTTTTTTTTCTAAGGCACATTTAAAAGCTATTTAAATACACAAAAGCTATTTAAATGCCATAATTGAACTAAGGCCTAATCTTGGCTCAATCTAAGCCCTGCCTGTGAAACCAGGCCTCGATAATTATTATTTTTTTATTCTTCTTTTCAGGGATTAAGGATGAACGTAATAAGGTAGAGGGATGGATGGAGAGTTGCAGAAGTCTCTAGCGATATCTACTGGTCATGGTGGGAACTCCAGGTAATCTGCATCTTTAAACTAGATTTACATTACCGTGTGTTGTTATGCATAATTGTGCATAACATGCAATTGATAAAACAGGATACTGACTACTATTTCTTGTAATCAATTTGATACTGTAGCCTATGTGAAATGTGTAAATTTTAGTATTCTTGTTGTTGCATAACGCATAGCCTACCTCATTACATTACCTGTTTAATTAAGTCAGTGGAGTCAATTAAATGTTTAAGTCAGTGAAGTAAATACTGATTGGTTATTTCACTTTTTATTCCAAGCATGTGTAAAAAATTTGGTTTGGTAAACAGGAGGTTGATGTTACTTCCCAAACCCATGATATACTCTATGAGAAAATATACAGACGCAGATTTAACTGCTGTACACAAAAAAAGAATCTTAAAATTAAATAATACCACTTTACTTATCCTAAAGTAGAACATGACTTATTTTCAATGAATGATATATGCATTCTTTATAACAAATTGCACACATAATTATTTATTCTTTCAAGCAGACATGTTTATTTTTATAAAGTAAATATAATGAATCCCTATTAAAGCTATTAAAGAGCAGTGAATGCTTTTCTCTTTTTCTTTTGTTGGTTGATTAATATTAAAGGAAAATTCTGTCATCATTTACTCACCCTCAAATTGTGTCAAACCTGTATGAGTTTCTTTCTTCTGCTGAACACAAAGGAAGATATTTTGTCAGTAACCAGACAGTTGATGGACCCCATTGACCTCCATAGTACAAAAAAATGGGATACATCAACTTTTCGGTTATAGACATTCTTCAAAATATTTTCTTTGTGTTCAGCAGAAGAAAGAAACTCGTACAGGTCTGACACAATTTGAGGGTGAGACAGATTTCTCCTGTATAAATTATTCAACCAATAAAATGGCAACTTCAAAACATGTGTGTGCATTTAGTGTGCTTTATCGAACTAGTGGTCCTTGGGCATGATGCCTGAGGCCGAAACTAATGCAGTTTCGAGCAAAAGTTTGGAGTTAGTGTTAAAGATAAATTGAGTAGTATTCAGCTGGTCATGTGATCTCAACATGGCAGCCTCCATGAGAGGGCGACCTGACACTTGTAGAATAAAGCAGATACTTACATGACTGTAGTCTTTATCATATTAGACTTTAAATATGTAAAACTTATTTTTACAGTTAACAGAGCTTCTGAGATGCCTCAGCTTCTGTTTGATTCTGTTATTGTTACTTTTACAGAGCTGATGATGGTCGGAGAAATTCCTCAGTGGAACTGGTCCAAATGAACCTCATTTCCTCTTCTATTGAATGTGAAGTTCTGTAAGACACCTTGAAGCTGATGGTAAGTTCAATGAGTCTACTGATATTTGTTTGTGATTTGAAATGTATTCAGAGCCAACATGTTTTTAGGCTAATTATTCAGGAAAATTCTAATTTTCTACACAATTAATTAGTTTAAAAAAATTAGCTTGCTCTTCCTCTGAAATTAATTTCCTTCTTCACTGATGTCGGGTAGGAATCATGGGTATTGGGTAATTCAGCCATTTTTTTAATTGGAAAAGTGCTATATAAATAGCAATAGTGCCTGATTCTGCACATTCGCTATCACAGTTATCTGATACAGTTATCACAGCATCTCTTCATTTTAAAATGTTGTGTAATTGAAGCCTTGATTCCTGCTCTAGCTGCATTATAACATTCCTATATTGCGTGTGTCTTGACACTTGACACCTCTAGATAGCACTGGGAAATCCTGGGAGAGCGTGTTTGAATTTGCTGTAGTATTAATACGAATGAAGTATATAATTTAACAGCGGGAATGACGACTACATTCGTATAGTGTTTGCGTGTGTTACAAATCAAGCTACAATAAGCTCATGGAGTGAATACAATTGCAGTCAATCATCTTGATGGATGATGCAGAGGAAACTCTGACCAATAAGAGAACAGTTGTACTAGCATGTGACTTGCACAAACATATTTTGATACGAATTGAAAGGTTGCTTTATGAAAGCAAACTGAACTAAGAAGAAAATGCAACATTGTAACAAATTAAATCCCTGTTTCGGAAACAAAACGTCTCAGGTTACTATTGTAACCATAGTTCCCTGAGAAACAGGGAACGAGACGATGCGTCGAACGACACGGTGGGAACGCCTCTTGCGTGATTGCGTCTGAAGCATCTATGCCAACTAGTCCAATGGAATGAGAGAATGAGCGTCACGGGCGGGTGACGTCATGAACCAGGAAAGGATAAGAGCACTTCCGCTGCTCGCCGGCATTTAGCTTCGACAGTTGCCGAAGCAAGCCGATCGCAGGGACGCAGGAAGTATGGCAGGGGGACGCATCGTCTCGTTCCCTGTTTCTCAGGGAACTATGGTTACAATAGTAACCTGAGACGTTCCCTTTATCGAAAAAGGGAACTTCGAGATGCGTCGAACGACACGGTGGGAACGAGAATACCCAACCCGCCATAATTACAAGTACCTGAGTGTCAGTCTGTTGATCTAAGCACTCAGCACCTGAGAACCTGGGGCAGCATCCAGGTCCAAACTGTAAAATCTCACGAATGTGAGCGGAGAGGACCAGCCCGCCGCATCACAAACATCTTGAAGAGATACCCCCTGCAATATGGCTTTAGAAGCCGCCATACTCCTGGTCGAGTGAGCTCGGACCACCAAAGGACAAGGCTGGCCCGAGTACTCGTATGCCAGTGAAATAGCCTCGACTATCCACTTACTGACTGTCTGTTTTGAAGCAGGAAGACCTTTCTTAGGTGATCCAAAGCAAATCAGTAATTGGTCGGACTTTCTGATTGCGGAAGTCCGCCGTACATAAGTGTCCAGTGCTCGCACTGGACACAAAAGGTGCAGTCTTTCCTGGTCCGCAGTTGCAAAAGGAGGACAGAAAGCCTGCAGCACAATAGGCCTCGGAGTCAAGGTTGGAACCTTAGGGACGTATCCCTGTTTGGATATAGGAACGCCTTGACCATCCCCGGTGCAAATTCAAGGCAGGTGGGGGAGACCGAAAGAGCCTGAAGGTCACCAACTCTCTTTAGGGACGAAATAGCTAGCAGAAAGATAGTCTTGAAAGTAAGGAACTTTTCTGAGACCGAATCTAAGGGCTCGAATGGGCCCCTAGACAGGCCTTCTAGAACTATAGTCAAATCCCAAGCTGGCACCTTAGTGCGAGTTGCAGGCCTCAGCCTCAAAGTGCCACGAAGGAAACGTGTAATCAGGGGGTCTCGACCCAAAGATATACCTCCCACCATGGTATGGTAAGCCGCAATGGCTGCCACGTAAACTTTTAGTGTGGAAGGACATAGACCTGACACAAAGCGCTCCTGCAGGAACTCGATTACTGTGTTGACAGAACAATTAACCGGATCCCACTGATGTCGGTGACACCATAAGGAGAAAACTCTCCATTAAAGCGCATAAAGTTTCCTCGTAGCCGGAGCTCTGGAGCTTAGGATGGTCTCAGCAGCCTCAGCTGAAAGACCACTATCTATAAGTTGGGCCCCCTCAGAGGCCAAACCCAAAGATTCCAAATGTCTGGTCGAGGGTGAAATATTGTGCCCCCGGCCTGAGACAGAAGGTCCCTCCTCAAAGGGATCTCCAATGGAGGCCCGTCTAGCAGAAGGATCAGGTCCGCAAACCAGATCCGACTTGGCCAGCGTGGTGCTACTAGCAGTAGGCTTATTCCATACCGACGGACCCTCTCCAGAACTCCTGGGAGCAGAGCAACAGGGGGAAAAGGCGTACAGACGTAGCCTCGGCCACGTCTGCACCATGGCGTCCAGCCCCAGGGGGGCTGGGTGCGTCAGAGAATACCAGAGAGGACAGTGCGTCGTGTTCTGAGACGCGAACAGATCCACCTCTGCCTGACCATATGCCTCCCAGATTTTCTCCACCGCCTCGGGGTGGAGTCTCCAATCCCCTGGCCTCAGCTCCTGCCTCGACAGGATGTCTGCTCCTATATTCTGGTCCCCAGGAATATACACTGCCCTCAGAGAGAGTACTTTCCCCAGAGACCACAGGAGGATCTGGTGCGCCAGTTTGCAAAGCGGACGCGAGCGCAGACCCCCCTGGCGGTTCAGATAAGAGACCACTGATGTGTTGTCTGTTCGAACGAGCACATGATGGCCTCTTAGGTCCATAAGGAAATGTCTCAACGCATTGAAGACGGCCATCATCTCCAGGCAATTTATGTGCCACGAAAGATGATGGCTTTTCCACAGACCCTGAACCGAGCGGCCTTCCATTACCGCTCCCCAGCCGGTGAGGGAAGCATCTGTCGAGATCACAACTCGATGGCAAAGAGCTCCCAACACCGGACCCTGGGTTAAGAACCAGTGTTTACTACATATAACTAAGGCACGAAAGCATCGCCGCGTGACCTTGATATGCAAGTGGGTTTCCCCTCGGGGAGAACCCTCTGGTCCTGAGCCAGCACTGTAAAGGTCTCATGTACAGCATGCCAAAAGGAATTCCGTTGGACACTGCTGCCAGTAGACCCAACAGTCTCTCGAACTGTTTACAATGCGTGACTGGTTTTGGGTTAAGAACCAGTGTTTACTACATATAACTAAGGCACGAAAGCATCGCCGCGTGACCTTGATATGCAAAGTGGGTTTCCCCTCGGGGAGAACCCCCTGGTCCTGAGCCAGCGCTGTAAAGGTCTCATGTACAGCATGCCAAAAGGAATTCCGTTGGACGCTGCTGCAACAAGACCCAACAGTCTCTTGAACTGTTTTACAGTGCGTGACTGGCCTAGCCTCAGCTCTTCTGTGGCTGTTAGGATACTAAATCCCGTACCACACCAAGAAAGTGGTTCTCAATACTGGAGAAAGCACACTCTTCTTGGTATTGAGCCTCAACCCCAACATCTGCATATGAGCGAGAACGACACCTCGGTGCCGAACCGCCAACTGCTCTGATTCCGCTAGAATCAGCCAGTCGTCGATATAATTCAGAATGCGAACGGGGTGACAAAGCTAGGCCGAAAGGAAGAACCCGATATTGGTATTCTTTGCCCCTGAAAGAAAACCATAGGAACTTCCTGTGCTGAGGGAGGATGGAGATATGGAAGTATGCATCCTTTAGATCTATCGTGACAAACCAGTCCTCGGATCTGATTTGGGTCACGATCTGTTTGAGGGTCAGCTATCTTGAACTTTAGTTTCTGAACTGACCGAATTAACAGGCGAAGATCTAAAAAGGAACGCAACCCTCCATCCTTTTTTGGAACAATAAAATAATGGCTGTAAAAACCCGACTCTCTGACGGGTGAGTACACCTGTTCTATAGCTTCTTTTGCTAACAGGGCCTTTACTTCTTGTTCCATTACCAGAGCCTGCTCGGGATGCACCACTGTGGGCAGCACCCCGCTGTAATGAGGAGGACGAGAGCCAAACTGGATTCTGTATCCTCTCTCTACAATCTGCAGGACCCAATGAGAAATATTCGGCAGAAGCTTCCACGCTGCCAAAAAATTTACTAAGGGAACCAGCCTCTCGAGGCTGGCCTCTGGTGTTACTGAGAGAGCCAAATCTGGAGCCTGAAACATAATGGCAGGA
Organism: Chrosomus eos; assembly: GCA_036326025.1. NCBI lineage: Eukaryota > Metazoa > Chordata > Actinopteri > Cypriniformes > Leuciscidae > Chrosomus > Chrosomus eos. The sequence goes on from CM070842.1 coordinate 14,570,047, forward strand.
ACTACCTGACCTGACTGCTCAAAAGCCCCCCTCAGAGGGCGCGAAACCAATGCTGTGCCGCAGCATAGCATCAGCGACTCGCTGGAGACCGCTGCGCCCTGAAGCACCGGAGGTGGCAGGGTTGGCAGGAGGGTCTCGTGAGGACCCCGAAATGGAACGGGCACCGTGTAATGAGGTGTACACCACTCCACTTCGGTCGGGGCTGTCCTCACTTTCTGTGCACATAATATGATGAACTAGACGGCTGGAGCTGCTCACGCCCAGCAGCCCCAGGGGGCTGGACACAGCGAGGGAGAAACCTTATTATATATATTTTTATATATATATATAATGTATCACCTAACAACGAACGCATGGAATGCGTCGCCGAAGAGACGCGAAGGCTCAAATTTCACTATATCCAGAACCCCAGCAGATCGGCCTGATAAGCCTGGAGCATTATAATATAGTTTTCTATAAACATTCTCCAGCTGACCTGCTGCCGTATAAGCTTTACCCATAAAACCAAAGTAGCTATGCTTAAACCTACGCGCTGCCTCGGCAAACGCGAGATCCCAGCCACAGAATCTTATTTTGCAAAGTACACTCGAAATCTAAGCGGTGCCTCGGCAAACGCGAGATCCGAGCTAGATTCTGATTACAACATTGAACCTACGCGCTGCCTCGGCAAACGCGAGATTCTTAGTAATAGGCTTATTGAGCAAAGCAGAGGCTTAAAATGACGATGCTGGACCAGGTGAAAACAGCATTTTTCTATTTTTATTTTTTTATTTCTGTTCAGCCTGGGGCATCATATCATAACCGTAATCTTTCAACCCTCTAACCTTGAATAAATCTTTAACACGAGGGCTGAAAGTAGTATAAAATACGGTTTATCCCACAATTTAAATATTCAGTGTGTAAATCAGGGAAAAGGGAAGCCTCGTGGTGGAGATAATGTGATAGATGTAAGAAAACGCTCAATAAGTTTTTAGGAGCGTCCCTAATCTCAGCTGGCCATTAAATATTTAATTTATTAACAGCACGGGACAAAAACCTCCACCAGTTCATCATATACTGGGGAAATAGATGGCGAATCTAATTCAACAGTGTGTGTGCTTGCTTTCACTTTCAATATTCTCAAACATTTAACCTCCTCGGAGGAAGAATATGAAGGAAAAAGGGCTCTCTCTCCCCGAGCGGAAGAAACCGCAGAGCGTGCTTCCGACACCGGGGAGATAGAGCTGGATCTTCCGGGTAAGGAAGGAAAAAAGGCCCACGGACCCGTTTCAAACCCCTCCAAAAGATCCATCTGTGATCCCCAGGTATGCATTACCCACGCTGCCTCGGCAAACGCGGGTCCTGGGAATCGCAAGCCTGTCACTATCATACAGAGTGACAGGCGAGAGCAGAGCATACTATTTCACAGAGTTGGAACTCAGCCCCCACCTTTTTTTTTTTTTTTCAAGGGCTGAGAAGTATGCTCTACCCCAAACAAATTAAACAAAACTCGTGTGTGTCCCCACCCGTTTAAATAAACGCGGGCAGGGAGGAACACACTGTTTGTACATTTGTTTCGCCATAACGTTTCCATACAATATTGCAACAGACAACAATAAATAGACAGAGACAGTTTTGACACAGATCGCTTGCTGAGGCAACAGAAGCTAAATGCCGGCGAGCAGCGGAAGTGCTCTTATCCTTTCCTGGTTCATGACGTCACCCGCCCGTGACGCTCATTCTCTCATTCCATTGGACTAGTTGGCATAGATGCTTCAGACGCAATCACGCAAGAGGCGTTCCCACCGTGTCGTTCGACGCATCTCGAAGTTCCCTTTTTCGATAAAGGGAACAAACAATCTATAGGTGTAAAATTGCCCTATATGCTAAATCATTTATAATGTTCTGCATGCACAATGTGATAAATTAAATATATAATTAAATATAGAAAATACATTTTTTTTTTATTTGGTTAAGCTAAATAGAAACCCGTTAGGAAAGGACTGATCTTCCTAATGTTGTATAAGGAAAATTTGCAGGACCAAGCAGTTCTAACAATGTGGTCTGTGAAATTTAACTGATCATCAATCACAACTCCAAGGTTTCTGGTGGTCCTGGATGGAGTTTGACAAACCTAGCTGAATGGAGAAGTTGCGATGGAGTGTTGGGTTGGCCGGGACCACAAGCAGTTCTGTCTTTGCAAGGTTGAGTTGAAGGTGGTGGTCCTTCATCCAGCAAGACAAGACCTTCATCCAGGATTCTGTCAGGAAGGCTGAGATGTGAGCAGCTACCATCAGATCTGGCTGGAATGAGAGGTATAGTTGTGTGTCATCAGCATAGCAGTGATAGGAAAAAACATTTTTCTGAATGACAGATCCTAGTGATGACATGTAGATGCAGAAGAGAAGTGGTCCAAGCACTGAGCCCTGAGGCACTCCCGTAGCTAGATGTTTTGAACCATTGGAGTGCGGTTCCTGAGATGCCCGTCATCATGAGTGTTAAGAGGAGGATCTGTTGGTTAACTGTGCCAAAAGCAGAAGCAGATTTATTAGCTGTAGAGTCTAATGAACATGATATTATGTCATCTAAATATATAAATAACTCATAATTGTAATTTGATGAAAATAAGAACATAAAACATTACATAATGTAAATCATATCCTGTTGGAATTGATTAAAATGGTAGTAGTATCTCTATGACCAACAGAAGCTTAGAAGTTTCTGTAAATAGTACCAGCTTAACAACTGAGTAAGTATTTGTAAATGATCTTATGTTTATTAGTAAGCAATGCTGACTTTGCAACCTAAAGGATCATGTTAAGTCAAAGCAGGGGGGGGGGGGGGGGGGGCATCTCTGTAAAACACAATAAATTAATTGTTTCTATTAATTAAACATATAAGAAGCTTGATCATTGCAAGGCAGAAATGGCAGCTTTGCCTTCTCAAAAAAAATAAATAAATAAAGTTTTTCTTAGTTATTACCAAAAAAGGAAAGAAACATAAACACAAAAATAAGTGTTATTCTCCAACACGCTTCATGTTAATCAATTCATTTGGCAGATGAACAACTCATCAGATCATATTCAACAACTGCCATGACCTAATTCTTCTTGTTAGTTTCATTATCCTGACATCTGGAAATTTGTTTTCTCCAATAGTCTATTTTAAGCAGTGTGATTGGCGGACATTAGAAGTGGATATTTCAAGAGGCTGGCAAACCAACTGTGGTTAGTACCTTACCATAAAGAGGGGAGACGAATGATGATGCCAGGCTTATATACCATCCTTAAAGTGTAGTTCTGCTGCTAGTGGTCTGCTTCCTTCAGACATTCTTCTTTCAGGGCTGAGCTGCTGCTTAACTTTCTCATAGAGGTGAGGACAATGTCTACCTATTCATGGTTTGATTCCATTTTGTCTCATCCAAAGATGCTTGACTTTTTTTTGAGGTGTTATTCACTTGGAATTTACTGAACTCATGCTTTGGATTGTATTTTTAGGATGACAAACGTATTTTTGTAAGCAGTTTATAGTGTTTTGGTATAGGCTATAAATAACTTCAGAGGAATATCAAATAGTTTTTGTTTTATTAAGTGATTATTTTTGCATTCTTTTTTCAATTAATTTATATAAAATATATGTAATTTTAGAGTTTTGTGCACAAATTATTTAATTCTAAATTCGCATGTATTTAAGATTTTATTTTCTTGCTACTGAATTATATGCTAGTTGAATATCTTGCAATGCGTGTTGGACTGCCAAATTGAGCTTGGCACAAAAATGACATTTTAAATGACTGTATGAACATTAATATTTATGCTGAAATGCCACTCAGGTGATGACAGTAATTTTAACACTGTAAACATTTCTAATACATTTATTGCTTATACCATTAAAGGGATAGTTGAAAATTCTGTCATCATTTACTCAATTGTTCCAAACCTTTATTAATTTCTTGTGCTGAGCACAAAAGAAGATATATTGTGTATTGCAGGTCCCCACTGACTTCCATAGTAAAAAAATAGAATACAATGGAAGTCAATGGGGACCAGAAACTGTTTGGTTAACAAACATTCTTCAAAATATTTCTTTATATGTAACAGAGGAACGAAACTCATACACGTTTAGAACAACATGAGAGTGAGTAAATGATGACAGAGTTTAAATTTTTGGCTGAACTAACCCTTTAATACTATAAAAAATAATTTGCAAAAAGAAAAGAAAAGAAAAGAAACCGTCCCTTAGCTATCTCTGTCGAACCATCCTAAGCTTTGAAGGGATCTGTTATAAATATGCAAGACATCTGAATACAGCAAAACACGATCTGTATGATTTATACAGCTGTCTGCAGACAGGGTCAGATTAGTTGTATTGTTGGCATATTCATAGATTGTTCCAGAAGCAGGGAGACTGAGATACTGGATATCAGAGGGGGAAATTCACACCCCTCCCTCTGGATCGCAAGACATTTCCAAGTGCTGGTTTCAAATTATAATGCAGAAATATAGCCCACTTTATATGACACAATCTCTCTTAATGCGTATATCCCAAAAATAAATCAAGATTAAATATTGTATATCAAAAGGTAAATATATAAAAGTTGTTTCATCTTTCTAAAAATGTCTTTACAATTTTTTGCTCTGTTTTGCACTCTGTACAGAGGTAAAGAAAACAGGGGGCCAAAATGTCTGAGTGAGTATATGAATATCTCTGTTATTTATTTTATTTATTTCATATCAAAGAAATGGGAATCTATTCTTGTTCAATTGTAATTCCTTCATCCTCCATTACAGAAAAAAGATGTCATCGAGCCGCAGGCACCATCTCAAGGTAGAGTAAATAATGCACCGATGCATTTGATATTATATAATATATTATAAAATATTTAATAAAGACCTCATGAAATAATAATCAAATTTTGTGTGTCTGATATAATATTATATTATATTATATTATATTATATTATATTATATTATATTATATTATATTATATTATATTATATTATATTATATAATTCAGGAGTAATTGATGACGGGTTGTTGAATTATTAGAAAAAAATGCACAACGAGTTGTTAATGCGGCCGTAGACAACACATTTCTGGGCGAGTGTCCATATGTGTGTGTGTGTGTGTGTGTGTGTGTGTGTGTGTGTGTGTGTGTGTGTGTGTGTGTGTGTGTGTGTGTGTGTGTTGTGTGTGTGTGTGTGTGTGTGTGTGTGTGTGTGTGTGTTTGAGTGGGAGAGCAGGAGAAATAGAGGATGTGCTTTCCAAAAAAACATAATTTTGTGGCAAAAAACATGTAAAATAATTTGTCGGTTTTATCCTATTGTTTACTACGTATTATATAGTCAATTAGATTCAAGCATTCAACAGCCCCGTAGTATAATGATTATATTACATTAAATTACATTATATTGCAAGAAAAAATCACATCAAAAAATCCAATTAAAATCCATACCATAAAATGTCCAATCCGACCCTTTGAAATGTCCCACCCTCCTGTTTCAATAGGAAAGAAAACATCATGTGATTACATGTGGTCTTTACAATAGTGTCTTTTTTTCTGACAGCTTTTCAGTTTGTCAGTATGTGTGTTGCTGATAAAAGCATTATGGTGTTGTATGAAATTCAGGTTCTAACTGATGTATTTGTCTTACAGAGCTTGCTGCTTAGCATTGCAAAGGGCCTTATGGATAAAGAAGCCGCTCAATTAATTGTAGATAGGGAGAATTACATGGCACAAAACTGCCCTCCTCTGTCCATGCCCTCATCTACAGCGGAACTGCAGGTCTGTCACCACATTCACCACATCAATTAAAAGTCCTTGAAACTACAGACAATATGATTTTCATTCTCTCGTAGCACATGTACATCACTTTTGGAAGGAAGTGTACATGTTTTCATTTGGAAGATAGAATTTTGAAGTACACTCTTTACAAAAACAGCAATTTGATGAATATATTATTATATCATTACCATACTCATGAACTTCAGGGTTATTATCATTACCCAAAACTAATATATATTATTTCAGGTAGCAGCCAATGCGACATTTGAATTCTAAAATAATTAAAAACTGAGACTGAAATAAAAAGTTATAGAAACTTTGTTTTGAAAAAAGCACTAAGAAAAATGACAAAACGTTTTTTTTGACATTTATGGTTGTGAACGAACAAATATGTTCTTAGTATGTAGGCTATATTAGTGCTGTCCAGATGTTTCACTGATGTCTCAGTGATGTATGCGGCTATGGATGATAAAAGTTATATTGCATACTGCAAATTGCAAAACATTATAATGCAAAATATGGTTAGAAAAGAGAGATTGACTCTTTCAATGTCGCCATTCAGGAACTGTGCAAGAAACTTCACCATCAGATCGACACGGTTGATGAGGAGAGATATGACTTGCAGAGCAAAGTGGGCAAGGGAGATAAAGAGGTAACTTATACACTATAATACTCAAACATACCTTATTATGATGATGGTGATGTTTCTGATGAGTCTATATATTGCGTTCTCTGAGGTCTGTTTTGACTCTAGTCTAATGTGTGTATAGATTGAAGATCTGAAGATCAAGGTGGTTGACCTGATTGGCAAGTTCAAGAAACCCGCGTTGAAGAAAGTGCGCATGTCTGCTGATCAGATGCTTGGGGCTCTTCTGGGCTCCAAACACAAGGTGTCTCTGGATCTGAGAGCCAACCTGAAACAAGTCAAGAAGGAGGTCAAAGAGGAGGTGAGTGAATGGTTATAGTACAGAGCAGATAACCCAGACCCACCCTAACCCAGTATTTGACGATAATGGTCCTGACAGAAATAATAATGCCATAAGCCATGAGAGGCCGTGCATTACAGTGATTTTTCCATGTGTAAATCCTCCTAAAGGATTGATCCTCCTCAAGTCGCTTATTGCTTGTAGCATAGGTGAGCATTTAAACAAAAAGCATTTTCTGCAAGTTTTTTTCATGGATAAATGTAGGTCTCTTTCCAAAAATGACAAAACAAAACTTACAAAACAAACTTTTCAGAGTTCAGTGTACATTACTTGTACAGTGCAACAGCAAAGAGCTTGTTTACGTTTTAGACATGTCAAGTTGCAATATTCAACACAGAACCACATGGAGAAACTATCACAGAATATGACAGAGCTTGTGTAAAAAAAAACTTGTTTAAACCTAAACAGACACTGGAATGAATAATTCACTGAGTCTCTATTCTCTTGTAGCCTGATCCCACCAGACTCTCGTACATTTCATTTGTACAGAGAGTCTGGCACCGCTCCATTGACAAGTGTTAACTTCCTTGTAGGCGGGAACTCTGTTTAAGTCTAAAAACTATTGGATCTGCCCAGAGTCACTCTATCTGCCATAACCAATCGCTAACGTTTGGTCGTGACGTATGTCTTTTCCCGAATCTGTGGGGAGGATGGCCATAAACACAAAACTAAGCAAAGATTGTTCTTGCTCCGGCTTTAACTTGCGAGCATATTCGGCGTTGCCACAACGGACCGAATGGCTTCGCTCGCATCTTTCTTATTTTGAACTACAACTCAAAATAACTAACGAGTCGACATCAACGTCATCGTTCTCAGCCACTCCCTCTGTTCGCTGATTGTCCCCGGAAAAAATTGATCGGAGAAAACCAAAGTCTACAGCACAATCCCAGACGTAGTACTGAAGGGAAATGAAAATTGAGCAGCAGTACGAAGGAGGGCGGAGCCAGGCTAATTCTCTCGGCCATCTTAGATTTAATCAGCCTGGTTTTCTTTACATTAGCGCTGTTTTCGCTAATTGGATAATTGGACTGAAAACTTTCTTAATGGCTTAAAATGATCTGATCGCAATCAGAGAAGCGAAATCGGGTTAAAGGGTAAGAATAGAAATTTTCGCGTACCAGGGTTACAGGTTATTGTGCCATTGTAGATGCTCAGAGTCAGTCAAAAAAAATCCTGCAAAAAAAACGGATTAAAAAAAATTTTTTCAATGAATTGCATGTGCAAACGCATTAACGTTGACAGCCCTGATATATACACAGTATACAGGCCTATGTTTAATTGAACTACCATTCCTTCACACTCAATTCCTCTCTCATAATCCAGGTTTCAGATGTCGGTGACTGGCGTAAGAACGTTGAGGACAAGGCCGGTATGGGCGGCAGGAAGAAGATGTTTGAGGGCGAGGCCTAAATTCCTAGACATTTCTTTGTTTAATTATTGTAGGAATTTGTCTGTGCTATGCAATCATTTATCTTTTTTGCCATAGTTTTATGTCTTTAGCTTTCAGTGCCTCAAATGAGCATTTGTTTCATGCAGTATTATATGTCCTGAAAGAGAATTGTGTAACATCGCTGAGCCACGACCATTAAATTCATGCTTTTGAGGAAAATCCCTTTTTTGTTTGTTTTATTATGCATGTTTTGCTTCTTTCACTCCCTTACACTCTTTAACTAGTGCTTTGTTTTGACTGTAATGAATATATGCTACTGTATGCTGATTTTTTTGTTCTATTTTTATCAGTTTCATTGCTCTATATGTATTCCTTTAATTAAATTAAGTTAAATTAAATTTGTTCGGTACACAAACTCCAGAAAAAATATGGGTGGCATTTCAATTCACATTTATGGAGATCTCCTCTTTTGCTGTATGGTGAGTAACTTAAAATATGTTTTTTTTTTTTTTTTTTTTAAACATCTCTCATTATTTTGCTATGTAACCCTTTATTTGTTCTGTCAGATATGTTATGCATCTTGGTGTATTACGCATTGCTTACGTTTACAGCACACACACACATATGCGCCTTGAAGGAAGGGAATTTTTATCGTGCCGAGGATGGGCTCTGGATATTTCAGGAGCTCAGGGGCTTATTGGTCAAGGCTGGAACCCATTTCCATAAACAGGACTCCCAAGATCTGCTGACCCACCAGAGTCCAACATATATATCCTATTTAACTTTTCTCTCTCTGAGGCTCACCAGTCTTTCCAGTTCTTCCTCCAAGTGTGCCTCTTCTTCTCATTAGGTGAGCGTCATTCCAGAACTCTCTGTAGATCTGTACGTAAAAGACAAAGGCACATCTTTGAATGCAAACATTTGTGCATAGATTTTACATACTATTTATCTACTAAAACAATTACTGATGAATCTTTCCTGTTGTTTAGAGACATACTGTGCTCTAAGTGCTTGATTTTTACATCCATATGTCCAGACACATATAGTCTTTTAATATTCATGAGTACATAGAATATGTTGATAAGTGTTCTTATAAATGTAGTTATCAATTACCTGATAAAGTATACATTTTGTATATCTGTATTATAGAGAATTTATATGAATTTGAAATGTATATATTGACAGGAAACAATATTTACCGCAATACAATGTATTATTATTTTTTTCTCGAAAAGTTAAATATTCATTTAAATGTTCTATTTGAATATGCTCTAATTGATATGACAGTTTATTCTGTTGAAATCACTTGAGTTCAATTGTAGTTGTTATTGATAATATATATCTTTATCATATTTTTATAATTAAAATGATTGATCAATAAATGATGACAACATAAGGTTTTAACATTGCTTTACTCTTCAGAAAAGGTTTTTTAAATGTTATACAAGATTCAACTCTAATTCAACTTTTTAAGTCAGTTTAATGTAATTTAAGTTGAAATGACTAACCCTAACCCTAACTTAATCTAAGGTAGTAATTTTTAACAGTGTATACAATAGTATCTTTAATCGCATTTGTCTTATAGCCTCTGAATACAGCAGCTGATCGCTGGTATCATGTTTATGACCTTTTGAAGTCCTTGTCAAATGTTCTGACTCAAGCATCTCAGACTGTTGAGCTAAACTCAGTGTCCCTGATTAATTTCATTTCTTACCAAACTTTACCAGTTTAAAACCACATAGTGCTTGTCATTCAATTAACTAAACTGCCTATATCTAATGAGTAATTTCTATCCAATCCAGGGTGAAAACACACTAAACCACCAAGATGTCAGAGTAAGTCTTCTAATTCCGATTGCAGTGGATTCTTTGGTTTAGAATAACGTTTAATATAGTGTGAAACCTTATAGACTACAAATGTGTAATTTTATGAAGTTATGTTTGTTTTGAATAGAATAGTGTATAATAGAATCCCTTGCACTCTGAGTAAGTACAGAGCTCTGTTTGATACTCACGGTGAACTTGTTTTCATAAACAGAAAAAAGATGACCTCCAGCCGTAGGCATCATTTGAAGGTTAGACAATTTTACTGTAATTTTATAAAACACGTTTTTTAAATGTTTTGTAAAGCGTATTGTTGATTTCTCTTCCTGTAACCCTTTAGAGCCTGGTGCTCTCCATCGCCTTCAATCTTCTGGACGCTGAAGCCAAGCAGATTGTCATTGATAAGGAGACGTACATGAGTGAACACTGTCCACCTCTGAGTCTGCCTGGATCTCAGCAAGAGCTGCAGGTGAACACGTTATTACTAGTTTCACCAATAACACTGTCAACATTATATGATCAATATTTTTGACAACATAGTTTACATTGCTTTAAAGTTAAGCAATTTTCAAGTTCAAGTTTCAAGTTTCAAGATTCAAGTCAGTTAATGTAATTAAGTTGAAATGACTTAAACATGCAAGTTGATTGTAGTTAAAAAAATTAATGCAGCCACCTTTTTACAGTGAATGAATATTGTTATACAATATTTAAGCAATAATTATTTTTTAATCATCATATCAGTTTTTGCAATATAACTGTATTAGTATTATGTTTACATTTTTAATTATAATATCATAGCCTACATATTGCATGTTTACATTATAAATACATTTTTAACTAACTTTAACTTATTAGTTATTTAAAAATTTACTTATAGTCAACAGAATGTCTGGACCACAGAGAGTGAAAATCAAAATAAAGTGTTACCAACTTTTATATATAAACAATGATATTAATATAAAATTAGGGAGTTATATTTAATACATGTATATTATATGTGGTCAAGAAGTAAAAATGTATATTATATATTATATATATATATATATATATATAATATTATATATATATATATATATATAATATATATATATATATATCTATTTATTAATATTATATAATTTATATAATATATATATTAGTTATATTGTGTGCTCATGTTATTCACACTATTGTTGACAAACTTTTTATATAAAAGTTTTAGCAAATATTGATATTAGTCTGGCATTTATAGATAAGAAATGCAGTTTTGTTTATTAAAAAAGTATTGTTTATTGTTGGTTATGAGTATATAATATAGTATAATAATATTGGTCATAAATAAATAAATAAATAAATAAATAATAAATAAATATTAATATATATATATATATATATATATATATATATTATATATATATATATTTATATATATATATATAATATTATATATATTATTAATGACATCTATTACTTAATTACGTGCAATATAAGTACACATTTAATATACTTATTAAATATAATTACTTAATTTTTATTAATATAATGTTTATATAAAAGTTGGTACACTTTATTTCGTAGTACCTTTAGACATTCTGTTGACTATACATGTAAGTAACTTTGCAAAGTACGTCAGCCTAACACCTAACAGTCTACTAATACTGGTAGGACTGGTAGTTAACATGAAGTTGCAAAGTTACATTGTCTAAAGCAGACCAGTTTAACCCTAAAAGTTATATAAAGTTACATTGCATTCAATGTACATGTTTTTAGGTGCTTTACTTGTGAACTGAAGCAATGCCACCATGCTCTACTGTTTGAGCTACAGGATGCTTACATAATTCTTGTATGTTTGATAATCAATATCATATATCATGTATCAGGAACTGTGCAAGAAGCTGCACCAACAGATCGACACTATTGATGAGGAGAGATACGACTTGGAGGGAAAAGTTTCCAAGGCAAACAAGGAGGTAAAGACCATGACACCTCACCTCAGTGCCATCATTTGATCAGTGATTCATCGTTAATTTGTTTTCCCAATTGTTATTTATTATTATATCATAATATAGATTGAGGATCTGAAGCTCAAGGTGGTCGACCTGATTGGCAAGTTCAAGAAACCCGCGTTGAAGAAAGTGCGCATGTCTGCTGATCAGATGCTCGGGGCTCTTCTGGGCTCCAAACACAAGGTCTCCATGGATCTGAGAGCCAACCTGAAACAAGTCAAGAAGGAGGTCAAAGAAGAGGTGGGTTGCAGATTCAGAAAGTTTCTTTCCTTTGTTTGGCTATGTTTCTAATTTTTGTGAATACATACTTGGAAAAGTGTGATGTATTTGGGCTTTATCCTCATCTCAGCGCATTGTATTCATGTCTGATGTTTTTGCGTTCCCCAGGCTGTAGAACAAGTTGGCGACTGGCGTAAGAACGTTGAGGACAAGGCTGGTATGGGCGGCAGGAAGAAGATGTTTGAGTCCGAGGCTTAAGATGTATCGTTTTTATTCTCCCATATGTCTTACATTTTCTCTGCCAAACATCTTTCTATCCTGTGAACCTCCCGTTTAAATAAAGTATTTCTCCTGGACTATTTTGCACATTGTACATTGTCTGAGTGTTGAATGGCATGACATTAAAGATTAGTGTATACTTATATGCCTTTGTGTTTTTGCTCAGAGTCGCAGCTCTACTGAAAAGGTTTGGGGTCGGTAATATTTCAAATGTTTTTGAAAGAAGACTATTATGCTCATCAAGGCTGCATTTTATGATAAAAGAATACAGTAAATACAGTACTTTTGTTAACATTTGAAATAAATGTTTTCTATTTATATGTGTCACATGATTCAAAAATCATTCTAATATGATGATTTGATGCTCAAAAAACTTTTCTGATTATGATCAATGTTGAAAACTGTTGTGCTGCTTCATATTTTGGTTTCTTTGATGAATAGAAAGTTCAAAAGAAAAGTGTTCAGAATATACATTTGAAATGTATATATTATAAACGTTTTTTTTTACTGTCACTTTTGATTAATTTAATGCATCCTTGCTGAACAAAAGTATTAATTTCTTTAGAAAAAGACAAACTTTTGAATGGTATTGTAGGTTTCATGTAAACTTTAATACAATTGCCTACATAAAACCGATTTAATATTACATTTTTGTCGGCAGTATGAGTTTATTTGAAGAAAGGTCCTGAAAGGAATAAAAGACGATTCATGACTGAATTATCAGAGTTATTATGGTATTGTAAGGTAATACAATGGTACATTTTCATTAAAATGCTACTACATGTACCATATTCATTTACCATTTTATTTCCATAGTCCCTTGAGAATACCATGGTAATACCATACTAACATGGCCAAAAAATAAACATGTTGCTTTTGAGAACATTTGCACATGAACATGAACATTTTTTTTTTTCTTAGTTTAGTCTGCTTTTGTAAACATTAGTGAAAAAAAACTCTAACCATTGATGTTATAACGGTAACCGTTATTAATATGGAATTATGCCTCTTGTTAAAAATACTACCATAGTACTATGATGATATTAGATAGTAATACAATGGAATTTACATGCTTTAAACATATGAATATTACCATGGTAAGGCTGGTAATGACTATGTCCAATTACAGGCTATTTATTGCATTATTTTAAATAATTGTATTTCATCTTGAGGCCCCTGGTTGAGAGCCACTGAATAATATAATAATATAATAATACCCTGTTTATAAGTATTTTAGTATCATTAATGGGTGTATTATTATTGCAAATGCAATTTGGTCCTATTAAAACCTGAGACTTTTTAAGTATAACTTGTGGCAAATATTTAGATTTAAAAAATAAACACTCCATCTAATCATCCCAGCTGTTCTTACTTAGAATAACACTGGGCCTTACCATTTCATTTTCCCCAAAGACAACAGAGGAACCCCCAGCACTCTCACCATACGAGACCCTGAGCCATTTCAGGCTCGCCTTTCACACCCAGCTCACCCAACATCTCCTGTTTCTGGATCCCGGGCACTCAACTCCCTCCATGTAAGGTCAGGGCGCTCTGTAATAGCTTGTGTGGTCCGTCCATGTTCAGGGTCCTTCTTAAGTTTCTCCAAGGAGCTCAAGTGTTGAACTGCAAGGAGTCGACTTGCTAAGAATATCTCCTGACCCTGCTGCACTAAATGCAAGAAGATGCCAAACTATGTCGAGGGCACATCGCTTCCAAGGGCACTTAGACAAGACACCCTGAAACCGAATACAAGGGTTATAACATTTGGAAAACTGCATGCCACCATGAGATCTGGTGTCCTTTGGGACCATTCAGGAGACTGAATTTCAGTTTAAACAAGCACTTATGTATATTATTAGTATTGTTGTCATTCATTTTATTTTACCCCTCTGAATACTGCATTAGAAATAAATGCAAATGGTACGAATGGAAAGAGTTTTTATTGGCTAATGAGGTGCTGGTGTGTCCAGGCACTCCTGTGACGCATTATTATGTCAGTAATGTCACGTCCCATCTGTGGTCTCTGGCCCTTCAGTCACATGAACTTATGAAAAACAGCTGCCTTTAACTGGCACATACTGTATAGACAACATGCAGAATCCAGAGTTACACAGGACTATCACAGCTACTGCACTGAAGTTGTGAAGCGCTGTCGAATCTTAAGACCAGTTCACGCCAGACAATAACTATAATGGTAAAGTTTAATAAACACAGAGGTATGGAAGGCTAATTATGCCACATGAGAAAAAAATGCTTTGGTAAATCTGAAATATAATATAAAAAGTCAAAATCATGACAAGTCTTACGATACAATTGTGACATACTAAGTCATAATTCTGACTTTTTATTTCATAATTTCAACTCTTTATTACTACTTTTAAATTCTGACATACTAATTATGATTCTGTGTCAATTTTAAAGTCAGAATTATGAAATTAAAAAGTCACAATAATGAGATGTCATAATTATGACAAAAGGTCAACATTATTATATAAAATGTCATAATTACAAACAATTGTCATAATTATGGCTTAGTATGTCTAACTGGCAACACAATTGAGAATTTATCTCATTTCTAAGTTTTGTTATAATTGTTACTTATCTCATAATTTCAACTTTTTATCATTATTATGATTTTATCTCATAATTTTGACTTTACAGCTCGGATTTGACTTATCTAATTTAAGAGTTAGTATGTCATAATCCTGACTTTTATGTTCTATGATGATTTATCAAAGAATGATTTTTTTTCTTATGTGGCAGAAATGGGCTTTCAAACAAAGGAACAATATTGTTAGAATCACATTCAGAATTTTGTTTATTTGAAAGAATTAAAAGTGGAGTTTCATGTCAATCCTTGCTTATAGTTGATATGGGATTTAGAAAGTAGTAAGTAATCCAATACTTTTAGAGAGAGAGATTAATTACACAGTCATTTAATTACACTGTTCAATATGTAATTAGTAGCTATAATTAATATTTTTTTTAGAGTGACAAATGTATTCAGGTTGATTCAGTCATCATATAGGCTTATTTTTTTTTCATTTTTCATTTTCACAACACATCTTTTTAGGTTAGAGCTCACACCTTAACAATCACAGTAATGAATGACTGACAGCTGTTCTCACATTTATAATAGAAAATATAAAATTCACTGTTTAAATTTCACATTTACACTTTAAGCTCTGATACTTTCATATCTATAAATAAATGTCATTACATAAGTGCATTTTTTTTCAATTAGTGTGGTGTGTGTGTGTATATATATAGAGAGAGAACAGTAATTTTGGAATGCAGGCAGAATTGCAGATGTACAGTCATGTGGTTTCAGTGACGGCTCCACTGGACTGCTGCCCGTCACACTCACTCTGCTGGTCAACTCTACCCCCATCTGGTCATTCATAACACAGACATCAGATCAGGACATTTTCGATACAGGTTGTCAGAAGTAAGAACCTAAACTGTCTGTTCTGCCAATGTCAACATTTGTCATGATTACTTGTCATTCATTGGTTTGGATTTCCAGTTTCTGTTTTTTTACACAATGTGTCAGTGGCAAATACTATTAATATAAAAAAATATAAAAAAATATTATTCTGCAGTCTTGAGTCATCATGCAGGCCATGAGAGTGTCACCTTGTGTCTTGCTTGTGGATATTGCACTTGCTGGGAATCAAAAAACGCATATTCTGTTCCCATGGAAAGTGGGATTGTGATTACATCAGCAAAATAGGAATGTGCCTGGGTCTCATCTGGTGTTTGTGTATTTGGCCATTAGAGGGCAGATTAAGTCATGTCATATATTTGTGTGTTTTTGTTACCACATATAGGAGCCAAAATTAGTACAAATGACATATTTTAGCAAAATAAAACTGAAAGTAGGCAATAGTAACTACATTTTCCATTTCTGATGTATACATACTCGTGAAAAGGGAGTGGATCACATTACTTTTTAAGATGTTTTTAACAAAACAAAACAAAAAAAGTATAGATTTTTGGTATAATTTTTCTGCATTTTTTCTCTTGTCTGAGAAATATTTCTAGGTTGTTGGATAAACGTTAACATGAATGAGATGCTCATATGTCTCTGGTACTGTAGCTAACAAGTAACATCTTTTATCATGGCTGTGAGGTAACACTATAGTTATGAAATATAAATTCAATTAAAATGAATTCATTGTTATAAGAATTACAATTAATTATAAGCATCTATATCATTTTCAGGTCTGAATTTATAAATGGCTTCAAAATAAATGTTATTCCTGGATAAGAAAACAAAACATGTTTGTTTCCCCAGACTGAGTCTCAGACTATAAATATATGTTACAGTTTAAACTGGGGCATAAAAAATGATTAACATTTGAGGGCATTTAGAGATGGTCTGAGAAAAGAATGACAGGATTTAGATGTGGTGTGTGTGTTTTTTTTTTTATCAATTAAAGTATGTAATCTTAGTCCTATGGTGGGAATTTAAGTCCTTATTCAACAATTCCTTGCCTAAAGCATTTGGGTTCAGTTAGCATATTTCCAACTAGACAAGCAAACAGATAAAAAAAGGAACATGTCAGCAACTTACATATTTTACTAGAATGTTTCAAATTTACATGTTTGAAGTACAAATATGTGTAAAAAAATTTTTTTGAAATAAACATCATTAAGAGCACTTATGCTTGCCAACTTGTAAAGAACTTAAACATGTATGTTTCTCATCAAACCTCCCGGATCTGACAATGAAAATACCCAGCCTCCTGACCTTACATGCTCTCTTATTCTCTTAGAACTGGCTCCATTTTTATTCTCACTAAAATTCTAGCTTTTTGAATTGCCAAGTTTCTTGCACAGGTTTGGCCTTGGCCTCGATCAGCAAGCAAATTGTTGTAAACATCCACTGACGTCAACAACCCATTTGCACCTATTTGCCCACTTGTAAGAAGTGAACCACATGGCATGTGATTGCCCTATTAAAAAAAGTATCACCTCTGAGCTGTTATCTCAGTCTATTGGAATGCACTGCACGCTGTTCCTATTCCCAAAACACAGCAGGGTAAACAACTGAATTCCTCATACTGGGGACAGATTATTAGGGCATTAGTCTGTCAGCACATGATGATTTGCCTTTGTGCTGTAGAAACAAGAAACTAATCAAAACAGGTAGAATCATGAATGCTATTCTAAGATAATTGTAAGTGATATACTGATGTTAAGGTGAATAGGGCAAATGATTAATAATTGAATCATTCGAAAAGAAAATAGTCGACTCTGATTTTCATTATCGATTAGTTTGCATGGAAAACTACCGCTGTAACAATGCTTTACTTTGGAGGAATTGTGAGACACAAACTCGGAATTTTGAGAAAAAAAAAAGACAAGATATAAACTCAAGGTAATAGTAACTTTTTGGGCCTTATAGTACACATGCGCAATGCAGCGCCAGGCAAGTGTTTTTTTTTAATTATTCAGACCGATGCCGTTCTGTATGTCCGTGCGTGATATATTCCCAGTCACTCAAATTTTGTGATTCTGTTCATCAAAAGACATGTTTAGATTCATTCAATAATAATTCAAATCTGTAACACCTTCTGTTGGTTACATCTTTACACCAGTAGGTGGCTACCATTGAGTGTCTTTGAGTATTTTTAGTGAGTTTTTGAATTCCAAACAGGATTAATTTAAAATAACCTGCATATTTAAAAGATGACTGATTTTTAACTAATAAACATCACAAAAAAATAAAAGACATTAGCGATTCCTGGTATACTGGAAATCTGTGAAAACGTATGTGTGTGAAGTCAGAAATATCATGTATCCAAAAATCTCTGTGCATCTCAAGTGCATGGACGTGTACGGGATTCCCCACGCTGGACTGGGAAATTTTTGTTTCAAAAGTTTCACTCAAATTTCCAATGTCCGATTTAACCCGGAAATAATTTTTAACATGCCTTACCCACAAAGCCTTGCCGTGTAACATCAAACCTGTGGGTAAGGCATATGAGGCAGCAGGCTGGTGCTTCCCTGCACAACAGGCATTAATAATAAATAATATTTATTATTATTATTATTTATTATATTATACTGATATATATGTCAGAGTCTTAGTATGGATTTTACATTAAAAATGAAATGAAATGTATGTAAAATGTATTTGATAAATACATGGGATATATAAATGTAATTTATGAAAAACATGTATTTTAAATATATGTTACTTATTGTCAGGTGAGGTAAGGGGACGTGAGGAGGACTCAAGAATGCAGAGGTTAATGAGCTTTTTTATTAGACGTATTAGACTATTAGACTGCAGTGTGGCCTGTCAAAGCGGAGGTATTTAAAAACGATGACGTAAGTTTAGTCATGTGAAGCATATTGTACCAAAAGATATTCATGTTTATACCGGTATTGTGCCTGCCATGTGCTATTCACTTTCATACTGTTGCTAAAATACTTTATTACAGTCCTGCAAAGATGACAGAAAATGTACTCATATGAGTCACCATATGTTTGGTCTAAAATGCAACTTTTCTAATGAATTTTATGAAAAACATTCACAAATTCATTAGAAAAGTTGCATTTTAGACCAAACATATGGTGACTGAGTGCAACCAGGGCTGCGTTCAGCGCCGACAAAACGTTGCAGAACGTTTTTTAAACAGAAACGGTGACGCGTTGAACGCACTGTTGTGATGACGCAAGAGTTGCATCTACGGCAGCTGAGAAGGCTTTTTGTGTTGTTTGTGAAGAATTTTCGGAGCATGATTAAGTCAGTATAAATATGTGTTTAATACTACAAAATATGCCCGATGTTACAGTTACTGCACTTGTCGCCCAGAATACAAGAGAACATCCCAATCGAGTGAAGGGATTTGTGGAAACTGAAATGGAAGCCATCTTACCTAATAAAGACTAAAACACATCTATTTAGCCTCACATACTGACTTTATTTGTTGTTCATACTGTTTTATTAATAACCTGTATTCTTTCTCATTTTTAGGAAAAGCACTTTACATGCATTGTTTATTTCTATACCAAATGTCATACACTTGCAATGAAGCTAAAAATATAAACAACTACATCATGATGTTGATATCCTATATTTTTACAATAAAACTTACGACAAACATGTATTCTAAAATCCTCAGTTGTTGCGTATCGAACACATTTGTAAATTACTTTCATTGTGCGAGTTCTCTTTAATACAACGTGCTTTATTTGCATGTTGCTGCTGATTGGACTGCAGTTCTGACACGCCCACCAAACAAGAGAAAACGCATCTCAAACCCCGTTGCACACCGGTGCACGCCGTTTCCAGGAAACATGACGTTCAACCCGGAAACCGTAGCAAAACGTTGCCACCGTTGTGATCTTGAACGTCCCCCTGGTGACACTGGCGACCAATCAGTGAATGGTGAGATATTTTGCTAAATTTGGCTGCAAAATATTCTGCCAGAAGAATTGCGCGATACCTTTATAATATTTACGCATGCGCAGTAAGGTGTATTTAGCGTTTTCAGGCATTTTCCAAAAGTTTCTCATCCACACTGAAATGTCGGAAAACGCTAGTGTGGATGGAGAGTGTTTTTAAATGTATCCAGATTAATGGCCTGAGAACACAAGGCGAATGGCCATTCGCTCTCACTGACTGAGTGTTCACATCATGAAAGCATGCTGTCAAATATAAACATGAGCTAAACAGAACACAACATGAAAGCAAATGGCCATTAATGCAGGGGCTGCATGCTACACAAAATACAACAATACACAGACAAAAGAGCATACTGCCCAAGGGAAACGCAAAACTACATGCTCACATAGAGACCAGACGATAGGAGTGTCAGAGTTCTTTCACCAAACCAAAAATAAAACCTGACCATATAGTGGCAGAACCCTGACAACTTCTGTTCATAATGTCTGTCTCGAAATCTTTTATATTATAAAACTGTATATTAATTGCAAAAGTATACAAATATATTAAAAATGGTTCCATATATTTGTAACATATCTTTTAATACAAGTTATTGTGGTGGGCTAAAATGAGGACACTGACTAAACTGACTTGCAGTGCACACTAGAGGTCTTCTCGGGTCCTAAAAACTATACCCGATCCGAATAGAACCGAATCACTACTTACCCAAACCCGACATGCATAAATTATCTTTTTAAGAAAAACCCGACCCGAGACAGACCCGATAAAATTAGACCCGAGTCCGACCCGACCTGACGCCATTTCCTTTAGAACCCGACTGGACCCGAATGTAAACAGCATTTACATTGTGCACAGCCTGCAGCCCTGCGTTTCTCAAAAATGCACTTAACATAGACGCGCAAGTGTAAGCGCGCTGAAGTTTCCTTCCTTATCAACAATGATCACAAAAGTTGCCCACACCGATGACGACCCTGGATGTTTCTGTTCTACATATTCGTTTTCCCTCAACTTTTTCGCAATGTCTGTTATCGCCTCCATGCTTTTTAAGCCAGACAGGCCTGGCTTAACGACAATTCAAATACTTGCATTTAGTTAAACATCTATCCACATGATGGCGCACTAGTTCTTCTTGGCAAAGGGAGGGGTTGGTTTATGTGGAGCAAGCAACTGAGTAAATACCGGTAAATGCAGAGGCAACTGTGCTTTATGCTTATAGCCCATAAAGTTGTTTTAAATACTGCAATTTTGTTAAATGCCCAACATTGTTTAAAAGAATTGGGTCTTCTCGGGTCCATTTGGAAAAGGCATATTTATTTTTAATTACCCGAGACCCGAGGCCACTAATACCGAACCCGACCCGTGTCCGAGACACTCGTCAGAGTTTTGGACCCGAACCCGCTCGGGTCTCGGGTTGGACCTCGGGTTTTCGGATCCAAGTAAACCCGTGAAGACCTCTAGTGCACACGTCCCAGGAAGGTTTTTATTAAACATAAAGTAATATCTTAACGTGGGAATTACTGTGCTCAAAGGTAGATGAAGGTGCAAAAAAGGTCTGTTGCTTTCCAGTGTTAGAAGGCCAGTACTGATCAGTTAATCCTCACTTGACTCTGGAGAAGCAGAGACCAAATGAACACACTATTAGCAGTGGAGACCTAGCTCACTCTTTCATTCTCTTGTTCTGCTTATATTCTCTCTTCTTAATGAAGCACAGGTGTGACCGATCAGCACTTGCTCCTGGCTGCTGATTGAATGATGAGAAGTAATTACAGGGCGACACTGAAGTGCACTCTGGAGACTCTTCACATTATGGACATAAAGGGATGGACTGACTTCATAGTCAGAGTATTCCTTTAAAGGTACTTGCTTTTTTACACAATGAAATGTGTGATGACAGTGCCTGTAAACAACCATCATATAATGATACAAATCCATCCAGTATTTTTTGTAAATCTCCTTGTATGTTTTCCTGTCTCAAATCGAGCTGTCTGACCGTGTGACGTCACACGGTCAGATGCCCCCCCCCCCCCCCCACGATTGTTAATTGACAGTCGCGTTTTAACACAGACCCGCCCTGAGCGAGCTGTCATCATAGTCCGCCATTGTTGATACACTGGAGCAGAATGGCGTCTAAGCCATTGTGGTGTTCTATTCTTGGGTGTAGTAACGAACAAAGCAGTCATTTTGATGTTCCTAAATCCGAATCGCTGAAGACGCAGTGGCTGAGTTTTGTTTTCGAAGAGAATATTCCCCATGATAATCGTCAATGCTTTCATGTTTGCGCAAATCATTTCTCACCAGACTGCTAAACTATGGTCAGTATAAAACTGGTTTTGCCAAGAAGCTGCTCCTGAAAAAAGAATCGGTACCAACTATTTGTGTTCCTGCTGCACCTACAGAAGAAGTGAGTGTAAAGTTGTATTAACCTTTATATTAATCTTTGCAAATCGCGAAAAAAAGTTTTGCATGACCATTAGCTGTAACATCAATCTGTCAATGAACTAGTCGCAGAGGTCTTCAACCCTGCTCCTGGAGGCCCACTGCCCTGCAGAGTTTATATCAAACCTGCTTCAGTCTGTGATTTCAAGTGATTCTGAAGAGCTTGACTAGCTGGTTCAGGTGTGTTTGATTAGGGTTGGAGTAAAACTCTGCAGGACAGTGGGCCTCCAGGAGCAGGGTTGAAGACCTATGCACTAATGTATACATCAGTAAAACACATAGCGATCATATCCCACTACTCTACCCTGCTGGTACATACAAAGATAGATCAAAGTGACATTACGTTAACCAACCATTCAGAAACGTCCTGTTCGAGCCTTAATTGTCGAACTTCTTCGGGGCTGTCATCTTGTTCCGGATCCAGCTCCGGTTCAAATTGATACCGTTGCACAGATGTGTCCTCGGAGACTCCAGCTTCCATTCTTTCTCCAAAATATACCCTCAACTGTTGTCAAAGCAACACTCCACGTGTGTTGTGTCAACACGCCCCACAGAACAGAGGGGCGGGGTTAGAATAGCTCATTATCATTTAAAGACACATGCACTTAAATGGCGTGCTGAAAACAGAGCTGTTCCCTTATCGAAAAGGGAACTTTGAGATGCGTCGAAAACGCTACGGGAACGCCTTCTGCGTGAATGCGTCTGAAGCATCTATGCCAACTAGTCCAATGGAAAAAGGGGATGAGCGTCACGGGCGGGTGACGTCATGACCAGGAAAGGATAAAAGCACTTCCGCTGCGAAACGCCAGTTAGCTTCTGTGCCTCAGCAAGCGATCTTTGTCAAACTGTCCCTGTCTATTTATTGTTGTCTGTTGCAATATTGTTGGTTTCGTTATGGCGAAACAAGTCTACAAACGGTGTGTTCCTCCCTGCCCGCGTTATTTAACGGGTGGACACACACACGAGCTTTGTGTGATTTGTTTGGGATTTTAGCATGCAGCCTCAGCCTTCGAGGGGGCTGAGTGCCAGCATTGTGAGAAGCTTCCGCTTCGCATGCTCAGATCCCGCCTGTCACTCTTTGACAAACAGAGTGGACAGGCTCGCGATCCTCAGGGATCAGGACCCGCGTCTGCCGAGGCAACGCGGAGAATGCATTCCTGGGGATCGCAATTGGATCTTTCGGAGGGGATCGAGACGGGTCCGGGGACCCTTTCTCCTTCCTTACCCGGGAGATCCAGCTCTCCTCCCCCGGTGTCGGAAGCACGCTTTGCGGTTTCTTCGCGCCGGGGAGAGAGCCCCTTACTGCAATGCTCATCTTCTGAGGAAGTTGACGTTGTAAGTATGGACAGTGATAATGCACACACGGGGAAAGGGATTTACAATTTATTTCCCCGGCGTATGATGAGCTGGTGGATGTCATGTCTCGAGCTGTAGAAAGATTAAATGTTGACTGGCCATCTGAAACTAGAAACACTCGCCCTAAAAGCAAGTTAGACGAGCGTTTCCTTTCTTCAGCCACATTATCTCCACCGCGAGCGCTTCCTTTTTTTCCTGATTTGCATGACGAGTTATCTAAATCATGGAAAAAAACGTTTTCATCTCGTGTTTTTAACCCTCATTCCAATATATATTCTAAGATTAGAGGGTCTAAGGATTACGGTTATGGTTCGATGCCCCAGGTTGAACAAAATTTAGCGAGTTATCTCGCGCCTGGTCCTGCATCTTCCATTAAAGCCCCAGTTTTGCCCACTAGACCATTAAAAAATACATCTATTTTAGTGGGCAAAGCTTATTCGGCAGCAGGTCAACCCGGAGCGTGCTTGCACACTATGGCATTGCTTCAGGCTTATCAAGCTGATCTGCTGGGGGATCTGGATAACAGCGAGGGAATTAGTCATGATGATGTTCGAGAACTTCTCTCAGGGCTACTAAAGAGACCGCTAGAGCAATTGGGCGGTCTATGGCAGCTTTGGTAGCCACTGAGAGACACTTATGGCTCAATCTGTCTGATATTAAGGAAAAAGATCGAACTTTTTTATTAGACGCTCCGCTTGAACCCTCTGGTCTCTTTGGTGACGCAGTTCATGAAGTAGTGGAAAGATTCCAGGATTCTAAAAAACAGTCGGATGCGTTTAAAAAGTTAATCCCTCGCCGTGTCCAGCCCCCTGGGGCTGCTGGGTGTGAGCAGCCCCAGCCATCTAGCTCATCATATCGCGTGCAACAGAAAGAGAGTGTTGCGTCTCGTGCTCCTCCACGAATATACTGGAGACAGACGCAACCCTCTCAACCGAAGTCGCCTAAGCCTAAGCCGGATCTGAGGACCGTTCTTCAGGAGAAGAAAGCTTCGGTTCAAAAAAAAAAAAGGTCCTGATGCTTAGGCATCAGGCCTGTGAGGACAGCCCCGACCGGAGTGGAACGGTGTTCACCTCATTATACGGTGCCCGTTCCACTTCGGGGTCCTCACGAGACCCTCCTGCCAACCCTGCCACCTCTGGTGCTTCAGGGCGCAGTGGTCTCCAGCGAGTCGCTGATGCCATGCTGCGGCACAGCATCGGTTTCGCGCCCTCTGAGGGGGGTTTTAGAGCAGTCAGGTCAGGTAGTTCCTGCCGGTATGTTTCAGGCTCCAGATTTGGCTCTCTCAGTAACACCAGAGACCAGCCTCGAGAGTTCGAGTTCAAGTTCAAGAAGCTGACCCTCAAACAGATCGTGACCCAAATCAGATCCGAGGACTGGTTTGTCACGATAGATCTAAAGGATGCATACTTCCATATCTCCATCCTCCCTCAGCACAGGAAGTTCCTAAGGTTTTCTTTCAGGGGCAAAGAATACCAATATCGGGTTCTTCCTTTCGGCCTAGCTTTGTCACCCCGCACGTTCACGAAATGCACGGATGCAGCTTTAGCCCCTCTCAGGCTTCAGGGCATACGCATTCTGAACTACATCGACGACTGGCTGATTCTAGCGGAATCAGAGCAGTTGGCGGTTCGGCACCGAGGTGTCGTTCTCGCCCATATGCAGATGTTGGGGTTGAGGCTCAATGCCAAGAAGAGTGTTCTTTCTCCAGTACAGAGAACCCTTTCCTTGGTGTGGTATGGGATTCAGTGACGATGAGGGCCAACCTATCGCCCGTTCGTGTAGCTGTTATCCTGGCAGCCACCAAAGAGCTAAAGCTAGGTCAGTCACGCACTGTAAAACAGTTCGAGAAACTGTTGGGTCTACTGGCAGCAGCGTCCAACGTGATACCTTTTGGCCTGCTGTACATGAGGCCTTTACAGTGGTGGCTCAGGACCAGAGGGTTCTCCCCGAGGGGAAACCCTTTCCGTATGATCAAGGTTACGCGGCGATGCCTTCGTGCCTTAGAGATATGGAGGAAACACTGGTTCTTAACCCAGGGTCCGGTGTTGGGAGCTCTTTGCCATCGAGCTACTATCTCGACAGATGCTTCCCTCACCGGCTGGGGAGCGGTAATGGAAGGCCGCTTGGTTCAGGGTCTGTGGAAAAGCCATCATCTTTCGTGGCACATCAATTGCCTGGAGATGATGGCCGTCTTCAATGCGTTAGGACATTTCCTTTCGGACCTAAGAGGCCATCATGTGCTCGTTCGAACAGACAACACATCTGTGGTCTCTTATCTGAACCGTCAGGGGGGTCTCAGGTCGCGTCCGCTTTGCAAACTGGCGCACCAGATCCTCCTGTGGTCCCTGGGGAAGGTACTCTCCCTGAGGGCAGTGTATATTCCTGGGGACCAGAATATAGGAGCAGACATCCTGTCGAGGCAGGAGCTGAGGCCAGGGGACTGGAGACTCCACCCCGAGGCGGTGGAGAAAATCTGGGAGGCATATGGCAGAGCAGAGGTGGACCTGTTCGCGTCTCACAGCACGACGCACTGTCCCCTCTGGTATTCACTTACTCACCCAGCCCCCCTGGGGCTGGATGCCATGGTGCAGACGTGGCCGAGGCTACGTCTGTACGCCTTTCCCCCTGTTGCTCTGCTCCCAGGAGTTCTGGAGCGGGTCCGTCAGTGTGGATTAAGCCTACTGCTAGTAGCACCACGCTGGCCGAGTCGGATCTGGTTTTCGGACCTGATCCTTCTGCTAGACGGGCCTCCATTGGAGATCCCTTTGAGGAGGGACCTTCTGTCTCAGGCCGGGGGCACAATATTTCACCCTCGTCCAGAGATTTGGAATCTGTGGGTTTGGCCTCTGAGGGGGCCCAACTCATAGAAAGTGGTCTTTCAGCTGAGGCTGCTGAGACCATCCTAAGCTCCAGAGCTCCGGCTACAAGGAAACTATATGCGCTTAAATGGAGAGTTTTCTCTTTATGGTGTCACCGACGTCATTTGGATCCAGTTAACTGTTCTGTGAACACAGTACTCGAGTTCCTGCAAGAGCGCTTTGTGTCAGGTTTATGCCCTTCCACGCTAAAAGTTTACGTGGCAGCCATTGCGGCTTATCACATCCTGGTGGGGGGTACATCCTTGGGTCGAGACCCCTGATTACACGTTTCCTTCGTGGCACTTTGAGGCTAAGGCCTGCAACTCGCACTAGGGTGCCAGCCTGGGATTTGACTATAGTTCTAGAAGGCCTGTCTAGGGCACCATTCGAGCCTTTAGATTCGGTTTCAGAGAAGTTCCTTACTCTTAAGACTATTTTTCTGCTAGCTATTTCGTCCCTCAAGAGAGTTGGTGACCTTCAGGCTCTTTCGGTCTCCCCCACTTGCCTTGAATTTGCACCGGGGATGGTCAAGGCGTTCCTATATCCAAAACAGGGATACATCCCTAAGGTGCCGTCCTTGACTCCGAGGCCTATCGTGCTGCAGGCTTTCTGTCCTCCTCCCTTTACAACTGCGGACCAGGAAAGACTGCACCTCTTGTGTCCAGTGCGAGCATTGAACACATATGTACATCGGACATCCTCAATCAGGAAGTCCGATCAACTATTGATTTGCTTTGGATCACCTAAAAAAGGTCTTCCTGCTTCCAAACAGACAGTCAGTAAGTGGATAGTCGAGGCTATTTCACTTGCTTACGAGTACTCGGGCCAGCCTTGTCCTTTGGTGGTCCGAGCTCACTCGACCAGGAGTATGGCGGCTTCTAAAGCCTTACTGCATGGGGTTTCTCTCCAAGACGTCTGTGATGCGGCGGGCTGGTCCTCTCCGCTCACATTCGTGAGGTTTTACAGCCTAGACCTGGATGCTGCCCCAGGTTCTCAGGTGCTTAGTGCTTAGCTGAACAGTCTGACACTCAGGTACTTGAATTATGGCGCATTGGGTATTCTCGTTCCCGTAGCATTTTCGACGCATCTCGAAGTTCCCTTTTCGATAAGGGAACGTCTCAGGTTACTATTGTAACCATAGTTCCCTGAGAACAGGGAACGAGACGATGCGTCCCTCTGCCATACTTCTGGCGTCCCTGCGATCGGCTTGCTTCGGCAACTTCGAAGCTAACTGGCGTTTCGCAGCGGAAGTGCTTTTATCCTTTCCTGGTCATGACGTCACCCGCCCGTGACGCTCATCCCCTTTTTCCATTGGACTAGTTGGCATAGATGCTTCAGACGCATTCACGCAGTAGGCGTTCCCGTAGCGTTTTCGACGCATCGTCTCGTTCCCTGTTCTCAGGGAACGTCTCGGGTTATGACTATAACCCTTGTTCCCTGAGAAGGGAACGAGACAATGCATCGAGAAATCGATACTTTGGGGACGCTCCCTAAGCGTGCGCCTCTGAAGTAAAATGAAACTAGTCCAATCCTGATTGGTGTTGCGTCGTGACGTAACATGTGACGGCATACCCGGAAGTATAAAGGTCACGCTGATGCATAGCATGCCAGCCTCGCGATGAAGAAAGACGCTCTAAGGCCTAGAGGGGCGTGGCGAGAACGATGCATTGTCTCGTTCCCTTCTCAGGGAACAAGGGTTATAGTCATAACCCGAGACGTTCCCTATCGAGGGAACTCCACAATGCATCGAGAAATCGATACTTTGGGGAACGAATGCCCACTAGGCCACGCACCGAATAGGCCTGTCCCGGAGTGAAACTGATTCAGGCACCCAACTAGGACGAAAGGACATGTGCACCAGGTGTACTAGGGAGGTTTAAACTGTAGAACTTAATAAAAGTGTGTGGGGTAGCCCATCCGGCTGCCTCACAGATCTCCTGGAGGGGAACTCCCGAAAGGAGGGCCCTAGAGGAAGCCATGCCTCTAGTCGAATGAGCCCTAACAGCTAAAGGTGAAGGCAAGTCGCGCACCTTGTAGGCTAAAGTAATAGTTTGAACAATCCAATTACTAATAGTTTGCTTGGATGCAGGGAGCCCCTTCTTAGGTGACCCAAAACACACTAATAACTGTTCCGACCTCCTCCAGGAAGAGGACCTCTCAAGGTACACGCTCAAAGCTCTGACAGGACAGAGCAAATGAAGCTTCTCTTCCTCAACCGACACATGAGGCGGAGGATGAAATGCCTGAAGGACCGTGGACCGAGCCGTATTCATAGGAACCTTAGGAATGTAGCCCGGCCTCGGGTGCAAAAAGGCTTTAACTCTGCCAGGGGCAAACTCCAAGCAAGCTGGTGTTACTGCCAGGGCTTGGAGATCTCCCACCCTCTTAAGAGAGGTAATAGCTAAGAGAAACACCATTTTTAACGTAAGATCCCTAGGCGAAGCCGACTGAAGGGGTTCGAAGGGGGCCAGGGATAACCCTTCGAGAACCACTGCCAGGTCCCAGGTAGCCTGGACCTGGTTGTCGGTCTCATCCTCCAGGTACCACGGAGAAAACGAATAACCAGGTGGTGCCTCCCCAGAGGCCCATCACTTAATGGTGCGTGGAAAGCCGCAATGGCAGCCACATACACCTTAAGCGTGGAAGGGGAGAGACCCGCAGAGAAACGATTTTGAAGGAACTCCAGAACTGAAGCCAGCGGGCAGTTGACTGGATCTAACTCCTGTTCTCTACACCAAGTGACAAACACATTCCACTTGAGGCCATATAGTCTCCTTGTAGATGGAGCCCTAGAGCTAAGTATGGTTTCAACCACCCCAGCTGATAGACCAGCATTTAGGTACTGAACCCCCTCAGAGGCCAGACCCACAGTTTCCACATCTCTGGGTGAGGGTGGAAGATTGTGCCCTCCGCCTGAGACAACAGATCCCTCCTCAGAGGAATCTGCCACGGCGGAGCTATCAGGAGTGATATCACGTCTGAAAACCACACTCGGGTCGGCCACATTGGGGCAACCAGAAGTAGACTGATGCCCTCTTGACGGACCCTCTCCAGGACTCCCGGGAGCAGAGCGATCGGGGGAAAAGCGTACAGGCGAAGCCTCGGCCAGGCCTGTACCATGGCATCCAACCCCAGTGGGGCTGGATGTGAGAGGGAGAACCAAAGTGGGCAGTGGGACGTCTCTCGAGACGCGAATAGATCCACTTCCGCTGGCCCAAACCTCTCCCATATCAACTTTACCACATCTGGATGAAGTCTCCATTCCCCGGGCCTCAGCCCCTGCCTCGACAGGATGTCCGCTCCCTGATTCTGAACCCCCGGAAGATACATTGCTCTGATAGATAGTATTTTCCCTTGGGACCAAAGAATAATCTGATGCGCCAATCTGCACAGAGGGCGCGATCTGAGTCCCCCCTGTCGGTTCAGATAGGCTACCACTGATGTATTGTCCGAACGTACTAGGACATGATAACCTTTGATGTCTGGAAGGAAGCTCCTCAGAGCCCTGAACACAGCCAACATCTCTAGGCAGTTTATGTGCCAAGAGTGATGATGGTCCTGCCACAGACCCCTGGAAAAGCGGCCGTCCATGACCGCGCCCCAGCCAGTGAGAGAGGCGTCTGTCGAAACGGTTTTCCGGCGACATGACGCTCCCAACACTGGCCCTTGGGACAGAAACCAAGTTTTCTTCCATATTTTTAGAGAACGAAGGCATCTGCGCGTTACTCTGATCATACGAAACGGATTCCCCTTGGGGGAAAACCCCTTGGCTTTCAGCCACCACTGGAGGGGCCTCATGTGAAGAAGGCCCAAAGGTATAATGTTGAATGCCGCTGCCATGAGGCCCAGCAATCTTTGAAATTGTTTTACAGTGATGGCCTGGCCTAGCTTTAACCTGGACACCATCGCCAGAATGGACTCGATACGTGCAGGAGACATGCGTGCCCGCATCGTAATCGAATTCCACACGACGCCCAGAAACGTTGTGCACTGGGACGGTTCTAACACACTCTTTTTTGTGTTGAGTCTCAACCCCAAATTCCGAATGTGGCCAAGGACGACATCTCGATGCCGAACCGCCATCTCTCAAGACTGAGCCAGAATGAGCCAGTCGTCGATATAATTTAGTATGCGGATGCCCTGAAGTCTCAGTGGAGCAAGAGCTGCATCCATACACTTGGTGAATGTGCGGGGAGAGAGTGCTAGGCCGAACGGAAGAACCCGATATTGGTAAGCTTCGCCCCCGAAAGCGAACCTCAGGAACCTCCTGTGACATGGAAGGATGGATACATGAAAATAAGCGTCTTTTAGATCTATTGTGACAAACAGTCCTCGGATCTGATCTGATTCACGATAACAGGGATTGTAAGCATTTTGAACCTGAACCTCCTTAAAGACCGGTTCAAAACTCTGAGATCTAAAATCGGCCTCAACCCCCCATCCTTCTTTGGAACTATAAAGTACCGGATGTAAAATCCGGACTCCCTGTCTGAGAGAGGAACACGTTCTATGGCCTCCTTAAACAGCAGAGATTGCACCTCTTGTTCCATCACCTGAGCCTGCTCTGGGACCACCGTAGTCTGCACCACCAGAAAATTTGGGGGGGGCGGTGTCCGAACTGCAGTCTGTACCCTGATTTTATTATACGCCGGACCCATGCAGATATGTTGGGAAGATGATACCATGCCTCTACAAAATCTACTAAGGGAACCAGCCTCTCGAGGCTGGTCTCGGGTGTTTTTCGAGCACTGTTCTCGACTTCCTGAAGCGAGAGACCGGCAGGATTCAATCGAAACGGTTTTTGTGACCACAACAGAAGCTCGTTTTTTATTTCTTGACACGAACGGTACAGTGTGTGTTCGCTGGAAATTGGTGTGGCCCGAAGCGTCAGGGACGGCGGGATACCAACACCGATTTCTCGAGGACTCCGGTGCGAGAACAACCTCGGTAGTTCTGCAGCGGGGGGGACAGCCCTCTGAGATCCTAGCACTACAGTTAGGACCTCTTTCCCGAAGCCCTCCTAGCCTGGATGACGTCTCTCAAGTCGCCCCTCTGGCTGGAGGGCTTCTGCTGAGAACGTTTCCTCTGTTGCCAAGCTCCCGGGGGAGGGGCTCTAGAGGAAACGCTCTCTTTCTGCTCTGAGCGGTGAGATGAACTGGCTGACGGCTGGGGCTGATTTGCTTGCCCCACCCTACTCGATTTAGACTTGGCCTTAGCCTTACGGGGGAGAAACTGCTGAAACGCTGCAGACTGTTTTTTAGTCTCCTGAAATCTGTCGACGACCGAATTAACAGCGTCGCCGAACAGACCAGAGGGCGAAAGTGGTGCATCAAGCAAAAAAGATTTATCTTTCTCCTTAATACCTGACAAATTTAACCATAGGTGCCTCTCCGTGGCCACCATTGCTGCCATAGAGCGACCAATAGCGCGGGCCGTCTCTTTGGTAGCCCGGAGAGACAGATCTGTAGCCCTACGTAACTCAGCTACATCTTCAGGAGTTGGCCCCTCCCCCTCGTCTAAATCTTTCAGGAGGTCTGCCTGGTATGCTTGCAAAATAGACATCGTGTGCAAGCATGAACCAGCTCGACCTGCCGCCATGTAAGCCCTGCTTATTAAATTAGATGTGTCTCTGCAGGGCTTACTAGGTAGCACCGGGGTTTTCAAGGAAGATGCTAAATCAGGAGATAAATAGCTAGCTAAAGCTTCCTCGACAATGGGCATCTTCCCATAACCCATATCCCGTGCCCCCAGAACATTACTATAATCCACCACAGTGGGGCTGGAGATACGGGACGAATATGGTTTATCCCACGATCTCGAAATCTCATTATGGAGATCGGGGAAAAAAGGCAAACCCCGGCGCTGAGGCTGTGACCTATGCTTCAGGAAACGCTCGTCTAATTTACTCTTTACTTGCGTTTCCTGATCATCTTGTGGCCAGCTGATGTTAAGTCTGGCCACAGCACGAGTCACAACCTCGACCAGTTCATCATATGCATGTGTGGGTGTGTTTAACTCATGATCGTCCGATTCGATGCTGAGCACGTCCACTTCCTCGGAAGCAGACAGCTCAAGCATCGGGACCTGATCGCGGGCAGAAGCCGCAACGCGGGCTTCTGCACCACTCACAGTAGGCTCAGGATCCTCAGACGAAGAATGAGAAAGTGCCTCAGCAGTCTCATTCTCATCTGCAAGATCCCGCTGCGAACCCCATGATCTCAAACGTCGCGCTGCCTCAGCAGACGCGGGACCAGAACCATGGGGAACGCGAGCCTGACCATGCTCATTGAAACATGCCAGCCGGGAGCGCAGCACTCTCATAGGCAGTGCTTCACAGTCTGCACAAGCAGTTCCCTCAAGAGCTGCTTGTGCATGCTGCGCTCCCAAACAGTTCACACAAAAAACATGCGTGTCCCCACCCGTGATGAAACGAGGGCAGGGGTGCACACATCTCCTGAACTGTTCACTGGCCATAGTTTTGATATAATAAATACTGAATCACAAACAACACCAAATAAGACAGACAGTCAAAACACAGAGCGCTTGCTGAAGAGCGAAAGCTGGCATGCTATGCATCAGCGTGACCTTTATACTTCCGGGTATGCCGTCACATGTTACGTCACGACGCAACACCAATCAGGATTGGACTAGTTTAATTTTACTTCAGAGGCGCACGCTTAGGGAGCGTCCCCAAAGTATCGATTTCTCGATGCATTGTGGAGTTCCCTCGATAGGGAACTATGGTTACAATAGTAACCTGAGACGTTTTTGACCAGGTAAAATTGGTGTTTTCTTACAATACTAATCAGAATTTTTAATTAAAGTATATTACAAACTTTTTATTTAGACCCTAAAGAATCATATTAATCTAATGAGATCGCAGCTCAAGCTGATGGCATGGGCTCTGGTTTTCATTCCCTTTTAAAAGGCCATAAAATTGTCCAGCAACTTTGTCCAAACAAGCTGGAATTTATTGAAAAATATAGAACAGTGAAATGTGTCATGATAATGGCCCACAAAATCTGGACATAAGGGCTATGATGCATTTTATGAAGGAGAGATGCTGAAGGAGTAGTGTGAAGTGCTGGTTCAATTCCTGCTTGATCTATATCACAGTGTGGCCTCAAGCAAGGAGTAACACCAGTAACCCAGCTTAAACCCAGATTGCTCATGTTTGATTGCCCATGCCCAATAATAAAAAATATTACAGAAGGTCAGTGTCAGGTCTTCAAATATCAGAGAATCTTCATCTCCTAGTGTAAAAACATGGCAGTAATGATAGGAAGTTTTTGCAAGTCATTGATCCATAAATTGCTGGCATCAAAACTCACTGGTGTAATTGTATTTTATCAAGGGATCATAACTAACCAGGTAACTATTCAAACCCGTTTTGCAATTGTAAATTTACAGCTGAAAAAAAATTTATGTATTAAATCAAAATATATCAAGTTATATCAAGACAGCCCTCAGCCCACTAATATATAATTTTAGTGAAAATAGAATCCCAAAATTTGTCTATTAAATAAGTGAATATTTAAACCTATATATATATATATATATATATATATATATATATATATATATATTATATATATATATATTATATATATATATATATATATATAACAAATATAATTATAAAGAGTTTAGATACTTTTTTGCACATTATTATTTTAACCGAGAAACATCGCGGTTACGTATGGCAACCCTGGTTCCCAGAGGAGCGAACGGAGGCGTACGCCGGAGATGAACTGATGGATGGTGTTCTCGCAGAGAGACCAATCCACTTCAAGTGTAAACTAAACGAGCCAATGCACATTGGCATGCGATAATTGCACCAGCTGCTGTGCATCGCGGTGCAATCATAAAAGGAGCAGCAGGTGCGTCGCATCTTTGTTTTTCCGCTGAGGAGCCGGACTTGTGACTCGGCTGTACAGCGGAAGCTCAGCAACTGTGGCGATGGGAAGTAAGTATCTGTTCCCTCCTCGGGGAACGAGGGTTACCATACGCAACTGAGACGTTCCAGTCACTCTAACAAAAGAGATTAACTGATGGATGGGGATATCTACCAACACGCCACTTCTGCTGACCCTTCCAGTGCTCCGTTTGAGTCTCCTGGCCTGACAGCAGTGTTGGGAAGAAAATAAGAGCTCTAAGCAGAGAAGGTCAGTCACTGCTGTTCCGCAAGTGTGACTCAGTGTGACTTATTGGATAACGCGGGGAAAGCGTGCCCTTGGAGAAGGGGACACTGCGGTTGCCACATCCTACCCCGGAGGGAGGTACTGTGGCGGTTACACATATGGACTAGCTGAGCAGGGTAGTGCAACATATGGGAGTCTCTGGGGTGGTTTCAGCCTAGTTATAGGGGGAAAGAACACCAGCAGAGATGACAGAGCGGGAAGGACAAGGGCTCGTCCGCAGAGGAGCTGATCGTGGAAGAATACACA
The DNA here is from genome assembly GCA_036326025.1 of Chrosomus eos. Taxonomy (NCBI): domain Eukaryota; kingdom Metazoa; phylum Chordata; class Actinopteri; order Cypriniformes; family Leuciscidae; genus Chrosomus; species Chrosomus eos. The sequence goes on from CM070842.1 coordinate 14,605,010, forward strand.
TATGGGGGCGCCCCACGGACTGCTACATATGGAACGTCAGCCTAGCACAGTTTCCACAATACATACGAGTGTAGGTTTGGCGTCAGATTGCCACAGGGGTGATGGAGAAACTCAACAGACTTAGCCATTTCTGGGGAACACTACTGGATGAAATAGACACACATATCCGTATCCGTGGAAGCCAGCGCTTTGGCCTGGTAGACCTGCAGGAGTGCCATAGTATGCAGGGTGGAGGCAGCGTCTCCACAGGCTGAGTAAGCCTTGTCCACGAGAGCGGACGAGAACTTACACGCCCGGGAGGGGAGACGCGGGAGCTAGTGGTCTTGGGACATGGCTGCGGCTACACAACGCTTGCGATAGTGCAAGCCTGTGTGAGCACTCACTCTCTCGGAATGCAACAACCAACAGCTGAATAAACAGCAATCTCATTGAAGGCACACACTCTCGGAGAGATTGCGAACAGCACTGCTTCCCAAAGGGATAATCGTCCAGCAAACACTACCCTTAGGAGATATCATTAGGGAGCTTCAAGCATGGCATTAGTTTTCACTGTTATGCTGCTGATACTCAGCTCTATATTTCTTCACGCCCTGACGAAACGTACCAATCCACAAAATTAACGGAATGCATAGCTTATATAAAAAACTGCATGACTAGTAATTTCCTACTACTTAATTCTGAAAAAAAAAACAAAAAACAGAGATTCTAAATATTGGACAAAAAACGTCCTCACATAATAACCTAGAATACTGTCTAACACTTGATGGCTGCTCTGTCAAGTTCTCGTCGTCAGTTAGGAACCTGGGTGTGCTCTTTGATACCAATCTTTAATTTGAAAATCACATGTCTAGTGTCTCTAAAACTGCATTTTTTTTATCTTAAAAATATTTCTAAATTACGTCATATGCTCTCAATGAAAAATGCAGAACAAATTGGTTAATGCGTTCATGACATGATGAAAAGCAGCTAGAGTTCTTACAAGAACCAGGAAGTATGACCATATTAGCCCTGTTCTGTCAACACTACATTGGCTACCTATTAAACATTGTATACATTTTAAAATATTGCTGATTACTTACAAAGTACTAAATGTTTTGCTCCCCAGTACTTGAGCGAGATCTTAATGCATTATAATCCTTCACGTCTATTGCAATCTCAAAATTCTGGCCAGTTGATAATACCTAGAATATCAAAATCGACTGCTGGCGCTAGATCCTTTTCCTATTTAGCAACAAAACTTTGGAACAATCTTCCTAACATTGTCTGGGAAGCAGACACAGTCTGTCAGTTCAAATCTAGACTAAAATCCAGGCCGTATCCGGATCTGATGAAGGAACTGCGCCTGGACACGACGACAATGCAGTCCTGAAGTGTCAACTAGTCTCTCCCTTGTGAAGGCCTCCTTCCATATCACCCTGTAGCCCAAGACTGGTTGTCCACTGAAGCTAAGCAGGGCTGAGCCTGGTTAGTACCTGGATGGGAGACCTTCTGAGAAAACCAGGTTGCTGCTGGAAGAGGTGTTAGAGAGGCCAGCAGGGGGTGCTCACCCTGTGGTCTGTGTGGGTCCTAACGCCCCAGTATAGTGACAGGGACACTGTACTGTCAAAGAGCACCGTCCTTCGGATGAGACGTTAAACCGAGGCCCTGACTCTCTGCGGTCATTAAAAATCCCATGGCACTTCTCGTAAAGAGTAGGGGTGTAACCCCGGTGTCCTGGCCACATTCCACCCATTGGCCCCTGCCAATCATGGCCTCCTAATAATCTCCATCCACTGAATTGGCTCTATCACTCTCTCTCCTCTCCAACTATAGCTGGTGTGTGGTGAGCGCACTGGCGCCGTTGTACTGTGGCTGCCGTCGCATCATCCAAGTGGATGCTGCACACTGGTGCTGGTTGAGGAGAGAACCCCTGATTGATATGATTGTAAAGCGCTTTGGGTGTACAGAAGTACATATGAAAGCGCTATATAAATGCCTCATTCATTCATTCATTCCCCTTTACCTCTGTACTGATAAAACATTGTCGGGATAATTCCGATTCACGTGGCTACGGGGAAGCGATAAAAAATTCTCAAAGCCACCAGGCACTGTTTTATTTAAATGGGCGGCCGGATCGCATTTGGGACTTTAGCTTATTCACCATGTGGTGAGCAGGACGAGGTCGAGGGCCGTGAGAGAGCCGCACAAGGCCGGTGGCGTGATTACTGATGAGCGACGCCTGCGCGACGCACCAGTCTTGTATCTCTCACGGAGGAGCGGATGCATAAAAGGAGGAGCGACGACAGTGGAGATTGAGAGAGGAACAGGCCTGAACCTGTGTTTTGTTTTGTTTGTGTTTTATTATAACCCCTTTCACACAGAGATTCCGGAAAATACACGGATAATGTGATCCGGCATTTGTCACAGGATTGTTTGATTTCGGTTCATTCACACTGCCAGTGATTTGCCGGGATCTGTTCACACACAACCAGTAAAGATCCCGTAAAGACACATGACGTCAGGATGAGACGTGTAACGCACATGTCGAAAACATGTAGGCCTACACGCCCGTACCGTTCCACAAAGCTGGCGAACGATCTCAGCTGCAGCGCGGATAGTAAGGAGCTCCTGGTCTCTGCTTCGTTCCAGTTTGCAGGCATTTGCTCGTCCTTTCTTTGTTGATGACGAACACAAACTTTCTTCTAAGAGCAACAGAGTCGCGCGATGGCATGAGTGTCATCACTATGACACACTCCTTATGGCATTGGTCCTGGCTTTTGTACACACAGGGCGCGTTCCGGGACTGATTCCGGCAATGTTACTAGGTCCTCAACCCGGCATTGATCCCGGCATCAATCCTGGGTCGTGTTTGCGTTCACACAGAAGGCATTCTGGCAATTTCCCAGCAATTTCCCAGGATCAACGTGCTGTGTGAATGGGACAGTGACAGCAGTCGTCCGTGAGGGGCTGCTGTCTTTTACTTTCATTTTGCATTTGTTTATTTTATTATTAAATTGTTGGAATGTTCGCCGGTTCCCGCCTCCTTCTTACCATAACATCTAACCTTGTTACACACCATATCCCCCAGAGCTAGATAAGTCCATACATACCCTTTTCATCTCCGTGCGTGCTGTAACTCTGTTGGACGCACCCACCGCTAGCCTAGCTTAGCACAAAGACTGCGAATCACTGCTACTTGGGCGGAGTGATTTGCTCGCAGCACCTGAGAAGCCCCGTGGTGAGGAGCAGAGAGTTCACTCAGAGTGTTGCGCTAATCACTCAGCCCAAGTAGCAGTGCTTCGCTTTCTGAGAATATAGTTCCTTGTATGTATACGGTTAAAAGATGGCTGTGTCTCATATGACACACTGTGACTATACAAATCACAACATATAATAGGAAAATGTTGGCGTTATTTTGTCACTTATTGGGAGCAATATGCTAGCTGGAGCCATTTACTTCCAGTCTTTGTGCTAAGCTAGGCTAGCGTTGGGTGTGTCAGACAGAGTTAAAGCACGCACGGAGATAAAAAGGGTATGTATGGACTTATCTAACTCTGGGGGATACGGTGAATAAGCTAAAGTCCCAAAAAGTCGGCGTGTTCCTTTAAAGGTTAGAACGGTGTCATGTTAGTGGTCCCTAAGTTAATAACTAATGATCGTTGCGACGGAAGTGAATCAATCAAAACTAACTTTAGTTGGAAAATAACTTTATTCTAGAGCTCCTGTAAAGCCAAAACAATCTCTGTTACTTTAATTTCCTATTATCACTGTAAAGCTGCTTTGAAACAGTCCATATTGTTAAAAGCGCTATACAAATGAAGGTGACTTGACTTGACTCAATCCTTGTATAGCAGGAACAGCATTCACTGTCTGGCTCCGAAGCGAAAGCAATTATCGCATGCCAATGTGCATTGGCTTGTTTAGTTTACACTCGAAGTGGATTGGTCTCTCAGCAAGATCCCCTCCCCATCTCTGACGTACATAGAGAGTGACTGACGAAGGGGAAGATGTATCATGACAATTACATTTGTAGACACTATTGGTAACTTAATTTACATCTTGACCATTTTTTAAAATTTATTATTATGTAGATTTAAAGTAGAACTCTTTTTGGTATTTTGGCCCTCGATTGTACATTGTCCAAACTGATTAATATTGTATAGTTTATTTTAAATTAAAATATGAACAAATAAAAGTATTAAGAATCATTAAATATTGTTTGCATGACTTAAATAATTGCCACATTTTACAATGTTTTCCTTTATTCTATTTTCCCCCAACTATAAACTATAATTTTGATCAATGTCATGACTAGTTTATTTAACCAGCAGAATTGGTTATCTCAATCTATTTCTGAAGTTGAAAAACTAAAAAAGCTAAATAATTAAGGTAGAAATTGTAAATTAATTTGTCACAACAAGTAGTTATTTCATGTATCCAACATTATAATGACAAAATGTATTTCTCAAACATAGACAAAACTGTGTTGGCAAAAATTAACAATTGTTGCTAGTCAAAGAACTTTTGGACAGGAATGAACACTTCACCGGGCAGTGCCACAAATCTGTCTGACCTTAGAATTTATGGCATGACCTGAGAGCAATGGAAAAAGTTATATAGTCTTCTGAGTTATCTCTTACCGTGAAGACCTCAATTCTTGTCTCATCAGGGAAGATAATGTTTTCCTCTTGCTCTCAGGGTCATATAAAGGCCATTTGTCAAACTCCAGGGGGCTTGTAATTAGCCTCTCTCAAAGTAACTTACATTTACCAGCCACTCTCCAATAAAGAGGTGATTGATAGCATCCTATTGAGATGGTATATTATTTTTGCAGGACATCCTATCTTAGTACTCAACCACCTTTACCTGAATTTATCAATATGTAAGGGGAGCATAATATCTGGACAGTCACAACCAAGATGGCGTACATAACCAGCCAGTTCATATCTTCATGGAAGTCCCCCAGGCTTATGTTCTGGGCCCTATTCTATTTTCTGCACATCTAAAAATGGCTGGCTCAAAATCAAAATTGCATTTTGATTACATTGTTTTTCACATAACCATGTAAACATAAGGTGGTTTCTAGAGTATTGCTAAGTGGTCACTAGGAGGAAATGGGCCGTTGTTAGGTAGTTTTGCCAAAAAAACCTGTAAAACCACAAGACTGGCTTATGTGTTTATGTGTATTTGAGAGTGCAGGACTGTTTAGTGGGAGACAACAGGAATGTGGGTAATGGCTTGAAACTTTCTGTGTTTGTGTGTGTGAGGGAGTGCAGAACTCTGCATTCCCATGGTGAGTCATAGGTCAGCCCATAGTCCTCTAAGATGACAGGGCCAATTTCCTGTGATTATTAGCATTTTCTTTTTTATCTGTTAATGGAGACAAGCAAAAAAGAGAATTGTTCAATTCAATGTGAATTTTGGCAGTGTTTATGCCCTAACACTTACTAAAACCCCAGCACCACTAGCTCAAAATGCTCCATAACAAATCTTCAAAAGTGCTATTAGCTAATATCACACATACAATGTTCCCACTAACTGAAAGACATCACTGAAATAGGTGTCCAGGGCAATTTTAGTGGACTGCATGTTCTTCCAGGGATGGTTCGTTGTCTAGACTCTAGACTGAGTTCACTGAATAGTCCTCTCTATTGAGTTCCATCTTGAATTGATTAAATGACTCACTCATACAGACAGAACAATTTTTTGAATTAATCATAGGGTTCTAATGTCTCATTTATAAGACAGTCTCTAGACTCTAGACCGTGTTCGCTGAATAGTCCTCCCTATTGAGTTCCATCTTGATTGATTAAATGACTCACACATACAGACAGTAAAATTTTTAATGAATCATAGGGTTCTAATGTCTTACTCATAAGACAGTCACTTGTTGCCACCTTGCGGAACAATGTAACCTGCAGAAAATCCCCACCACAAAAGACAATCCAATTTGAGAACTATTAATAGTAGGCAATAAAACTATGTGAGAAAAGTAATGTGTCCGAATTCATTATACTTTTAAGTATACTAAGCTTGTTGTTGTGTATAGGCTATATACTTCCTATATACTTATATAGTAATTTCACTTCAAAGTGTACTTTCATAAACTAAAAAATGTGCTACAAGTATTTGATTAGTAAACTATCAGTATACCTATAAGTTTACAATATAGTTGCAGCACAAACGAAAAACTGCAAGTTTACTATTGTTACATTCAAAGTATACTTAAAAGTATAATTTTATACTCTAAAAAGGGGGCCAATTTAGTCCCAAGTAGTATTGAAATAATACGCTTAAAAGTATACTTCATTGATATATATATATACTACATAAAGTGTAATTAAAATATACTTCATACAATTAACTTGAAGTATACTTATTTTTGTAAGAGGTGTTTCTCAGGCTTAAGCAAAATAATTTTCCTTTCCTTTAAACTAATTCAAAACATCATCACAATCCTAAATGGCAACTACATGTATAATAGAAACTCAAATAGAAACTTCAGATAACTTAACTGAAGGACTTTATTTCTTCCTGATATCCACAAATTCCCCTTTCTGTGTGTGGGCTTGTTGGCCAGTGTTTAAGTGAGGGCCGGACTTGTTAAACAAGGCTCAGTAAAGTGTTGAGGACTGCATATTCTGAGTGCCGTTATTGTCTGAAGAGAGACCTAAACAGTCATACAGGCCTGAATGGTGCGTAGTTTACCATAGTTACCGGGTTAACAAGGCTGTTGCTTCAGTAGATGTGTTTCTGTGTGTGAATGTGTCTGTGTGTTGTGAACAGGGAGTGAATGAGACCAGAGAGGGTGTAAACATATTGCTTTTGAAATCTGCTAGAAACACGCTGATTAGTTTGACAATTAAAAGTAAATTGTGTACATTTTTTTCTGCTTAAAATGTCAGTTTAATATGCAGATTAAAACTATAAATAAGCTTTCCCTTTCAGTCGCTCATGTTCGGCATAGTCTGATAGAGTCTGATTGGGATCACATTAAGGGAGCCTGTCTGATTGGTGGTACTGTAGCTCGCCAAGGGGCCTGTTCACATATCGCGCTCACATATTTTGCGCGCTCAAGTTCGTTATTTCAAATGTAGGCGCGCTGCAAGCGTCCTCATAATTGAAGCGACATGCTCATTTTTTCCATGCGCAGTATGTTTGTACTTCGTGGTTGTCTTTAGGTGCGTTCCATTCGACAGGGTCCCTACGCAGTGTTCACTGCTCCCTACTCCCTGAACACATCAGTTGAAGTGGACTTCGCTGACAACAATCGCTCATTTGGAACGCCCTGCAACGTCATCAAAGAAAGGCAACAACGGGGTCTCGCAGATTATGATATAACTTAATTAAATATTGTAATTTACTTTGCTTTCTAATTTAAAATCATATAATAGGCCTATATATACAAAACACGTAACCTAATACACAAAAATCAAAACATTGTATTAGTTTATTAGACTGCGCCTCACCTGCTTCTCAACACTTTTAATTTGTGTAGATATTCATACAATAGACTATGGAAATGTTACATTCATCACCCCAACCGTTCATAAATATTCTAGTTTGTATAATAATAACAATATTTATGAATAGCCTACTCAAATGCATACGTAAACTCAGCGCCGTTAGAAATTTAAATGTAAAATCTCTTCCAACGGCTCTGCTCTATGGTTAGTTCAGACTGGTGCACAATGACAGTTGGTTGATTTTCGCTCTCCACTTCCTGTGAAGTGATGTATCGATGTTCCCTTATTCCCTACGCCGTTTGCAGTGCCCTTCGAACTGAAGATGTTCGTTTGGAATATCACTTAAGATGGCGAAATACCCTGTGAAGTCCACTTCGCAGTCCACTTGCAGTCGAATGGAACACACCCTATGACAACTATTGACGACAAACACACCGTAAGCAGTCACGAGACTATGGTAGCCCATAATGGATAAAAATAAAATAAAATGCGGCACACGCAACGACGGGCCGCACTAACATTAAACTTTAAAGGGGTCATGTACTTTTAAGGGGGTACATGCACTTTTACAAGTTGATTGTACTGAAATGTGTGTTGACAGAGCCTGTACACAACCATCATATAATAATAAAAATCCATCCAGTGATTTTGTTTTAATCTCCTTATATGTTTTCCCCTGCCTCAAATTGAGCCGTTCGATTTTGTGACGTCACACGCTCGGATGCCCCTCCCACGATTGTTGATTGAGAGCAGCGTTTCAACACAGACCCGCCCTCGCTCGTGAGCGAGGTGTCAATCATAGTGCGTTCGGACCGGTGTTGTGCCGAAATGTACACTGGAGCACTGTCAATGAGCAGAATGGAGTCTAAGCGATTGTGGCGTTCTGTTCTTGGGTGCAATAAGGAACACAACAGTCATTTTAATGTTCCTAAATCCGAACCGCTGAAAACGCAGTGGCTGAGTTTGTTTTCAAAGGGAATATTCCCCATGACGATCAACGTCAATGCTTTCATTTTTGACAATGAATGAGGCTAATGTTTACACTCAGGGTACATTATGGCATGTTTTCTATGTACGACGTTCCGAATATAATTCATAATCCCACATTTATAATGAAAAACGCGTTATGGTTATTGTGTTACAAACATGTACGCACAGAACAGAGCATAGACTGTGGAACAGAGGGGCGGGGTGAGCGAAGCTCATTATCATTTAAAGGCATATGCACTGAAACGGTGTGCTGAAAACAGAGCTGTATTTGACCAGGTAAAATAAGTGTTTTCTTACAATACTAATGAGAATTTTTAATTAAAGTATATTACAAACTTTTAATTTAGACCCTAAAGAATTATATTAGCTTGTACGAAAATGGCATTATATTACGCCTTTAATGTCAAATAGGGGGCCACAAAATATAACCCTTGAGGCCAGTGGGCCGCGAATTTGAGACCACTAATCTAGAGGGTAGGGACTTGCACGCATTTCCGGTCAACGAATCATGCCTGGAATCCGGGCCGGCTAACTCTCATGAAATCTGAGACCCCAGCCTGAATATGTGCCCAAGGTTCCTACCTCTCCTACGAGACCAGGTGGTGAGCCTGCAAGCGCTTCCCCAGAAGAGGCAGACCCAGCCCTGGCTTTTCTCTGTTCGTCCACTCCATTGGGGTTCTACATGCTCAGAATGCAAAGTCTGAACCTTAGACCAGCTCTTGTCTCTTATGGAGACCAGCTGAAGGGAAGGCTTTTTCCAAGCAGAGTTTGGCCCACTACATGTGGTTGCCTTCATCTTGGTGATTTTCCAAGATGCACATGCCCACCTGGGTGGTGAGCTCCTCCTAAATGAGTGTTGCTCCCTCCTAGGCATTGACACAGAGGGCCTTGCTGAACAGATGTTAATAGAGTTGGGGGCTGGGCGACACCTATCACGTTCGCTAGAGAACTAGCCTATGTTTCGAACCGCTGCTTCCCGTGGGCTCCCTTCACATGAAGCCAGAGTCTCCCCCCGTCATAGGCTGGAGCCACCCCAGTGATATTCCATATGTTCCGGTCATCCGCCCAGTCCATCTGTGTATTCTCCACATGTTACCTCCCTTAGGGCAGGACTTGGCTTCTGCAGCGTATTTTTTTTCCAACGAAAGAGAACGCTTTCCCAGTGGTCTTGTGGAACAGCAATGACTTCCCTGGTCTAAGGCCTGTCCCATCTCCGCCTCAAAATAATGCAGGGGGATCAGAAGGCTTTTGTCTAGGCACTGGAAGGTGGGAGCACTAGTGGCGTTTTAATTGGGATCCCAATCAGTTGATATGTCAACTACGCCGAACGTGAGCGACTTGTCTCGGTTGTCGGTTACGGAATGTCTCGGTTACGTATGTTACTCTCGTTCCCCGAGGAAGGGAACGGAGATGTAGTCCCGTCGCCACTTTTTCTGGACCACCGCTGACTCCAGGCTCCGCTCGGCTCCTCATTGAAAAACAACTGATGCGTGCATCCACTTCCATATTTATACCCGCGCTGCAGGGAGGAGTGTAAGATGCAGATCTTGCATGCCAATGTGCATTGGCTCAACAGTACTCGAAGTTGACAGGCTCCCTAAGCCTGAACCCAATCAGACTCAATCAATCGACATGTCGACTACGTCTCCGTTCCCGCCTTCAGGGAATGAGGGTTACATGCTTAACCGAGACGATTCGTTGGTTGATTTTGACAGTGTAAACACTTTGTGACTGTGGTGGTTACAAAACATTGCTCTGTTTGTTTGAGCTACCTAACATAACAATGGCTGAACCAATGGCATGCGTTTGGGGCAGGGAAACCGGCTTCTCCGACCAATGGGAAAATTACACATTTCACCTTTAAAGAATGTATCAAGCAATATTCTATAATGTGATAATAGTACAATATAATAGTCTAATAAGATGAATGAATTCTACCACATCTCAAGTTCTTTATTTGTTCTTAATATTATTTTGTAGTGGAAATGAAAGTAATATAAATTATTTTTTTAGGGATAAAATGGCTGACTCTTTCTCTTGCTGAAAGGTATTATCATATTTAGCATTTCATATCCTAAATAAGTGTTCATCCAAAATACACACAACTAAATAATATTTTCACACATTTATGCATAATTTGACAATTGTGCAGCTTGATTGGTAAGGACACACACACAAAAAGCACCTGCGCCCCTGGAGTGGAGCCGAGGTGAAGGTCAAAAAACCTCACTAATGTGCGCCGTGAGGCAACATCCTGCCACATCACGTTGATATTGGAGGGAAACTCCTGACCAAAATGTTTTAGAAGCAGCCATAATACTAGTCTCTTGGTCTGACGCCTCACAGTGTCACAAAGGAAACGTTACTAGAGGGTGTCTCCCCAAGGATACACCACTTAAAGGGATGTGGTAAGCAGATAATGCCACCATGTACACCTTTAGTGTGGAGGGGGATAGACCTGTGGAGAAACGCTTTTGCAGGAATTCCAGCACTGCAACCACAGGGCAGATAAATGGGTCCAGCTGGGGCTCTCTGCACCAGAAAGTGAACAATATCCACTTCAAGGTGTAGAGTTTCCTCGTGGAGGGAGATCTGGAGTGGAGGATGGTCTCAACAACCTCAGTTGAGAGACCTGAACTTATGAGCTGGGCCCCCTCAGAGGCCAAGCCCAAAGTTTCCACAATTCTGGGCGGGGGTGAAGGATTAACCATCTCGACTGAGAGAAAAAGTCCCCCCCCCCCCGAGCGGAATCTCCAGAGGAAAGCCGTCGAGGATAGACTCTAGGTCCGAGAACCGTACCCGGGCCTGCTAAAACGGGGCTATTAACAGAAGATGGCCCCGTCCCGTCAAACTCTCTCCAGAACTCCCTGGAGCAGAGAGATCGGGGGAAATGCGTACAGACGTGACCTCGGACAGGTCTGCATCATAGCGTCCAGCCCCAGAGGAGCTGGCTGACTGAGTAAGAACCACAGATGGTAGCCACTTGATATTATATATATATATATATATATATATATATATATATATATATATATTATATATATATATATATATATATATATATATATATATATATATATATATTTTTTTTTTTTTCTGTTGACCAATGCTCTCTTCCCACGCAACACAAGGTCTCTCGCTCACTCTACGCGGTTTGGAGCACAATCTCTGTCTCGCATGCACGCTCGCTCTAGATTACGAGAGATTTTTAACTAATTTAGTTCTGTAGATAAACTCATCTTTCAGGCATTTGACTGACCGGGTTGACACTTCAGCGTGAGAAATCGGGGGTGTGGCGTGTGAGCGTGTGAAACCAATCAAATGCGGGTGTCTCACGGCCAATGCGTGAGAGTTGGCAGCTATGAGTAAACAAAGAGTGAATATTGTGAATTGACATTTTAGACGTAATATTGTAAATATTCTCTGTTTTTGCTCTATTTCTGCAATGACAATAGTTCCAAACAAAATCCGTTTTTTTTTGTGATTCAGTTGCTTATTCCAGAATGAATCTGCAGTTTTGAATGAATTAGTTGAATGAATGCTTCTATGACTTGTACATTAAGACGGTGATTTGGCACCACCAATTAGCGGTTTTAATTTCATAATCTAATTTTTTCTATATTAAAATAATTATCTTTAAATCATTGATCTCATAACATTATTTATGGTGTTGTAAATGCAGTGAAAATGCATGGTTAGAAAAAAAATGATTAAAAATAATGCCCATGGATATCAATTTAAGGTGTCAAATATTGGCTCTAAATAGGAAAGTTAATGTCTGCCGGTGATATTCCATAAAAAAAATATATATAAGCAAAGTTAAACGTATGACATTTGCTATAAAACCAATATAATTAATGCATCACACTTGTGAATTTACCTTCAAATGTTTTATCTTCAACATTTTTCATATAATTGTTTTTATAATAATAATTCCAAATTTTGATAATAATAAATGCAAGCTATAATAAATTATATGAAAATTATTATTATTATCATAATTTAAATGTATAAGACAGGTAATCATTTCTGAGAGAAAAATAAATAAGGTTGAGGCCAATATAAACTCTACTTTTTTTCTGTTTGGTATTGTAACTTGACTTCGACTTGACTTGACCCTTAGCAGGACTCGACTTGACTTGCTTGAAGTGAACCACTGACTTGACTTGGCTTGGTTGTGTGTACTGCGACTTAGACTTGCTTGAGACTTGATGGTAGGGACTTGAGACTTACTTGTGACTTGGACATGCGTGACTTACTCCCACCTCTGCAGCCAAATATCAACCAGATAAGTAAACACGACGGTCTGGATGAAAAAGCTGAATAGTATAATAAACAGACATTTACTCCTCAAAGATCAGATGAGTACATATTTAATTTTCTCAGAAATTTAATGCAGCCACATATCAACCAGACAAGTAGAAACGGTCTAGGTGAAAGGCTGAATATAGTGTATTAATATAGACTTAAAATAAGAAAAGTATTTAACATTTAATTTCATCAAAACTAATTGCAGCCAGAACAAGCAGACAATAATATATGGTCTGAATAATTAGTTGAATAATTCATAAATAGTTTGCACACAATCATAAGAGAAAGAGAGAAAGGGAAATTCCCGTCTGCTCAATTCCCCGCGCATATTATACATTGCGGACCCATTATCTACATGTTGCCTTGGCAAACGCGAGATGAGCCACTAGATTATTATTGCAGATATGCAGACCCATATTCTATGCACTGCCTCAGCAAACGCGCGATCTGAGCCATTAGATTCTTATTGTAGAGATGCAGACCTAAAATCTACGTGCTGCCTCAGCACATGCTAGATCCGAGATCGAGTAACAGAATTTTTATTGCAGACCCGTAATCTATGCTCTGCATCAGCAAACGCGAGATCCAAGGCAAATAATCTTTATTGACTTTCTTCCCTCGAGAAGAAAGCCAACAGGAGCATAGCTAAAACTCTTGATAGTGCATTGTTACACGTCGGGAATTTATGAATGAACACTGTCAGCCTCCTTTTACTAGAGCTGACCGTGCATGCTCCACTCCCAAACAAACAACACATGAATTGCGTGTGTCCCCACTCATAATGAAGCGAGGGCAGAGACGAAAACACGATCCAAAGCTGTTTGCTCGCCATTATACTCCTGTCAAGATATCATCATGGCTTGGCTTCGTGAATGAAGATTTAGGAAGGACATCCACATTTTCTACAGTCACACTGGTGGCTGATGAGGTCTATGTGGGACAGGCAGGTCCTGCCACAACAGCTGCAGGTAAAGATCTGGTTCAGGATGGGTGCAGAGGGGACACGGTTCTTTCTTCTTCTCCTTTTGTCCTCCATACTGGCCCTGTGGGTATCTTCAAAGAGGGAGGTGGCCTGATGGACTGTGCGCTGCCACGAGTCGCGATCAGCTGCTTGTGTTGCCCACTGATGGTGATCAATGCAACAAGCAGTGAGGGACTTCTTCAGGGAGTCTTTGTACCGCTTTTGTGGTTCCCCGATGTTGCGGTAGCCAGAGGACAATTCCCCATACAGGTCTATCTTAGGTAGGCGATGGTTCTCCATCCTGGAGATGTGCCCTGCCCAGCGAAGTTGTACCTTGAGGGCCATAGCCTCGATGCTAGTGACCTCCGCTGACTCAGGGACTGGGCCCTATTTTAACGATTTGAAACGCAAGTGTCAAAGCGCAAAGCGCAAGTAACTTTGTGGGCGGATCCCGGCGCTGTTGCTATTTTCCCGGCGGGATAAATGCCTCTTGTGCCTGGCGCAAATCTAAAAGGGGTTGGTCTGAAGTAGCTTCATTATTCATAGGTGTGGTTTGGGCATAACGTGAAATAAACCAATCAGAGCATCATCCAACATACCCTTTAAGAGCAGATGCGCATGTTGCATGGCGGATTGTTATTATTATGGCGCATTTACCAGGCGCGCTTCAGAATCGGTTCACAGCCGATGAGATCGATGTTCTCGTCAGGGCCGTAAAAGAAAGAGAATTGACATTGGGGATGGGACAAACACACCCAAATCAATAGAATAAAATATTAGAAAGCTCAACTTAACTGGTAAGTTAAGAGTAAGGTTTTTAATGTACTTACATTATGGTAAAGGTGATTTCGTAGTCTTCAGATTTTTTTCCCTAGTTCAAGACGGACAAACTAATTTGTCAGATGTCCTTTTATACATATGTGTCTTGACATGTGTCCACTATTGGGCAAACAGCTCTGATCCGTCATTACTACAATTTGCCTGAAAAATTTGGGTAAATGTGTAAGCTAGATTTATGCCTATTTTTTCACATCTTCATGGACACCACAATGATTTCCCTCGTGTGGTAATATATTTCCTTGTTATAATGTATGATTTGCAAAAATAAAAACTGCTGCATCTGTGTAGATTACATGAGCAAAGTGTATGCGCGTTGTGCACGCTATACATTATGGTCAAGCATGCGCCCTTAAAATAGCATAATGAACAACACGCAAGACGCCACTGACTTTAGACTAGTTTTTTTCTGGTCAGTGGCGCAATTATTTTATAGAACAGCAAAATAGCATGAGGGAAAGTTTGCGCCGGAACACACCTCCTCTTTGCGCTGACCCGCCCCGGGGAGCGCAAGTGTATTTCTTAGTTAACCGACGTGTGTCTGTG
Organism: Chrosomus eos; assembly: GCA_036326025.1. Classification (NCBI taxonomy): domain Eukaryota; kingdom Metazoa; phylum Chordata; class Actinopteri; order Cypriniformes; family Leuciscidae; genus Chrosomus; species Chrosomus eos. Next base: position 14,620,100 of record CM070842.1, read on the forward strand.
GAGGGAAAAGTCTGCTTTGCGCGGGTGCAAAATAGGAATGATACATGCGCTGGTGTACAAAGTCAATTGCTCTGGGTGCAAGATAGGGCCCAAGGACTTCAGTGTTGGCGACAAAGTCATTCCAACAGTGTTGAGGATTGTGCGGAGGCAGCGCTGATGGAAGCGCTCGAGGAGTCTCAGGTGATGGTGGTACGTGACCCAGGACTCAGCACCATTCAGGAGAGTGGTCAGCACAACAGCTTTCTATACACTGACCTTCCTGTCTTTTTTGAGGTTGTTGTTGTTCCAGACACGTCCGTATAGTCTGCTGAATGCTCTGTTTGCCTTGGCCAGCCTGTTGTCAACTTCTTTGTCGATCTTGGCGTCACACGAGTTCATGCAGCCCAAGTAGCTGAAATGGTGGACAGCCTTCAGTTCTGTTTGTTCGATGGAGATGCTTGGTGGATGGTACTCTTTTTGTGGTGCAGGCTGATGCAGAACATGAGTCTTCTTTAAGCTGACTTCAAGGCCGAAGATCTGAGCAGTTTTTGCGAAACAGGACGTGATTCTCTGCATAGCTGCCTCTGTGTGAGCAAGGAGGGTGGCATCGTCAGCAAACAGCAGCTCCCGGATCAGTAGCTCCATGGTCTTTGTACGGGCCTGCAGACGCCTCAGGTTGAACACGCTCCTGTCGAGACGAAAACGGATGTATACGCCTTCAGCGTCGTCAAAGTCCTCTGTGATTTGCTGGAGCATCATGCTGAACAAAATGGTGAACAGTGTGGAAGCAAGAACACAGCCCTGTTTTACACCGTTTGCAATAGGTAAGGGCTGCGAAAGGTAGCCCTTTCGACTTGTCCAAGCTGGATGATCATGGTGAAGTGTTGTGCCTCGATAATTGGAACAGTCTGACTTCTCCCCTTTGTTCTTGTACAGAGTGACGATGACTGCATCACAGAGGTCTTGAGAGAGTTTTCCCTGCTTCCAGCAGCAGATGAAAAATTCATGGAGTTTGGTGTGCAGTGTTGGGCCTCCGTTCTTCCATATCTGCAATCACGTATCACCCCGAGGAATGGCTTAATACGGACGAGGGAGAGGACGCTGGCGCTGTCTGTTCGCCGCTTCTCCATTTCTGATTTCTGATTTTAATTTAGCGTTTTTTAAGAAAGTGTTTTTTTATAGGACTTTTTTATGCCCCTTGCAAGTTTCCTACCTCTCTGTACCGCAACAATCTTTTTCACTGGGTGCTTTAGCAACGTACCTGCTGCCGCTTTTTGGTGTAAACACTGTGCTTAAACGCCACTAGCGTCCAGCATGATGTTGAAATATTCCATTTCTCAACTGTTGAGTCTCAACTGCAACACTGCTCCACCTTGCATCACAGCCATAAGACAGCTTGGACTTTTGCGCCGATCCCGGTACTGCCACAGAAGTGCTCGAAAAGACTTTGTTTATCTCCTGCACGGTGCATCGACGATCCCCTCCATCTGGTCTTCAGCTGCGCGTGTCGCGCTACAACGGCGTCATCAGATCACTGCTGCGCTTGGAGTATGTAGGAACCCTTCACCGCTCCAGAGAACCTCTAGCGGTGGGAGATATATAAAACACACAACCATGTGGACACAACCATCTAGAACACAATAACTTATATGAGGTTTTTCAATCAGGCTTTCGTTCGGCCCACAGCACCGAAACAGCTCTGCTAAGGGTGACAAATGACCTTCTCATGGCAGCTGATTCAGGATCACCATCACTGCTCATTCTACTTGACCTAACAGCGGCTTTCGATACGGTCGACCATACCATCCTTCAGGACCGCCTCCACAATACAGTTGGACTATCGGGAACAGCACTGCAGTGGTTTCAGTCCTACGTCTCTGGCAGGACTGAACGGGTCATTTTAGGAGAATATGAGTCCAGGCTGCTCCCTGTTACGTGTGGTGTTCCGCAGGGGTCGGTTCTCGGCCCTATCCTATTTATTCTATACCTGCTTCCCCTCGGTTCTGTCATCAACAGACATGGACTATCCTTTCACTGTTATGCGGACGACTTGCAACTTTATATTAAAACTGCTCCAAGCTCCTCCGCAATCTTGTCGCGACTCAACACATGTCTTCTGGAGATAAAGGAATGGTTGGTCAGCAACTTCCTCCAGCTAAATTCCGGTAAAACTGAGGCACTACTTGTTGGAACCCCACAACAGATCCACTCCTCTCCCGTATCCCAATTCATCCTGGACGACCAAACCATCACTTTATCCTCCTTAGTTACAAACCTAGGGGTTAGGTTTGACCCGCAGCTGACCTTCAACGAACACATTAAATATATTTGCAAAACCTCCTTCAACCACCTTCGAAATATCTCCAAACTACGTCCTCTGTTAACTCTTTCGGATGCAGAGAAACTTGTTCATGCTTTTATTTCCACCAGGTTGGATTATTGTAACGGACTCTTCATTGGGATTTCTGCCAGAAACATACAGAAGCTACAATACATCCAAAATAGCGCTGCCAGAGTCCTCATGAGAGTCCGAAAAAATGATCACATAACTCCCACCTTACACTCACTCCACTGGCTCCCTTGTTTCATTCCGGATCGATTTCAAAATTCTGCTATTCACACACAAATGTATCACTGGTCATGCACCACCTTATCTACAAGAACTCATCACCTTGAAATCCTCCTCCCGCACTCTCAGATCATCAGGTCACCTACTTCTTCAGGTCCCGACCACAAGACTTCGCACTATGGGGGACCGAGCTTTCTGCTCAGCTGCACCGCGTCTTTGGAATCACCTCCCGAGTGAGCTGAGAGAAGTACAGAGCCTGGACACCTTCAAGGCAGAACTGAAGACTTTTTTATTTAGAAAGGCTTTTATGTGCTGATTGTTTTATTGTTTTAGTATTCTGTAGCTATTATTGTTGTTCTTTTATGTAGCACTTTGAGATTCCTTGGAATGAAAAGTGCGTTATAAATAAAATCTATTATTATTATTATTATTATTATTATCTCAGGAGGGATGGCATCAACTCCTGCAGCTTTTCCACTCTTTAGCTGTTTAATGGCTTCCTCAGTCTATTGTAGTGTTGGTGCCACATCCAATTCAGTTTTCACTGGTTGTTGTGAAATGCAGTCAATCGCTGGTTCTTGGACTGATCGGCTAGCGTTGATAAGGGTGTAAAAGTGTTCAGACAAGCGCTTTAGGATAGAGTCCTTTTTGGGTGAGCAGTTTTTTTCCGTCTGCACTCCGCAGGGTGCTCAGGATTTGATACGAGGGACCATATGCCACTTTTAGAGCTTCGTAGAAACCCCATGTAGTCACTAGTATAAGCGCAAAGCTGAGATTTTACTGCGAGGTTGGTCCACCACTCGTTCTGAATCTCTCGAAGCTTACGCTGGAGGGTGCTGCATTCCAGACGGAAAGCTGTTTTTTTTATGTGGGCAGGACGGTTGGGCCAGGTGGGCCTTGTGTGCTGATTTTTTCTTTGACAGTAGCTCCTGGACTTCCAAGTTGTTCTCATCGAACCAATCCCTATTTTGCTTCATGGAGAATCTGAGGGTATCTTCAGATGTTTGCAGAACAACAGTTTTGATGCGGTGCCACAGCACTTCCGGGGACGGAGACTAGGCAGATTGGTTCCTCTATTCCAAACTGTAGGCTCTCCTGGAAAACTGCTCTGACTGCGGCAGACTGAAGGCTGCAGACATTGAACTTCTTCCTCGGGGCGCCACCTATCCTTGGTTTGGGCTTAAAGTGGAATCTAATTTTGCAGCGGACAAGGTGGTGGACTGTGTGACACTCTGCGCTGGGCATTACCCTGGTGTGAAGGACATCTTTTAGGTCACGCTGGCGCACTATGATGTAATCTATGAGATGTCAGTATTTTGACCAAGGGTGCATCCAGGTTGTCTTCAGACTGTCCTTCTGCTGGAATATGGTGTTGGTAATGGAAAGCTGCTGTTCAGCGCAGAGTTTGAGTAACAAGCGTCTATTATCATTGCAGCTGCCCACACCATGCCTTCCAAGTACACCATTCCAGGTTTCTAAGTCTCTGCCCACTCTGGCGTTGAAGTCGCCATGGATAACAATCTTGTCGTTAGCTGAGACATCTTGAAGAAGGCTGATCCGAGTAAAACTTATCTTTGTCTGCAGGATCTGCCTGGAGACTTGGGGCATACACACTGAACAGTGTGGCGTTTTGCTGGTCACAAAGTGGTAGACACATTGAGATGATACAGTCAGAGTGGCCAGCTGGCAAGCTTGGTAGCGATCATTAAGCCGACACCTGAAAGGCGTCTCTCTGTCGCTGGTTTGCCTGACCAGTAGAGGGTGTAACCTGCACCATGCTCCCTTAGACTTCCTTCCTCTAAAGTGCGGCAATGTCAACATCCAGCCTAGCGAGCTCCTGTGCAATTAAGGCAGATTGTCGCTCAGGTTGAGTGCTGTCAGCTGAGTCTAACATGGTTCTGATGTTCTAGCATGCGAGTTTGAGTCCTTTCCCACCTGTTAAGGCAGGTGGGATGCGCCACTGTTTACTTGATTTAGTTCGACCGCATAAGAAGATGCCCGTTGACCGCGGTTAGCCAACTGGGGCATGAAGAGACGAGATTTGTTTAGGCCACCTTTTCTAGGCCCCTCTCCATGTGGAGCAAGCAGTTCTGTCCCTAGAAAAGGCTGCTTGGTCGCTCAGGGTGCTGCCGGGTGATGATGTCGTCTCCAGGTCATCATCAGACGACCACTAGTCCCTGAGCCGCCTGCATGCAGGATCGAGACTGCGGCTTCCAGTGTCATCTTACACCTGCCGGTTTGCCCCTTTCCCATCGCTACAGGGCTTAGTGGGGCAGGTAGATGTTGGTATTTCCTTCTTGCCTGCGCAGAGGAGCTTTCAAGTGGAGTGCAGCATGCGCAGAACTGACCCCCCCCCTTTAAACCCGGGGTTCATCCGCCATGGCCTAGCAAGCTCGGAGAGTGACAGCGAGTTCCTCGGGCCGTAGGTTTTACATCAGAGTTCCCCTCTCCTAGGCAGAAGGCCTACCAAGGCTGAAGAGATCTGTCTTCCCTGCTATTTCAAACCATAGCTGGTAGGTGGCCGGGTTCATTCGCCCAGTGATGTAATGTGGACGTCACCCCCTCACGCCGTTTAGCCCACCAGCTGAAGGCAGTGTACCGGGGTGTGGCACTAGGAGCCAGACTTGAGAGTTTTAGGAGGTGGATGAGGACCAGTCCTTCCGTTCACTCAAAAATTGAGTGCAGCTACCAGAAAACAAAGGTACTACCTCTACCCAGAGCACCCTACACTCCATATATATATATATATATATATATATATATATATATATATATTATATATATATATATATATATATATATATATATATATATATATATATATAATATATATATGCTTGTGGACAAACAATAATTAATAGACAGGGATAGAGCGCTTGCTGAAGGCACAGAAGCTAGCACGGTCTGTTTTCAGGGGTGCTTTATAGCTTCCTGGTCTATGATGTCACATGATGTTCTGTCACGCCATTGGACTGATTTCATAGGTGCTTCATGACGCAATCACACAGGGGCGTTCCCACAGCGTCTCGACGCAGCTTGAGTTCCCTTAAAGGGGAAGCTGAATTTTCAGCAGTTTCCCTCCTTTATATTCTTGTGGATTTATTTATTTTTCAGGATTTTTTTTGATGAACAGAAAGTTCAAAAGAACAGCATTTATTTGAAAGAGAATATTTTGTAACATTATAATTGCCTTTTCTGACACATTTCATCAATTGAATGTGTCCTTGCTGAATAAACGTATTCATTTCTTTAAAAAAAAACTTTTGAACGGTAGTGTAATGTCATCATCAAGAATGATTGATCCTGCAAGTATATGAGAAAAGCAATGGGGAGAATCAAAATGCATCCTGAAGTTTGTTTGTAAGCATGTCTGGGAGCTTTGTTACCAATGTAAACAGATAAAAGAAAGGCTGAATTCTGGGTTGGGACAGGGGTCATGTGGGGGGGCTGGATTCATAGCATGGGGTGGGGGGTATCAACTTACATTTTCCCCTGGGACGGCCACATGACCCCGAAAAAGAGGGAAAAGGAGGGGGGAAAGATGTTAGGTTATGGTCTAAGCTCTCTCAACGAGAACCACATGCAGTAAAGGGAAAAAAAGAGGAGGAGAGGAGGAGGGGACAGTGTGTGACTAAAGCCAGTCTCTGAGACGAGACTGAGTGCCGCGTGGATCTCTTCTCAAAAGCTGAGCGTCCAAGGAAAGAGTGTGAGGGAGTCTTTGTGAATCAGATTCCACAGAATTCAAAACATCTCAGAAAAAAAAGAAGCTCGGAGAAGAAAGAACAATGTCAAGTGCATTCAGAAGACAAAACTCCAGCAAGGAAGGTTTGCAAAACCTCTTGAGGTGAGGAATTTGTATGGCAGACTTTCACATCAAATTTAAGGTTTACAGCTGGGATCTCAGGTGTGATGATGGATATATAGTTTGTTTTCTTTGTTCTTATGCAATTGCTAATGTCAGTTTTGTGGGTAATGATAGGGTTATTGTTTGAATTGAAGTTTTTTAATTCATGTAAATATTTAATGCATATATTAAATGCCATGTTGTGTTCTTTAAGAACCTGTCATCCTTTGTTATGGGAAAGGATATACTAACTTTTTACATTTGGGTAATGGAAATGTCTGTATTTGGTTAGTTGATATAACATTAAGATGTTAGGTTAAATTGAACATATAACGGAAGCTGTGTTTCTTAGGTCCTTTAACCTGGTTGTTATTTATTAGTTTTTTATTTAAAAAAAAATCTAAATAAGCATTAAATCATTTGTCTTTAATAGTTAAATATGGGTTTTGGTGCAACAGAATTATAAAACTATGGATAATTCCTCAATTCCCAAATGCTCTCATTTAATATGATCTGATAAAATTAGCTAAAACGACATGTATGTAAATGCCAACATTGTGATTATGATTGCTTAACAAATATGTATGCAAAAACAGATGTTTACATCTAAATAAGACCTGAACACGTACTAAGATTGATTTACATATAGTTTATAAAATACAATAATTAACTCTCAGCACATTTTACTACATTCTAGCAATTTGTCACACCTTCATTGTTGTTTTTATAGAGAAATGCATGAGGTGTCGTTTACTGTGGCTTTTATAAGCTGGAACTTTGTCAGGGTTCTAGATGAGAGTTTATTGTTTGTGCTTGTGGATAGATGACGGGACAGGAGAAGGGAGGAAGGAGAGGGTTGAGGGCACCTAATTAGTGGTGTGACCTGTTGACATTCATTGGCAATGACACACATAAATATGACCAGTTATCTCTAAAGGTGTAACAAGCCAACTATAATATTGGTAGACAAACTGTAGGTTTATTTACTGTAAACAATGAAACTGCCATTTCACAATGTACTCATTTAAACACCAAAAAATTCAGTGGGAAACTACCTAGCTGTTTTGCATGCACATAATGCAATAATCTTTCCTTAATCTAATTAAACTGAGTTGATCAAACTGAAATACATTTTTATAAATGACACTATTTCAATATTTTATGTTAGACTCATTAAATATGTATTACTCCTAGTTAGATATTTTTAAGTAACCAAAATTTAAATGTGTCATATCTTTGAAGGGATTTTTTTTTGAGTGTACAAACATGAACCTGTCTTTTCAGAATTCCCCTGAAAATTAGTCACAAAAAGCTTAGTTCACCCAAAAATGATAGTCATTGTTTACCCCTCATGTCTTTCAAAACCTGCATGACTGTCTTTCTTCCGTGGAAAACAAAAGGTGTGGTTAAAAAGATAAGACACAATTTGTATAAGGACAAAAATAGAGTATAACCTCTCAGGATGTGTACACTGTAAACAAATAAATAATTGGTTAAACTAAAAAAAGTAAGTAACCTGGTTGCTATTAACAAGTTAATTGAAGTTAAAATAATTGAGTAAATGCAATGGATATTAGTTTAATCAACAGAAACTCAAAATATTATGTTATCTGATCCACATAAATGATCTAAGTTAATTTGACAAAAGAAAAAAATGTTGTGATAACAAATCAGGAAAACAATTTTTTACTTCTGTAGAAAAAGGATTTGGGTTGGATCAGGTGTGCTTTGTCAAACACAAACAGGTTGCATTAATGGCAGACATGATTTATTCCCCCAAGGCTTTTCAGAGCTGCCAAAAATCAGCTTTTCTCACACTCAACAAGCTGCTATCTATTAACGGCCTACATTCATCAGAACCACTGTGACACATTCCGGATATGTCAATTGCAACATTGTGTATGCATTATTTTGTATACACTTGTCAAAGTGTTTTGAAAACCATTACAGCCTCTACAGATTGTACAGTACACACAGCACGTCACTCTAACTCTAACCACAAAATCGTTTTAGATTTGGCAGGGTGTACATTTTTATGGTGAATTTTTATTTTTTTAGTTTTATGGTGTTGATTCTGTAATGTACAAATTTTACACAAATTTTTGTATCTTGCACAAAACTTCTTTCTCATTGTGGTCAAAACCGTGACCCCCTGATCTGTGGACTTTACGTGAGCCGCTCTTCTATTTACGATTCTCTGATAAGAGCTGCTGGAATGCAGAAGGCTTAGCCATTTGACTGAAAGGGGGAATAAACTTCACCATCCCTGTGGCAGTATATGCTTTACCGAAGGTTTTAGGCAGCAGAGTAAAATAAACACTAAGGGCAATGGTTATGTTTAGTTAAGCATTAAAGACGTATATATAGGGGGAGTGGGGTAAGATGAGCCACTAAAGTTAGGCTCTAGGCAGTGAGAAATGAGATAAGAGGTAAAATTCAGGTTAGAACTGTATATTTTAAGATGCCAATCATTTGAAATTAAAAGAATTTGTCTATTCCTGGGCCATAGAAATACAGAGAAACATCTGGGGCCGTATTCACAAAGAATTTTATCTTACCACTAGGAGTACTCCTAAATCGCACTAAAATATTTTAGCTAGGAGTTTTCTCTTAAAAGTTATTCACAACGCCTTTCAGACCTACTCTTAGTAAGGAAAAATGACAACTCCTAAATTAAGAGTGAGTCTTCGTTGCTATGGATGACGTCAATTCTCATGCACGAGCTTCCTCGCAATGATCACTGTGATTGGTTGTTAGATGACAGAGCCATCATGCGGGACATAAGACTCAACAAATCATGGAATTACACATCTAAATATGTCTGTGTCATGAAATGCATATCATGTTTGTGCAGGCCCCAGTGAAGTGTAATTCTAAAAAGGCAGAGAGAGAGAAAAAAAGTCGTAAATTAAATTAAATTAAATCAATAATTTACAAAAAAACCTAATACCCTAATGAAAACCGCCACTTGCCTAATAATGAAAAACGACATTTGCATTAACACTTTGCATTAACACATTAATTGACATCATATTAGCCTAAATAGACTACTTAAATCAAGGAAATGTTGCTCCTATTGAAGTAATGTAATAGTGGAATTACGGTGGATTATGAACTCGCCAAAACGGAAAAGAAAGCCCATAATGCAGGATCAGTTATGGTGTGTTCACACCGAACGCGAATAGAGCGTCAAATACGCGTCTATCGCGTCTAGTAGACGCTTGAACATTCGCTCGAGTTCAAATTTTTCAACTTGCGCGGAAGACATTCGCGGCAAACGCGTCGCCCAATTCGCGTCATTCGCAACGCCCGGCGCGAATGATGCGTCTATTCGCGTCTTTGCAGACAGATATTATTGGCTTTGCATTGACTTTGTATGTAATCTACTCGCGCAAATAATTCAATTCGCGTTCGGTGTGAACACATCATTAGGCTACTGCTGCTGGCTCAGTTGGTGCTGGAAAAAAAATGATAAATGGAAAATTCGGCACTGGGATATCAAGCAAAACACATGGGAGAGGATATTTGTTTGCAGATGCAGCATTCCCGCTTGTGTCGCGGACCCCGGACGACTGCGAGAGGCGGTGGTGTGCGCTACAATCCTTTGTGAATAGGTCTTAGTGAGTTAGGAGTCCTCTCGACTTCTTTTAAGCGGTCCCAGACTTAGGTGCTACTTTTAGGGCAAAAATGCTTCGTGAATTACTCTTAGTGAAACAAATTAGGAGTCCTAAAGTTAGGAGTGACACGCCCATTATTTTTAGGAGTTGCTCCTAAATTCGCCAGTTAGGAGCTACTTTTAGCCTTAAAATTCTTTGTGAATACGGCCCCTGATATATATATATATATATATATATATATATATATATATATATATATATATATATATATATATATATATATATATATATATATATAATATATATATATATATATATATATATATATATTTAGGTATATATATATATATATAAACTCACTTTAAAAGTAAACTATACATTTCAAATAAAGATCTGAGAAAAAAATATATATTTGCAAATCAATCACAATCTCATTCCAGAGCCTTTTTGCTGCATGTTATGCACATTTTCAATACCAGCTACACTCATTAAACTAAAGGTTCTTATTTTTTGGCATCTATTTTTCCATAAAGAACCTTTAACATCCATTGAACGTCACCATTAAAATAAAAGGTTCTTTATACTGAAAAATGGTTCTTTAGATTTTTTAAATGTCCTTCACACTAAGAAAAAAAATATATATATATTTTTAAAAAAAACTTTGGGGAAATAAAAAGTGTGTGAAACCCCTCTTTTGGAACTTTAATTGTTAAGTGTGAGTAATTTAGGAATCTATCCTCTCATTTTATAGTGTGCTAAAAAAATAAATATTTTTTAGAGCTCTCCGATAAAATTACATAATTACTGATGTTACAATCCTCATGATTCATAACGGCGCACTTTCCACAGCTTAGATCAGTGCTTTGAAATGTCTTCAGCTGTTTAGGAAACACTGGAAAACGTATGTGAGGTTTGCAGTGATGTGACCACACACTGACAGCAGGAAGATACTAACATGCCTGGGAAAATAACTCTCCTTTGCTCTTTAAATCTGTCGTTAGGATGACATCATCTGACTCACAGAGTCAATAAACCTCACAGCTGCCCTTCAATTCAGATATAAAATGAGATAGGAAGAAAATAACAGTATCCATCATTCAAATCTCAAACAGAAGGATTTGCTTCCCTGTAAAGAAACACAAAACAAGGATATGCTTCTCTAACAGTTTTTTTTTTCATGCTAACAGGATTGAATGACTTTGTCATGTAAATGGTAATGTAACATCACATGTGTTGTTCACAATTTTTTTAGGACCTTTTAGGTGAACCTGATTTCACCGAGTATGTTCCTGGATCACTAACTTTGTTGATCCTGGAACAACATTCCAATCAACCAATCAGATTTGAGGGACAAGTTTGCAGTTTATGTCAGTTTATGTTTATAGGTGTTTCTACATCAGTGTTCATGTATTGTTTGAATTTCATAATAATCTAATTATATGCACAATTTTTATGTGGGCACTGGGCAGAGACACACCACGTTTAGAACAGTGAAATCCCTGTAAATCCCAGTAACATTTACCTGATTGCTATATTGTCTTGTCTTGAACAATGAACGACTTCCAGTTTCTGTCAGTGTAAACAGGGCTTATTTAACCCAAAAATTAAAGCTCTGGCTGCATTCAGATGTGCATACTTCTCTACTATAGGCTAGTAGGTAAAAACCAGTATATGACAAAGTAGTATGTCGAAATAAATTTATAAAAGGCAAAAAGTACCCAGATTGCACTTCTGGCAAGATTCTGAAGTGCAAATCCAGTGCACACTACACTATGAAGCCACGGGAGAGCATACTCACACTGATGCTGCCAGAAATCGACTCCCAGTTGCTTAGTTGCTGGTGTAAACAGGGCTTTAAAAGGGGCAGTTTACCCCCCAAAAATTGTACTCACCCTCATGTTGTTTCAAACCTTTATGCTTTTCTTTCTTCTGTGGAACATAAGGTATTTTGAAAAAAATGACTTAAAACATATGAAAAATAGGTAGTATTGGACCCGTTTGACTTTTATTATATGGTCAAAAACAGTTTAAATATCTTCTTTTGTGTTCCACAGAACAATGAAAGTCATACATGCCTTCAAACAAAGATAATGATACCCTGTCTGGAGAGCATGCAGACAATTGGCACTTACTGCTCACTGATTTCACTTTAATAATTAAGGCTAAGAGCTGAAAAGGGAAACTCAGGTCGAAGGTCAACTTCCATGTGATCCATTTGTGACTGACACATGTAGCTCATCCTGTGCTCTGCAAGACCAGACTTGGCTGTGGTAAATTAGGGCAGACAACAATGGCGAAAAACATTTCCCAATCCATCAAGCTTTCCAAATCCTTTCTGCCCCAGGGCACCAGGCTGTGGAAGTTTAGTCAACACATTGTCAGGGGAGGTGATACAAGCTGAATATAAGCCAGGCTCTTGTTTTCTTTTCCTTTCTTTCTCTCCCACTTTATTGTTTCCATTTAATTCAGAAATGGGTCTGAGAAACATTTTGTCAGTCTGTGTTTGACAATACGCTCACCATGACTGAAAATCTGTTTTCACTTCCATAACTATTGTAAGATGGTATTTCCAGACATAAAGGAAAAAGGCTACATAATCAGACTGATAGTGGTAAACAAATCTGATGTTGAATGACATCATTGGCAGGATTGACATCATTCAAGTGGCTTCTGCCCAAAAATGAAGTAATCCCGTCTGAGTGATTAACAGCCTATAATCAGAGCCACGGGAACTGTGTGTGACAGATCAGATTTTGCCATAAGCCCTTTGTGAAACTGTATGGTTGGTTTCAAGATGTAGTTGGGTTATGAGTAAACTGGTTGGTACCAGTATTGCTGAAGGCAGAGTGCCAAAGGTAACTGCAGCCATGCTAATATATTCGGTACATCTCGATTACAAGTATAATTGGGTGATTCCGTGTCAAATCAACCAAATTTCAGAAAGTTCAGAAACTATACTTATTTCAGCTCAATCTTTTTATTTTGTTAATATTTTTTTTTCTGAGGAAAGACAAACAAAATGACAATTTTCACCTGAGATTTGGAGCCAAATTACAAGGTGCTATAAATGACTTTAGAAAGATGGTAGCGTCATTATTTTATTTGTACACAGAGATTGACAGGTCTAGTAGTAAAATCTTTTGACTTTAGCAATCTTTGTTGCATTATGCCTACGGTGTGTGGGAAAAAGCCCTTTTTGTGTTTTTGCCTGTAATTTGCATGCCTGGAACTCAAGATTTCTTAATATCCTTTTACATTTTTGTTTTTAACAAACTTTTATTTTGGTATCCATATTTTTAAGGCCCTATATGGTTCAATTTAAGAGATATTGGATTCTCAATATGGCGCTTAGAGTAAATTGTTAAATTCACTAAAGTCACTTCATCCCCCCCCTCCCCCGTACAAAAGAATGGATTACTCAGTAGATATACATCTATGACATTTCTTCATTTATGTATTTCTTTCACCAGAAAGTATCAAAAACACATTTTTAGCCGGTCAAGTACCTCTTGTGAGACAGGCAATGGCCCAGCTGCAAGTGCTTTTCTATAACAGTTCAATAAATAAGAAACTATTATTCTGTAACTTGTATTTAAAACTAAATTCAGCCAGTTAGATTGTATATTTTTCTTTGCTAGTGAAAACAGTTCCAAAAAGTCAAATTCCTACATTAAAGTAAGATTTTTGCTGCAGCAAAGCATATCTGCTCGTCAGCAGAACCTTCTGAGAACTTTAAAACAGTAAAGGTTCCTCAATGAACTTCTTCAGTGACAACAATGACTCTTTAAAGAGGGTCCTTTGATCAAGGAGTTAACTGAAGAACTTTTGTAGGATTCTTGAGTTGCTGTGTGGTTCTTTGGCAATCACAATATCACGGTGTTTCATAAGTTCTTCATTTCAACATGTTGTTTTCTGGTTCTTTGAAACACCACTATATACTGTAGATCATTCAATAACAAACTCGAAATAAGAAGTTGTGGAACATAAAAACTTTCACAAATGGCATCAAGCTGGAACCTCTTTGAATGTCGATTAGACATTATTGATCGGTCGACATGCTTTTACGGTAATTTGTAAAGCCATTGGAGCAATATGTGACCTCAGATGTAATCTGGCCTGAAATTCTTTTGAGGGTCATTGGTGACCTGTGTTCACCCTTCATTGATCCACAATACAGACTGAGTGCCTAAAGGGATATTCACCCAAAAATCATTTACTACTACTCTCGTGTCCTTCAAGACTTGTGTGACTGGCTTCTACAGAACTCACAAAAAAATATATTTTGGCGAAAGTTGGCATCTTTGTTCCACAGAAGAAAAAGTCATACAGGTTTGGAATGTGAGTAAAGGATTATAGAGTTTTCATTTTTACAAAAACATAGACCCCCTTATGATCTAGGAAGAGCAAAGTTATTAGAAAGTAAAGCTTAAGTTGCAAATTAAATTAGTTTGTCTGGCCTACTTTTCCAAGTGTTGGAGACACAAAGAGCATGTTTGTGTATGTTTACAGGCTAGATAAACACAGAGATGCCGCAGTATCTTGAGTGTGAGTTTGCATAGGCCTCCCATCTGTCACTCAACCATTGGTGGTGTCGAATGCCAGAGCAGATGTTCCACCGGCTCTAAATCTCAAACAAGGGACTTAAACTAACTATTGTTGGAGATTTCATGAAGACATCCATGTATCATAGTCAACTGCACTCTAGGCTAGGGGGTAATTTATCATTCGACCACGATTCTCATCTGGGTCAAGAAAGAAAAATGTATGTGGTACAACAAGGGGCTCATTCTCACTTCTTTTCCTGCAGAGTGACGGCCCAGCGAAGTGTCGAAGATGCTGAGGAGATCGAGAGAGAAAGGCGACGTCGGGCCCGGGAGGCTTTCCGCAATCAACACAGCCTGTCTAGATCTGCCGGGTCCCCTCAGGACAGTGTGAACCCACCTGAGGCCAGACTGTAAGTGTCAACGTCATTCTATACTTCGCACTTCACCTGGTATTTGTTAAGCTTGTTTTGTTGCCTGGCAGATTTCCATTTGAAATATGGAAATGTGGACTTGCAGCATGTCTGGTTCTCATTGCAGCTTATTCTGGCCAAGAGCTTTCCACTTAGACAGAAGGAGACGCCTGACCGACATGTAAACAACTGCAGATTTTGTTTAGTTTTTGGGTAAAAAAAAATGTCCATAATAAATAAAAGGAAATATTTAGTTTAAAACAGAAGTGCAATCTTCTTAGAAATGGTTCATATGGTTTTGAAAAACATGTGTATCAAGTAAAAAGTAACAACGTATTTTTTTTGTGAATTTAAAAGTAATGCATTACTTTACTAGTTACTTGAAAAAAGTAATCTGATTACATAACTCGAGTTAGTTGTAATTGTTATGTGGAGGGATGGCGGATGAACCCAGACGCAGACAGAGTACACTTAACAACCAGATTTATTGACAAAAGGGGAAAATAATGCCCACGATGGGGTAAAACAAGACAAGGCAGAGGATGACTAACTAGACTAACACTTGACAAGACTAGACTAAAAACTAAGACGGGAACAAACAAAACACTTCTTTCAACAGACTTCCAACAAGAAACTTACGGCAGATTGACAAAGAGTAGATCACAACATCAAACAGCAAACAATGAACCGACACAGGACAGCAAACACACAGGGATTATAAAGGGAACATTAATGACAAGGACAGGTGAAACTGACTAGACAATAATGACGAGACGAGGATAACAAGGGGGCGGGGTTACAAGACGAGACAACACAAGCACATGGCCCAAACAGGCCATGCGCTTGTACACAAAACATTGGTTCTGTCATGGTCCTGCCACAAGACTAGGAATAATCAATAACAGGATGGCAGAACCATGACAGAACCCCCACCTTAAGGAGCGGCTACCAGACGCTCCTCAAAGTGACACTAAGCACAAGACAAGACTGAACGAGACATGGACAAGAACCAACAAAACATGGTGAACATCAACAAAGGCATACTAGAATAAACAATAACAGGGTTAGGGTGACACATAAGGAACAACATGCAAGGCAGAGGGGGTGGAGGAAACACAAAGTTCATGGGGGGAGGTCCAGGGTGGACAGGAGGAACGGGGATCTTGGGTCCATGGGATGAGGGCTGTGGACAAGACTTCTGGGCAGGTTTAGACGGGGACACACGAGGAGAGGTCTTGGGGGAAACAGTCCGGGGCTTAGAGGCGACAGGGACAAACGGGGAAACAGTCCGGGGGCTGGTGGAGACAGGGACAAGCGGGAAACAGTCCGGGACGCTGCAGCAACAGATTCAAACACAGGGGACACAGAGGACATGGAGGAAACGGGACTTCTGACGGGGGACAAGGCTGGTGACAGGACAGGACTGTGTGCGGCGCCCACGGGGACAGGCGCGGGTGCAGCGCTCTCGGCGGCAGGCGCGGGTGCAGCGCTCTCGGCGGCAGGCGCGGGTGCAGCGCTCTCGGCGGCAGGCGCGGGTGCAGCGCTCTCGGCGGCAGGCGCGGGTGCAGAGGACAAGACAGGAAAGACAGGGGGTTCAAGGATAGCGACAAGACGGGACAGGTATTTCGACAGGGTCTTGGCCGCTATTATGACGGGCATCTCCTGACGCGCCGAGACAGCTTCCAGAACCTCTTTAGTGGCTAGATCAGCCGCAACTCTCGCAGTGGAGGACTCTGGGGCATCGCTTGCTGAGGCGGGCTCCGGGACAGCGCTTGCTGAGGCGGGCTCCGGGACAGCGCTTGCTGAGGCGGGCTCCGGGACAGCGCTTGCTGAGGCGGGCTCCGGGACAGCGCTTGCTGAGGCGGGCTCCGGGACAGCGCTGCTGAGGCGGGCTCATGGACAGCGCTTGCAGATGCGGGCTCATGGACAGCGCTTGCAGTGGGAGCGTGCTCTGGGACAGGGCTTGCAGTGGGAGCGTGCTCTGGGACAGGGCTTGCAGATGCGGGCTCAGGGG
Organism: Chrosomus eos; assembly: GCA_036326025.1. Lineage (NCBI taxonomy): Eukaryota > Metazoa > Chordata > Actinopteri > Cypriniformes > Leuciscidae > Chrosomus > Chrosomus eos. Next base: position 14,637,077 of record CM070842.1, read on the forward strand.
GAGACAGAGTCGGAGGAGAAGAGGCTCCCTTCTTCCTCTTCTTCTTCCTGGGTCGCGGAGCAGAGGACGTAGCCGGGCTCGTGACCATTTGAGGAAGCACAGCAGGGACTGCAGTCTCGGCGGAAGAGGACTCCGAAGTCGACTCCCACGACAGCCGTCTCTCCCGTTTGCCACGGAGGTCAGCGGGTGTGGAAGATGCCTCTGGAGTCGAAACATGGTGACTCTGGTCTCCCAGCGTCACGACGCCAATCATACGACCCTCCGGGATGACGTCTAGCTTGGGTGATGGTGACAGCTCAGGTGGGCAGGCGATGGGCTCAGGAAATGCTGGACCTCGATCTCCTCCCCTACTATGTGCTCCACGGGTCCCAGTAAATCTAGCCAAACGAGTTCCCACATAACGCTGGCTCAGCTTTCCATTCCTGGAATCAGACATCGCCTCCTGCCACCAACGTACAAGGTCACCAGGCATACTGTCTGCTGGGTTCTGTGTTGGTCGGTTCATTCTGTTATGTGGAGGGATGGCGGATGAACCCAGACGCAGACAGAGTACACTTAACACACGATTTATTGACAAAAGGGGAAAATAATGCCCACGATGGGGTAAAACAAGACAAGGCAGAGGATGACTAACTAGACTAACACTTGACAAGACTAGACTAAAAACTAAGACGGGAACAAACAAAACACTTCTTTCAACAGACTTCCAACAAGAAACTTACGGCAGATTGACAAAGAGTAGATCACAACATCAAACAGTTGCAAACAGCAAACAATGAACCGACACAGGACAGCAAACACACAGGGATTATAAAGGGAACATTAATGACAAGGACAGGTGAAACTGACTAGACAATAATGACGAGACGAGGATAACAAGGGGGCGGGGTTACAAGACGAGACAACACAAGCACATGGCCCAAACAGGCCATGCGCTTGTACACAAAACATTGGTTCTGTCATGGTCCTGCCACAAGACTAGGAATAATCAATAACAGGATGGCAGAACCATGACAGTAATGTGTTTTCCTGTTTGTTCATTTGACGTTCGGCAAATTACATACTTTTTAAACCAGAAATTAAAAACAATATATATTCAAGCAATTCAAAAAAAGTATGTGTGAGTTGCATTTTTAATGTATTTTTAAATAGATTTGCATATCTGAAAAAAGGAGCGTCATGTCATTTATAGGAAGGTTGGACTTGGAGTTTTCTTTCTCTCTTCTCTCAACCAAAAACATGTGCACATGTACAGTGGGCGGCACAGCTGGTCTCTCATCATTACCTAATCTCTGAAGAATTTTCAGCAGGGCATGCCTTTGGAACAGGGTTTATGTCATATCCCACATTATAGAGCTTTGCTTTTAATCAAAGAAACATTATGGACCTCACACACATACCATATATTTTATATGTGTGAAGTTAAACACAGCTGTCTGAGACAACCTGTTCAAAGCACAAATAGGTCGTCTAGGGCCACTTTGTAATTATCCTTGGTCAGAGATTAGAAGCTCTTGGCTTAGATACACATGAATCATTTTTAAGACTTTTTAGATCGGTTCAACATGAAAAGTCTTTTTTAGTAATGCGTGTGCAAGAGTTTTTGAACTAGACTCGTACAATAAGCTTTCGGTGTAATTAAATAAGCATGGCTATTCTGCATTGAATTGTATTGACTGATTGTTGATGTTCAGTCTTTATGCTTTGCTGAAAATCTGCTTAATAATCTAGTGGAATGTGCATGGCATTCCTTTCCGGCAGCTCCTGGGCAGATGAAATAGATTTTAATTCAAGGCGTCGCAATGAACAGAAAATAGTAAGAGTCTGTGAAAATAGCTTTTTTTATTTCTATTTTGAGTTGTTTAAGTGCAGGTGTGTGTTTTTTAACTTTTAGCGAACCTTTTGAACAGCCCCTTAGACAAATTTACCATGGTAAGAATCATTTTCACCTAAGTAGTGTATATGGGTCAGTGACATGACTTGTTAAGCAAAAATACAGTACATTAAAAAAGCAATTCATACATACAATGACAACAAATATATATATAAATATAAACATAAATATTTTTAATATTTGAAAAATGTACTGTATGTCTGCCAAATACATGTGGTAAAAGCAACCAACCAACTTTCCAACCAACATCCAGATAAAACAAAACAAAACAAAACAAAACAATAAACGGAAAATAATAATTATGAATTAGTAATCCATTATATTTGCATTTGACCTTGAACAATACATTTAAAAACTTTTTAAAATAAAAATGGAACTTTTCTTGAAAATAGTTTTTCAAAACCATGACACCAACGTGAGTATACAGAGTGCATTTCTGAAAGTGCGGTCACATTAGGCAAAAAAGGTCCAAATTACATAGAGTATGGTCAATAATGTTGCAATATTTGAAGCGCAGCTCACACAGAAGTTAGAAAATGCAGATAGAAAAACATCATAGAGCGTAGTATGACAATGATAATCTCAGGTACTGTTTATGTGCTTTATTGAAAATTAGAAGTTATAATGTGAGACCTTAATTGCTATACTGAAAGCGACAATGGATAATTCATCTCAGATCTCGAAAATAAATTAAAGGAAACAAGAACGTCCAAACTGTCAACTCAATGTGAACAAAGTGTATTCTATGACGCAATGCTTCAGCCACTCTGTGCTTAAATAAATTAAAGGAAACAAGAACGTCCAAACTGTCAACTCAATGTGAACAAAGTGTATTCTATGACTCAATGCTTCAGCCACAGCTGTGATTTTTGATCGATTTTGTTGCGCCTCATTGTCACGTCGCATCTGGTGTGGAAAAATTGTTTGTCGCTGGAATCTTATCGCAATGCGTCTGAATTGTACACAGTGTTAGAATAAAGAGTTCTCTATAGAACCTTATAGGGATTTGTCAAGTGCATATAGAACCTTTTATGTTTCCCATCATGAGATAACTTCACGGATGGTTTAGTTTTAATAAATTAATTATGTTTTTTTTTTTTTTAAATGTTATGAATTTAACAGATTGTAAACATGCGTTATTGTCACTAAAACTACATAAACAAATAATCCCAAATTTATCCCAATAAAAACAAGTATTATTCAATTATTTAATAGATTTCACCTTATATCATTGGTCTCAAATTCAGCTCTTGAAGGGCACTGTCCTGAAGTTCATAGTAACCCTGAAGACCTTGATTAGCTGGATCAGGACAGTGGCCCTCTAAAAACTGAGTTTGAGACCTTATATAGAACCTTTTTTGGCATAAAGCCTACTTTAAGATTGAGTAAAGAACCCTAGGGTTCTATATAGAACCCCACTAAAGCTTTCCCCCCTTATCTAAGTTTCTATGCAGTAAAGCGACAATCCACAATCCTGGGATGCATTTTTGCATTTAATCTACACTACTTTTTAAACTAGCATACGGCTTACTGTCTGTTTTTTGTTTCAAAGTTACGTGAAACAGTTCACATTATGGAACATGATGCATTTCATCAAAATCCTCTGGTTGCCCATGGCAAATGAAAGAATACAACAACAAACAACCAACCACCTGTCAGATCCTCACACGCACCTCAAACATCTGTTTTCTGAGGAACGTGTTTGAAGTCGGCCTCTCGTGTTAATAGGCTGGCACAGTGACTTCAGCGCATAGTTTCTTTCATCAAAGTAACAGCATCACAGGTGTGTGGGCTCAAGCGGTGCTTTCACTGACTGGAGTCGTTCATGCCTGACTGACTGTTAACTTGCCCAGATTCCCTATGAATTTGATTATATAGGTTTGCCTCTCGTTTTAGTAAAAAGTTCCAGTGTCTCACCCCAAAGTAATGGGAGTCTAAATCATCTTAAAGAAAAGCCCAAGTTTTTGATCGTTTTGGGAGAGCATGATTGAGTATACTTGACCTATTTTGTAAATTTAATTGAAACCTATATTAATGTAATGTAAAAACTGAACACAGGCAATACAAGACAAAAGAATTAGAGTTCATGAACAAAACCTCAGGAATCGTGAAAGCAACATGCTAAAAAATGTTAGCATTGTGCTAAATCATTCTAGAAACATGTTAACAATGTGCTAAATGATGTTAGGAACATGTTAAATCATGCTAAAACATGTTAGCAATGTGCAAGAACATGTTAATAACATTTTATTGACTGAGTAAAATCTTCAAACTTCAAGTGTTTCAAAGTTATTTCAAACTTTAAGATAAGACTTTGTCAAGCCAACATCAAGGTTTGTCATCAAACTTTTTACAGTAAAATAGTACCAGTACCAGTTACATGGTTTTTGGATGTAAAAACTAAAGTCATTTCACTCAGCGCCATCTTTGAAACGCCTCTCGGGCAGCTATTTCAGTCATGCAAGCGCAGCTTCTATCTCTTTGAATGTTCACCAAAGTTGAAGTTGTTCACCAAATTTGGGATTAAATTTTATGTTTGAAATCAACAATGAAATCTGACAAACAACTATCTCATAAATGTTGTTTCTTATGCTCAAAAAGCTGTAAAAAACGTATTTTTCAGGCTAGACCAGCCAATGTGCAGTCATAAGCGTGTGTCTCAGAACATTTCATAATGCAAATGCTAATTTTTCCAGTTCATGAGTGTAGTCTTTGTATATTAAGTCTTTGGTGACATTTGGTCACTTGATGTTTTTATTTATTTAAATAACTGTTCTTAGTTGTTGTTTTTTATCAGTTATGTACATTATAGTTTTACGTTACATCTTATGTTGTTTAATTGATGTTTATTGCAATATTTTAGTTTAATATTTGTTATATGATGGTGTTTAGTATTTGTGTGTAAGATAGTATTTCCCTCAGCTTGTGGAAAACCAACTTGTGATGAACTTTGATTTATCATGACTTTCTCTTTACCATCTGTTTTTAAAGTCGGCATGAAACGGAAATTGCAATAATCCATTGTGACATATATCCAAGTACAACAGCTTCTTGAACAAGAAAAAATGTAGAGCAGGACGGTGTGTGGATTTGGTATATTAGCATTATTTCAGTAAAAAAAAAAAAAAAAATACAAACAATTTAACAGTACATTTAAGTTCAATCTGTAAAACGTAAAATGTTGCTATCAGTTTGCTTTCCGGTTTTTAACCATAAATGTCAAATTATTTTAAAGTGTAGAAAATAAATAGTGATTAAAAATTAGTTACATTTTTTTTAGTTTAAAGGTGCTCTAAGCGATGTTGGGCGATGTCACTTCTTGTTGACGTGCGAAGTATTGTCAAACAAAACGGAGGCTAGCTAGACCCTCCCTCCTCCTCATCCGCACACTAACACCCCAAATCCTCCTTGTCTGTTATTGGTTGGAACAGTTTGTTATGTTTCGTGGTGGGTTAGCCCAGGTTGTTTTTGTTGCCATCTGCGGTGTCTGCAGAGACAGCCTTTTTTTTACAGTGTGTTCAGGGGACAGGCAGCTAGCGGATAGTGAGGAGAAGTTTGCTCTATGTGACATAAAATGTTTTGGCCTAAAAAACGCGTGACATCGCTTGGAGCACCTTTAAGTTTAAATGCAAGATTCAAATATTTTTTTCCATGTGAGCACCACAGCTAAATGCACATGCTATATCTGCTAAGCAATGGCTCTAAGAAGATTTTATACTCATTGGTATGTTGTTGTTTTTTTCAGCTACGAAAGTGAACTCAAACCCAGCAGTACTATTGCTGTAGATGAGGATGAAGGTTTCAGCGATTGGACCCAGAAGCTGGAACGGAGAATGCGGCCCAAAATGGAAGAGAATGGTAGTGGAGAAGAGTTGCAAGAGAAAGACAAAAATGTGAATGCAAGATCTAAACTAAGAGAGAAAACCAGCTTCACCACCTCCAAACAGTATCAGCAAATTCAGGACAGGGAGGAAGAGGAGAAAAGACCAGAGACGAGGAGCGCTGAGAGACGAATGGAGATCAGTGAAAGGGTGAGCAGTCAAAGACCAGAGGAATGGCATGATGACACGACCGACAGCAAAAGACAACAGGAAATAAAACCACCAATGGAGAACAAGGTGCCAGGAGAATTGTAACAATAAAAGAAGTACAGTACATCTTACCATGTATGTTACTATGTCTAAATCATAACCTTCACTCACAGATAAAAGAGGAGAGGAAGGAGGTAAAGGTGTCATACACGTCTAAAGTCTTCCTACAGCAAGACAGAATGCCTAATGGCAATGGAGAGGCATCTGCAGAGGAAATTACATCACATCTGATCAAAACCAAAAGATCACCAAGGTAACTGATTCTACACACTTACCATAGCTTCCATGCTGCATTCACGGCATGTCTTAATTAACGTAATAACAAATCCATGACGTTCTACTTAGAGCTATTCACATCCTTTGACTCGGAACTATGCATTTCTATGGCAACACTATCAACAGCAATATGAAACTGCAGCACTCTGGTGGCACAGCGGTGCTCACAAAATTCCCAGTTTACAAGTTCTAATTACAAGTTCTTCAAAGATATGAACACCGTTTACGTTTTTTAAGTTGTAATTTCATTACAATTGCCCCTATTATGCATTCTTAAAGTCTCCTAATTTTGCTTTGGAGGTGTCTCCTTTGTTATCTGTCTAAAATAGATTTACATGCATTAAAGGTCAGAAAACACGTTTTCTCATAATATAAATTACACATCACCACATTTTTCTTTGATTCTCAAACGACTCTGATGATTCAATCTCTCTAAATCCCTCCTTTTCAAAAGCCCGCTCTGCTCTGATTGGTCAGATGGCCCAGTGAGTCAGTTGTGATTGGTCTAAAACTCAGCGATTCTACACAATGTAAAGACAGTAACAATAGTGTTAATTTTACCATGTCAATCGGAGCACGAGTCCGATTATGAAACATTGGAAGAACTAATTATTCAACCCGAACCTGAGATGAGATGTGACAACTGTAATTCCTCACAGCATTCCATCAGCATTAACAAGTGTTTGTCCATCAACAAATAGGTGTGTATATTTCTAATTTATTGCAGTGCACATGTGGGAACTGCATCATATCTGTATCAACAACGGTGCATACTTTAGCTGAGCACTGACGTGAATGACTGATGTAACATTAAAGTTTTTCAAACAAATCTTGCTCCATCCTTTCTATTTACTCAATGTAGTAAAAACAACAGACAATCTGCATTAGTAGACACAGTTTTAGGTAATAGTAGCACACAGCTGATTAGCAGAAGTATTTCAGCAAGCGGAGACACGCAATTTAAAAAAAAAAAAACTATGTCCCCCACAGCATAGGAGCTCCACCACCTCAGGGTTATACCTTGCTCCCTGTTGTACATGAGGCCGTTACAGTGGTGGCTCTATTCCCTGGGCCTCGGCACCTGCCTCGACAGGATGTCTACTCCCTGATTTAAAAACCCTGGGATGTAAATTGCCCTCAGCGAGAGCAACTTCCCTTGGGCCCACAGGAGGATCTGGATCACATACCCCCCTGATGGTTTATATAAGAGACCACCGATGTGTTGTCGGAACAAACAAGCACATGATGGCCCCTCAGGTTTGGAAGGAAGTGTTTCAGAGCCTGGACAATTTATATTCCACTAGAGATGATGGTCCCGCCATAGACCCTGGGCTGGGCGACCACTCATGATCGCCCCCAAACTCATGAGAGATGCATCTGTCTTAACGTGACGCAAGGAGCTCCCAGCATGGGCCCTTGGGACAGGAACCAAGGTTCTTTCCACATGACTAAGGTGCGAAGGCAGCGCCGTGTGGCCTTGATCATGTGGAGCGGGTTTCCCCTCGGGAAGAACCCCTTGGTCCTGAGCCACCACTGTAACGGTATCATGTACAACAGGGAGCAAGGTATAACGTTGGATGCTGCTGCCATGAGGCCTAACAGTCTTTGAAACTGCTTTACAGTGAGTGGATGACCTAGATTTACTTGTTTCATGGCTGAGAGAATCGAAGCGATATGAGCAGGAGACCCCCATAATCCCATACCACACAAAGGAAAGTGGTTTTCTGTAATGTAGACAGCACACTTTTCTTGGTATTCAACCTCAACCCTAACTTTTTTCATCTGAGCGAGAACAACATCTCGATGTCGAACCGCCTGATGGTTCAATTGAGCTAGAATCAACCAATCGTCAATATAATTCAATATGCGGATGCCCTGGAGTCGCAGCGGAGCCAGGGCTGCATCCACACACTTTGTGAAAGTGCGGGGTGATAAAGCTAGGCCAAACGGAAGAACACATTATTGGTACGCTTCGCCCCCGAAAGCAAACCCCAGGAACTTCCTGTAGTGACAAACCAGTCCTTGGACATGATCTGTGAAAAGATCTGATTGAGGGTGAGCATTTTTAATATGAGCTTCCCTACTGAACGATTTAACAGGTGCAGATCTAAAATTGGACGCAATCCCCCATCCTTCTTTGGGACAATGAAGTACGGCTGTAGTACCCGGACTCCCTGCTGGGAGGAGGAACCTGTCCCATAGCCTCTTTGTGCAGAAGAGCTTTTACTTCTTGTTCCATTACCAGAGTCTGCTCAGGGCCAACCACTGTGGGCAGAACCCCTCTGAACCATGGTGGGCGAGACCTGAACTGGATAGTATAGCCTTTTATCGATCGTTTGCAGGACCCAACTAGATAACGCCAGCACCCTTATCACCCTGTAGCCCAAGACTGGTTGCCCACTGGAGCTAAGCAAGGCTGAGCCTGGTCAGTACCTGGATGGGAGACCTCATGGGTAAACTAGGTTGCTGCTGGAAGAGGTGTTAGTGAGGCCAGCAGGGGCCAGTATACTGTCAAAAAGCACCGTCCTTCGGATGAGACGTTAAACCGATGTCCTGTCTCTCTGTGGTCATAAAAAATCCCAGGATGTTCCTCGAAAGAATAGGGGTTTAACCCCGGCATCCTGGCCAAATTTGCCCTGTGGCCTCTGTCCATCATGGCCTTCTAATCATCCCCATAAATAATGATTGGCTTCATCACTTTGTCTCCTCTCCACCAATAAGCTGGTGTGTGGTGGGCGTTCTGGCGCAATTTCTGCTTTTTTCTTCCTGAAATCTTACGGTGACCGTCCTTACTGAGTCACCAAACAGGCAAGCAGGGGAAGCGGGCAATCCAGAAGGAAGGTCTTTTCTTTTCTCTCTCCTTCATTCCTGAGAGGTTTAGCCATAAATGCCTCTACGTGGCCATCAGGGCTGCCATAGAACGGCCCACTGACTTGGCAGTCTCCTTGGTGGCACAGAGATAAATCTGCTGCCTGACGTAATTCTCGAAACCTGTCAGTGCTGACCTCCTCACTCTCACTCATGTCTTTTAATAGGTCGACCTGGTATGCCTGCAGGACTGACATAGTGTGCAGGCCTGACCTGCTGCTGAATAAGCTTTACCCACCAAAGCTGATGTGTTTCTGAGTGGCTTGGTGGGTAATGTCGGTGCTTTAAAGGAAAATGCAGACTCAGGGGAGAGATGGCTCGCAAGCGTCTCTTTGCCCCTTAGCATCACCCCATAACCGTGTTGTCTAGACCCATGAATATTTGTATATGTAGATATATGTTGTCTAAACACACGGTATTAAACCAGTCTTTTCCATGACTTCGACACCTCAGTGTGGAGGTCAGGAAAAAACGGCAAGCACCGGTGGAGGCTGCATATGAGAGGGCAGAAAGCATTCATCAAGCTTACTTTTCTGCCTGGTCTCCTGCCTGGTCTCAATGCTTAATTTAGCTACAGCAAGAGGGAAGATTTCCACAAGCTCTTCACACGCTGGAGACTGAAGTGACGAGTCTTCAGTATCTCCTGTCCAAATACTAACAACATCCAGCTCCTCAGAACCGGTGCCTCACTCCGGGCAGAAGTAACCGCAGTGTGTCTATCCAAACCCTGAACTGAGGCACTGGATCTGACAGGTGAAGGCAGAAAAAGGGCTGGGCCTGTGTCAAACCCCTATGTAAGATCCATTTGTGAACCCCATGTCTGAAGCCGCCACTCTGCCTCGGCAAACTCCTGCCTAGCAATTTCTAAGGACAGACAAAAACACCAGAGACAATGATTCACACAGAGTGCTTGCTGAAGACACAGAAGTTGATGCTGTTTGATTCAGGTGTGCTTTATAGTTTCCTGGTCGATGACGTCACCCACGTTACGTCACACCATTGGACTGATTCCAGACGTTCTTCATGATGCAATCAAGCAGGGGCATTCCAATAGCATTTCGACGCAGCTCGAGTTCCCTTGAAAGGGAAATCTTTATTGTCACTTTTGATCAATGTCCTTGCTGAACTTTATAAAAAAAATCGTACTGACCCCTGTTTCAACGGTACTGTATACTGTATATTACATTACACTAATGAGAAAGCAAAAAAAAAAAAAATCTTTACTTTGAAAAATACAGCCTGTTTAACTGTAAGAGTCAAAGAAATGGAAAATTATGTATTTACTAAATGTTTTTGAGGAGTTATTATTTATGTTTTTGATAAATAGTCACTGAATTTGATAAATAATAACTGTCTAAAAGAAAAATTGACTAACATTATAAGTTGACTTTAGGGGGGAAATGAATGTAGAATTTGGTCCTGTTAAATTTAGAGGCTTATGTCATATATGTTATAGACGTGACCTAATATTGTAGCTGCCAAAAAGTCTTGCCAGGAAGCTTCTAAGAGGGCTGTTAAGGGAGCTGTTTAATATCTACTCTTGTATAGCCAGACCTTTAACCGTGAGGTTTTGCCCATTCAACTGCTTATTCTGGCCAAAAACTATCCACAGAAAGAGACAGCCTGACTGAAACGTAAAGCTACCAACCTCAGTTTGTTCTATATGCATGTGCTGTTTAAGGTTATCTAAGATATATTCATATTTAAATGTATGGAAATATAATAATCTCTGTATAAAAGTACCAAAAATGTTGAAAATGTATGACTGGATGATCACAATATCTGCCTGTCCAAAAGTACGTACTGATTGTTTCACAGAAATAACAAATATGCCATCTTGAGACTAACCCAATTTTCCTGTTCTCCACTCTTCTCCAGCAGGACTGTAGATGTAGATCAGGCCTTTGAAACTAAGAAAGACACGCATGCCGGTGTGGAGACAGAGCTAAAGCTCGAGAAGATTAGACGTAGCCACCAGGAAAAAGAGAGCCAGGAAATGGAGCACCTACGGCAGCGTCAGGCCGAGGCTGAGCTGGAGCTAGAGGAACTGAAAAAGAAGAGAGAGGAACGCCGCAAAGCTCGTGAAGAGGAGGAGCGGAGGAGAGATGAAGAGGAACAGCAGAAAATAGCCAAACAAGAGGTGGCTGAGCTGATTTAAAAACACAAATATTAGCCCAGCTAATCAATATATGTCTTTAAATGCATTTCAAACACTCTGTTTTGGTTGTGGGAATGTTAAACTATCCAGAATTCTTCCAAAAGCAGAACATTATTTAAAGGTTCTATTTAATTTTGTATGAATAACTACAGGAGGACAAGAGACAGATGAAGGAGGACATTGAGAGGAGGAGGATGGAAGCGGCAGAGAAGAGAATTAAGAATATAAACATCACTACCACAGATGGTGATGAACCATTTAACCCTCTAAACCCCATCAGTCCAACTTTCAAGGTAACTGTAAATATCTTCATAAACATTTGTAAAGGGATAGTTCACTCACAAATTTAAATTTGGTGTTAATTTACTCACCATCAGGCCATCCAAGATGTAGTTGTCTTTTTTTATTCAGTAGAACAGTAAAGAAGATTTTTAGCTGAAACTGTGGTCCTTGGTGATCTGTATAATGCAAGTCAATGGCTATATGGCCACTTTGAGAGTCAAAAAAACATATGGCAGGCAAAACAAAATGAATGCCCGTGGCTCTTAACGATTTATTGAGGTCTTATGAAGTGAAACGATCGGTCGCATTGTGACGTATGCACTGAACCTCAAAGAGTTGAGAATCTGTGACAATCTTCCAATTGTGGTTCCCAATAGGTTGTTGTATCCAGGATAAGCACAAAGTATGAGTTTGATGAACAATAAAACACACACGTACCCCCTCTCTGTTGTAAACAAACACAGTGTCAGCACATGTGTGAGTTTGCTCCCGCACATTCGTCATTATGCAAAGCTCGCGCTTCAGACTGTCGTGAACGCGTTCAGGACCTTTGGATTACAGGTAATAATAATGTTGTAAATAATGTTCAGTTTCTTGCACAGACCAATAATTTCGCTTCACAAGACCTCAATGTATCATCAGGAGCCATGGGTATTCATTTTGTTTTGCCTGTATATGTTTATTCTTTAGCCTCAAAGTGACATGAGCAATGGACTTGCATTATCCAAATCAACAAGGACCACAGTTTTCTTCTTTACAGGTCAATCGAAGAAAAAAACGTCACCTACATTATATCTTGGATGGCCTGAGGTTAGGTAAATTAACAGAAAATTTTCATTCTTTGGGTAAATAATCTTTGAACCTATTTCAAATGCTTTCGCAACCACACCAAATAAGCAATTGACCGTTCGCAAAAGCCACGCCCCCAAGTTATTGTTGCTACGCCCGTCAAACAAATGGTCAAACACGACCAGCGCCACAGATTGCCATGACGGGAAGAGGTATACCCGTGCGTGTCAGTGACCCTTTTTTGGAGCAATACCTCCGCGATATCCTCCAGATCGAGGCACAAGGGGTTACAGTATACAGTGTAGGGATATATTCAAAATATAAAAATACGCAATGAAGGAGACACGACTATCACGTTAATGCTTACCGGTCTCAAGTGAAATCTGAGAAACCCGACCTGTAACGTTACCTCAAATGCAACCAGCACAGCCTTGAAGAAGATTTTATAAGCTGGTTCAGTGGGTAATTGTTTGGAGTTAGAAATATATAACTCACGCTGCATATTTAGTAATTTTGCCTCAGATACAGGGTTATACATTCGCTTTAACGAGCGGCTTGTTCATTACCACGGCTACCACTTGCGTGCCATGCTGAATACGATTTTTGTGTTTAAAAAGTAACTATACATAAGAGACGGAAAGATGCAGATAATCATACATTATTTAAGGTTATTTCTATTCGTTACGATATTTATATGTGAACTGATGTTGTCAAGTAAGCTTCATGCGTTCCCCGTTGCGAGCGTGCACTCCTCTAAACTGTACAGGTCCTGCACTGCTAGTGACTGCTGCTCATTTCCCCCTGAAAATATCATGTTAACAACAACCCTTTAGAAAACGTACTTCCTTTGTGGATCCTCTTGACCTGCTTTCTCCATGTTTCTTTGACTAATCTCAGTGTGTCAGTCTCACGCACGCGAGTTAACCATGTTCGACACAGTGCCGTCCACACTGTTTTATCCATTGTAGGCACCGCTCACGTTGTGTTTTCGGCTTTGGGAATGGAAAGAACACAACTCCTCCAGACAATCTCTCGGGGTATCTAGTGTCTGATTTACAAACGCTGTGGGTGCACCGCTTCACCAGCTTGCTTGGAGTCAATGTTTGACGGACCTGCTCACATAGTAACGGTTGCTATGATGTGTGATTGGACAATGGCCGTTTTGGGGGAGGGGCCTGCGAACGGTCAATTCTCAGACAGTGAACATTATGATAAATAATCCTGTTTTTTTTTTTCAGAATACAAGCCCCATTTTATTTTGTAAGTTGCTTGTGCTTGTTGTGCTGTGATCATAACCCCCTGTTTGCAGTGAACGTATATCACGTATAAAAGTACTTCATCATATCTTTTGAGTCAAGTGACGTGCATGCATATTCATATGTTGATCTCCAGATACAAATTATAGGAATATTCCAGGTTCAAAACAAATTAACATGTTTTTAAGTATCACAGAAAATAATTATTATGTATACTTTGTAAAATCAAACTAATAAAAATACATAATTTTATTTGGTAACTGTCAACATGTCATTAGTGACTCTACTGAACTTGGGATATTCCTTTAAATTGGTTTAGTTCATTTTTAGGCCATTTTCTTTTTTAAAGTTTTTGTTTCTTTGCTTGAACTACCAAAACTGTTTGAAAAGTGTTATTTGTTTATTTTCTGCATTTGCTTTACAGTGAATTATAAAACAGCTGTGTGCACTTATGGGACTTTCATTGCTGTACATCTATTTGTCCATTTCTTGAAGACGTTTCATCAGTTCGGACACAACCGATGAGTTGAATTTCATCAATTAATGGAAAAACACATGTTTAGAGGCTCCATAAACAATTTATCATGACATTTTGTTATGATCAAGCATTTGCATAGACCTATTCATTAATGAACTGTCCTAGATTTTCTAAAAACAGGATCATACATCAAGAATTTGGAATAAAATTAAAACAGCATAATGGTAGATTTCATAACCAGTGGTGCTTGCACAATAAACAAACTCCTAACCCTAACTAGAGACCAGAGTATCATAGAGACTTGTGACATGGAAAACCACCAAGAAACCAACCAAACCATCTTAAAAACCACATAGCAACGCTCTGGCAACTACCCAGCATTATGGCGGTGAGGTTGCACAGGCAAAATATGTCTGCAGACTCTTTAATGTCTGGGGGATCAGTCTCTAGTCAAATCTTACTATGTAAATAAAGTAAGATTACTCAGACACTTAGTGGTTCAGTCTAAACACAAACTATAGGTCATGAGCCTAGCAAAGCTGGAATGTATAGCTAGGCTGGCTTTTATCCACTGGTATTCGAGGTCAACCCACAAAGATGCAGAACATAGTGTGAAGGGCACAAAACCTGGACCCCTGAGCAATGGAAAACAAGTAATATAGCCTTATGAGTCATCTTCCTACATTGCAAGATCTTAAGATCTTAAGGCCAATTCACACTGCACCGACAGACCCAGACCAACACTGTCAGTCACAGCACGTAACTTCTCAGACATTCTAATTCCTATTTAGCATGTTCAGTCGGAGAAAACAAGCTTTAGCAGACGCCAACAGACTCTGACAGGGGTAACACACTGATCAAAGTTACTGTTGCCGTCTGTCGGTGCAGTGTGAATTGGCCTTTAATGCTACTGTACATCTACATTATCCGTATACATTTTAAAACAGCGTTTTCATTTCAAAGCGCTCCCTGTTCACACTAACTCTAAATGAGGAGAAAAATATGCGTTTTCAAACAAAAATGTATTAGTGTGGGGACAAGTGACCATATCTGAACATCTTGAAATTGTATGTGAAGTTCTTGAGGACAAAGCAGATTTACACATCCTAATCTCACATACAACGGAAGGCGTTTCTTGAATTGCGCAATATCTCTCAGGAGTTCAAGAGTGTATTGTGGTATTCTAAAGGCTGCAAAAAATCTGCTGTTAGGTTTATTGTACTAGAATAAGGTTATGTTGTCCATTCCTCATTTGTTTATGCTGTAGTATAGATATTATGCTGTAGGTAGTATTGTTTATGCTTGGGTAGATATTCTATCTACCCAAGATGTTAAATCAAATGTGATAAACATTAATGGCTTAATGCCACAATATATTAGGAAAACACTAGACTATCGGTCAACGTGTGCACCAAATCAGCATAGAATGATTTCTGAAGAATTATGTGGCACTGAAGACTGGAGTTCTTCAGAAAATTCAGCATTGCTATCACAGGAATACATTACATTTTAAAATATATTAAAATAGAAAACAGTTCTTTTAAATTGTAATAATATTACAATACTAGAATGTGCATATCCTAAAGAAAATGTGAGTGGGTGATTGCAGTGGCAAAACTCGCCACAAAGTATAATATATAATATATTAAAATAATTATATATATATATATAATAATAATATATATATATATATAATATAAAATATACTTTATACTTGTTATATATAATATATATATATAATAACAAAGTATAAGTTATAATATATTAATAAACATTATAGATTAGATTGTGCAGGGATGATGTTTGTGACCGAGGCGAGGCACACTAACATCTCCGACACAGAGCAGAAATGCCATAGCATCAGAAATTAAAGTAATCACTACATTAAGATATTTAGCAACTGGGAAAATGCAACTATGCAACAGCGATGATTTGGGTCTGTCACAAGCAGGGTGATCACACAAACAATTACAGTACTATATTAAAACCAACATTCAAACCACCACATAAATAGGCACGTCAGCAATCTTAAATGAATCATTAAACTTAAAGTCTATTTACTGATATGTTTCCCTGCAGTGAGTTCAATTCACTGACTGAATGATCCAGTCACAGCAATTCTCGAGGTAGCAGTTCACTGGAAATGACTACCTTTTGTTACTTAATCACTGCAGAACTGTTAGATTTTTTTCCAATTCTGCTTGCAACTTTTTTTAATATTAAACTTTTTTTATTTTTTTATTCTAGATAACAGAGAGAACAGAATCACTGAATCGGTCTTTAAAGAAAAGGTGAGTTCATTCATCAACATAACATCATAATAAGACGGGCATGTGGCTAATGTAAAGTACTTGACCTTTTGGCCTCAGTGACTGCTATAAATGGCAGATTCTTACAAGTATGTTGGCAAAATGGCTGTTGTCTAAATGTAAATATTGACAAAATTGGCATAGGTCACTATAATACTTTGTTTGTTCATCGCCTTGTCAGCAATAATTTATGGGTCAGCTAACTTTAACCAGACTGTATGCGTTTCCTGATGTCTAGAAAGATATTGTGGTGGATTAAAAAAGACTTATCACCAATATACACAAAAGAGTTCAGGACACTATGTAAATAATAATTAAAAAAAATGTTATGCCTTTTTTGTAGCAATTTTGTAACTTTTAAATGTAAATATTATATATGTACAATATATATAGCCTTATACACATTATATAAGACTGAAAATGTTTTATGCATTTTGCCTGCATTTCAGTGTTATTTTAGTATTACTTACATACTGTTATATTTTTATTTGAAGTATTTTGAATTAGCTTTCATTTTTTTATTTTCAGTTTTAATTTTAATTTTAGTTTAAGCTTGTAATGTGCCTTTGTCATTTTTCATATTCCTATATAGATTTAATTTATTTTTATTTCAGTGTTAGTAATCATATTACTTAACTAAAACCTACTTCAGTTAGCTGCCAATGCAACATTTCTAATTTTCAAGTTTTTTTTATATCTAATATAAGTATATTTTATTTCAATTTTATTTCAATTCAATGATTTTTTTAAATATTTTAGTTAACAATAACAACACTGGTTCATATGTACTAATCAAGAATTTTTGTATTGAAAACAGTAACAGTTTCAAGAAGTCCCAGAGACCCGTACTCCTGCCCAAGATTGATGACAAACTGGAACAATACACGAATGCAATCGAGGTTCAATTTACAGTCACATTGTACTATATGTTATGCTTTCATGTATCGGTATATATTAGTTTCTAGTCAAAGTGTGCATAGTAACTTCTTATTTTAGTATCTAATGCCTGGTTTAAGAACAGTCTCTTAGTAACTAAGTCTCTTAGGGGCTGTTTACACCTGGCCACTTCATGCGTTTTCTGTGAAAAGACCAGGTGTAAATGCCCTCCGAAACGCATTCGAGACGGATTTGAATCCGATCGCTCAAACCACATCAGGAGGTGGTCTGGGCCACATTCCATACGAAACTGGACAAGTGTAAATGCATCTGGTTGTTGAAACCATATATGTCAATTTTACTCCTCCCAAAAATGATAAAAAAATAAATGTGTGAGAGCGTGTTATAGGCTATATGTCATGTTATAGTTAGATATGACGAAGCTACTGCAACACTACCGCAGATGAGCAGCAGAGCGTCTATTCATCAAGTCACGGCCATACGTGCAAACTATCGCAAATCAAAGTGAAAGTAAGTCGCAGACGCTTAACACACAATCATCTTCATTAAAAGTAAAGAAACGGAATGATCTTACCAGGGCTGTTGCCGCTCTCTCTTATTGCTGTCTTTGATTTTGAAATTAGCCGATGAACAATAAAATGCAGCTCATAACTGTTGCTTTCGGTGACGTGCACTCCATTAAATCTGCATATAGCGCGGGAATTGAAGATCGGATTTATATCCGTTTCGCAAAAACACATTTATGTGACCAGGTGTAAATGGAATCGTTTTGATAAATCGGATATCTATCCGACCTGAGAAAACGCATGAAGTGGCAAGGTGTAAACAGCCCCTTAGTATAAGCATTATTTAGGGCTACCAGGCCTGTCTCTGGCAGCATTTAAACTAATGGATTAGATATTTATATTTAGAGTATCTCTGCCTCCTGAGACAGTTGTTAAATTTGCATTTCCTTAGAAACAACATATCACTCTTGACTCACTGAGTCTGACTGCCGTAATGTGTTTCAGATCTCGTCTAAAGAAGCAAAGATGACTAAGCCAGTAGTAGTGGATATGCCATGTGTCTCTGCTCCAGTGGCCTCCAAAAAAAATCTGTTTGAAGCAGGAGAGGCCTGGAGTCAAACCAGCCTAAAAGGAATGCCCTCAAAGGTAAGAAATTAGATGGTCATTTATTTACTCCCACAAAAAAAAAAAAAAAAAAAAAAAAGTATTCCCTACTAAAGATTAGAAAATGTCTCGGTTACGTACTGATTGGGGTCACTTTGAGAGACCGATCTACTTTGAGTGTAATAAAACGAGCCAATGCACATTGACATGCGATAATTCCATCAGCTGCTCTGCCTCCGTTGCATCTTTGTTTTTCCACTGAGGAGCCGAGCAGAACCCGGAGTCAGCGGTGGTCCAGCAATAGTACATACGTTACCAAGACGTTCCCTTTCAGTTTGGTCACGTTCAACGTAGTCGGACGTATCATACCGATTGAGATCCAATGAACATGCCACCTAGTGCTGCCACCTTCCAGTGCCTAGCGAAAGCCTCCTGATCCCCCCGCATTTATTGAGGCGGAGATGGGCCTGATGGGACAGGGATTAGGCCAGGGAAGTCCACTGTTGTTCCGCATGACCCACTCAGACAGACTTGGATAACACTGGTAAAGCGTGCCCTTTCGGTGGAAAGGGAGACACTGCGGAAACCACATCCTGCCCGTAGAAAGTTATCATGTGGAGGTTACACATATGGACTGGGCATTTCCGGGCAGTACAACAATGTCACTGAGGTAGCTCCGGCCTGGGGGGGAGACAACTCCGGTCAGGATGGCAGAGCGGGCTCTGCCAAGGGAAAGACACGGGCTCGCCGTGGAAGAATACACATATGGGATCGCCGTAGGGGTCACAACATATGGCATACAGTCTAGCACAGGTTCCACCAATTAATGAGTGTTAGGCTTGACATTGGATGCTCCACCACATCTGACTGCCGACGATGAAACCTCTGCTTGGAGACAACTTCTCCCTTTTGCTGGCCTCCGTAACAGACGAAGAGCTGGTCTGAAATTCTGAGGCTTTGCATTTATTCCCACATACAGGCTCAGAGCACGGACATGACAGAGAAAAGCCAGGGCTGGGTCTACCTCCTCTGGGGGCAACGCTTGCAGGTTCACCACCTGGTCCCGAAGGGGAGTGGTAGGATCCAGCCCGGGGACGATGGAATTCCAGGCACGATTCGTCGACTGAAATTGCGTGCAGGTCATGTACCCTCTTGACGGATGGCCAAAGCAAGCAGGAGTACTCTTTTTATAGACAGGACTGCTGCCTGCAATGGCTCAAAGGGAGGTCTCTGCAGTGCCGTCAGCACC
Source organism: Chrosomus eos (assembly GCA_036326025.1). Taxonomy (NCBI): domain Eukaryota; kingdom Metazoa; phylum Chordata; class Actinopteri; order Cypriniformes; family Leuciscidae; genus Chrosomus; species Chrosomus eos. The sequence goes on from CM070842.1 coordinate 14,656,733, forward strand.
AGAGATAAGTCCCAAGAGGGTATAGGGGGGGGGGGGGGGGGGGGGCAAGAAGGATTCAGTCTCCACGCGCCCCTCAGGAACCTGATGATCAGGTCATGCTTCCCCACGGATCTCCCAACAACTGCATAACGATGTGTGGCAAAAGAGGCAACATACACTTTGAGGGTGGAGGGAGACAGCCCTCGCTCCAACCCATCTTGTAGGAAGAAAAGCACAGTACCGATCGAACATCTTCGGGGGTCTTCACGGTGAGAAGAATGCCACTAAATGAACAGGTTCCACCTCAGGGCGTAAGCATGCCTCGTAGAGGGTGCTCAAAAACAACACATTTTAGCGCTAGATTGTCACTTATTTAATAACAAACTTAATTAATGCTCTGCTAGTTAACTGGAGATGTTTTATTTATTTGTATTAGGTACATCCGTGCCTTGAAATGTTTCACAAAGTGGTGGGGGACAATATCGACCTGAGAAAAAGTGGTGGGGACATGTCCCACCCATAAATTACGCATATGCATAAAAAATTAAAGCTCCACTTTCACATGAATGCTTTACTTTGCGTGTCAGAATGTTTGAATCCATGTGCTAACACACTATCACTGTAAAGCTGCTTTGAATCAAACAAATTGTATTGTAAAAAGAGCTACATAAATAAAGGTGACTTGACCATCATATATTCTGCTATAAACAGCATATAATAATTAGAGCACCATTTACTTGCCTCAAAAAAGTCTGGTATTGTTATTATTATTAATATTATTATTTATTGCTACACTTCAATATGTGAATTATTCCATCAGAAAATTAACACTTTTAGTGCTGTCAGGCTTTAAAACAACTGAGCTGCGCACTTGTTGATATTTGTGTTTTAAAAAAGTTTTTGATTGATGTTTTGACTCCAAACTAATTTTCTACATTAAAAATGGTCTTTTTATTTGGGCTAGTAAAATTAATTTCGAGCTACCAAAATCTGAAGAGTGCCTGCCCGAAGGGCTACCAGGGAAGAGGCGGTCTGCAGTAGCACAGCCGCCCAATCATTGAGGGAAGTGAGAGAGGATACACTTTTCTACAGATTAAGGCATGTTTGGCTTGCCATATTGGCGCCAATATGCTTCCATACTGCCAAAGTTTTCACACATTTTGTTCCCAATCAGTACGGTTGACCAAACTGAAAGGGAACTCTTCACTTCACTTACCTTTATGTAGTTTGAAAAAAAAAAGCAGATATTCTGAATATAGTACTGGGTGTTCTTATAGTAAAATGAAAGGGAAGCTTTCAAGATGCAAGCACAATCAAATCATAAAAGTGTTCCACACAACTCTTATGATATATTTCAAATCTGTATGGAAGGTCTGTATGAATGAAAAAATGAAAGAAAAGTAATACTAAAGTCAAACTAATAAGAAATCAGTTATTTCATATCACACCTTAAATATTATGAGGGAAAACAAATATGTCATGGCACTTCTATTATTACTATCAGATTGTGCAAGTATGGAGGTCATGTGGCATGAGTGTAGCAGCGTGGATAGGTCATGTAGTCATGTAGTGTGGAACAACATCTGTTCTTTACACTTTCACACTCAAACACACACTATCAGTTTGCCAGAGTCTGACACACATAAATATCCACCAGTGGGAAGCTGTTGTGTAGGAAGTCTTGGGTAACATTAGCCAAATCAATCATAACTTTATGAATTCTGCTTCACCACACCCCCAACATATGAAGTAAAAACTAAAATGTACAAAAAATCATTTTGATTCTTTGTAATTCATTTTTGTTATTTATATTTTTTTGCAAGTGTCCTAATTTATGTACGGTTTTATATTTTTAGGATACAGACATTGTGAAAGTCGGAGTAGCAAATCTGATCAACCATTGGGTGAAAGGAAGTCCAGAAGGCGGGAACAGACACTCCCCTTCCACACCATCTGTGAGTCTATTAATGAACCTGGGTAATGTTAACCACTGGGCTGGGGAGTTAATTGTATTTTACCCAAGGTGGAATACAAATTCGTAAGTAATCATAATAAAGTAAAAATACCAATTGTAATCAAGTAAAATCACAAAATAATTCATTTTTAGTGCCCCCTTGTGGCAGAATGATCTACTGCAACTTCACTTCTTTTCCCTTGTTTTCACAAAATCCAGTTCATCAATCATCATGTAATATAAACTGCAACATTCTCTGATGTGAATACCGGTATGTGGTTTATAATGTTAGTGGTTAAGTTCTAAAGAAAAATCCTTCAGATCATTTCATCCAGATGTAATGAACATTGTTTCTCAAATGTAAGGACTTTTGAATACAAAATGTTGCTTGCTTGTTAGGCCTACTTTCTATACCAAATAAATAAATTAAAAATTAGGCTACACAACAGCAATTTATCTTTGAATCATTAATCAAGTGATGCTTAAAGGAGTAGTTCACTTTTAAAAAAACTTTTGCTGATAATTTACTCACCCCCATGTCATCCAAGATGTCCACGTCTTTCTTTCTTCAGTCGAAAAGAAATTAAGGTTTTCAATGAAAATATTCCTGGATTTTCTCCATAGAATGGACTTCATTGGGAGCCAAACGGTTCAAGGTCCAAAATACAGTTTCAGTGCAGCTTCAAATGGCTTTAAACGATATCAGACGATGAATAAGGGTCTTATCTAGCGAAACCATCCCTCATTTAAAAAATAAATAACAAAGTTTAAGTTTTTTAAGCACAAATGCTCGCCTTTCTCTGCTCTGTAATGAGCGTTCGTGACTGTCCTGTTCGAACTCGTTCATCAAAATTATCTTTTTTCGAGTCATGACTCGAAGGGTCCTAGATAAGACCCTTATTCATCGTCTGGAGTCGTTTAAAGCCCTTTGAAGCTGAAGCTGCAACCTGGACCTTGAACTGTTTGGCTCCCAATGAAGTCCATTGTATGGAGAAAATCCTGGAATGTTTTCATCAAAAACCTTAATTTCTTTTCGACTGAAGAAAGAAAGACGTGGACATCTTGGATGACATGGGGGTGAGTAAATTATCAGCAAAAGTTTTTTGTTAAAGTGAACTACTCCTTTAAGTACATTAGGATTATGTAATGTATCTGTACGTTTAACATGACAGCCCCTGGTTTATATTAAACAAATAGTTCACCCAACAATCGTTTACTCACCAACACGTTGTTCCAAAACCGTTTGATTTACTTTCTTCTGTGGAACTCAAAACGAGCAATTCTGAAGCCTGTTCTGGTCTCTCTTCCATGCAATTAAAATGAATAGGAATGGGATATTTCCCGTTTCTGAAAGGACAACACAAAAGTACCATAAAAATATTATTAAAGTAATCCATACCAAGGTTATTATAGGTTTGCATTTTTAAATTAATTAAAATAGTTTTTATTTTAATATCACTTTCAAATTTGTTATAAATTTCAGTTTAGTTTAATTAATTGTTTAGTTTTGTTTATTTTGTTTTTATTTTATTTTGTTAAACTGTTCTATTTAGTCTTTATATATTTAATTTCAGTTTCAGTAATTATAGTTTAGCAGGGCTAACGGAACACTTCCAGAGTAGACCAAAGCAATTTCAGCAAGTTTAATGTTTGCACAGTTTACAGCTAACTCTTGTGCAAACCTCTCAATAATAAAAAATAAAACAATTGTTTGAGATTGAAAAAGAACCAATCAAATGCAACTTAAAAGTAAAAAAAAAAAAAAAAATAGCTGGGCTTAAGAAGCCTGTATAACGTTACAATATGTTGTCAACAGTAAACCTGTAACATGTCTGTAGCCAACAATAAGAATAAACAACCTGCAGTCATTGCAAAGAGCAAGAGTCTATCAGAAGCAACTAATCTCGTATTCTAGTAATTTATAAACATTTTACTTAAGCATCTCTAGGCTGTAGCTACACATAGGGATATGCCGATGAGGAAAATGTGAAGGATGAAGGATGATATCTGCATAGTAACACACACAAATAAAATATCTTTGGATTTTCCCCTTACTTTAAAACGAATGCTTAGTTTGTGATTCATTAATATATATTTTTATGAAAACAACAACATAAAAACAGACAATCTTTCGTCACGGGGCGCTGCTTCTGTGTCCAACTGAACTATTTTGAAAAACAACGGTGGGGGAGGTGGGCAAGTTATTTGACCCCCTGTGCTCAAAAAACCAACATGACACCATGTTATCTGTTATCATGGCGTGTTATCTATACACATTTTGAGCTATCCGCGTGTATGCGTGTATATCTACGCCGTTAAATGTCCGAGTGATTCCGCGTGTATGTACACGACGTTAAATGTCTGAGCGAAACGAAGAACAACCTAGATCTACATCTAGCGAGCGATATTTTTGTCCTAGGATGGTAGGGGAACACTTAATTAATTAATGGTATTAACCCCAGTGGCGGGTAGGTTTAGGTACGGGGTTGGGGTATGTCATATATTTATATATACAGTAATGTAACGTTAAGTCAATGGCGTTCATAAACACGCTGAAAAGCGATTATGCGTGTTGATAGCACGCCAAAAATGGAAACACGAATTGGCGTGTTATACATACGCTATTTCATGAGATCAGTCACGGCTATCCGTTGGAGTTTACACTTTCATTACATTTATGCATTTGGCAGACGCTTTTATCCAAAGCGACTTACATTGCATTTCAAGGTATACATTTACATTCCTATCAGTTCTTGCTTTCCCTGGGAATCGAACCCATGACCTTGGTGTTGTAAGTGCCAACGCTCTACTTTTTGAGCTACAGGAAAGAATTGATTTGGAGGCAGTTAGGCCAGGTGGAAGAGGACTTATTCCCATTAGAGGAGATGACGCATTGGGTGCACAATCTATCACCCCGGATGGATATGTGGAAGTTGTGGGTTTGACCTATGAGAAGGTTCAACTCCTGAACTCTTGTTTCTCAACTGAGGTTGTTGAGACCATCTGAAATTCTAAAATCTCCCTCCACAGCGAAACTATAAGCTTTTAAAGTGGAGAGTCTTAACTATATTGCACTATACTGTATGTTTATGGCCCAGAGAACTTCATTTGGACCCAGTTTACTGCCCGGTTGGTTCAGTGCTGGAGTTCCTTCAGAATCGTTTTTCTGCTGGCCTATCCCCCTCCATGCTGAAGGATTACCTTCAATTTACCCCTCCATCATAGCTGCTTACCAAGCACCTTTGGGCAATGGATCTTTGGGGTGACATTATCTGGTATCTCGTTCCCTTCGTGGCACATTGAGGTTAAGGCCTGCTGTTTATGCAAGAGTCCCGGTCTGGGATTTGGTCGTGGATCTAAAGGGGCTGTCCCAGGCACCCTTTGAACCTATTGGAACTATATTTCAGAGAAGTTATATCTCTTAAAATGGCTTTCTTGCATGAATTACAACTCTGTTGCCTCCTCCTTCCTAGAGTTTGCTCCTGGTATAGGGTTAAAGCAATCCCTCACCCTTAACCAGGCTACGTCCCTTAAGTTCCAACTAACGTAGCACACTCAGTAATCTTGCAAGGCCTTTCATTATCCTCCATTTACATTACATTTACATTTATTCATTTAGAAGCAGATAAAAGAGAACAATGGAAGCAGTTAAACCAACAGTTAGACAACAATATGCAAGTGCTATGACCCTTCTCAGTTTAATCTAACACAGTATATGTATTTTTTTTTATAAATAATACAAAATAAAATAGAAGAGAAATTGTTAGTATTTTTGGATCAAGTGCTGCCGAAAAAGATGATTCTTCAGCCGTTTCTTGAAAATGGCTACGGACTCAGCAGCTCTGGTTGAGTTAGGCAGATCATCAAGCAGGGAACAGTCATGGTAAAGGTCCGAGACAGAGATTTTGTGCCTCTTTGAGATGACCCTACAAGATGACACTCGCTCGCAGAGCGCAAGTTTCTGGATGGCACATAAGTCTGAAGTAATGAGTTTAGGTAAAAGGGAGCAGAGCCAGTGGTTGTTCTGTAGGCAAACGTCATGTAACTTGAATTTAATGTGAGCGGCAACTCAACCAGTGCAATTTTGTGAGGAGAGGAGTGACGTGTGCTCTCTTCGGCTTTAAAGACCACTCTGGCTGCAGCATTTAAGATCAGTTGCAGAGGTTTGACAGTCCATGCTGGAAGGCCAGCCATACGAGCATTACAATATTCCAGTCTGCAGACTGATCTCATGGAATGGCGTATGTATGACACGCCAATTCGTATTTCCATTTTTGGCGTGCTATCAACACGCATAATCACTTTTCAGCGTGTTTATGAACGCCGTTGACTTAACGTTACATTTCTGTATATATAAATATATGACCTACCTCAACCCCGTCCCTAAACCTACCCGTCACTGGGGTTAATAGCATTTATGAGTCTTTCCCTACCATCCTAGTAAGAAAAATATCACTCCCAGATGTATATCAAAATTTGGCTTTATTTCGCTCGGATTTTTAACGCCGTGTACATACACGCAGAATCACTCGGATATAACGGCGTAGATATACACGCATACACTTGGATAGCTCAAAATGCATATAAATAACACGCCACTTGACTTGAAAGTGGTGTGTATGTTTACGCAAAAGTCTTGATGTCATGTTGCAGTCTGGATAGAACAAGTGCTTGGACAAAGAGTTGTGTGGCATGCTCTGATAGGAAGGGCCTGATCCTCCTAATTTCTGTTAGCAGACCAAGAGAAGCTTAATGTGCTTTGCCGTTTTAGGGCTCTTGAGTGTTACATCTACCGGTCTGCTCAGTGGCTTAAGACTGACGAGCTGTTATCTGCCGTTTTACCCAGGTGGGGTTCCTCGATGTCCAAGCAGAGAATAAGCAAATTTATTGTTGAGGCTATCTCTATGGTTTATAAGGCACATGACCTTTCCATTGCCTCTAGATGTGAGGGCCCATTTTATTAGGAGTACGGCAGCATTTAAGGCTTTACTGTCAGGAGTTTCTCTCCAAGTGTATGATGCAGCAGGCTGGGCCTCTACACACACATTCATCAGATTTTACAGCCTGGATCAAGACTCTACACCAGGGTCTCAGGTGTTTATGTCCTAGGCTGTGGTCGTCATGATTCACACTATGACATGCATTTGTCAGTATGGCACAGAGTGTATTATTGTTCTCATAGCATCAACATTCTGTTGGAACAGGGCCAACATTCTGACGCATACGTAGAGTTCCCTCGAAAGTGAACGTTACCCATATTTTATTCACAATAGAACATAGAAAACATATCAAATGTTTAAACTGTAGATATGTAGCATTTAAAGGAAAAAATAAGGTCATTTTGAAATTTATGGCCGTAATATGTCTCAAAAAAGTTGGGACAGTGTCATATTTACCATTATGTAGCATCCCCTCCTTCTCAGGGAGCCAGGGATACTGTCGTAACAGAGACGTTCTTGAGTTCAACTCACTAAATTATCTAGTCATTCATTTAGTGAACAACGTCTTAAATTTCAGGTGAACTATTCAATAAAAGGGTGTTATAGCCAGGAATAAAACAGCAGATTTAGGAGAATAAAGTCATTATCAGCAATGTTTATTATACCTTCTAATGTTAATTCACAGGATCTTAAACCTGGAGATGTTCTGCAGAAAAAGAACATGTGGGAAATTATTGGAGAAGGTTCTGCAGCAGAGAAGCCAGGACTGGGAGGAAAGGTAAATATTCAAAGAATCTTGTACTGATAAACCTCAAAATCCTAAAAATAGGATGAGAATGAGTCACTTGCTTAATCCCCTTCTCTAACATTTCTTTTACTCACCTTTTATATTTTAGGGCTCCTCCTCGGTAAACGGTACAAGTTTGTAGTGACAGGCCATGGCAAATACAACAAGATTCCCACTGAAGGTGATCATTACAATGTCTACCCAAATGGAAAACCAAGTGAGACACATTCTACTATTCTACATAATAAATCTCAAATTTGAAAGCTTTTTAAAAATAAAAAAACAACTGAGTGTGCTTATAATGTTAGTATGTTTTTTTTACATTAAAATTGTCATAATTTAGAAATAAAAGGCAATTCTACAGACTTTAGTCCATTAATTTGAACCCTCTGTTGGAAGGAGCGTCTCTGCTGTGAGACATTAATGTAAATGCCCACTGCAATGATTGGCTAGCATCTTTGCATATGAAATAAGTACAATACCAATTCCAAAAAAGTTATGTAAAATGTAAATGAAAACAGAATGCAATTTGAAAATTGCATAAACCCATATTTTATTCACAATAGAACATAGAAAACAAATACATTGTTTAAATGTAAAATGTTAAGGATAAAATAAGATCATTTTGAATTTGTTGGCCATAACAAGTTGGGACAGGGCCATGTTTACCACTGTATGCAACCACTCTTCTTTTTACAACAGTCCGTACATCTGGGAACTGAGGAGACCAGTTGCATGGAGTTTTGGGAGATAAATGTTGTTTATTTCTTTTATACCTAATCATGTAACTGACCTGTTGCGATTAACCTTATTAGTTGCTAAATGTTCCCTTCAGTTGTTTATTTTTAGCAACACTTACTTTTCCAGCCTTTTGTTGCCCCCGTCCCAACTTTTTTGAAACATGTTGTTCCATCAAATTCAAAATGACCACCTTTTTTTCTTAAAATGGTAAATTTCCTCAGTTTAAACATTTGATGTTTTCTTTTCTATTGTGAATAACATATGGGTTTATGACATTTGCATATCATTTCGAGATTAACTAATCATGAAAAGTGTTAATTATAGCGTTATATTTAGATCAACTGCCGTCGCATGAAAGGTTGCAGCAATGAAAATTGTTGCTGATGACAGACATATCTGTGGAGTGCATGAATGCAATGATCTCGTCATTACAACTCAATTTCTGCACTAGTAATGAATGCTTTCATCATAACATGATGTAAATAAGAGATTCATTGTGCAGTGTACAGCATCATTGATGTACAGCATCATTGATTATAATGAGAGTTTTGGAGTCCAGAACTCTGATAAACTGATAAACTTGTGTTGTGTTATTATTGACAGCTCCAGCGATTATAAAGGAAGGGTTCTTTGATCACTGTATGTAAATTAATCACAATTAATAAATGAGAAATAATCTGAAGTTGACCGATTAGTCACGGGCTTGATTTACAGATGCATAAACAGCAAAAAAATGATTACGATACAAAGAACGTCTGACTGTACATGAATCCTTACAATATATATAAGAAATCACTGACCACAGATCAGACATCAGAATTAACACGGTTACTTATGTTGTGGCATTACAGTCAGGTTTACATCTTACAGTAAAAGTTAGCAAAGCCTGACAGTACATATATACTGTAACATAAACACTTAAAGGAGAACTCGGTCAATTTTAACATTGAGCTCATTTTTTTGTACATTTGGAGTGCTGTCAGTACAGACAAAAAAGACAAAAATCGGTGTTTCCTACACAGTGTTATCCTCTTTTTAAGATTCGCACCCTGTTGACTTCAATGGGGCAAGTTCTAAACCTGCTTTTAGCCTCTTAACATCCTTGATTTGTTATTACAAGTGCACAGCCATGTGAGTGGTGTTATTAAGAGTGACCACGGTCAATCTGACTGCAGTAGATGTGAAAGATATGATAAAGTTCGCGCGCGCGATCATTGGTAACTAGATAACTAAGGATCGCACACGCAAACTCGACAATCGACTACTGTGGACTTCGACCGAAAACAGGAAGAAAATACAGGTATGTGAGCTGGCTGAATAAACATCATTTTTATTCATATCTTTCATATCTACTGCAGTCAGATTCACCGTGTTCACTCTGAATACAATCACTCACATGGCTGTGCACTTGTAATGACACATCAAGGATGTTAAGAGGCTAAAAGCAGGTTTAGAACTTGCCCCGTTTAAGTCAACAGGGTGTAAATTTTAAAAAGTGGATAACACGGTGTAGGAAACACCGATTTTTGTCGTTGTTCTCTGTACTGACAGCACTCCAAATTTACAAAAAAATTATCTCAATGTTAAAATTGACCAGAGTTCTCGTTTAAAAAGACGAATGTATGATATGGAGAGCTATTCTCCCTTTTAAAAATAGGCTATATCTGTAAACGCCTGAAAATTATGTTAACCTTTTTTAGTCTTGCAATCTGCAGGGTTTTCATGACTGTTGAATCATATTTGACACATGTATCTCAAATCACAGCAAGCTGCTAACACAATGCAAATGTTTACATTCAATGGCTAGTGCATTAAAGGTGATGTAATACAAAAGAATAATAATATAATCTCTTAAAAAATGTATTTTATTAGAAAAATATATAAAATAACATTAAATCTAGCACAGTGCAGCTTAGAATGCAAAGCATTATACACATCACTGTCAGTAAAGACAAAATTTTTCAGTCTGACAGTTTCTGCAACAAAAAAGAAAACATGCAGAACAGGCCAAGCCTACAACTGAACATTACCTAAGCCTGAAATGAGAACATGCATGAGTTGACAATCAGCATTCACTGTTATTCATCTAATCACATGAAAAATAAACAGAGCATTTATATTCAAGGTTTGTAAAGCCCAGTTTAGGGCTCCATCAATGAAAGCTATTTGTCAACACTGAGCACCAAGTATGCAATTGGCAGAGTGCACCATGCCTTGCTTTCAGTACTAATAAGGCTTAGAACAAATTCCAAAACTTAACAAACTTACTTTACATCTCTCTTATACTCTCTCTTAATTCTTTCTTCCACAGTTAACCATTTCCACTTTGCACACCCACCTAAAATTTACACTCAATTGTTCATACACCTTAAAAAAAAACATACAATAGCAATTTGTCCCTTGGCCTTGACACCATGTTATCTTTAAATATCAATAAGTAGAATTACAATATATATATATATATATATATATATATATATATATATATATATATATATATATATATATATATATATGGCTTATTCACAAAACTTTTTAATTGTAATGTAAAAAAAACAAAATGCTGTGAGATAGCTTCATATTTTTAGATGACTAAAAGCTGCATATATTTTATATTTGTATACCAAAAAACACTTTTATTAGATGTTGTGTCTTGTGGCAGGCTGGAGTCATCATTTTTCTTTTTATTCAATTCAAAATTATTATTATTATTATTATTATTGACAAAGATGTTCAGGGATGCAAGTATTATTAAAATATTACCATATTTGACATGCTTATAAAAAATGTCAAGATAAAAAAATGTCAAGATAAGTTTTGAAAGTCTTAAGCAAAAAACTAATTTAAAACTTTCAAAAAGATAAGATTTTTTAAATTTTCTTTATTCATTATTCTTATTAACTTAAATGGCTAATGCCAACTGACAAGTGGGCAATTACTTTAGTACCGCAAACTGGTTATTGTGCATTTGACAGAGAGTCATTTAGTTTAATTACAAACTGACCTGTTATAAAGTTATAAAATTAAAAAGTTTTAGGAAAAAAATTGTGTGAGATAATAAACAGAACTCTACAATTGCAATGACAGCTAACAACATCCTTGCCTATTGTTTATATGTTATCCAGTTAGATGTCAGTGGTTTAATAAGTACTGAAGCCTTTGGCTGTTCTATTAAAGTCTTTTGGTTCTTCGTCTTTATTTTTTGCGGCCTATGAGTCCCATTTCAAAAACGGTTGCAATCTTTGTTGCTGGTCGAGAAGCTGCCTCTCTTAGTCTTCTGGCATCAAACCGCGGGCTGTACAGGAGAACTGGCAAACGTTGCGCAAATGAGGGAATCTCTTTTGACGTCTTCTGTTCTGCCTCCATCTTCTTTTGCTCCTCAGTTTTATTGGATTCAATTTGTTGTATTATGTTCTCTTTGGTGGAGAACATTTGGAAGAGGACAGCATCCCACATCTTTGCTGCCCTAGGGGAGTCTTTACTGTCCTGGCTCTCACTAAGCTTATCTTCGTCTTCAGACTTATTTTGCATTTCACTTGTATTTTGATCAGCGCTGGCATGGACATCTTTCTTTGACCCAGGCTCTGCCTCTGGAAACTTGGGTTCCTCTGCTTCGACCACCATGTGTTTTTTAAGGCGAGACCAGCCACTGAGTTTTGACTTCATGCCTTTTGGTTTCTGCATCACCTTCAGGAGAGGTTCTGCAGATAGGGAAGAGCCTTCACCCTCCTCCTCCTTTTCCACTGTAGGCTTGATCACTTGTTGGGGACTAGCTTTTGTCTCCCCTCTTTCAACCTTTACATGTTCAGTGTCCTTTGTTTCAAGGTGCTTTCGGTCTTCTTTTGGTTTAGCCAGAGGCTTAACCACATCTTTAACCTCTCCGTTTTCAGGAGGTTGTTCAGGGGAAGAAGCAGATGCAAGATTCTGCTTTTTAATTCTCTCTAACAAAGATATTTTTGCCTCGGTTGGCTTCTCTTGCACTTTGGTTGTTTCAGCATTAACTTTACCTTCTGACAGCTTTGGAAGTGCTGGCTTCCCCATGTCTAGGTCAGGCAATGGCACAACCTTACTTTCAGGTTTTGGAGTTTCCTGCACAGTTGGAGGCGTTGGTGTCATTTGGGAAAGTCTGGGAGATCCATAGGTTGGAGTTCTGACTCTTGGCATCACAGTACTTATAGCCTCTGCTTTTGCTTCTGATGGTGGTGTGTCAGCTACAGATACCACAATGGTTGGAATTTTAACATCAGGAATTTTTGGCACAGGTTGCTTGGGAACATCCTCTACAGAGTTAGCTTCTGTTTTAGATGCTGCCTTTGGAACCTCTGGAGGTGGAACTACCACAGCGGTTTCATCTTTAACAACAACAATCTTAGGTGGCTGGACTTTACCTCGCTCTTTAGGCTTTACCTCAGACTTGTCATTTGTCAGGCTCACATTTTCATTAGGTTGAAGTACTACTGGTTCCTGTTTTGCCTCTACACTTGGTAGTACAGTGGGTGTAGAAATGCTAAAACTGGGTGAATAACTCTTTATTCCTCCATGGGCAACATATTCAGAGGGAGTCAATCCATAATATGTTGGTTGGGATTTAGGTGCTGTTGGTGTTTTGGGTCTTTGACCTGCAAATGGAGGGACTCGAAATAATGGTCTTTGATTGCCAACTGAAGACAAACCAGGTTGTGCGAGTTCAACATTGGGTGCTGTTGGGGTTTTAGGCTTTGGGTGTTGATTTGCATTAAGGTTTGGGCTTTCCTGTATTTGACTCTTTGGCTTTGATGATTTAACTTTTGATAGGTTTTCTGAAGAGGCCATATCTAGTTTTTCTTTTAAGAGTTCAGTTGATTTGACATCTATGTCCCCATTTTGAAATATTCCTGAATGATTGGTGTTATTCACCTGATTTGAAATTTTATGAATTTCATCATGTGGACCAGCCAAGCTTGAAGTTGGTGTTTTGGATCTTCTGCCCTCCATGTGCACAGGAGAAACAGCAAATAAAAGTGGATTTGGTCTTGAAATCTCAATCACAGACACTCTAACACGTGACACATTACCCGAGGGTGTCTTGGGTCGCCCTGAAGATGTTTTTGTTGAGGTTAAGTCATATGTTGGTGTTTTTACTCTAGTTGGTGTGGCAACCACCTTTATCTTGAGTGTTGGAGTTGTACCTTGTTTTGTCTCGAGTGTCGGTGTTGCATTTTGTTTAATATCTGAAGCTGGAGTACTGACCCTCTTCATTTCAGAAGATGGAATTGTCTCTTTCTTGATTTCAGATGTTGATGTTTGGGTTTTCTTAATTTCTGAAGTTGGGGTAATCCTCTTGATTTCAAGCGTCGGTGTTGCAACCCTTCTGATCTCTCTGGTTGGTGTTCTGTCTCTTATTTCCGCTGTTGGTGTCACTATCCTTCTAACCTCAAATGTTGGTGTTGGGCCTCTCATTAACTCTGCAGTAGGTGTTTTACTCCTTGTTGGTGATGCATAAGGTATTATCAAACCTGCTGACTTTGCCGTATAATTGGTGATCTGAGGAACTTCAAACAATGGTTTTGTTGTTCTAGAAACATTCAAAACAGTTGGCTGAGGGCTTGGAGTTTTAGAGGTAATTACATGGGTGGTAAGAGTTGAGCTGACTTCCGCTCTTTGTGCAGTATGCACAATAGTTATTGGAGCCGTAGCATGTGTGTCAAGTCCTGGTATTGGTGAGGCTGTGTATGGAAATACAGGAGCAAGGTGTTGGGGAGTGTTGTGGCCCAGAGCCACATATGGTTGTGGTGAAAACCTTGTTGTCTTGCCATATGTGAATCCTCTGTGATGAGGATAAGGGGACGCAACATGCTGATACAGTGGTCGGACGTTAAAGCGCGGATGTACCGTGCCAATATAGAAAGGTGTCTCTGGAGTTTTAGGAGGAGTTGAGTGATCACTGTGCTCCAGGTCAGGGCTTGCTTCATTTACTGGAGAGAGGCTTGAGCGGAAGGGGACCGATGGTTGTATGGCCTGGGCCGCTGCTTTTTTCTTGGCTGTCTTCTTGAGTAGTTTCTGGAGCCGGACATTTTCTTTCCCAGGTTTGGGAGGCAAAGGTGGTGGGTACTGCTGGGATAGCAGGCCAGCCTGGGCAGCATTGGCGATATTGCCAGCCATAAAATCGTCAACCCCCTGAAACAAATAATAGATAGTGTAATTTGAACATGGCAATAATGATTGTTTTTGCTAATAATGATAACAAAGTGCAAACAATTCCAAAAATTGACAATTTTTTAAATAAATCAGCAAAAAAGCTTTGTTGTTCACTAATACTGTTGTTTTCTTTTTCTTTCAGATGAATTTATCCAGTGATGACTTGTGAGGAATTTAATTCAGCAATAGCATCTTTGCAGATTCACCAAGAACATACATTAACACACACACACCAGTATATCAGGGGTGGGAATCTTTTGGTTACTTACGATTCGATTTAAATCGATTCTCGATTTTAAATCAAATTTCGATTCGATTCGATGAAGATTTGATTGTAGTTTACGGTTTTGTATTACTTTTCATATTTGACTGCGGTAGACAGTTTAATATGTCTAGAAGAATGAGTCCGTCAAAAGCAGCGATTGGGTTTTTGTTTTTTGATTAATGAAATGTATGGCAACAGCTTATTAGGTTGCTGTCCCTCAAAGAACAAATGCACGGATCTAATATACTGTTACACATCCGATTTGCTTCCAACTGTCAATGTTCACAGATTGTGTTTATGTGAATACTCAACACGATGTGCATTTTGACATAATTGTGTGTTTGTATTTGACCATTCAAGCGCAATAAGCTGTGAAAGAGAACTGATTTCAAGATCGCATGCATCTGAGAGCCGCATTGAGTCCTTTTTCGCGGCTTATTGTAATAAACACTCTAATGGGTCAATAGCTTTAAGTATTACAGCGAAGTTTAAGTAATGTAACACTCTAGAATAAGGATTTTTGAAATGTGTGAATCGATGCAAATCGGCAAAAGATTGAATTGGGATTTATATGTGAATTGAATCCCTCCCCCCCCACCCCTAATAATTATATATATATATATATATATATATATATATATATATATATATATATATATATATATATATATATATATATATATATATATATATATATATATATATATATATATATATATATATTATTTTTGATTTTTGATGTTTGCTTCATTTTTTAATGTTCTAATGTCAAGGCTTTGGGTTGTTTTCTTAAAATCTATTTGTCATATATACAATGTAAAAAGCAAAAAAAAAAAAAAAGAAACGTATTCTCTGAATTATTTTTTTTCCTCAGTATTTTTCTGCAGTTATTGTGCTGATATTATGTCCACTTTTAACAATGTATGAGTGTGAACTGAATGTGAACGTCAAATAGATAATTAAGATTTTTGTCAACTACGTTTTTATATTGATTTTCTATGCTATTTTTATACTCTGACACATCGTTACATTATATAGACTTAGAATAATTATAGATTAATAGTAGAATAATTCAAAAACATATTCCAAATTCCTGCAGCTGATTCATATGCCTTTTAAGTCATTACCAACCTTCGTTTTACACATTGGTGTGTTATATTTTATTACAAATATGACATTGATTTTCTTACCTCTCTGCTATTGTTCATCATTTTGCATAACACATAATTGACTACACTTTTTGGTTTTCAAGAAAACACTGGAATTAGTCCATTTATCATATTTATAATATTAATATAATCCTGTTTGTTTAGTTATGAAGTTTTTTCTACCCAATGGTGTAATGGTTAAAAAAGAATGTGATTTATAGTCCTTTAACGTTTTTTATTTTCAATAAACTTGATATTTTGTATGATTCTTAATTTTGATTTTATAGGACTCAAGTCTATGACACATTCACATGCAGTAAACTTCCACCACAAATCTAGGGTGGCTCCTTGGCCTAATTTTAGGGTGAAAGCAAATGAGCAAGTAATCTGCTCTATGTCAAAGAGTCTGGTGCCACTCTCCACCCTCACTGTAAACCAATGCCATGGGGGCAGCCAATGCTTTAGCCATAGGTGGGACAGCTACATTAAATTACATAATAAATCACTGAAGATTTATTACCAATCAGATTCAGTGGTGTCTGTTGATGCAAAACCTAATATTACATATCAAAGAGCTGCTTTTATGCTCTTTCATACAGTATTGATTGTTACTGGACTATTAAAAAAAGTATATTCATATTCATTAAACAATCACGAACCTCTCCTGGCTAATTTATGCAATAATATTGTATAATGTATATTAATCCAGGGGTTTATTAGCATTTGTGGAAAAACTAATTCTATATATATTTTCTCCAAAAACAGAAATTCTTAACATAAGCAATTTCTGCTTCATAAGTAAATGTATCTTATTTAAAGAATGTTTAGATATTGGACTACAAAAACTAAGCAAATATTCTTTACAGTGTAAAATACAGAGAAAATTGCTTATTTTGTGTCTGTATGACACAATCTTTTGCAACAGTTCAAATGTAGGCCACCTGTAAGAGCTTGTAAAAAAAAGTCTCCAGCCCAGAGAGACACATAAGAGAGGAGGTCATCCTTTTAAGGGCCTGGTAGGTTGGGCAGCTTGGAGAATTTCCAAGATGCAAGTTCAAAAGAGGAAAGGGCGAGAATAGCAAAGCAGTAAAATCATGCACTGCCTAATTGCTTCTTAGCAAAAAAGAAAATGTGTGATTAAATGTGTGTATGTGTGTGATTAAAAAACTGACCAAGAGATGACTGTAAGACAGTTGATGACACTTCAGACAAGGTCCCCTGTAAACATAAACATGCATGAATTATGCAACTGTATTGTAATGAAAATTTAAATATAGAATTTGGTTGCATTGAAACAAATATTGGTAGTACTAATTTAATTTTAACAGTGTTATATTTACACTCCCTGATGCAGAAAGATAGCCAGCTACAACTGTCAATGCCTTTTCCCAAAGGACAGACATGGCATGCACTTCCACACTAGGCATTCATATAATAATGACCAGAAGACAGAAATCAAATTTCAAGCGGTTTTGCTGTGGTTTTATACCTGCGTGTCTGCTGTTCAGGGGTGTCCGGCGGCTGCCTGCTTGTCCCAGCTTGGACTGTAAGAACGGGAGACTCATGTTGAGTTCAACTATTCCCCCTTCCTTCAAATGGAAGGCACAGGCACCATAGCAGTCCAAAAATAAAACCCTGAGCCCGTTACTCAGAATGCACACTGACTGGTGACGGTGTAGAGGGAACCGTCAGCGAAGCAGGGGGGATCCAGGTCACCTTAGATATTACCAAGTGCCCCCCTCCTCCTCCCCCGTGACACCAGATGCACATCCTCATTTACACATCTATAAGCACAGCACCCCCTACAGTTAAGAAGAAGAAGCAGTTGTTTCCTTTAAACGCTATTATAGGTCAACTCTTTAAAGTCACCATGAAATTGGAGAAATAGCAAACTAAAATGATTCAATGATTCAATCAATTCCTGATGAACATAATCAAGTCCTGCCCTATATATTTTTTTTCTTGTTCAAGAAGCAGTTTCACTCGGATATACGTCACAATAGGGAAGAAAAAGCTATAGCAAATTCCGTTGATGTCAACTCTAAAGTAGACCCCTGTGAATTGTCGTTTGCAAGACATTTCACTTTCTTAAGATATTTGAAACAGAATTTTTCAGATTTCATATTGATTGGCAAAGGTTGTAGTGCAAACAAGCACCAAGTGTTATTAAACTTTTTAAGTTGAACTTTTCTTCAACTTAAGAAACTTAATCTTGTGAACACACCAAATATTTACGGAA
Source organism: Chrosomus eos (assembly GCA_036326025.1). Classification (NCBI taxonomy): domain Eukaryota; kingdom Metazoa; phylum Chordata; class Actinopteri; order Cypriniformes; family Leuciscidae; genus Chrosomus; species Chrosomus eos. Next base: position 14,674,963 of record CM070842.1, read on the forward strand.
GCCTCTGGCAAGGAGTAAGGGTTGGGAAACAAAGCCAGACTGATTTGATTACACCAATAAGCTCACGTGTTACATGACAGACGTCAATCCTTCAGACATAAACGATGAAGTTGACATTTACACTTGTTTACAATATAAGAGAACATTATGACTGACTGAAAATCATCTAAACAGTGCATTTCAGATGCACATTTTATATTGTAATACTTTCACATTAAATCTCCAAAATAATATAGAAACAACATACAATGTATTTTAAATATTTAATGATTTCTTTTTACTAAGCACTATAAATAAAGGGTAGTATCACAGATACTGGTGTCTCTATTAAATTGATTTTTTTCTCAGTTTTAAGTGTGCAAATTTAACATTTAATAGGCTTTAAAAATATATAACAACCTTTAATTTAAGTGAACTTAAAACAATATTCACATTAACCCATTGTATTAAATATAATATATCTATAATATATCAGTGCTCAACGCTAAGGTTTTTTCTACTGGTCCAGTTGGGCCGATTCAGATTTTTACCTGCCCTGCTAATATGCAAAAAAAAGTTTTTGTTTTCATTGTTTTTGACCCATGTGACCTTGTAAACAGTGCTTTGAGATTTTCAGGTAGTTTTGTGTGTGTGTCTGTGTGTTTTATCAAATTTAAATAAAATAAAATTTGCTAAATTAACGTGTACATTTTGACAGCCCTAATTTAAATATACTATTTATTTATTATAATGAATGATTATTTATTAATTTACTAACTATTTATTATAGTATTTTCTGTTCTTATGTTTATCTTTCTACAAATTAATTCATGTATACAGGCTGGAATGGCTACGATTGTAACCACATTGAATGTCTTTTACCAACAGAGCTTAGAGATACTAAGTTTCACCAAATTATTGAATTCAATTTAAAATAATTTGCAGAAATGTATTGGCATATTAGTGATCTCTAGACATTTATAAAGAAAAAAAGTGGACTTGGGAGCGAGCTCTGGGGCACACCCCAAAAACCTCATTCGACGCATCTATCTATTATGTTGAAAATAACACCAAAAGCTCAACCCACTCACGTTCAGCCCGTTCAGAAAGTTTGTTAATTGTGCTTACGCAGTACCACAGCAAATATAGCAACAGTGTCTGGACTCACTCCTCCAAACTTACGCCTCTGTTACATTTCCTCAAACCCTCATTCATCTCCTTATTCAGCGCCTGGGCCAAGTTCTGGACCTTCCCTTTTTAACCCTTCCCACTACAGAATCTCCACCAATGGGAGATTTCCACAGATCAGGTGTCACTATAACAGAAATGCATGTTTGCTGAACTTTACAGCCAGTCTTCGCCAGCAGGGAGCTCACTTCTTTCAGCTTTTCTGAGGTAAGGGTGAAGGAGGGGATGAGTGCAGAGTGTGAGGAAATTGTGAAATCAGGAAAGTTTGTGTGTAGTTGTGAGTCAGTTTAGACAAATTTGTGATAAGTAGCGTGTGAACTCATGAGGTTTTACATAAACTTGCGGAAATCATATAACCTAATGAATTTAGTTAAAATATAATTTATGGACTCTTAATTCTAAAATGTATATATACATTAAAGCTGGGTAGCTTTAAATGATGTTTAAATTTACATTTAATTTATTTTAAATTGTCTGAATAACATCATCTATTCAATCTATATGATCGTAGCGTTCTATGTCCAAATATAGAAGGAAAAAAAAACTTGAGATGGAACTTGGAAACTAGATCCTGAACAATGTTTGGGCCTATTAAGTGCAGCTGTCTAGTCAAATTATTTTTGACCCGAGATACTTTTAGGTTTTGCTCACATAAATTCAGAAGATAACAGCTGATTGATTTGTATTTTTAAATTAATAAAACCCTGTAAATATTATTTAAGATTTTGTAGTATTTTGTATTGATTTGTTACAAATTTGGAGTCCTGCACTATATATAAAAATATTAGTTCTAAAATTGGGAAACAACACAAATCATCTACAAATATGCAAATAACACAATTTTTCAAAGATATGTGTTTTTCTAATACTTGTTTGTCTACACAAGAATATGTTCTAAAGGAAAGTGCCTTACTATTGAGCTTTTCAATGAATTTTACCATCCTGACAAGGCCAAGGATCTATCAGGAAACAAACTTTTACATTATGTATTGATAAGGGTATGTATGATTGATCAAGTGTCAGCCAGTTCACAGGTCAGCTAATAATAAACTTTGGTCACTTAGCTAAATGACTTTGCACATCTTCTGAGAAACAGAAACGTGAAAAATATAGCAGACTACTATAAATAAAAATGTAATTGTTGCCTTATAATTTATACAGGAAAAATTTGGAGGGAGTATTTGCATCCTAGATTCCTAGTCCTCACTGACATTATAGATGATTATTTCATTTGGCAAAAAAAAAAAAAAACAGTAGTTCAGAATTAAGAGGGTAAAGGGGAGAGATTATATATATATATATATATATATATATATATATATATATATATATATATATATATATATATATATATATATATATATATATATATATATATATATATATATATATATTCTAATTATATAGAGAGCGACTGAGTTTTTTAAGTATTCATTAGACTCATTGCAGTCTTCACTTGAGGTTCTGATTTGTACATCATTATTTCATTTTCTTTTAGTCTCAAAGTCCACTATCACCATGTCAGACACAGAGGAGGTGTAAGTATAATAAGGTTTCTATGCATATATCTGGATTTCTATGAAGTGCACTATGGGGGCATAATCAGGTTGTTTTTTATTTTGTTTTTTACAGTGAGCATCTCGAGGGTGAGTACAATTTTTCAATGTTTTCTTGTAAAATCTTTTTGCCATCTTTTTTTAAAAACAATAATAAACAATGTAATGTATCCGTTCATCATTTCTCCCAATAATCTTTCATCTTGTTAGAACACGGTGAAAGTAGGCAATCACAATGGGACATATGTAATAACTGTGCAATTTGTGATACTGCTGATCATAAAATAATTAATAAAATAAAATAATTAATAATTATTAGAAATTAATATGAAATTTGAAACACGTTTATTTAGAACATCCTGGTCAGCATTCTCCATCTTTAAGTAGTTATTTTTACATTGTATTTGACAGATTTTATTACACAATAAGGCAAACATGTTATTTATCTCTGCACTGAATCCATAGTGTATAGTATAGAGTGGAAACATGCCCCCTCATTACCATACACACATAAACATGTAGAAATAACTAAATGTGGAAATATATTCATGTAAAATATATACATAAATGTAGAAATAAATATAACAATAAATAAAATAGCCTACATAAACAAGGACTTAACAAACTTTTTAAAAATGTTATAAATCTATTTATTTTTAATGTTGGCGGATTCAGTCCCCCCCACAGTATTATAGTTAATAATAATAATATATATTCTGTTCTTGTTTCCTGTTCTTGTTTAATGCTTGCTGTCACTGAAGGGGAAGGTATGTTGATTACAGATGTATCCCACTTTATCAGTGTTGAAGGGACTTGTTACAGTTGTCTGCAGTCTCCTCCTAGTGGACAACATCTGTAATGCCGTGGGCAATAACCTATTCACTCCTAGTGGACAACATCTGTAATGCAGTGGGCAATAACCTATTCACTCCTAGTGGACAACATCTGTAATGCCGTGGGCAATAACCTATTCACTCCTAGTGGACAACATCTATAATGCCGTGGGCAATAACCTATTCACTCCTAGTGGACAACATCTGTAATGCAGTGGGCAATAACCTATTCACTCCTAGTGGACAACATTTATGATGATGTGGTCAATAACCTATTTACAGATTAGGTTATGTAATTAATTGGGTGAAATAATATTAAATGATAACAACCGTGCAGTGACACACTGTTTGAGTTCTGCATGGCATGTACCCAAAACTGACCAACTCATTTTAAGGAGCAGAGCCGCTGTTTTAGAAGAAGCCTCTTCAAGGAAAACATTTGAATTGGACACATTTAGCTCTAAATATTTGAATAATTTGATATTTTAAAAAAAGTTAATTATTTTTTACATTTAAAATCACTTTTTTTTTACTAAAATATTTAAATCTTTAATAACATTTACATTTTTTTCAAATGGGATTATAACAAGTCACAATTTTCTGAGCATTATGGCTGTGCTTGGATGTTTGTTCTAAAATCAATGTAGATATTTAATAACTTTAATATTTTAATAACTAATAATTTTTAATGAATAATAATTTATTTTTCCAACGTTTGCTGTGTACCGTTAACTGTATTGCCCTGAGTGGATTTCACAATAACACATGTACTTGTCTCCTCTTTACTCTTAATACAGATGAGAAGCCAAAGTTCAAGTAAGTATTAGAAACTACCCTATATTTGCACATTACTGCACATCAATCGAAATAATTGAATCTACGATATAATGCTCATTTTATTTCTTTGACTCCAGGCCATCAGCACCCAAGATCCCAGATGGTGATAAAGTGGACTTTGATGTAAGAGTTTGTTCCTCTTTGTTGCTCTTTAAAATGGCCATGCGTTTGTTAGTGAGATAACCACATTGTTTCTTGTGTGTCTGAACTCAGGACATTCAGAAGAAACGTCAGAACAAGGATACACTTGAGCTGCAGGGCCTCATCGATGCTCACTTCGAGCACAGGAAAAAGGAGGAGGAGGAACTCATCGCCCTCAAGTCGAGAATTGTGAGTGAACATAAACCGAAAAGTAAAACAGTCCAGAAATTGTTGGCATAGCTTGATCTTCTTCAGAAAGTTGTAAATGAACATGTGAATGTTTTCTGTCTTCAAACAGGAGAAGCGCAGAGCTGAGAGAGCAGAGCAGCAGAGGATTCGATCTGAAAAGGATAAGGAGCGCCAGGCGAGACGCGAGGTGTGTAGCACTAGAGGTTTCCATCCAAAGTTGCGAATTTAATTTATGCGCACAATTGGAATATCACATAAAGCATTCGCGAATAAAGCAGCGTTTCCATCCAGTGAGCTGAAGAGAACAAAATCGTCAATTCCTGATAAACTGGCACTAAATATCAGAAAAATATTTCAGAACGAAAGATAAAACGAGCAAAATGAGATCTGTCCGCTGGTTGGTCCAGTTACGTTATGCCATTACAAGTCACATGTCTTTTTTGATGCGCATCTTAGAATTAATTCGGTAAAAGTGTTTCCATCGTAGTTTATGCGTATTGTTTTCTTATCGAATAAAACATTTATCCGACTCAATTAAGCGCACAAGTTCCATCCAGCGTTTTTTATGCGATATCTCTAAATGCGCATAAAAATAGGTGGATTGAAACATACAGACCTTGCAAGGCCAGAAAGTGTCCATCTTCTAGCAAAAGCATCGACATTAGTGGTCAACCGATATATCGCCAAGGCTAATATATCGGCTGATATTTGCCAGCCGATATTGAATTGCCTCGCATTCTCAGCTCTATCAAAATAAAAGTCCCACTTCCAAAACCTTTTTCCAAAATACTTTGATAGAGCTGAGAATGCGAGGCATGAGCCCATTCTCCATCTTCATTTCTGTTTCTGTTTAACAGCTCTGTCTAATGCATTATTTGACAGAAGTGTTAAACAAAGAACATTTCTTTAGTTGTGAAAATTACTCTAAAAGCATTGTATAATCAATAAATTGCAATCTAAAGTATAAATCTAATTATTTTACAGATTTGTTATCAAATTACATTTTTATATACATTTACTCCTAATTTAGTAAATATTATGTAAAATAAAAATTTATTTTAGCAATTAATTTCAGCAATAGATATAATTTATATCAGCCAATCTGAAGGCCTTTTCACACCGGGCTCGTTTGGAGCGTTTGTTTCTGAAACTGGTGTGTCTTGTCCCTTAGTTCGGTTTGTTTAGGCATATGTGAACACGGCAATTGCTCGGATCCGCGCCAAAAAAATCGCTCCGAAATCGCCTGAATGAGGAGGTCTCAGGCCGATTGAAACTGAACTCTGGGCGGTTCGCTTGAGGTGAGAAAGTAATCTTACCCAATAGACCAAAGAACCAAGCGCTATCATAATTCATAACTGGAAATGTGCTATAAATAAATAGCAGTAGTGTCTGATTCTGTGAGTGAGCACATTAGTTATCACAGTTGAAAACCAATGAGTGACTCTTCAACTTAAAATGTTGTGAAGGTAACTGCTTTTCTCTGTGCATTGCAAGAATGCAACAATGCTGTCCTGACGAAGCCTTGATTCCGTACTGACGTACAAGTGTTTGCGCGTTCTACGACAGATATGGATGACGCAGTGAAAACTCTGACCAATAAGAGTACAGCTTTACTCACATGTGACTTGCATAAACACATTTTGGTACGAATTGAAATGTTGCCTTGTGAAAGCGATCTGAACCCTGTATCGGGAACAAAGCAAACGATCTACAGCTCTGAAAACGCCCTAAGATATTGGCACAGGCCTAAAAAAAACACTAATGGATCGACCACTAACTGACAGTGTCCTGATGTTTCCCACAGGAGGAGAGGCTGAAGAGAGAGGAGGCAGATGCTAAGAAGAAAGCAGAGGAAGACGCCAAGAAGAAGTCAGCTCTTTCCAACATGGGCTCCAACTATAGCAGCTACCTGCAGAAGGTAACTCTATTTAAAACAGTTCAAATGAGCTGAGGAGAATGAACTGAAACAACAATGACTGAAACCCTAGGCTCTGTTGTCCTTCAGGCTGACTCCAAGAAAGGTGGCAAAAAACAGACAGAGAGAGAGAAGAAGAAAAAGATCCTGGCTGATAGACGCAAGCCACTCAACGTCGACCATCTCAACGAGGACAAGCTGAAGTGAGTTATACTCTGTTTATAAACTGTTAAAGGGAGGCCATGTAAACTTACTTATGTCTTGTGTCCTGGGCTTCAGAGATAAAGCACAGGAGCTGTTTGAATGGATAAAGACCCTGGAAGCTGAGAAATTTGAGCACACAGAGAGGTTGAAGAAACAGAAGTATGAGGTGAGAAAACAAATAGCGAAAGAGACAAGAGGACAGGAAGCATTTATGAACCTGTACCCAAATGTCATCAGCAATATGTTTTTCCTTGAGGTAAATTTTGATATCACTGATAAATCTCTGATCTTCTACAGATTACTACACTGCGCAAGAGAGTGGAGGAGCTCGGCAAATTGTAAGTTGAATGTTTCTTGAATGTTATGGCGCCCTCTGCTGTGCATGGCCTGTGTGTGACTGCTTCAGTGCATTGACAGACAAACAAAGTGAACCTAGGGTACGTTTTCACGACAAACGGAAATGTTTTCCTTTTTCTGCAGATTTATAGATACAAGGAGACATTTGTACTACATTTTAGGAATTACTTAAATTATTATCAATATGCATACATTGAAATAAGTCAACATTACAACACCATTGTTGAGTATTTTCTCCCTAAAACTGCAGTTAACCAAAGACCATCTCAAACACGCAGTTTGAAATCGCTGGTGTTTCTGACGTCACAAACTACCCTGTAACCAATCAGATTAATGTGTGATCATCAAGGAGTGGATCTCTGAGCTGGTGTGAGTGAGTGGAGGCGGGGCTCATTTGCATATTTATAGAAGGCATATTTTAAATGAGGCAAGGGTGTAGAGTTACAATGTTACAAAGTTTTTTCATATTTTTTAAATATGTATTTTGGTGATCAAATATGAGTTTAAGGGATAAAATGATTAAATGCAGGGGACATTCATTATTATTATCATCATTAATTTACAATGGAGGTCTGAGGGACAAGACAGGAGGTTTATGAGAAAAAAAAATGTAAAGATATAATATAAATAATAATAATTTAAAAAAAAAACTAATAGCCTATTAGGCCTAATTTGATCATTCAAATATTAATAATATATGGAAATAAATGGAAATTCTAACTAAGAAAAAAATGACAGTAGGGAATATGGATTTACACCTAGCTCCAGGACTGTTGAGCAGACTAGTTTAATCTAGTTTTGTTGAATTCATTTTTGATCGAAGCTGCCATAAAAAGTCATTAGGCCTATATGATACTGTGACAGTAGGCCTAAGTGAAGCCTGGGTTGAATGAACTGGCATGTGCTTGCTGTGGTGTGAAATGCAAATTCGAGTGTTGCAGTGTTAATTCGGTCGAGTGTTAAATCAAAGCATAATTTTGCTCACATGTTGTGTTTTGACTACTTGACTTTGCAGCAGCAAGAAGGGCGCCGGAGCTCGTCGCAGAAAGTAAGTGCGTCGTCCTGCAACGCCAAGACCTCCACAATGATGATGGACAAGATACACCTTCATTCTGTGCTGACTGCACATGACTAGTTGTTGATCAACCCACTCTTCATCGTCTTGGACTGTAGTTTAATTCCTTTATATGTCATGTAAATAAAGTGTGACTTAAAGCATTAGTACTTGTTCTTATTGAAACATCAATAAAATCGTTGTTTTTGGAGGTTGTCACCCAAGACCATTTTTTCTAATTCCACGAGTGCAGAATTCGAGAAATTCGCGAGTACACGCATACAAATTAAAACGCACGGTTTCTAATGTTACACTGTCTCATATGTGACAAGTAAGTGATTAAACTCGAGATTCTTACCTTGTCTGTACAAGTATATTCAATGTTCAACTCCTGTCACGCCGGTGAAATGTAACTTTGACAGGCGGAAGGATAACAGTGAAATCTTATCTTCTTTAACTTCTTAGTGACTTCTTAACAGTATCCACCCACAAGAATAGTACCCTAGGTCACGCGTATCCAGATGTCCCTCCGCCTTCGACGCTAGTCCCAACAAAATCCAAGTTTCCAGGATTCAAAATGTCTCACAGTGTATAGTCAGTTTTAGTTTGTTTTTAGGCTACACGCTGAGGTACGAGTCGAAATTATTCTGTGGTAGCTATAATAGTCACAGATCCTGTCAATAAAATTTTAAATTTAAATTCTAAAAAGAATTTGAAATTGGTTAAATTATTTTGATGAGAATGTATAGGCTAAAAAAATGACATATTTGCTCAAGTTTTACAGTGTGACACAATAATGCACATTATGACGATCAGTAGTTACAATTATAAGGTGTGTATTATGCAAATAGGCTACATCGTTCAATAGGCTACACAAGATGGTGCTGTTGTTATAATATCATGTCTGTCAACCATTAGCCCTATTTTTTTTTTCTTTTTATGAATTTCTTACGCGAGAAATATAGGCCTATAACCTATCCCTGAGATATATTATTAAAAAAGTAGGCTAACATTTTATGTTTTTTTATTAACATAGCCTAATCAAACATTGTATGTCCTACAAATGCAAATAGGCTATTCATATTTGAATGTAGCCTACATCAACTGAATAAAATTGACTGGTTTATGGATGGTGAAGCGTTATCGAAATTCGATTCATATGAAACGAAAACTTTCGACCCCTTTTTAACAGGCAATTATTCCCTCAAAAGTCCTCAAGCAGGGTAAATGATTCAGCTTTTATGTTTAGTTTTACGCTTATTTTGATAAAAATTATAATAACGGGGAAGCTTCGAGAAAAACATTCTTATATCAACTCAATTGCCAGGGTTCTCTGGAACTGCATAGACAAAATTTAGGCTAATAATGTACAATATTATTTATATATATATTTTTTTTGTGATTAAAAAAAAATCCTAAAAAGAGCTCAACTGTAAACCAATTCAAGTATATACCCCTATATCACGCTAAATCAATTTTGTTTTCAATAGTGTCATTTTAATTTCATGGAATAAATCACAAAATCCCATCATATATTTGAGTATAAATAGTTATAGGTTATTTTTTATTAATCCGACATTCACTCATTTAAGAAGTATAAATATAAAGTTTAACACAAGACACAACAAGCTAGTGTTTCAAACAGGCATCATCATTAAATACAATTTGTTTGTTCGTTTTCGTCGCTTTAACAAAACAGATCTTATTTACACATATACAAAAGTGGTCCTACTATCCGTATCTGGATTACGATTCTCTCGTGAATAATTAGGAAATAAAAGGTGAAGGTGACAGAAAATTCACAAAGGGGGAGAAAAAATGTGGTCACATTTTCACATGGATACAATAATATAAATAAGCGTAGTTAAGAAACTCACTTGCTGATCTGCCGAGCCATTTTCATAAAGGAATTAGATTTTCCACAGCATAAAAAAGAAAGAAAGAAAGAAAGAAAGAAAGAAAGAAAGAAAGAAAGAAAGAAAGAAAGAAAGAAAGAAAGAAAGAAAGAAAGAAAGATCATTCGTTCCTAGTTTCCAGCAGTGGATCGAAAGTCTTTCTTTTGTCGTTAAGATCGGATTTGCAATTTTTTCTGCTGAATGTTTCTTTGATTCAGATTGTCTCTTTCAATTTTGCTTTGAAATGTTGCGGATCTTTAAAGCACTTGATAGATGGGATCCGGAGCCTGCTGTTGAGGGCAGTTGGCCGGGGACTGTGCAGGGGCCCCGCTCTCACTCAGGACAGACCCCTCCTGCGGAGAACACGGGCTCGCCTCGTGCCCCTCCGGTACCGACAGCACGGGACATGCGGGGGTCTCTGTGGAAATCCGCTCCACGATGCTGGACAGACAATCCAAACTCGACACCACTGAGCTTTTACTATTCCGTGCGTCAGCTGTAAAAGCAAAATAACAGATTTTAATTTCAACTCAAATATTTTATTTAACTTTGTTTATTTTTTTAATGATTTTAATTAAGACGATTTTAGTAAGTCGATTTTATTAGGCTTTGTATTTCTGGAAAATGTTCGACATGACGTAGGCCTACCATTTGGCGTGTCGTTGAAGTAAGAGCTGTCATAACTGTGCCGTCTTCTCGACTGACATGTAGGGCCCATGAAATCCATCTAGAAAAAACGAAAAGAAAATTAGTTACAATGAAAACACATAATTAACAGAGTATAGGCTACATGAACAAATAATTTACTTAGGCCTATAATTAATAATGTTTCATTCATTAGCAGTATACTTTTTGGCTGCATGAAAAATGTCACATTCTATTCTAAATAAATTAAAAACACCTATAGCCTACACTAAAAAAACGCTGGGTTGTTGCAACAGTCAAAAATGGACAAACCGAGTTCGTTGGTTTAAATTTTTAAACCCAACAGTTGGATTTGTCCATTGGAAAAACCCAGCGTTTTTTAGAATGCACTTTGCCAAAGGACAGAATAAACCATTAATTAATGAACGGACAAATAAATATTGGCCTATACACAATCAAATATAATAGGTAAAGAATTGAATTACTATTATAAAACCACTACATCTATATATAAATAGGCTCCTTCTCACCATGCCATCAGAGCAGTTGGACCTCGGGCTGGAGGCATCCGAGTCTCCACTGTAATGCTCCAGAACTGGGTAGTAGTTTTCCTCTTGACCCCTAAGCAGCGCCTGCAGAGACTCGATGTAACTGATGGCGTTTCTCAGAATCTCCACTTTGGGCAGCCTCTGGTTTGGGTTGGTGGACGTGCATCTCTTGAGGGTCTCGAAAGCATCGTTGACTTTGCTCAGTCGTCTCCTCTCCCTCATGGTGGCGGCTTTGCGGCGGTCAGCATTGGTTGTTTTTCTCTTGCAGGCTTTGCATGCCCACAGCAAGCACCTGCCGGCCTGGTGATGCCCACTGGGTGCCCTCACGTGCTCGTCCTCGATGTGGTGATGCTCGTCGGGCTTGAGCAGGCCCACGTGAACGAGCCTGGGGTCCAAGTCTTCAAAGAAGTGCATGTCGTTGGTATTGAAGCAAGGATCGTCGTAGAAATCATCAGCTGATGAGATAGGGAAGGGAATATCCGACAACTCCATCTTTATGTATTAAGGAAAAAACAAAACAAAAGTATAGGCTTATAACTAGGCTAGCCTACTTGAATGCTTCCCAAGTTTTAGGAATATTAAGAAAAATTCCTTCAGATCCTGAAACAATGTATTGCCAGATACAACCGTTTTAAAACCGCAGGCCCTCAAAAGTTTTCTTTGCTTGTACCCTTCAGGTACTTGATGCTGGTCAGAGATCACGGCCTGTTAATATACAGTCCAGCCAGTCTGGGGGCGTGTCCTGCAGACGACAGTTTGACCAATGAGTATGTGCGCTGAGAAAGAGGGCGTGGCTTTGACGGCCTGCCACTGCAGCTAATGACACCGTCATAAAAATGTTAAAATGACAAATTAATTTATAAATAATGATATAAGTTGCTCTTACTGCTTTTGTCGAGTTTATATTTAGACTGAAATGTTTTTAATTTGTTTATTTGTCATCCAATCAAAGATTTAAGCTTTTTAGCTTTTTTTTCAACACTTCTGCTATTACAATTTCCTGAATTTTCCCAGGAAAAAAAAATCAATGAAGGACTTTCCTTTATATTTTTAAGGGGATCCTTCCACTATAATTTGTTTCTAATTAATAAGCAAATATATGTGTTATATATTTGATAAGATGACAAACATCAGGGATTTCAGTAAGCTAATAGGCTATAACAGAAAAAAAGTGATCCATGCGTTAATGTTTTTTTTTATGTTTTCTTCCAAGTGTTCCATAATAAAACACTAAAAGTCTAATAATGCCGAATACATGCTTAGAAAGAGTGAAAGGATGCTTATGTTGTTCAGAACTTAAATAAAAACATACACTGAATAATGTTTAACTTGTATTATATTGTTTAAATAAATTGGTAGGCTTTTTATTATTTTATTTAATCAATTAACTGGTTATTTATTTACAAAAAAAATTACTACTAGGTAAAGGTAATGCCGTTCATGATCTGTTTATGATTTGGCCCATTTTATTTAGCGGTCCTTACAATAGCAGAGATGGACGCACAACAGTCCTACAATAGGGGGCGTTAAAGAGCCAGATGAGAGTTAAAAACTTCAATTCTGTTTCAAAATTCCCAAATATGCTGCGTTATGTGTCTTGTGTTAGTACTTTTGTTGCCTGAATACAGGCTACTGAAGTTTAAGTAAGATTGTATGTTAAAAAATGTATGTACAATAATAACTCAATCAGCCTGACAACTATGCGACAAAAATCACATTGTTCTGGAAAACATTTTTTTTTTTATGCTACAAAAAAAAAATACACAATGGCATATGGAATGTGGACATTGTTTATTAAAACCACTGCAGGACAATATGCAAAAGTCAAAACTTAAAATAGCGTAAAATAACCTTTTCATTTGAAATAATGTTCACAAATAAAATTCATTCGCAAATATAACATATATAATTTGTTTTGAGAAAATAATACAAATAAATCTCACACACACACAGAATAAACAGGCCAAAGTGTTCCATATATATAAATGCATCTAAATTTGGTCTAATACATGCGAGAAAATAAGTTTAAACTCTTGTCTAAACTTCTCATTCTTGTCATTAAAGAATACCTTGATTTAACAGCAATGATATTAAAATAATGGCAACACTTTAGATTAGGGGACACATATTCAATATTAACTAGGAGTTTTCCCTCAATAAACCCCTAATTACTGCTTATTGATAGTAATTAAGGAAGTTGTTGTAGTGGTTATGTTTAGGTATAGGATTAAGGGATCTAGAATATTGTCATGCAGAAAAAGGTATTAATATGTGCTTTATAAGTACTAATTAACATCTAGTAATATGCATGATAACAAGCAACTACTTAATAGGGAATATGTATTCTCTAATCTAAAGTGTGACCTAAGATATACCAGCAATTGGAGTGACTACTTGTTACATACAAATCTTGTATCTTTTCCCTTCATGTAATCTCAGTCAATCCATTCATCTGTTTAAGTGCTATATACACACGCATGCTTCCTAAACGATGGAGGAAGTTTAGGCAGTCAGGGTCTGTTGTAGCTGGTCGATGAGGTACTCGCCGAAGCCACCTGTGCCGTCACTGGTGCAGCCCACTCTGCGAGCGCTGGTCAAGAGGTCACCGACGAGCTTGACCTTTGGGACGAGCGGCTCAATGAACTGACTTTTGATTACGCTGGCGGTGTGTGGATCTCCGTACTCACGAGCCAGTTTATTCACCTCCACCATGACCCTCATCTCTTCCTTCCACTGGTCAAGCATGATCTCCAGACTGGGAAGGACGGCGCACACATTTTCAGTGACTGGCCTCTGCGCACAAACATAAAATTAGTCATAAGCCTAATGTTTTAAGATGAAACCTATCACGCGTATAAAACCCGCTGTGTGTTAAGAATTAGAAGTGTAAATGTTACATTAATTATAAAATATAAGGTAACACTTTGTTGTAAGTTGACATAGTTACACGTTACTACATGTACTACTAGTAATAACAGTATGCGGTTACACTTTATTTTAAGGTGTCATTATTAAAATGTAATTATACATTTAAGTACTGAGTAATTGAGGATTAGTTGCATGTAATTATGCATAATTTACTGTTATTACTATGGTAAGTACATGTAACAAGGACACTAAAATAAAGTGTTACTGTGCATAATTACAATCTAACTAACCATGCACTGTAAAAACTGGGAATGTCGTCAATTAATATTTAATAATCAAACATTAGTAACATATACATAATAAAAAAGACTATTTGTAGTTTGGAATCACACTGAGCTGACTTCAACAAATTCTAGTTATTTATTAATAACATTTTACTCAGTTTTGTTCGAATAAAATCAGCTGTGAATCGTTGAGTAGAATTTAATTATATTTTTTCAGGAAAGTCAACGATGCAGAAAATTAGTAAATGTTACTCATTGGGAGGTCGTTGGATTTAATCACCTTACACTTCCGCTCCAGCTATTTTCAGCCACATGGATCGTCAACATTTCAGAGACTGCCATTTTCCCAAAGGTAAGACTTGTATAAGTTAATAATCATTTTACAAGGAGTTGCTGTAACAGTTAGCAGTTGAACATTGTTTTGCATTGCTGCAAGTTATCCAACATTCCAACTTTATTGGTTGAAAGTAAAAATAAATGTAACTTAACAGTGATTCTGCCAACTGTTTCAACTAAAAGTGTGGTAATTAATGACTGAAAAAGTAACTTAGTCGTTTAAATATCACTTTTTTTTTCAAAGTATAATGTTATAGATATGGCTTTTAAGATACCAGCTAACTTAATCAACTTTTGCCAAATTTCCTGGCATCGGCCTGCACCTCCACCCCTCCCCCACCCCAAGCTAGCTAACGTTAGTCTGTTTTGCGCACGCCTGGATGATGTTGTCCTAATCCCAAATTCACAGAGGCTCCATGTTAAGTAATGTTAGCCACACAGTTTCAAGTCGCAATTCACGGTAACATACAATGAGGCACAACGGGAGATGGCAAAAAGTTTTTCTCTGTCGGAGTATGCATTGAAGCCGGTTTCAGCACGTGCTGACAGATTACACCGGCGAGCTACGTCTGAGGTCAGTAAATTAGAGTATGATGTGGACTTGCGCTGCCAGAGAGAGAGAGAGAGGCATCGTCCGTCTGTTTGCAACAACAGATTTAACACTATTATGTTAGCATTTCATGCTCAGTATATCCTCATTCTGTCATGAACGTGTCTCCACAAAACAGAGTAAATAACTAATTTAGGCGATGGACCTTGTAGAATATATAACACCCTTTTAGGTTTAAAAGACAAATTATTAAAACGTCACATCACTCTATATTAGGAATTTTCTTCGTCAGGTTCACTCTTCATTCTTATTTGCATAGTACATGTTTCAGTGTTCTTAAGCTTTAATAATTACTCTTGCAAACCATTTTGGTTTTTGGTTTGACATATTTTATGTAAGTAAATGTCCTGTAAGTTCTTCTGTAATAGTGACTATGTTTGAATAAGAATAAAAAATAAGATTTTATTCATATGTAGATAAACTTTTGGTGTTTGTTTAGTTACTCCTTATGTTTCCTCTTATGTATGTGTAAAATACAATTTCAAATTAAATCTAAGCTCATTTATCATTTATTTTCAGATGCATGAAGAAACTTTGACTGAAATGTATCAACAGGTATGTATTTGACTTGTATGAAAAACACAAAAAGCTGTGATACCACATTTCACATGTTGATTATTACTATTTCTTGTATCAACATTTCCTGGTTAAAAGCAGATTTCCTGCAGTTTTTTTTTTTAATTATTCAATTTCAATGTTTGTCATTTCAGGCTCCAAGCAACCCTAGCATCAGCATGACCAGAGATGTTGTCATTCGGTGTTTGATGGTGTATCTTGGGGAATCCACAGATCATGATGTAAGTTGACGAACATGTTAAAATATAAAGAAGGTGATCTGTCTCATCTCTAGGGCTGGGTGTCGACAGCCAAATTGCTTCGACAAGTATTAAAAAGTGCCTGGTCATTCTGTACCAAATTTGATAAGGAGTAAATCTCATCAGCCAAGCCAATATGCATGCAGCATGCTTGTACTACCAAGATCTACCAAGATGCTGCTCATTGGCTGGCTAAGGTTAACTTAACATCATAGATGTGCACCAGGAAAAAGACTACAGTATAATACTCCCAGAGGCTCACTACGTGACCAGCCTGTGTCCGTGAATGTAGAATAATATGTGTGCAATAGATCACAAAGTGCACAGACAAGTGCTGGGAAGAAATTCATTTCTGTAGCAACGAATGGATTTAATTTAGCCGATTTAACTGTGACTAAATTAAGACCATCATCTCTGGTGTCATTGAATTGTTTTCATGTGGTGGTCAGCTGATTAGATCCTTTTTAACTTACCTGGCATGAAAATATGTTTATGGAAGTACATTATCTCTGATTTTTTTCTGTAACTGAAGTAAATCATGTGCAACAGCCATGATAGCCACAGGTTTTCTTGTCCAAAGGGTTGAAAACAATCTGGGAGTTGTTGAATTAGAATCTTCTCCTTTGGTGGTGCAGTCTGAAATACCCAATGTTGTTGCTTTTTCAGGACGCTGATAAAGACAGTGTGTCACAGGATCTTGTTGTACAAAGGATTAAAATCTACAACATCAAGCCTACTACGCCAGAGGGTCCTGATGACATCGGTATTGTGCATTGGCTTGGCATATGCAGTGAATCTTGCCTATCCCAAGGAGCTCAGGTACACGCTTGAAGTCTTCCAGAAACTCCTCCTTGAGCTGGATTGTTCAAAGCTGTCCCCAAAAGTGAACAGCCTCAAGAATAAGCTACTAGCTTAAGAAAAGGGACCCACCCTCGCAGAATGAAAGGGGACAATTAAGTCAATGTCAAAACTGCCACACGGTTACCCACTCACTGTGAAGGAACTGCAGACTGTTACTGAAGGAGACCTTTGGACTTTCTGATGAGTTCAGTGTTCGGACTTGGAATTTGAAGATTACTTTACTCTTCATAAAAGTGACCAATGCACTAACAGGACTAGACTAAAGGACTACACTAGACTAAACCTTAAATCACATCACAAATCACTGGAAAATTTAAGCCAATGATGTAGCAGAAATTAAACCCCATTAAATGAACAAACATTTATTAACATCCCAATCCCCAATGCCATTATATTGTCCCTATTGTACGCATACATGGTTTCTGCCTTTGTTTTCTTATAGCCTCTTTCTGTGTTTTATTGTTGTATTTTGACATTTTGCACTAAACAACTTGAAAAATGTCCATTTGTCAAATCAAATTTCAAATTGACAAATAAATGTTTACCTGCTGTTATGCATGATGATTTATTTACCCAATTTAAGTTGGCACCAAGAAGGCATGATATTGAGTGTATTATACATAGAAAAATTATGGCAACAAAGTGACATCCAATATAATTGAATAGATTTAAAGCAATGTGATACCAATTAAAACTTCAATTTAAACAATTCATTTAGGTACGGATAAATATGAAACGCAGAATAAATGTGTTGAATTAGGCAAAAATGTGCTAAAATATTAGTTAATATAGCTTATTTTTATCCAGATATTTAGTAAATCTAAATTCACTTCTAGATATTTTAGTAAATCTAAACCAATTTCTCCTAGATATTTAGTAAATCTAAATTACTTTTGCTCAGATATTTATTAAACATAAATTACTTTTCCTTGTGAAACTGATTTGGATTTACTAATAATATTTTGGCTTAAAATTTTGCATTCTATTACTAAATTCAACACATTTTAATTGTTGCTTTTATGAACATGTACTCATTTTTTTTGCTCTAAATTTAGTTAATTTATTCAATACTTTTTAATCAAAGATGTAGAACTTAAAATCTATTCAATTATATTACGTGTCACTTTGTTGCCATAATTTTTTTAAGTAACCATTGGTCACATTTTTTACAGTGTGTAGTAAATTAATATTACTCAGTACTTATTTGAGTAAGTGCAATATAACTATGTCACCATAAAATAAAGGGTTGCACTATATTTTAAGGTGTCCATGTTACAGTGTAATTATGCATTTAAGTACTGAGTAATAATAATTAACCACATAAGAGTTAGGATTGTTTGTTTTAGGGTTAGTTGCATGTAATTATAAAAAAATGTATAGTTATTACTACAGTAACTACATGAAACAAGGACACTGTAAAATAAAGTGTTATCAAATAAAGTGTAACCAAATATATTGTTCGGTCCTGGATGCTGATTGGTCAGTACAGTTTCAGCAGCCTTCAGAAAGGGAGTGTTCATACTTATAACTCGGTTCTCTTGATTCTTTAGGTCTGGACCAAAAAAGAAAATGATACGTTTCGTCCTGGTTCACTTTTAAAGACCGAATCTAAAGATACAAACAACAACAACAACAAAAAAAATATTTAAGACGGAACATTCCAAACATCCAAAACAAGCTGTGTGCTGGGTACAGGCGTTTCTGACGCCTGTACAAAGTGTAAAGGACATAAAAAAACAGCATTTTGTGATTTTATGTCCTATTTTTTGTGCATTTAGATGTCTTTGGTCCTTGTTGCGTTTATATTTCAGTCGAACCGCACCAGAATTCGTTAGGAAGCGGACCGAGACCCACCTTTCAGCGTTCTCGGTCCGCTTGTTTGGTGCGCACCAGAGTTCAGATGGCAGCGTTCACACTTATTCAAATCAACCGCAATCGCACCAGAGTTCATTTTAATCAAACCAAACCTCCTAAGTGTGAACACACCCTAAAAACACCCTACAGGCTTCTGGACTTTACAGACGCATGTGAGAAAGCAGGTCTATGTCAATGTGCCATTTGGGACAAGGCCAATAGCACAGCTTTGAGTGCCATTGAAGTTACATGTGATTTTCTCAACTAAATTTTGAGTCTGACCAATTGGTTTGGTATTCATTCATTCATTCATGTTAGAATCACCGCAAGGCACATTTGAGCCAATGGCAAATAAATGTGTCCATAATAAAGAAAAAATATCTTTACATTTTTTTTTAACACATGTGCCAAGTTCTTAGAAATAGAAGTTTTGTAATACTTAAGGTAATTAAAATATACTGAAATACTTTCAAGGTAAAAAGTGACCTTTGAGGTGAGATTTTAGATTTTTTTAAAGATTTTTTTTTAGACATTATTTATTAAAAAAGTCATACCACATGATATTTTACAATTATTTTACAATAATTATTTTAAAATAATACTAAGAAATTAAAATGTTTTGTTTATTTTTTTTTCTAATAAATAATAATAAAAAACACAATTGTGTACACAAAATGTACACATTTACATTTACATTCCCATGACCTTGGCGTTGCAAGTGCCAACGCTCTACTGTTTGAGGAAAGCTTATAGAAGAAATCATTATAGAATACCATTCAAATACCATTCCGTGTTTTTAAAGGAAATAAGGGTTAGTTTACACAACAACAATGTACTAAAAACTGAAAGTTTTTCATTTGCGTTTTTTTTTTGCGTACAGACGACAACTTTTTCAAAATGATACCCGTTCACACGTATCCGCGAAAACAACTAAAAACGAGGTATTATTCATGCCAGACCAGTAGATGGCGATGTCACTTTATAAAGAAACACTACACGCCTAATAGACTGAACACGTAATACACATGCGCAAGACGTCACCATTTTTGAACAAAATCATGTTTTTGTACTTTATTCTGAGATGATAATGGTATAATTGTCAAAAACTTGCACTTTGAAAACCGTTTTCAAAGTTTGGCGTTTTCAGGGCCCCCAAAATGCCATTGTCGTGAAAAATTAACAGCTAAAAAGGTTTCCTGGTGTTAGTTGAAAAAGGTTTTCACTAGTTTAGTTCAGTTTCCTGTATTTTCAGATCCTTGGTTACTCATTGTTTTGATTTTCGTTTGCACCTGACGTTCAGTTTCTTTGCATATTTGTGGGGTTTTTTTCTGTTCATTGTGTGATCTCATCATTATTAGTTTTGTTTTACTGTTCCAGTGTTTTTTGTATAGCTTTTCTAAGAAGTGTACCTTCACTGCTTTCGTTTAGATGTAGCCCTTTATTTTGTGTTATTTCGACCAATGCGTGACTTTTTTTAAGATTGATAATAATAAGACATGTTTCTTGAGGTTAGGGTTGGCGTGCACCTGAGACCCAAGTGTAGACAAGGGCTTGGTGAGCTAGTACCACAACATCCAGGAAAATTCAACTGCAGTAGCCACCGTTCAACCTGAAGCACTGTAAATAATTTAAGTAACTTAAAATTGTTTCAAGAGCTTTGATAAAAAACTCAAAAGCTATATAAATGGATTAATCCTCATATCAGTCAAATTTTCATTGAGCTATAATTAACAAAGAGAGCACACAATTGTTTCCAAGTGTGCACAACCATCACCCAGCACAGAGGAGCGGATAACAAGGTGTTCAAAATCGCTGCTGATGGACCCTCACCAGTCCCAGTCCGGATCAATTTTACACGAGTCATAAAATCAGGGAAGGGTGGATACTGGATAGAAGAGAAAACAGTATAGAGGACGCAGTGTAAAGTGACAGCATTGCAAGTGCTACGGAATCCATCTGGAACTACAATTAATGCACTGTCCTTCCGCCTTCACATTAATCTCCCCAATTTTCTGGAACTCAGGAGAAACGTATACCCTAACAGGCATTAAAGGGGAGATCTCTGCAAAACCCCTGCCAGTTTACCCCCATCGCTCTCTTTTTCTCTGCCCTCCGCCCCCCTTAAGTGCTGCTGCCCCATAAAAACAGGAGTAAAAGGATATCTCCAGGTTTTTTAGGGGAAAAAAATAGGCTTATGATTAATAATTTGTTAGGGTGTGAATTTTCTATTTTGCATTTTTAAACATGAGTTTAAATAAATGAGATGCCTTCAATCGCAGCTAACAAGGACCATTCTAACCTAACGTTCTGTCAAAAGCCCCTTTCACATAGCAATCCCGGTAAATTACCGTAAAATTGCCAGAATGACATTTACCGGTAGATACACACATATGTTGTTCACACAAGCAACGGCATTCTGGCTGTTTACCGGTAAGAGACCATTCACACATCTGCTCCAAAATACAGGTAAATTCTGTGATGTCAGTCATCGGAAGGACGGACATTTTTAAACTAATTGTTTCAAAACATTCAGAGAAGATTCAAAAGTGACGTTGGGAAAATGTTTGCAGAATGATAAAATTTAATGTTTTATTTGAAAACATTTAAAAAACAGAACGATTTAAACATTAAACTTAATGGGAATATAAGCAAAAGTCTTTGTTCTTAGAACATATTTTTGTTGGGCTGCTCCACAAGGTGGGTCACTTGTGACAATATGGGTCACGTGTGCCAAGTCTTGTGGTGGCCCACAAGAGTTAGGTGGGCGTTATACCTGAATGTTCTTGCCGCAGAACTTCCCTCCCCGCTGGGACAGGTACTGCAGCATTGCCTCTGCCCGTTCTAGTTCTTTCACTGATTCCTGATGAAAATACCCAGCCACTCTGGGTAAAGACAAGTCACTCTGCTCAAAGATTTTGGCCTAAAACAGAAAGGAAGACAGATCTGATTTAAAACGAAACTAACTGGAGAACAGTATAATAATTTTGCCAACCACAGTTTCCTGTAAGTGAAGAAAATGGGTCATTATTTCTGCTTTCAGAGAATATATTTACATCTTTGTTTATTTTTAAAAACAAGAAAGTAAATGTCATTGTGGACTATACTTATTTATAGAGAAATTCTACTTATTTATTAAAAATATGTAGACATGCAAAGATTTAGGAATGTTAAAAATATGGCAAGAGAAGAACTTTTATTGTTATTATTATTATCTATATATTTAAAAAGCGGTTTAGTTTAAAACATTTTATTGTCATTTGACAAGAACCAACAGAGAGGACCCCATTAGACCCTCATGACTGTGGTGAGATTTCATAATCATTTTTGTCAAAAAATAAATAAACAATACATTGAAAAAGTTGATTGATTTTTGTAAACAAACCAGCAAAAAACAACAAACCATTAAGCTGTCTACACTACAAGGCAAAGTGTTTTAGTAGCCATAATTTGGATATTCAATTTGATAGGCTATTTTGTGTCATGGAATAAATAGCCTATATTTTATTGAAAATATAGGCAAAACATTTTTTTCAAAACTCTAAGAAAACCAACATTTAAAAGATTGACAACCTATTTGTCCCAATTATGTTTTAATGAAAGTTTTACAGTGATAAAATCCAGTGTTTTTAGGGCGACAATTGGCTCAGGGTGGGGGTAGCAACTTGACAACAACCCAACTTTTCATAAAACGTAATTAACTAATGACTAGAACTCTATCAATATAAATTTATAATGCAATGCTGTAAATTAATGCAGTTTATTCTACAATAAGCTACTGCTACACGAATGATTTGGGGTGTTATAACTGTCAATCGGACCAAATTTACAGTAGACTAGTTTAGGGTTGCCACCCGTCCCTTAAAATACGGAATCGTCCCGTATTTGTGGAATTAAACAGCGCGTTCCCGTTTTGAATCAATACGGGACGCGGTTTGTCCGTATTTCCGTGTGTTTTAAAGCTCATCATCCCATGCGAATCATTCCACCCGCATTCTGTGAAGACTGTCCTATTCTACCTTGATTGGGTAATACTCGCTGCCATTGTTGGTTTGATTGGTTTGGTTTAATACATCACAGGTTCAGGGCCAATCAGAGAGGAGAGCGAGGTCTTTAGCAGAGAGTTGATAGTGCCTGATGCCCGTTTCCGCAACGAGTCTATTTTTGCTGTGCTTTCAAACGCTGAATTAAAGTGACAGCGCATAGTTTGTGGTCAAATGAACACCAATTGACTTTGAAAATGTAGATAATTCCATCATAAATGCATTTAAATTAAATAAAAAAAGATGACTTGAACAAGATTAGTAGTAGGCTATTTAATTAAATGCTTTATGTTTGTAGATTATTAAATTACATTAAGACTGCATGACTGCAATTGTGTAAAGCAAGAATAAATTTACTTAAGCAAGGCGATAATGAATGACACTGTCTGATGATTAATCTTTAATTTTAAGATTATCTTATTATTAATTTCACGTCTAATAAATCATGGACTTCATCATTAATGAATCGCTTCCTGGGGAATATTGATTGTTTTATCTAATTGTTTTTGTTATGTTAAAAAAAGTAAATTTAAAACTATTTATAGCCTACACTATGTCATTATAAGTAAGTATAAATAGATTATTACAATTATTTACATAACTATAGTTTATAATAAAAGTATTTGTATTAATGGGTTTTGCTCATTAATTGCTTGTTTTGAAAATGGACATTTTCAGATGTGTTGAAATATTCTTAGAATATTATTAGAAAATTATTTCTAATCCACAGAGATTTACACACACACACACCACGTATTTTTAAATAAACATTCACGGGGTTTAAATATTTACCCCCCCCCCCACCACCCCACGTCGTAGGCGTCCTTTTTTTTATGTATTGAAGGTGGCAACCCTACTAGAGTTCTTCTACCAGCGCTTCCAGTCGGTAAGAGACCTCCATGAGTAAAGTGGAAACTCCACACAGACTTTCCTCCACAAACAGTCGGGAAGTTTTGTCTGACCTGACTCCCAGCAGTAGATAAATGTGTTTTACAGAAAGGGAGGCACGTTTTTAATCGTTTTACTCTCGGTTCCGACATGTTTATTTTTCCGCTGTAACGGACATCAATGAACGTCCTCACTGTCTTCGGTGATTTCAGGCGTTCGTAGCCTATATATTCTCACATGACGCACTTATACGTCGTGTTTCCGTATTGTGAAGAAATAAGTGATGAACTTATTTTAAAGTCGACAGCTGCTTGATAAAAGTACGTAGACGCGGAAAGACTAAACATGCGAGCGTTTCCCGTTCATTCTGTCAAGTTCATCCGGTATTAGCTATGTGGGTGGATAAGTAGACAAGCTGCCCTACACACATTAGCCTAGATAGTTTTAGTGTAGTTTACTGTTATGTTGATCCAATATTGATTCAAAATGATATAGAATAAGGGGTATAGTTTTATTATCATTATTTAATGGCTATGTTTCCATGCTGAATAGGTTCTTGTTGCACTTATATAATTTGATGTAATGATAGCCTACTGTATTGTGTTATTTGAGATTAATGTTTGACTGGGATGGGAGAGCAGTAAACCAAAGGAATTAATTGACATGCTTTTAAACTAGCTTTTTAAATGGCACATGATTTTAGGTAACAGGATTGAGAATATGCGCCCATCTTCTGCTTAAATAAAGTTGCCTGAGATTGACCAATGCACATTTTGAATAGTTAAATATGTGTAGTAGGCTATTAGATTCAATGGTGAAAAAGATAACAAATAAAGCTTAATTTTGAAGAGGTCGTTAAACATTGTCTTTTTTTTTAATGAATGTGTCCTTGCAGAATAAGTCCTTGATTTCTGTCAAAATTGTGATTATTTTTATAATTAATGCAGGATAACGAAAAAGGACAAAATGTTATTTTTAAAAACATTTTTAGACTGAAAAAAAACAAAGATTAGAAAAAAATATGGGGGAAGGATAAAACTATGAATGGCTCATCATATAACGATGTTTAAATCAATAAACTATTAAAACACATTATGGAAAAACAGTAGCCTAAAAACACAGAATAACCCCTGTCTGTTTTCCCCACAAGAAAGTGTTTATTTGAAAGATTTCTTTTATATATGTTACATTTTTTTTAAATATTTGTATAAAATCCGTATTAAGGCAAAATTTATTTTAATAAAAAACACAAAGCCATTTTTTTTTTTCATTTTAAGAAAGTCGAAGCCTCACGTTTATAATTTTTTGTTATAATTTAATTTATTAAATAATTGTATAAATAATGGGCCAAACTGATAAAAACAGTGGTTTAATTGTTTTTAGTATAGTTTTTTTTTAATAGTAACAGGAATAAGTAACAGAATTGAGTTTTTAAGCAAAAAGTTATCAAATACATGGCATATGGCCATAGCATACATGCTAATAGCATGAGGACACAGCCATTTCTAGTGCCTTACCAAAAGTTAATATTTTTAAAATAAATAAATACAATTTAAGAAAAAGTTTAGGTAACAGGACAATATGTTGGAGATTGACCTTCTCAGTCATAGTTACAATTTCATAAAATATACAGAAATTAAAATGAGAGGACTTGGTCTATGGTCTTCTATGGTCTTCCCATTGCCTTTAGAAGATCCAGATGATGCACGTACTGTTGAAAATGTGTCTTGTGGAATATTCCAAGTTTTTCAGAGGGGGGATGTAATAGGGTAACAGGACTGAGTAAAATGTGTATTTTATCTAAAATATTAGATCAAATGTTTTTTCTTTTTTCATTTGAAAGCAGATTGGATATAAAGTCACTCACAACAATTAAAAATTTTTTAGTCATTATATTTCATGGTAAAGTTTAGAGATAGAGGTGTTCTATGTAGTTTTTATTAATGTTTTTAATTATACATTTTAAATTTGTAGTTAGCTTAATGTGCAGGACATTTTGCTTAATAATAAAATGTATTTTAGAGTTAATTTTCATGCAATTTTATACATATAATGTCCTGGGGACAGAAATGTCACCCTTTCGGTGGAGTGGCTCAGCAGGTGGAATTTTATCTCATGCTTTCTGCACAAGCTCTCAACTCAATTCAACTCAAACTTTATTTCTAAAGAACTTTCAAACACCACAATGTGGAACCAAAGTCCCTTACAAATAAAAAATAAATGAATTAGGCATAAAATCAAGAACCACAAAACAATAAGCAACAAAAGCTTTTAATGCACTCTGAAAAATATTTAATGTATGGGATGTTTTTTTAAGGACTGGGGAAGCTCATTCCAAAGCCTTAGAGCTTCTAAAAAAGGCATGGTCACCTTTACATTTCAAACAATATCGAGGAACAGTAAATTATAATTGATCATTCGATAAGACCTACAGTATTTTATTGATGTAGACTGATTAAATCAGAAAAAACTCAGGTGCTAAGCCATGCAAAACTTTGAATACATATAACAACAATTTATAAGGAATTCTGTAACATATAATTAACAGTGACGTAACTAGTGTAGTTTGATTAGTACAGGAGTAATATGTTCCCTCTCTTCTTAGTACCAGTTACAAACCTAGCAGCTGAATGTTGAACAAGCTGCAGGTGTGAGAGAGACCTGGGCTGCGTTTCCCAAAAGCATCGTAAGCCTAAGTTGATCGTAAAAACGATCGTACGACTGATCTTAATATTATGGTCTGTTTCCCAAAAGCATCGTAACTTAAGTAGCACTTGAAAATCTTCGTAGAACTACGAGTGCTCTGGAGTAATCGTACATCCCCAAGTGCATCGTAAGAAGACAGATCTATGAGGTCACCTGCAGGACAACCGGCAGATTACACTTTTATCTAGATTTTAACAGATTACAGTGCAACGTGAGTATAATATAAGGTTTTATTGTACACTTTATTATTGTACCCGTGTTTTGTTTAAATTAATTTATAAATGAAATTATTAAAAAGGGAAGAAAAAATAGAAATATACATCTAAATTAAATGAATGGAAAAAAAATCATAAACGAAGTAATGTGGGAATCATGTTTTAAAAACTGGGCAAAATAGGGATGAATTTAAAAAAAAAAATTGTCAATGACTTGCTGACGTGCACGAAAACCAGCCATATATTTTGCGGACCTCCTTCCCTGATCTTTGAACACTGCTGGTTGCAGTTAGTTTGCAATGTCCTCCCTGATGTTTTTTTTTTTTTTTCCTTATTTGTATGGTGTCCTTTAAATCTGTTAAAAATAAAGTCTTTGTTCCGCTCTATCTAAAAATGACATTAATTTGACCTTTTTTAAAGATATCTTCTCTTGCTTTTTGTTTTGTTTTGTTTTTCAGCCATTTTGTCAGTGCCTCTGCCTGTATAGATGCTTTAGACTTGTCTTGATTTCTAATCCACAACAAATGACGATTTTTAGGTTAAACGTTCAGAATATAGTTCCATATAAGGTTATATTTCAGCACTTCGCGAATGGACAGTGGTGCTTAAGTAGCACGTAGAGCGCGTTCTCGCGCGTTCATGTTAAGTGCACTTTTGGGAAACACACGTGAAATTGCCGCGAGCGTTCGTAACCTTGCACGTAGAGAGCGCTCTTAAGAGCTAAGATACATCGTTATCGGGAAACCCGGCCCTGGATCACACCCAGATACAAAACATTACAGTCAGCTTTTTTTGCTGGAAGCTACCAGACGATCATTAACATCCTCCATACATTCCTTTTTAGCAAATAGAATAAACATTTATTCGGAGAAAATTCCCCATGTTTCAATGGTAGACACATTTGAGAATCATCAGCATACAAATGATAATGAATGTCATGGAAGCGTACCTAACAGAAGCATATAAAGGGAGAACAAGACTGGCCCCAAAATTGAGCCCTGAGGAACCTCACACACAAGGGGGGCAACAGAAAAACAATAGTTCCCTAAACTAACTGAGAAAGTCCTATCCTTTAAATACGAGGAAAACCAATCCAAGGCTAAACCCTGAATGCCAAACTCTAAGGCGATCAATGAGACTATTATGATCCACAGTGCCGAATGCCACGGTAAGATCTTACAGTAATAGAGCAACACAATTTCCACAAGCAACACCTAGTAGGATATCATTAGAAACCTTCAAATAAGGGTTCACTTCACATTTGTGTGATTGGCTTGTATACTCAATTAGACTTATTCATCCATTTATTGTAGTTGTTTACCATACATCTTTTACCGCTATTTTGTCCATTTGTAAAAATCTAAATTTGACTTTTGTGTTAGTGATTTACAAGAAAAACAAATTTATATCAAGTCTAGTTCCTTTTTATGAAGCAACAAGTATTAGCACAACACCAAAAAGAGTCATGCAATGTGAATGACAACATGCTCCTTTTCCACTTAAACCAAATCATTCAGTTGTCTTTGGGGTCTTCGTTATGCCCCCCCTCCCTTCTTCCCTGGTGGACTCGTCTCTTGTTTCATCAGTGGCCCGTGTCATTGGGCCCTCCTCAGTGCGGATGACTGACACGAGGGACTGGGAAATCCCCGGGGGCCAGTTGGGTCTGGATGGAAGAAAGGGGAACACTCAGAGTACTTGGAGCATTGGGTCAACAGGACCTGCACCCTTGACTTGACCTCTGCACCTTTCAGACACATATACAATGACCTGAGCTGAACTTAAGTGTAACAAATTACAGACACACTCAGGGGGAACAGAGCTGGATCAGGCTAAATTTCAGTTTGATTTTGGAATTAATGTTGCAAGTGTGATTCACATTTCTGAGTTACTTCAGGTCACAACCTGTGGCCCTTGTAGTGTGGTGGGTATGTGCTGTATTCCTTAAGATAACAATGTTACAGAGTTGTCATACATTTGGGCAGCTTGCTGGAGACCTCCTTCAAGGATACCACCTGCCTTTTGTCCATGTTTTGTCTTTGTCTGCGAGTTTCTAACTGCAGCTGTCCAAAAGCACTCAAGTCTTTCGGACCTTTTCTTTTTCTTGCTCTTGTTCAACGCCTCACCTGATATATTCTCCATACATTCTTAAAAAAATATTTTGACTTCTCTTTATACAGTTCTATGAATCCAGTGACCACAATGTGTGACTTTATACATACACTGAACAAAATTATAAATGCAACACTTTTGTTTTTGCCCCCATTTTTCATGAGCTGAACTCAAAGATCTATGACTTTTTCAATGTACACAAAAGGCCTATTTCTCTCAAATATTTTTCACAAATCTGTCTAAGTCTATGTTAGTGAGCACTTCTCTTTTGCCGAGATAATCCGTCCACCTCACATGTGTGGCATATCAAGATGCTGATTAGACAGCATGATTATTGCACAGGTGTGCCTTAGGCTGGCCACACTAAAAGGTAACTCTAAAATGAGCAGTTTTACTGTATTGGGGGGGGGGGGGCAGTCAATATTTGCCTCACCCAGTGCAATACATCTCCTTCGCATAGAGTTGATCAGGTTGTTGATTGCGGCCTGTGGAATGTTGGTCCACTCCTCTTCAATGGCTTTGCGATATGCTGGATATTGGCAGGACCTGGAACACGCTGTCGTATATGCCGATCTCGTCACGGTATCTCTGTGTATTCAAAATGCCATCAATAAAATGCACCTGTGTTCGTTGTCCATAACATACGCCTGCCCATACCATAACCCCACCGCCACCATGGGCCACTCAATCCACAGCATTGACATCAGCAAACTGCTCACCCACACGACGCCATACACGCTGTCTGCCATCTGCTCTGTACAGTTAAAACTGGGTTTCATCCGTAAAGAGAACACCTCTCCAAAGTGCCAGATGCCATTGAATGTAAGCATTTGCCCACTCAAGTCGGTTACGACGATGAACAACAGTCAGGTCGAGACCCTGATGAGGACGACGAGCATGCAGATGAGCTTCCCTGAGATGGTTTCTGACAGTTTGTGCAGAAATTATTTAGTTATGCAAACCAAATGTTGGACGCTCCCTCAAAACTTTGTGCTGTGATAAAACTGCACATTTTAGAGTGGCCTTTTGTTGTGGCCAGCCTAAGGCACATCTGTGCAATAATCATGCTGTCCAATTAGCATCTTGATATGCCACACCTATGAGGTGCAACTAAAACACTACAAGGACGACCTCAAAGCCAATTTGAAACTATGCAGCATGGACCGAAATGGCCTTAAAGAGATGGTTGCAGACAGGACATCATGGCGAGAACAGTGCCATACTGCCATACACTCCATACACTGAACCTTTGGGTTCAGCCGCATCACTACTGCAGTAGACAAACTGAAACGCATAAAGCACAATGCCTTAACAACATTTATAATAACATCTAGCCAGTTTGTGTGCAACGCCTGTGGCCGGCCATGTACGTCAAGGATCGGCCTCTATTCACACCGTAGGATGCACCAACAACAACAACTGTGACGAGATCTGTTGGGTCGACAGCTCACACCATTCATAGTCATGCCCAGATTAATCATACCCCTGGTAAATATGATAAAAAAATGGCTATAAAAAATAAATCTGCATCGTTTATCCTTTTGATCTTTCATTAAAAAAATTGGCAAAATCCTAACCTTTCATTGAAGTAAAAGATTTAAAAGTGGGGGGAAATCACATTATAAAATAAATGTTTTTCTCCAAAACAAGTTGGCCACAATTATTCATACCCTTTTATTAAATACCTTTTTGCAATCTCCTTTTGCCAAGATAGCTGCTCTAATCTTCTCCTATAATGCCTGATGAGTTTGGAGAACACCTGACAAGAGGTCAGAGACTATTCCTCCATACAGAATCTCTCCAGATCCTTCAGATTCCCAGATCCATATTGGTGCTTCTTCTCTTCACTTCACCCCACTAATTTTCTATGGTTCAGGTCAGGGAACTGGGACGGTCATGGCAGAAGCTTCATTTTGTGCTCCCTAACAGATTTTTGTGTTGATTTTGATGTTTGTTTTGGATCGTTGTCCTGATGGAAGATCCAACCACGGCCCATTATAAGATTTCTAGCAGAAGGCATCAGGTTTTGATTTTTTATCTGTTGATATTTGATATAATCCACAATGCCATGTATCTGAATAAGAAGTCCAGGACCTCCAGCAGAAAAATAGGCCCACAACATTAAAGATCCAATGGTATATTAAATTATACGCATGGGGTACTTTTTATCCTTGTGTGCACCAAACCCATCCAGTGTGTTTTCTGCCAAAACGCTCTTTTTTTTAGTTTCATCTGAGCACAGAACCCTGTGCCGTTTGAAGATCCAGTCGTGTCTGACCACTGAATATGCTGGAGTTTGTATTTGGATGAGGGAGGAGGATTTTTCTTAAAACCCTCCCAAACAACATGTGGTGATGTAGGGGTTGTTTGATTTTTTTTTAATAGGCTTTCTGACCCCAAGACTCAACTAATCTCTGCAATTCTCCATATGTGATCGTTGGAGAGTCTTTGCCACTCAAACTTTCATCCTCACCATCCATTAAGAAAATATAGACACACGTCCTCTTCCTGGCATAATCGTAACATCTTTAGTTGATTGGAACTTCTTAATTATTGCCCTGATGGTCAAAATGGGATTTTTCAATCCTTTAGCTATTTTCTTACATCCACTTTCTATTTTGTGATGCTCAACAATCTTTAGATGCACATCAGAACCATGTTCTGTGGTTTTATTCATTGTGATGGATGATTAAGGAAATTTGGCCTTTGTGCTTCCTCATATTTAAACTCCTGTGAAACAAGAAGTCATAGCTGGACAATTTCATGTTCCTAGTCACCGTGGTGTGCTAAAAAAGGTAAATATTAATGGGAATATACTTCATTTTAGGGGTATGAATAATTGTGGCCAACGTGTTTTGGAGAAAAATATTTATTTTATAATGTGATTTTCCTCCCCATTTTCAATTCTTTTACTTCGATGAAAGGTTAGATTTTTGCCAATTTTTTTAATGAAAGATCAAAAGGATAAACGATGCAGATTTATTTTTTACAGCCATTTTTGATCATATTTACCAGGGGTATGATTAATTCTGGGCACGACATTATATATATATATATATATATATATATATATATATATATATATATATATATATATATATATATATATATATATAACTCTTATGACACCAATTGCAATTACCCAGTAGCATCACATGGAATATCAACATCCAACAATCATTACAACAAACATTAAGCACATGTTCACATGCATTGGCCTACAAATGCTGCTCTGATGCTTGTTGGTGATGGGACGAGTGCTTTCCACACCTGCTTTGAGCTGTAAAAATGGTGAACTGCCCTGACGAGACATTTTTACAACAACCCTGACTCTGTGTTTGGACAGGCCCAGTGCTAGATTACATTACCAATGGATTACACAATGGACAATGAGTGGACAGAGGGTTCTGTTGAACATGTGGGCTCGACCGTGTTGCAGCATTACAGGGATTATAGCCCCAAAAACAGATTTATGAATATGTCATCCAGGAGTCAGCCATAGTCACTGCTTGTCTTGCACAACTTCAACTCTGTCGGCTTAAATGGACGAGGCCTCTATAGCTGCAGTGTCTGGCCTTGATAAAGACTGAGTATTGTCTTTACTTATTGATAGTCTAGGGTGGCTCATCCTGGCTAGACATCTCCCCCTTCATGTTCCCTAAACGCAGCAGAGGCTTAACTGTTTAACCCGTTGGGATATCATTTTCTGACCAAGCAAAGGACAATTCTGGCATCCTTTATTAAAAATTGGTGTGGTGGTTAGCATGAGCTAAATAATTTTAAAGATTCATTTGAAGAATGATGCTAATTATCTTCCAGCTTTGATCATTCTGTGGTTATTTTTAACCATGCATATTTTTAACCAGATACATTTTTGACTTTTGGTGTAAAAGGTGTTCCTCATTGTAGCTTATACATATATAAATGTATAAATATATATATATATATATATATATATATATATATATATATATATATATATATATATATATATATATATATATATATATATATATATATATATATATATATATAAATTTAAAAGCTACAATGAGGAACACCTTTTACACCAAAAGTCAAAAATGTATCTGCATGGTTAAAAATAACCATATATATATACTTATATACTTATATAATGCATAGTTAAACATACTATTTTAAAAAAAAAATAGCAATCAGTATTCAGTGTATGCTTTACTAAGCCATATGCTATTGCAGTTAGAAAAACACTCCTAGTTTTGTTGTACCATCCCAAGTCCATCTAGTCATAGTAATTACGGGAAGTCCTTTCAGAAGTATTCCTCTTTAAAGGTCTGGAAGGGTTGCCCAGTTGGGTCATTATGCCCGCTATGTTAATCCGCCCCGTTTTATCAATTACAGTCTAAATTGTTAAAGGATATTGTCTCATATTTCTAATGCATTCTTTAAAAATCACCCAAGTGTTTAATTTCAGATTAATGAGGGTGTCTGATCCTTTATAGTTTACCATCTCATTTGTGGAGCTATTTTTGTGGTTGTTGATCCTGGGCATCAGGGAGTGTGAGTGTAAATTCATACTGCATCAGCATCGGAATGTGGCCTTTTACTTTTAATGCCCGTCTCTCATCGCATGACTCAAAATATAAGATGTAGCTCCTGCTCATCTGAGACTTAAGAATTTATCACAGTGCCTTGGAACTTGTTTTTAACAGAGAGGATGCATTAACACATTGGACGTGACTCATATTTATAGGTTTATTTTTGTTACAGACTAAATCCAAAATGGAGAGAAATGTGGAACTGCACCCAACAGCAGTTTTGTTGTGTATAGTATTGTCTTTATTTAATCAACGATCTCTTAATTTGGTGGGAGAAAAAAACTCATTGATTTACAAAGGGATCCAAGCTACATCCAGAAATCAATAATAGCAACATAACGTGGGATGTAGAAATTGTATGACTTCAGTCAGTAAGCAACCAGCCAAAACACCCTAGCAACCAGTGCTAATTTTTACAGTTTTTTTTTGATTTTACGATTTTGTGAATCTTTACATTTGGTCAATATATCATCTGTCATATTTAATAATCTTAATCAATATTAAAATGTTGATATATGACAGAATATATGATTTACACATTCCATCTAGCATATAACTTGTGAATTGGTGCTATTTTGTACAGATGCAAGTAGTAATATTACATTTTTTGCTGCTTATGTATTTGATTAATCGTATATAGATTGCATGTAGGATAAGTAAGTTAATTAACCTGCCAGCAAAGTGATCGAGCATTCATGCACTGCATGTCAGTTTAAGCTCACACAACTCAAACCCTAAAAGTATTAACTGATTGAATTATTTGAAACACAAATTTTCTTATTCTAGATGTTTATAATAAACATTGTTAGTCATTTGTTAAGATCTTGTGGTGTCTTGTCATATTTTTTGTCAATAGTGTGTTTGTTAACACTTTATGGTAACACTGTACAATAAGGTTAACATTAGTTAACTAGTTAACATGAACTAAGAATGAGCAATACTTCTTCAGCATTTATTAATCTTAGTTAATATTAATTTCAACATTTACTAATACGTTATTAAAATCAAAGGTTGTTCACGAACTGTGAACTAACATGAACAAATGAACAGCTGTATTTTTATGAACTAATATTAACAAAGATGAATACTGTAACAAATGCATTGCTCATTGTTAAGTTCATGTTAGTAAACTAATGAACTTACTTTAACTAATGTTAACTAATGAACCTTATTGTAAAGTGTTACCCACTTTATTTTAATGGTCCATAGCAGAGGTCTTCACTCCTGCTCCTGGAGAGACACTGTCCGGCAGATTTTAGTTCCAACCTGCTTCACCACACCTGCCTTTGAATACTCAAGCGATTCTGAAGTGCTTGATGAGCTGATTCAGGTGTGTTTGATTAGGGTTGGAACTAAACTTTGCAGGACAGTGGCTCTCCAGGAGCAGGAGTGAAGACCTCTGGTCCATAGATATAGCTAACATCCATATACAGCTTTGCAAATGTATTCTTCTAACCCGAACCCTAATAGTCGACTAATACTCTAATGATAGTTAGTTAACATGTAGTTGACAAGTTACTTATAGGTGGTAAAATGTCTAAAGTGGACCATCAACTTTAGTGTAACCATATGTTTTAATTAAAACTGTTTAATTGTTGTCATGATGCACATTGTTCGTCACACCTTCATTCTCGTTACCGAAATTTCCTTTTTTTGTCAGTAGTTTTGTCGACTAGATTAACACTGATAGCAACCGGCTAACATTCCCTGGAAATCATCCACAACATCCTAGCATTGTGCCGGCTAATTATGGAAGGTAATTCACTCATAGCATAGATCGTTTTTTGGCTTGTTCGCACCGCAGGAACTAGGAACGATTTTAGTTCTAGGAACTCCTTTTGGAGGAACTAATTTAGCTCTTGCTTCAGAGTAGTTTCTAAACCAGCACTATAGGAACTACCAGTGACGTTAGTGTACGCTGATTGGCCTAACGCATGCGAAACACCAACACCAGCCATTTAAAAAAAAGCTGTATAAACACGCAGATTTTAGCCTATATATTTACTCCAGAAACTAACTAACTCTACGGACATAGAAAACAGTGATAGATAAGCCTCTTAACCTTTACGCTAAGGAGAATTTTCAATGCAAATTTGAGGGGACAAACAAAACATGATTATGTATTTCTGCTCAGCTAGGAACACTGGACATCAACCACACGGCATACACTAATATCTTTTCATATAGGCTACTGTCTACTTTCTATAACAGTTATATCTAGTAACGTTAGACAGGACTGTTAGACAGATCGTAAACTAATGAACATGGAGAATGTGAGCACTGTGTGCTCAGACTCTGGCTGGCGTTCTCAGCACTGTCAAAATAAGTGCGGCTTACGTCACTTCAGAGATCCTACTGGCGGTGCGAATGCAACCAGGAAAATGTTCCTAAGGGAGCCATTAGTTCTCGGGGAACCAACCTGGTGGCTAGTTCCTAGAACTAAGTTCCTAGTTAGTACAGTGCCATACTGCCATAATTGCGAAAGCACAGTGCCATACTGCCATACACTACCCGGTAGCCCTTACATGTCAACTTATTCTATTAACCCCTATACTACCAATCATACCCCTACTCCTAACAGTCTACTAATATTCAACTTTAACTCTAATGAGAGTTAGTTGACATGTAGGTGCAAAGTTACTTATAAACAACAGAATGTCTAAAGGGGACCTTCAAAACAAAGTGTAACCAATCGTTCAACCTATGAATCCCAGTACACACTGTGTACATTTATTATTCAAAATGAACGGACGAATTGTCAATGCTAAGTATGGCGAGCTAAATGAGGGGTCACTCTTCAGGTTCGACAGCTCTTGACAGAGTAGTGGAGGCAGGCTGTAGCTTACAAGCACAGCTGGTGAATACATCAATGGGCCTTAGCTTTTATCGGGGCCAGCAGCTGTCTATAAACAATACTCGGTAACGTCACCCGCACAACTTGGCCCAGCCTGGCAGCTCACTAATTGCCATCTAAACAGGGTGGAAAGAAGGGCAAAGAAAAATACAATGGTGGATCATAACACTCCAAAGCTAATCCTTCGGTCGGCACGCTCTTTCATGGCTGGCATTTGACACCGTCCCTAAAGTCATCCCCAGTGGAAAGCCTCTGTTATGGGGGCCTTTATGGTTGTGTAAGGGGGTTTCGGAGTGTGCGTCTCCAACTCGTGACTGTCGTTTGTAGTGTTGGTAAAGGTGTAGTTAAAAGCACTGCGAGTCAGATGCATGCCGTCTTGTTGACGACCAGCGTGCGTTATGGGGATATGATATGTGTGCGCGCAAGAGGGTGCCCAGACATAGTTGTTCGAGACACAATGATTAGGCTGAAAGCTCTGTGGAACGCTGGACCCTCATTAAAGAGACAAATATAGAGTACAGCATTTCACTGTGTGTAATAAAATCCTCCACGTTACGTGCTATGAATTAAGGAATGATACAGGGTGACAGTAGAATCACAGATCTCAGGTGATCAGATGCCTTCTTGTTTTCAGTAGTATGAGTTACTACTTAGCTAACTCTTCTATAAGCTAACTCTTATAAAACTCCCCATCGAATGCTACACTGTCATCAAATTCTGTTACTGGGGCAATACCCTCAAAAGTACACTTTTGTCCACCCTCATCTACTCGTAAAGTAAAAAAATGCACACTTTAGGGCTAGATAAGGTAGAAAATATATAAATTTGAGGGTACTGCCCCACAGACAAGCTTGTGTATCCACAAATCATTCATTTTTTGTGTTTTTTTTTTTTCTGTCAGTTTCAGGTGTTGTTGCTGTTTTCTAGGTGTTTACTTTTGTAGTTGAAAAATTCCTTCTCTTTGATGATCCTAGTCTCTATCATATTCTGGACTCTAGATAAAACTCTTGGATTCCTCCTTCAATTTAAATGTAATGAATTCCCCCAGGCCCCCGCCACCCTCCCTCCATTTAATGGCCCACTAGCCAAATGATGTATGCCAGATTGCTTTGAAACATAATAGGTCACCTCTCCTCAACAAGCCACATGATTTGAGGTATCATTTATGTCTGTAGCACATACAGTACAGAACATCTTACGATCCAGAGTTTAGTATCTAATGTGAAGGATTTGCTCAAATCCCTAACCCTAAGTCAATGCTTGCCTTAGAAATTTTCACTACTAAAAATAACATTCAAAAGTTTTGAATAGTCAAATCCCTCACTGTACTAACTGTGACAATAGGTTAATGCCTCAATATACCAACACATGTAAAAATTTACTTTAATAACCAAGATTCACTGATGTAATACATCTATGTTTGCATGTTAGCGGTGCTACATGAACATTTACACCATTTGTTTGGCTGTAAAGTTGCACGAAGACTCCAGCTCTCTGACGTTGAGTAGAATGTGAGTCATGCTGAATTTTGTGGAGGCAAGAGTTGGCCCAGGCCGGGGTGAATGTTTGGGAAGGTACAGCTCTGGCACTGCTGCCCTGATCACAGGCTCAGGTTTCAGTAGAGATTCTGTGAATAGTGATGATGACGCCTGTACCATATGAAAGTTATCTCAGCTTCATAGCTGTTCCGTCAATGCATTGTGGGGATTTAAGCCAGCCACTTCCTACTCATGAGTTGCATTATACCTTGCTTATTAATGACCATGTAGCCACCAGCTTAGAATGTGTTACCCCTCTCAATCTTATGGAAAATACTTAGCAGTCATGCTTTTAGTTAAAGTTGTTTCTTATTGATTTTGCAATCAACATTAAGTCAAGAAAGCTGAACATGAGAACAACATTTTCTCTCTGGCAACAAGAATGTGGCAGTGCCCACAACTTGTGTATTTTGTCCATTAGACTTAAAAGTAGTTGGGCAACAGGGACATCACATGATAATGGACATTCAAAGATGTATAAGGTGTCATGGTGTGGATGTTTGTTTGTCAGATGGCCAGAGGATAGTTGGGGGAAGGAATTCAGTAGGACTTTAAATGGAAACTCTATGAGATACATGAATGAAACTGAACACTTTGTGGAAGATGTGAATACCTGGAAATGTGGATTGGCAATGGGGTCCAAAGCTGACCTACTTCTCTCTCTGTGTGTGTCCCTGTGTGTCAGAATCCCTGGTGCTCTCTGCCCAATCTTTGGCACCCCTGTAAACATGCGCTTTGAAGAGGAGCCCTATAAAACAACACTAGTGGTCAGCAAGGTACACCTTCAGTTTGGCCCACCCAGTGATGAGTTCTGCTGGGAACTGTCATAGGTCACTGTTTTTGCTGTGTTCAGATAAATGAGTCCAGGTTGTTGACACAAGCATCATCTGCATCGATGTTTGTCAATTACATCAGTGGTCTATTCTCAGTTGTACTTATCTGGCCAGAGAGAATACCTTTTTGATAGCCTCTGTAATGAGGTAAGATTCTCGTATAAAAAATCATACCAAATACAGGTTAGGCATGAGGTCATTTCAATGTGTGGTGCTTTCTGTGTGGTCTTTCACCTCTCAATGGTTCCAAAGTCCTCTTTATACCAGCTCAGACATAAAAACACTGATAGGGCACATCTTCTCAATTATACTTGTAATATCAGTAAATTGCTGATATATAGATCACAACACAAGCGCAACAGTCTTGTTTGAACATCCACCCTTTGTTGGTTTCTTTAACATCTTATTGTATTGAAGAAGTTGATTATAGTTTAATCAGTAAAAGCACATGCGCAATATTATTTTTAATGTTAATTAGAATTTGGTTGTATCCTGATTATGTATGCATCATGTTAATACATTATTCTGATGGCAAAATCAGAATTTCGGAACCATGTTGAGACAGCCGTTTTCAGAAAATCCTTTCTTATGAAATATTATTTATTTTATATCTTTATATCAAAATGCAACACTTTTGGGTGGCGGGATACTGGCAGTTGCGAAAAGGCAATCCATTGAAGAAACACATTTTTTATTCAGATCTAACAAATCAACACACCAAAGGGCAAAAACATGCCAGTCTCATTGCATCCATTTTGGAAGTAATTGGGTTCATGTATGTGCATAAAATGCAGTATAATACATAGTTGTCCTGATAATCTCCATCAATAGAAAGGAAGTAAAAGAGCCATTCAAGCTTTCCATCTTTCAATTCCACTGTAAGACACTTCTAGCAGAAGTGTCTCTCTGCTGGGGCCGCTGTCTACCCTTCAACGGTCTGACCAAGATCACAGCGCTTCAATATTTTCATAGTGTCCTCTCTTTGATCTCCCTGTGTAAGCTTGTGTCCCATGGGGAGAGTCCTGAGGAACACACACAAAGACTCTGCCCTGCGACAACAGGACATTAAAACGTAAGAGTTTGGGACCTGGATGGTGACAGGGTGACAGGTGTGAAAACCAGCCTGAAGACACGCCGACTTGTGCCAAATTTAGCTACTGGAGGCCAAGAATGAGGAGGAGATGGCCCAGAGTGATGTCTCTGTTGTAGTTAGCTCCTGTCACCTCCAAAGCTTTGTTGCTTTTGTCTTGGTGGTCCATTTTGCAACATTCAACATTTTTGTCACATGCAAATGGTAGAAGGGTATGAGATGCATGGTGGCCCAAATGTAGGCTTTAGGTCATTTATACTACCAGTGGCAACTTCACTCAGCAAGATTCACACCTTTGAGTGTGTTAATTGTTTGCCAATGGAATGGAATGCAATGAATGGCGTCATTTATTGTATTTTGAAATGACTGAAATGTTGCTTGGTCCTTTCTAAAAATAGAATTCTAAGAAATGTTTTTTCTAAACTTGACAAATAGTTCATGTTGTTATTTGAAAATGGCAGTATCCTCCTCAAAAGATGGTTGGCACTTTTAACCTTAAAAGGCTCATTTGTAGCATTTACAGACTGATGCTAAATGGATGTCACATGCATATTGAGAAGGGATTGTGTGAAACAGAAGGTGTTTCTTGCTAATTACACTCATTTACAGTAATTAGTGAGGTGGGCATATCTCTCATCCCCTTGGCTTGTTTACTGGCTGACACTAATCATATGGAAGGAAGAGAGAATCTTGATTCTCTCACCTACAGTTTGAGAGAGCTGAGATGAAGGTCTTTGATAACATTTGGCACAATCTGTTAACATTAGGTGCGTCCTTAAAGGGACAGTCACTTTACAGAAGTGTTTGAACTTTACATCGATAATTTTAGTTTTTTTTTTTGTTTAGAAAGGAAATCAGATTTAAATGGTTCCCATTGTTAGTTAAATCTAGCTAAGCACTACATTTATTTTATTGAAACCTATTGAACATATACGTACTGATATATATATATATATATATATATATATATATATATATATATATATATATATATATATATATATATATATATATATATTTGTGTGTGTGTGTGTGTATCCACATGAATATTTAAATATTATTTAAATATTATTATTTATCTATATTTAAATCAAACGTACACAATTTTCTACTATCAATGTTAAATGCATGGCAGTATCACACCATCCTCTAGTCTAGTGCATGCATTTTAATAGGCAATGCATAATGATTGCAAGTCTAATCTTCTGTCCATTCACGATCACTTAAATCATATACTTTTTACTTCTTAATTCCCAGAGTTCCTGCTATTACTTTCTCAGTGTCCATGTGACTTAGTTACTACCCAAATAATTTAATGCTAATCTGAAGCGTGGCTGTGACAAAAGCCCTGGAATGTGCTTGGTGTGGACAGTTATGAGTCCACCTTGGTGTTTATAGCCAGAGAGATGCAGTTCCCCTCCTAATGCGAGGTGTCGGGACCCCTGTAATACTGCTAGCTTAGGTTACACGAGCATGCAGGGTGAACCTCACAATAGCCAGTGGGCGCATTCAGGTTTTGGGGCCTAAAGCCTAAAAATACACATAAGGTGTTTAACATTGGTGATTAACATAAATATTCTGACTGAAGTCTAATTCAAGTTTGTTAGGGTTTTGTCACTTCTGTCTAGTCTAGTTTTGTGACAGAGCCCTGACACTCCTGTTTTGTCTTGTAGGCTACTGTGTAGCACACAGCTTGTGTTTAGCTGTGTGCTTTTATGTTGTCTTGTGTTGTGTGAACACGTGGCTTATGAGTGTTATCATTGGTTGCATGTTCATGTCTCGTTTTTTGTTAGCACATGGCTTGTGATTTGTTTTACAACAAACCATGTGCTTGTTTTAGTCATGTTTGGTGTGAGCACATGGCTTGTCATGTATGTTTCCTTGTGCCCCTCCCACCTTGTTACCTGATTATTGATTAATTTGCCCCACCTGTCCTCCCTGGTTACCCTCTTTTGTTTGCTTCCATATTTATTCTCCTTGTGTTTTCAGTCCTGTGCTGATTGGTCGTTGTATGTACACTGTGTGTTTCCCTGCTGTCAAGTCAGTCTTGTTTTCCCCAAAAAATTGTATTATTAAAAAGCCCAACACCTGAGTCCTCGCTCCTTTCACCACCCACACACCTGACACAGTTGCATAATTGTTCTGGAAAAAGAGTGCATTCATGTAACCATTTAATGCTGTATATTACAACTCAAAGTAGAATAAAATAACATGTATGTGTGTTTTCTTATGTATGGCACTTTATGTCCCAAGGATTGCTTTTTAATAAAATTAACTTTAATTTAAACTATACCTGTCACGTGTCAGTGCGTGTTTGGAATTTTAGTTTAAGTTTTAATTGGCCCATTTTTTCCTTTGTTAACGAGTTCGTTTGCCCATAGAATCTTTAAGATATTAGGTTAAACTTATTTGGCTTGCTGTCCACTGGAGAGGGGCTCGATGAAGCAGCTTC
Organism: Chrosomus eos; assembly: GCA_036326025.1. Classification (NCBI taxonomy): domain Eukaryota; kingdom Metazoa; phylum Chordata; class Actinopteri; order Cypriniformes; family Leuciscidae; genus Chrosomus; species Chrosomus eos. The sequence goes on from CM070842.1 coordinate 14,717,234, forward strand.
AACTCGAGCTCTGATATACCCCCCAGTGGCTAAATGTAGGACCTGGTAATTAAAGGGCAAGGTACCTGAGATGAAGGTGGAGTTTGGGGAGGTGGAGGGATACTGGGACAGCTGATACTGGAACAGCTGATGCCAGGGAGAGGTAAGCGGCTGCTTATATAGGCTGTAGGCTGTTGATTGAAAGATTATATTGGCTCGCTCCTCCCTAACTTATGTTTAGGAACTTCATTTAACGAGTTCGTTTGCCCATAGAATCTTTAAGATATTAGGTTAAACTTATTTGGCTTGCTGTCCACTGGAGAGGGGCTCGATGAAGCAGCTTCAACTCGAGCTCTGATATACCCCCCAAAAGTGTTGAATAAATATTTGGGACAGCAAGTTAGAATAACGTGATCAAATACAGGATGCCTAGGAGCATAAGTATGTTACCCCCCAAAAGAGTGGAAATTGAAAGCTGTATGGAGCATGGATGGACACTGCTGCGGCAGTGATGTTTAATGGGGCTCCTGGCTGGAACTGCGTCTCCCTACTATGCCCACCATGTGGGGCTATTAATGGAGCTCCGGCGGGAGCTGTGTTTGAAAGAGTGCCTGCGTTCGTTGTGGAGTGAAATGACATGGGCTTGTGGAAATTTGACTGGGGTACATCTCTCCGCTGCACTGCTGCGACAGTGACTTTCAGAAATTACTCCTGCGGGAGTATCTTGGGACTGGAGGTTTGAGTACGTGGTTGGAGAACGCCCTGCCACATCCATGACATGGAGCTCCATGGAGTTAGAGAACATAGGGGCTCCAGATGTCACAAATGGGGAAGAAGGTCCTCGTCCCTAAAGGCAAAACGGGCCACCAGTATCTGAAGCGAAACTCCCTACGCAGCAAGAGGGAGCCTACGGTATACATAGGAAAAGCAGAACTACCATCCTTCTGACGCAGGGGGCGGAGATCACGTAAAGACATAATGGCCCGTCGCGTTCAAGGGACGTACGATCCTTGGTACCTCCAGTCCTGTTTTTCGGATAGGAGGGCCCACACTGCGATCCGAACGGGAGAGCCTCCATGGTTTAAAAACATGAAGGATCACACAGCGATTCGGAAAGGGAGAGCCCCCACGGCGCCCGAACGGAAAGCTCATACTGCGATTCGACCGGGAGAGCTCCCGCGTTTCGAAGGAGAGAGCCCCCCCATATGTATAAATAGGGAGTTCACTTGGCGATCAAAACGGGAGAGCCCACACAGCAAGTCGAACGGAGAGCCTAAGATGCATCTGAATGGGGGAGCCCACACGGCGATTCGGATGGGAGACCCCACTCCAGGGTGGTAGGTCACGCACATCCGAAAAGGGAGAGCTCTCACTGCATCCAGATGAATACACGCCCTGCGGGGCTAGGTAAGCGGGGAGATGCAAATGGTAGGGAGAAGCGGTCCAGACTCAGAGGGATGCTAGTGTTTGTTGTGCTTGTCTAATGTTATGCAGATCTGAACGAACGTATGTTTAGAAGGGCTGGCATGTTGAGAATAAGCCTGGTTGCTGGACCAGGAGGGCCTGCTGGCTCCCGAACGGGGAACAGTCGTAGTTTGGAACAAACAGTCGGGAGGGCTCGCCCCGTTTCTTGACGGGAGCAGCTCACTGCGTCAGACAGGCGAGCTCTATCGCTCTGCGGCGAGCTCTACCGATGAATAGCGTGATTTATGCCGTCTGACCAGGAAGGCCCGTGTTGCCTCTGGCGGGAGCCGCTCACTGCGCTGGGCGGACGGTCCCTACTGGTTTACGAATGAGGGGCAACAAGATTTGGGAATGCCCAACCAGGAGGGCCCATGTAGCTTCCGACGGGAGCAGCTCACGGCGTCGGGCTGATGGGCCCTACCGGCTGACGGTGGAGTGGCGCGTTTTTTGGAAGCCCGGACTGGAGATTTCTTGCGGTCCGCTGGGAAATCGATACCTGTTGGATGGGAAAGAGGAAACATAGATGCATGCAATATCCGCTAGGAGACCTATGCTCGCTGGATGAGGAGAGAGAAAACTGAAGCATACTACGTCCGATGGGAGACCAATGCTCGCTGGACGGAAGAGTGTAGAGATAGATGCATGCAACGTCCGCTGGGAGACCAATGCTCGCTGGACGGGAGAGAGTGGAGATAAGTACATAGTACATCCGCTGGGAGACCAATGCTCGCTGGATGGAAAAGAGTAGAGCTAGATGCATGCAACGTCCGCTGGGAGACCAATGCTCGCTGGATGGAAAAGGAAGAAACAGATGCATGCTACGTCCGCTGGGAGACAAATGCTCGCTGAAGAAAAATGAGCTCCTGTGGGAGCAGAGGAGACATCACTGCAGCGGCAGTGGAGAAAATAGCCAGGGAAACAGAAGGCGTGGGACGACCATCGACCTAGAATTTGATTTGGTGATCGGAAGAAAGCCAAATTGAACATGGCGTCTAGGGTTCTTGTTTTGTTAGGAGAAAAAGACCTGAGCGGAGAATGGTTAGGCAGATGCTAAGAATGTTGACGGTTAAAGTTAGCTGAGGCGGCGCACAGGGCACATAGGACGAGCGTGAGCTCTGCCACACAGAAATTACAGACATGGAGGAAGTGGCATTGTTGCCTGTTGCAACGTGATGAATTAAAGCTGTTGCACACTTGTCTGCCTGAAACTGAGGTAAAAATCTGGTTACGGTCATTCCTTGATTGAGGGACATATGAAGTGGATTTTTCTTGGAAAGGAGCTGGATGGGTTGGAAGATCTGGGTTGGTTTGGGGACATTGTGAAGTAGAATGAATGATAGACCTGGAGATGGCGCAAGAAGGGCTTCGAACGCCTAAGACTCTGTTATATAGTTCGAGGTCCAAGGCTCCCCAGTAAGGACACTGGTTCCAGTGTGACGCAGGCGTCGCATTTAGCTGAAGAAGCTTATGGTATGTATAAAAAATTACTACCTCCGAAAGAGAGACTGAGCTCTGCTATGATAGAGAGGTAGTCATTTAATTCCTTGCGTCTGGCTGAAAATGAAGTGCAAATTACATCTGTGTATCTAGCAAAAGCAACGCAGAATTCTGCAAGTGTGAGAACTCGTTTTGAAGGTTTGTACGGAATTTGTAAGATTTAACGATTTAAGTCAAACGAGCGGTGGGATTCATCTTGAGGGACGGAAGTCAGTAGAGAAGATCGATAGTTGCACCAGATAGAATTAGGGAACGGAGATGGGCTGGGACTGGAGGTGGTTCCATGGCGACTGCATTGTTAGGAGCTGGAAGATGGGCTGCTGTTGAGAGTGAATGGGCTGGCAAGCGGATTGTACCTGAGGAGCAAGTGTTAGTGTTGAGAAAAGTAAATGAATTTTGATCGGAGGGTCCCTTTACTGACTGGTGTCCAGTGTTGGGAAGGATACTTTCAAACGTATTTCCTTACAGAATACATGCCCCAAATTTAATTTGTTACGTTAAGTTACTCAATCTGAGTAACATATTCTGAATACTTGGATTACTTCCACATTGAACTGCATTTTATAAGTGTAGGAATGCGGAATGGTGATGCGGTGGTGACGCGTTGTAGGGATAGCGCTGCCAATAAATCACCTAAAAGCTATCACAAAGAGTCGGCAAAAGTATTGATTATGAATATGTCAAATATAGCAAGGATATATTTTAATTGTTTATTAATAAACAAGGGTTTCTGTCTGTGTCACTGTCGCCTGCAAAGATGAAGTTGACGATGCTGACTCGCGATCTTTGCATTATGCTATAGGACGGGCCAGAGAGAAATGTGCAATTTATACGGATTACATAAGCAGAAGGCAGTTTGTTTTGTTTCGTTTTGAATTGTTTAGAGAGTGACTAAACTCGTGAAACGGAAGTATCGTAATGTAATCCATTGATTTCAACAATGTAACTGTATTCTAAATACCAACTATTTAAATTGTAACTGTAATGGAATACAAATGGGCCTACTCATAATTTGTATTCTGAATACGTAACGCCGGTACATGCATTCTGTTACTCCCCAACACTGCTGGTGTCCAAGATGGCTGGCATGGCCTGGGGAGTGGGGCTGACTGCATGAAGTTTGTGAGAGCCGGAGAAAAAGCGGAACTGTTTTTGCGGCCGCTGTTGCTGGCGGACCAGGAAGTGCGAGCCGCGGCCTTTGGATTGGCGCCGTTTGGATTGTGTGGGTTCGAAAACGCCGAACCGGGAGAGAAACGGAGGTAGAAGAGGTGCTAGTCTTACTTTTATAAAATGTTGAAGTGTTTGATAGAATGCTGGAACTGTAAGAACTGATGAAAAGATCGTAGAGTTGAGCTTTTGATGATCTGCAGGAGAAATGGATTCCGGAGCTGGATAACTTGACGTAGGCTGTTGACCAAACATTTTGAAATGGGTGGAATCGGTGTATTAGCAGCGGAAGAGTGGAGAGAAGAAGATGGACGAGGCTCGGTTGAAACTGGCGATCTTGAAGATGGAGGAGAGCGTTGCCTTTGGAACGTGGTTTATATGCGTGCTGGATTTCTCGATCGGAACGCTCATGAAGATAATCCGTAAGATCCGATCTCACGCGGGGTGTGACTGACTGTGTCCCAGGAAGGCTTGTCAATCGTCGTCTGAAGGAAAGAGCTGGATTTCCGGGATGTCGGACGTTATTCCGTGCGGCAATACTGGGACAGCTGATACTGGAACAGCTGATGCCAGGGAGAGGTAAGCGGCTGCTTATATAGGCTGTAGGCTGTTGATTGAAAGATTATATTGGCTCGCTCCTCCCTAACTTATGTTTAGGAACTTCATTTATTTTCCTGCCACTCCTTCGTTTTTATGGTTACTATAATTAAGTTAATTTTTCCTAGCTGTGTATGATTAATTATCTCGATTCTGTTTGATATTTAAGAGGCATCAGTCCTTTTCCGATATCTGTTGTGTTTGTGTGTTTTCCATGCCTGTCAGCTTGTTCCAGATTACTTTTATAAAAGTTTTTGAGTTTGTATGTATCATTGGAATCTTCAGTCTTTTCCTGAGGAAACCACAGTGTGACAAAACCATTATAATTGTCGAACTGGAATTATTTTCTTATTTTCTAATAATTTGTAAAACAGAAAAAAAATCAGAAACAATTTTGATTCATTAACCGGTCTAATTCTGTCTCAGTAATCCACAATGAATAAACTTTTTCTAATTTGACCAAATTATGCAAAAAAAAAAAAAAAAAAGGATTGGTTTAAATGTGTGTATTTAGCTTAGGTCTACATTAAATGCTAGCTATGAAATTAGCTTTAGCGTTTTGCTCCAAATATGATTAAAACTTGATTTTCTATTTTAAACATGATTCGAGACGTAATGGAAATGACACTGTTGTGGATATGGCATTGTTGGGTTAGAAAACGCATGAATGTTCACTGATGGACAATATTAAAATACAAATTACCTAATGAGAGTGTGAAAAGACTATTTTTTGAGTTTTCTAAAGGACCAAAAGTGCCCATTTTTGGATGCAAACTGAATTAAAGATCAATGATTGACTTGCAGTTTATCTGAAATGGTTATTTTAACAATTCTGTCATAATTTTCCTACCCTCATGCTATTCCAAATATATATCACTTATATACGTTTCTTTCCCTCCATGAAAAGTTCAGGTAACCAAAACTTAGAAGATCCAAAAAGGTCATAAAGGCATCGTAAAATGAATCTATATGAGTCCAGTGGTTAGATAGATGATATATAGATGTTCCTTAAATGATCCCCAGTTCAATTTGACACAACAGAAAGAACTAAAATATATATAATATATATATATATATATATATATATATATATATATATATATATATAATATATATATATATATATATATATATAAGAGAGAGAGAGAGAGAGAGAGAGAGAGAGAGAGAGAGAGAGAGAGAGAGAGAGAGAGAGAGAGGGGGGGGGGGGGGGGGGGGGGTATATATATCCCATGTCCTTTGGTTGACAACTTTGCTTGTTGTGTCTTATGGGTTTGGAACGACACAAGGATGAAATAAATGATGACAGAACTTTCATTTTTGGGCGAACTATCCCTTTAAATGTGTAGGTCATGTATTATATGATAGCTTGAATTCAGTCCCTTTGGTATGCTGACATCTAATATCCCCCATGTCCAAAATGCTAGTTCCCCTCTGGCAACCTCTCAGTTACGCCATCCCCTCATAATTCTCTTTTTGTCAGTGCTGCCATTACTGCAAACTTTGGCGTGCGTGTGCAACATTATGGACCTTGTCCTATCAGCACTTGCTCCATCTGCCAAATCTCCCCAACTGGCCTTGGTCAAATGGAGCAAAAGAGTCTGAACCAAGTTCGCACATTAAAGCACAGAGCTGAACTCTGGAGGCACTGTTGAGGTTCCAAGAGGTGAAATAGGAGCTTTTTTCCAAAACAAATTTGTAAGGGAAAGTGGGAATGGCAATGACTTGATAACTCTCCTAAAACATGCAATGAGTGGGTATCGTTTTGGGAGATTTTGAGTTCTTTAGCAGAACTACAGTGCATTTTCTGACAGCGCCATTTGGATTCTGCAACGCTCCATTCATCTGTCATTGAATGCCATGTTTGGTGTCTCATCTGAGGGGCTCCCTGACCCAGTCCAGACTTTCAAAGCCCCCTTCTTCCCAAACAAGCAGTTAAAAAATGTAAATGCAATGGGCAGCATTCGGTTAGATCAAATGTCTGGCTGCACTGGGAACATTTTTAAGTTCTTGTTTTTTATTGGTCATTTCATGCCCATGCCAGGTGCAGGTGTAGCCCTCCAGATCTGGATCCGTTCCCCAGTGCCGGGTCTCGTAACAAGCCGTGCCCTCATGTACCGAAGCAAAATAGCCATGAGCTGATTGTTTCCCGCACCGCAGGGTTTAAAGAACGGCAGAGTGTAATCCTGACTCCTACAGCCTTGTGAAACATTAAATGTTTCTTTAAGCACCAGTGGCGCCGTCCAGCCTGTTCTGCACTTAATATGGGCACGATGCCAGCCTCAGGGTGGGGGGTCTGGGCCGCTGGCACTGAGTTCGGAAAATGGGAACACATTCTGCCGGGAGAGGGAGGAATGTCAACGAAGTGGCGATCGGGTCTAAACGATGAGAGATGTTGAGGGGCTGTGGTCATGGCCCTCCACCAACCCCTGTCCCAATAGGGCCGGTCACAAAGAGAAAAGCTTTGATGCCATGGAAGAGATATGGCTGAGTTCATATTTGTTTCGTCAGAGACCCAAAGCTTGATCTACATTAAAGGAATAGTGTAGAATTATTTACTCATCCTTATTTGATCAAACCCATTAACTGTTGTTGTTTCTCTGGAACACAAACCAAAATGTACTTTTTATGGTCAAATCATAATTTTGTTGTTTTATGGTAAATGATTTAAGACTTTTATCGCTGACATAAACATACATTTAAAAGAGTAAAATTCAATGTGTGATGTTCTGTTTTGAGCAGAATGAAAACAGGATGAGTCTTCTGATCTGCTCCACAATGCTTGGCACAATGCTTCTCGATGGCTTAAAGAGTAAACCGCTCATGTGGGGTGGCATGGAAAGGCTCTGTGAGGTGTTGACAGTGGACGTTCTGCAAGGGTCCATGCCATGCCCAATCCCATCCTCCACGCTGCATTCACACGGCCCATTAACATGCGATCATATCCTGCACATCCACTCTTAACTACATGAGCTCTTAGGTTCAGTGCCATGTAGTCGGATTTTACTTTATCTCTCACAACTATACAGTACATTCCAATGCATGTTTAAAAAAAATGGTCAAGTGTTCAAATTTTTTTTCTTCTGGTCAATTTATTTTTAATTTATCTATATTATTTGATTGTATTTACATATAATTATTGTTTTAATATAAGGAATGTATCTTGAGCAATGATTTTTGAAGTATCATGTGACACTGAAGGCTGGACTAATGATTTGCAGCTTTGCATTACTGGAATACATTTTTTATATATATAGTATACATAGCTGTACATTAGTTTTATATATATATATATATATATATATATATATATATATATATATATATATATATATATATATATATATATATATATATATATATATATATATATATAAAACATTTTCATGTGTGTGTTTATGTATACAAAATAATTACACACAAACACACATACACTATATATATAAAAAACACAATCTAGTATATACAATTTCATAAATTATTAATATTATTATTATTTTTTATTATTATACCAAAATATTATTATATAATATATAATTAAATAATTGTAACAACATTTTTGTCATTTTTATTTAAAAAATAATTGTAACAACATTTTTGCCATTTTTATTTAAAAAATATAAGCTATTTAAATAAGCTCCAGCGTTTATATCACAATATTTGTTAAGGAAATTCTTATTCTAATTGAATTATTTCTTGAATATTGTATTACATATGTATTAAAATATGTACTACACTGAAAATGTAAACAATTTGTGATAACGTTGCTTCATTACTTCACAGATTTACTGTGATCATTGCCATTACAGAGAGTTAATTAACTTGAAACACAACCCATGCTCGAGCTCAGGACTAAACACCCTGAACCTTGCTTTTCTCACAGTCTCATACTGGATAACAATAGCGTGTAGTTAAACCTCAATGTGTTTTACAGCTTTGGATTGCCCTGTCTGGCAGGATAAACACCATTGGGTATCAGATTTAATATCAACCTGTATATCTGTATGCTCGGTGCGCCTAAAGAGCGTGGTAAAGCGATTGTGCCCCATGTACGGTGGAATGTGAGCGAGTGTGAATAATTGCGCCACATCCAGGTGTATTTAGTCTGGGTGGCAGACAGGGCTGTAAATTGGTTGGTCTGGTCTTTAGTAAGTAGTTGTGTTTCTTTAATCCATTTTAAAATCGAAACCAAATATCCAGATGTTTTGACATCCAAGGCCTGTGGGAAAAATTGTCGTTAGTAGATATTTCTCTATTTTAATTGTATACAAATTCTGGTTTGATTCAGTTTGGGTTTGCTTAATACTTTATCTTTTGGCAGTTTCCTCATTTCAGAGGGTTCTGGCAAAGTCTTGGAAATATTCTAGAGTCAATATTACAACTTTGAATAATACAAAACACAGAAGTGACTTCAAGTGCAATATGTTTTATTGTATTTATATAAAATTATAGTGTAATTTGATTAGACTATATTTAAGCCCCAAATCCTTTTCCACGGCTGTCAAATCTTCATCATCAACATTAAAAAGAAAATTCATTCAAACAAGACTTATGAAAAGCAATGGCTATTACCTGATCATCCTATGACATCCTATGACATTCTTCTTTCAGACGAATATAATCAGAGTTATATTTAAAGCAACACTATGTAACATTGTTTACCTTAAAATAATGTTTCCAAAATCTTATCAGTGGTTTATCAAGTCGTAACAGGGTGAGAGGCACTTCTGCCATAACCTGACGGGGTCTGTATCACTTAAACGGGCACTATGTAACTTGGGGGTTCGGGTAGGAACCCGACCACAAAAAGAACTACAAAATTCGACTGCTTTATGTCAAGCGCTACAATAGCCATCATTTCGTTTTTCTTCGTTTCTGATGTCGCAATACATCATCCTTTCATAAAATCATGTAACATACTCTACCTTGTCTGTGGACATCGTTCATTCTAAAGTCGGTGCTGGGTAAACAGCGAGCGTGCGTGCGACGGTAGGCTAAATTATTTACGACAGCGGCAATGGACAATTTCGCTTCCAACCAGTAGGGCGACCGAAGAGAAAAAGTTACTTGGTGTTACTTTAAAAAATGTCCTGGCTTTTCCAAGCTTTATAATGGCAGTTTAAAACTTTATCGACTAAAATAACTAGCGTCCAGCCTACGCAAGTCCACTTACGCCACAGGAGTAACCAGTGACGCATGTATGACGTAGGATGTAGATATATCGTAAGTTTAAACGCCTCTCGCGGTTCAAACAAACAAACTCAAGCTCCTCTGACATTTCTCTTTAAAAATTGTCGTTTTAGACTTCTAATTCGTGCTTGGTGTTTTGTTTTGCTCTATCCTCTGCACTTTCGCGTTTGTCATTATGTTGTGTGTCGGCTCCTTGAGGTTGCAAGTTTTGAACATGTGAGTGTTATGGGTGAGGGTACAATTTGATTTAAACTTTTGTGTATTTCTCCAGGATTTTACAAGACCTTTTTTTGCTGATTTTTGCTGCCTGAAATCTATTATCCATATAAAGCCTACTGTTTCATATTTAATACATGACTCAAAATCATTAACATGAACAACTTTGCTGAAAAATCTCTACCAGCCAAATCATTAGCATTAGAAAAATCATGTTAAAATGAATCAATTAATACAACTGGCTTTTGAGGAACACTTATTTGTTCATCTTTCAGTTATCATTGTAGGTCTATTGCTTTGTATTGCATTTTGAAGCCCCCGCCCCCCAATATAATAGCAGAGCTTTCATTATAAGTCTTTAAATACAATGTTATTATGACATATTGGCAGATATAGAGTGACAAATGATATTTATATGCATTTTATGTAATTAATCTGCTATACAGTTATAAAAATCTCATTGTGCTAAGCAGGACGAGGCCGAGAGCCGTTAGAGAACGGCACGAGGCCAGGATGATTGATAATGAGCGTCTCCTGTCTCGTATCTCTCACGGAGGAGCTTCGGAAGCATAAAAGGAGGAGCGATGACAGTGAAGGACAAGAGAGGACCAGGCCTGGAATATTTTACGTTATGTTTTGTTTATGTGTGTGTGCCGCAGTTGTTCCCGCCTCCTTCTTCCCATAACAACTAACCTTGTTACACTCAATAATTTACATTTTTGGCGATTTAAATAATAACTGCATCAAATTGCTATTTTTGCTCAGTTTATACTAAATTAACATTGTCTTTTATATTTTGTCTAAAGGTAAAAAATTATATTTTTAATAAAAGATTTCTGACTACTATTAAATTATTTTAAGCTTTACATGGCTAATAACAATTTAGTATTTTTATAGTATTACAAAATAACTTATTCAGATTACGGTTAACAGATTAGTTGACAGACTAGGATTGACAGATGCATTGCCGAAGATTGCAAACAAAGTTTAGCGATTGATTCAAAGTTGGATAAACGTATTCTAGGACGTCTTTAGGACGACGTCAACACTAGGCATCTTAATCATCTGCTGCAATTTCGAAAAATTGCAGAGTTTCTTAAATTTTGCATTAAATTCTGCAATCACAGGGTAGCAAAATCCTGGAAAGACTGAGATATAAAGAAGCACTTTACTTTTCCTTTATTGCACAAATTTATATAATTGAAATGGCAGATCACACTGTTTTGATAAAATTAAGTTTTTGCTCCGGTTTGTTTTATGCATATGTGATGTGTTATTTATGACAGTTTTTTTCTGAAATTAGATCCTCTTTCTATAAAAACAAGAAATATCGCAATGTATTGCAACATATTGTATCGTAACCCCTGTATCCTGATATGTTTCGTATCGGCAGATTCTTGAAAAAAAACAACCCTATTCCACACACAAAATTATCATATGGCTTCAAAACATTCTAAATGTAGTGCATTGTATGGACCACTTTATGATACTTTTATGTGTTTTTAATTTTTAATGTTTTCTCATTTTAGACCCTGGCAATAAAAACGATTTTACTTGGTTGATTGGTTTGATTGGTTGACTTTAATTATTTATTGTAAATAAATCACAATATTTTGCTAATCATATTATGAGCGCATGTTAGTACTATTGATGACAGCAGCACATGATCTTAAGCACTTGATCCATAGCTTTTCACTACAAAGAAAAATCAGCATAAACTCGCTTAATTAAATTGAACAAGACTAATATCTTCAGCCATTTTACATTTCAAATAAATGTATCTTGTATCTTAGGTGTGTTGAAATTCTCCTGCTCTATGAACTTAATTTAAAAAAGTTATCTCACTTTTCAACTCTTAGAAATTCCAGTTCATTGCTCTCTCATGAGTTTGCTCGGAATTAGTCCACCACATTGCGTTGTTCTGCAAACAAATCTTTGACCCTAATTAGATCACCCTTAGTAGCTTCGACAGGTTTGCTTCTGTGGGACCAACACTTCCAACTTCTTCCCAATCGCTGCAGCGCTGACTTGAGAATCGCTTGTCACAACGCTCCCGTCCTCTCTGATCTGAGGACAGTCTTCGGAGACACATGTGTTGGCAAACAGAAAAGAGAACTGATCTGTCTTTTCAGTCAAAGGAAGGGCACCCAGGAAGAGACATGTTCCAACATGCTGTTCCCGCCTGGGTGTTAATCACGTTGGACTGTCCCCACCCTGCCCTGTGCCTGCAGGGGGTCTTTAGAGGGGAGGCTGAACAAGGGGACTTACGGGAGGTGCCATTAGATTAACTTTCCATATGAGCACTGGGGTTTTCCCCAAGAACTGCTTTGTTTATGCTATAGTTTTTGGTGTTTTGTTTTCTTTGCAATTATTACCACCGTTATAACACACAGATGACTCATAATGTATGATTTACTTATTGATAATCTTCTGAAATGAAATTGTATTGATGTTATAAAGAGCTATGACTAAAGATCCTCCCCTCACCCTTGACCTGAGGACTATTGTGCTTTGTTGTTCACTGGAAAGCACAATGACCTTCCTGGACAGGTTACTCTGAAACAGGAAAGACGAACAGGTGGTCTGGACACATCTGCAAAACACATACAAAACAGCTCAATAAGACCATGAAATACAGAAAAGAAATATTACACAATTAGGCCTGTGAGTTGAATGTGCTAATTTACTACAATTATGGTTTTTTAAAGGTGGTTTTAAAAGGATATTTGCACATTATTTCACAACTCTGACCCGCAGACATAAGGATTTTTGGTCACACTTTAGATTAGGGTCTAATTCTCACTATTAACTAACTATTAACTATGACGTTTGCCTCATTTTTTTTGTTTGTTTACATTTAATAGTGATTGACAGCTCAATGGATAAGCGACCAAGAGTAATTGTTTCACAATAATAAATTGAAAAGAAATTATGTAAAAAAGGAAACATGAAATGCAGATTTATTGCAAATATATAGGCTACAGTGTATATACTGTATATGCAAATATTACACATACAGATAGATGCTTTGGTTTTTGTTTTGCATCTTGCCGTTTTGTCAGTGTCTATACATTTTGAATCTGCAGGATCAAGTTAAAAGTTGTTTAACGTAAAAAAAGATGCCTCAAAATTCTGAATTGTTTTTTTTCTGCTGTACTCAATTATTTGCATTTGTACTATTTTGTCATTTAATTGGAAATTTTAAAATATTTGTTTATTTATTTATTTATTTTTATTTATGTATTTATTTATCGACAGTCGGATGGACAAGAGACCAAGAGAATACATTTTATTATATTATTGTCACAGTTGGTTGACGCAGAGAAGAGATAGAGAAGCATCAAGTTTTATTTACAAAGTTATTATAAAACAAAGGTTCTCAGGAGACTGGGCTTCCAAAAACAAGAACCGAACAACCAAATAAAAACGCAATGTAGACGTAACAAAGACTGACAGAAAAGAAGCTTCTTTCAAACCAAACCAATCAAAGATACGAGCAACAGGTGTTCAACTAACCAGTCAATGAAAAACCATGGAAACAGACTAGGAAATCAAGCAGGCGGGTCAAACTAGAAAAAACAAACTAAGGGGTTTACACGACTCGCTTTTCAACTAAAAACAGAAAACTTTTTATGCGTTTTTGCTCTTGCAGTGTTTTGGCGGTCTGAAAACCCAATCTTTTGGAAACGGGTTTCAAAGTGGAAGTTTTTGAAAATTCTACAGTTATCGTCTCGGTGTAAACTACAAAAACGCGAATTTGTGAAAAGACTGACACCATTTGCAATGCGTGTTCAGTCTATCGACCTTATGCATCAGAGAAACAAGCTCAACAGACAACAACATAGTGTCAGCCCAGGTCGGCCCACATCCAGACCGTAAGGAATCCACGAGTACCAGATGTGGGTCGGATCTGGGCCGACACTATGTTGCAGTCTGGGTCGCAGCCATCTTTAGAATTTTGTGTTTTAACTTCTGTTTTTGCGGTAGATATGTACATTTCTATGGCATCGCTGTCGAAGAGTAATTAGATGGTGAAGTGGATTTACTTATTGTAGAGTTGAAGAAAGTTATCATGGACATTGTAGTTTTGAAGCGGATGTCATAACAAATGTCAGTAAACTGGGAAGATTTTACAGTGAGTGGTTCATTTATAAATCTGTAAGATCTTACCTCATGATGTGAAAATACAAACCGGAAGACAAAAGTGACATCGCCAACTACTGGCCTGGCATGAATAATACAGCATTCGTGTTTTTACTGTGAAAGAATTTTTTGTGTTTTACTGCTGTAAACGGCAAAACATAACCCCTTGAAAATGATATATTTCATATATCACTATTTACAAATGTTACACATACAAATAGATGTTGTGGCTTTTGTTTGGCATATTTTTTTGTCATTGTCATTTTGGGCATTTTAACATTTGACATTGTCATTTTGTCATTGTCTTGTGCATTTTAAGATTCAGGATCAACTACTTTAACAAGAAAAAAAAGCCCATGAGACACTTGCTCTCAGATTCTCTGAGCTGTAATGGTGGGGAAATGTTTTTTTTTTTTTTTTTTTACATAAAATAGATAGAACATAATACATAACATTATAACATATATTTTTAGAGTGTGTCTGGCCACATCTTCTAAACAGACGTTGACTAAGAGCAAATTCTTTCTGGTTAAAGTGCTGTCTCATCAGCTATTGTGGCACATTAAACGTTTCTTTCATAGCACACATCAGACAAGCCTTTCTCATTAATCTCAATAGAAATGACGAGAGACATGCCAAGATAGCAAAAATGAATTGTTATTAATTATTCATTGATTATGTTTAGTCTTTGCTTGACAAGGGTCTAGTTAACAGGTGGACTTCATGAAGGGGGTTGTGGGTTGAAATTGGCACTGGCTGCCTCTAAATTACACTTCAGCTTCCTGTGCCTCGACCTCCAGGTCCCAGACCTACAACTGCAATGTATTTTGTGTGACTAACAGCTGTAATTCTCCAATTATCATGCTGTGTTGTCCAACTGTGCTGTAGTTTCAGTTACCAGGAGTCTGTAGACAGGAGCTGGGTCTCAGTTGTGGCCCCTGACTGGAGATGAGAGGTTTAAGGTGGGCATTTGTTGCACTCTTTCAAATGTTCATATTAGTAACTATGATTAAGTGAAACTATATTTTAGTTAAAGGAATAGTTCACTTGAAAATTCATATCCTGTCATCATTTACTCACACTGATGTTGTTTCAAACCTGTATGACTTTCTTAATTCTGGGGGAAACAAAAGATGTTCTTAAGAAGGTAACTGGATTTGTCCATACAGTGAAAGCCATTGGGGTCCAAAGCAATATTTGACACCATTGACTTTCATATACTTTAATATAACTACTGAATAGTGGGCAAAAAACTGTATGTGAGCCAAGTATTATGTCAGAATTCACAATAATCATAAAGAGTAGGCGAAAATTACCTGGATGACCTACTACTGCCTGCGAGATTCTGAAGTGCGCCTCCGATGGTCACTTTACTATGAGGCCACATGAGAGGATTTGTGAATGGAAATTAAGCAACACAACTGATGCATAGGTCACATGACAATGACAACATGGCAGATGTAGTACGTCCAGATTTCATTCATACAACACACATTCATACTATATTTTTTTGGCGATCGCAAAGTACATTTCAAACCAAATGTAGTACCTACTTTATAGTATGCCATTTTGGACATAATAAAAATATATATATTTGGTTCCACTTTATTTCAAAAGTCCACTTTAGAATTTCTACTTACTAGTAACTTTGCAACTACATGTCAACTAACTCTCATTAGAGTATTAGTAGGCTGTAGTAGACTGTCAGTTGACTGTTGTGGTTAAGTGTTAGGGTTCGGGTTAGGAGAATAAGTTGACTTGTTTGCCAAGTTACTTATTGTCTGTAGAATATCTGTTGGGGACCATCAAAATAAAGTGTTAGCAGATATTCAGCATAATGTCTACTTATACTTGAATGAGAGTTAGTTGATGCAAAGTTACTTACTTAGTAGAATGTCTAAAGTGGACTATCTAAATAAAGTGTTACTATTTTTTCATAGCATAAGGGGCTTACACCAGGTAGTTATAGGAACTCAGTTATAACATCTAGCCATAATTTTCCTGGTTCCATTCAAACCGCCAGTATGTAGCTACTAGTACTTAATTTAAGTTCGGCATTCAACTACGTCATCAAATCCATAGCATAAAGGTTGAGAAGAGCCTTGACTTCGGATCTGTCCTTTTATCGCTGTTTTCCATGGTCGTGACTCGTGAAATAAGTTAGTGTCAACTGTGTGTTTACACAACATTTTAAAAATGGCGGCTGTCAGTGTTTCGCATGCGTTCGGCCAATAAACGTACACTTATGTCACTGGTAGTTCCTATTGTGCTGGTTTAGACGCTATACTCTGAAGTAGGAGCTAATTTGCCACCCCCTCCCAACACCCCCACCCAAAAGGCATCCCTATAACTAAAATCATTCCCAGTTCCTGCGATGTGAACACACCAAAAAGTGGGTACTTCAGCCAATAGTTATAGAAACTACGAAAAGGTTCCTGTGGTGCAAAAGCCCCTATAGAAAATGCCTGGCAAACACACAGAAGTAAAAGTTCTGGCATCTGTGGTTTCATAAGAACCTTTAACACCTTTACCATACATACATACCATACATTTCCAATACACAAGAGGTTATTTTGGAAAAAGGATCTTGGAGGAAAGACAGTTAAAATGTTCTTCTCACTAAGAAAAAAGAAAATACTAGAACTGTTCACAAAAAAGGTTGTTTGGAGAATCATTTTGCTTTTGCTTTTTATAGCATTGCAAGTAAAAATTTTTTTTTACATTTTTGTTTTGTTTTAAAGCATATAATCTCAATTGAACTGATGAAATTTAGATATTAAAATGTATAATACCAGCCACAGTGTTGTTGTAACACAAACACTTTTTTGGTTGCTTTCTTTATTTATATCTGTAAACCCAAAGAAGTATTAGATATCATCTTAAAACATATTGAAGTAAAATTGCATTACATGCACTATTACATTAACTATTTTACATCGATCCAATTGAATCCAGTCCAATTTTAGATTCTGAAAGTTCCGTTTACATGAACCCAAACTTTGCAGTCCAATACATACATTTGTTTACAAGTGCATTACATGTATTCTGAAAAAAAAAAAACTGCAGCACATTTGCAGTGACTTCAAAACCAGAGAAAGCCATCCCGATAATATCACTGAAACAACGGTCGAACGCAATTGTCATTTTTGCCTTGATTACATATCTAAAAAGAAAGATGTCATATATGTCAGATGAGCTTTCTTAGCAAATATTAAGTAAATAGTCCTAAATATCACATTCGTAAGACATAAAATATGTGGAAACAGACGTATCATAGCACTGCACATGTGCACAAGTTATTTTCTAATTCAATTGAGAATATAATCAGATTCAAGTGTGTACATGTTTAGTTTTTTCCAATTGATTGGATTATTTCAAATCTACACCCCCCTTTCAATCCGATCTCAATTTTATTCAGATCGAGCTCAATCGGCTCGATTAAGGTGTTTGTATGAACTGAGCCATCTATCTAAATATTAACAGATTGTTTGGTTGCATGCAAATCAAGCCAATGTCTCAAAAATCAGTTTCTATAGGCGGGACACGTCTTATATGTATACTTTCATTCAAACTTTGTTGAACAATTGGAGTCTAAATGGATTATAAAGCATGAACGTGACAAAGTCATGATCATTTCCATGTTTTTTTTTTCACCCTCTGTCCCTCCTTCAACTTTATACCCCTCGCTCACTCCGGCCCCTCGGGACAATGTGAACCGTGACATTACACAGCTTTCTCTCTAATTAACTAGTGACTTTCTCCAAGACATCAATCTGAGTCAGTCTAGCTCCAAACAAAAAAAGCTAAAGATCCTCTGAGCTATCAACAGCGAGGACCCGAGAGGTGAAAACGCAGTGGAACCTGATGAAAACACCATTTAAATGCTCCGTCTGGCCACTCCATTTGAAGCAGGACATTTTCAACACTTGGAAGGAAAGTGTGAAAAAATTTTTACCTTCTGTGGCACAATACACATGATAAATAGTCCCATGAGTGTGTTATGGTGTGAATGAAGCCCAAACCCCATTGCTTGTGCTTGAGATTCTGGTATGGTGATAATCACTGAGTCAAAGCGTGAGCAACATGATTCAGGTTTCCCTTAGAATGCATTGGTGGAAGTGAATAAGTGGCGAATCTACGAATGTTGGGCATTTTTATGTCCCTGCATTTGATTTTTACTAAAATTATTAACAGTTTAAAAACATTAAATTGTAAATTATTATTCATTAAAAACTATCACATTAAAAATTGCTTATTATTGAATGTCTTCAAAGTTATAAATCAGAGTGCACAACAAATAAAGCTATTGTTTCCTAAAATAAATAATTGATTCTAAAATGCTAAAACGAGTCGACCAGCAATTCTAGCTGTTACATACCTACATAACAATGTAAAAATAAATGGTCCTTCAAACACTGTAGTTGTAGCTGAGGCCTGCAGAGTTTGGTTTGTGTTGTGGCCATGTTGAGAAGACCCTGTTTTCAGCGCTGTGAATCAACATTGCTGCATTTCCAAGGACTCATGCTAGAATTGATACGGAAAACCAGAAACCCGTTTGTATCGCTGTGTATCAAGCATTGACAAACCCTCTGGAGTTTCCGACACACACTGTTGGCCGTAGACCCATTGACATAAATGTGTAGATCAGGTGTGCCCAACCCTGCTCCTGGCGATCGACTGTCCTGCACAGTTTATCTCTAACCCTGATCAAACGCACCTGCCTTTAATTTTCAAGTAATCCTGAAGACCTTAAATGGTTGTTAAGACCTTAATTGAAGACCTTCAGGTGTGTTTGATTAGGGTTGGAGATGAACTGCGCAGGACAGTCGATCGCCAGGAGCAGGGTTGGGCACACCTGGTGTAGATCAATCACAACAGACTGGGCCATCTGACCAATCAGAGCAGAGTGGACCAATCACAACAGACTGGGTCATCTGACCAATCAGAGCAGAGTGGAAAATCACAACAGACTGGGCCATCTGACCAATCAGAGCAGAGTGGACAATCACAACAGACTGGGCCATCTGACCATTCAGATCAGAGTGGACCAATCTCAACAGACTGGGTCATCTGACCAATCAGAGCAGAGTGGACAATCACAACAGACTGGGCCATCTGACCAATCAGAGCAGAGTGGACAATCACAACAGACTGGGCCATCTGACCATTCAGAGCAGAGTAGACCAATCACAACAGACTGGGCCATCTGACCAATCAGAGTAGCGTAGACCAATCACAACAGACTGGGACATCTGACCAATCAGAGCAGAGTGGACCAATCACAACAGACTGAGCTGTCTGACCAATCAGAGCAGAGTAGACCAATCACAACAGACTGGGCCATCTGACCAATCAGAGCAGAGTAGACCAATCACAACAGACTGAGCCATCTGACCAATCAGAGCAGAGTAGACCAATCACAACAGACTGAGCTGTCTGACCAATCAGAGCAGAGTAGACCAATCACACCAATCAATATGTGCTTTATAAGTACTAATAATAAAAAAGTCAAAATGCTAGTAATCTGCATGCTAATAAGCACCCAGTTCATTTTGAGAATTGAACCCTAAACTAAAGTGTTTTTTTATTGCGCTTCATTTCCAATCAATTTCCAAACTGTTATTTTGTGAAATTTTACAAAAAGAAAATATAATTTAATTGTGTGTTTTAAGGATACATAAAATGCTTAACAAGACAAAGTATCTTTTTCAAAAACATTCAAAATGTAATTTCCACCACAGAATGCTATCAAGTACAACATACCATTTTAAATGTTGTGTAAATGACACTTTGGTGGGAAGTTTCATTACTTTCAGGGATAAATGGCAAAAAATGAGAGAATTGTAATTCATATACAGTTGGACATTGGTGATTGACAAATAAACTAGTGAAAGTGAGAAAATTATGTTTTAATAGTTTATTCTGTCGAAGTCCGCAAGGATAAAAGGGACCATAGTTGAAGAAACACCCCAATTACCTCTCCAAACCATTCCATTCCAGTTTATTTCAAGACTCTTGTTGGGCCAGTTGGCTTTAAAAAACGGGGAGATTCCTGTTCACCTCGCTTCAGGTTTCTCAGGGCATCGGGGTCAAGATGGCCTTCCCATCCAGGAGCTTGATTGATAGTGATGCACCAAAATAAGAACAGTCAAGTCATACTCACATAACACGCATATCAGCAGCTGAGAAAGCCAGTAAGGGGTGGAATCAGGGCTGCGGGTCAGACACACAGTCAGGAACCAGACAGGGATGAAGCTTTATAATCATTCTAATCTTCTGCTTGTAAATACACTGGCATCAACAAGCTCCAAGTCCATAAAGAAAATGCCTTCATCAAGAAAAAAATGATGGCCCCGCCCCCAAACTCTCACCCTCCGGTAATGATCTTTTAACTGTCAAAATTACCACACACACAACTTAAAATTTTTGAATGTGGATCAAATTTTGAGAACAGATATTCTCCTTTCTCTTTCGCTGTTCTGTTTATCTTTAGGTAAACCTAGTCATTCTGTGATTTAGATGTAGAAATGGATATGCCAAGATGATTCTAGCCATTATTTACTCAACTGCTCTTGACATGATCCGTGTTAATGCTGACAAATGACCTGGAGAACAGGAAGTTGGAGAAACGCTGAACTGGGGGAGATTTCTGTACATATTAACCTTGCACGAAAATACTAAAACTATGAGTTATCATTAATAAATCATTTGTCTTGCAAAGTATGGAAAATGATTGGATCCACTTTATATTTTGTCTTTAACTATCTAATGACATCTGTAATGATATTTATAATTACACTGTTGACCTTCCCTTACCTCCATAAACCTAGATCCCCTTAGAAAACGTAATTTTTTAAATAGCAATTTTACAGAGGCAGTTCTAAATTCGAAAAAAGTTGTATTAAACACATGAAAAAAAAGGGTAAAGGAGCAGTTAAAACATATTTTATTCATTGATGGAACGATATTTAGCAGAATGTCTTGGTGGCTCTATTCCATACAATGGAAGTGAATGCAGACTTGTGCTTTCAAGCTCCAAAAAAGGTATTTTGTAAGTTAATTCAAATCACATTCTATATTCCAGTTGAAAAAGACTTGAGGCGAAATTCTACAAAACAAAACAAATTTGCTCTCCACACAACCATACAGGTTTGGAATGACATGAGGGTGTGTAAATTCATATCTGAATATTTTTTGAGTGAACTGTCCCTTTAAGAACACAATTAATTATGCCACACTTTCCCCAAATGGTTAGCTGAAATTCATTATGGTTTAATCCTTCGTTTTAGTTATGTGGATCTGTTAATGACCCTATTAGATTTGAATCCTATCTTGGTCAGTGACAGTGTTATTTCAGCTGTCATGGATTTTGTGAAGATTTTTCGCCTAAAATAAAAATACTAATTAAAGTTTCTAATAATAACTAGTACATTAAGTATCACATCACATCACACATATACATATACAGATTAATTAATGCTCTCTTTGAACCCTCTGATGTTCTCCTTAATGTTTAGGAATAGCATTGTGCAGTATGTGGAAAGCTGGTTTTGAAATTGCTGTGAAATACATTAAAACTACAGTTTGTTTTGGTTCAGCTTCAGATCTAGGGTGAAATCACATCCAGTGTGGTGTAGATGGTCCAAAGCCAACACTACAGCCTGTTTAGACTCTCTGCATGATGCATGCATTACATGCTTAAATGTGCTGGGCATCGAACACCTACACGGTCTGTTACTATTTATGCTGACCTGAGATCAGTTTTGCTGTAAAGAGGGTTGTGAGGGGTGTGTGTAGAAAGAAAATTTGATGATTCACTGGGTAACATACGTATATTAAATTATTTCGAAATGTAAGAAAAAATGCATTTTAATCCAGTGTTGTTATATACTAAAACTATTACAAGTATTTTTGTTCATTTAAAAAAAAAAAAAAAATATATATATAATATATATATATATATATATATATATATAAACTTAAAAAACTTAAACTTATTTTATTTCAGATATTTGCCAAGGCAGCATTTCTATTTGTTTTGTCTAACTTGAGTTCTTGAGTTGAACTCTAACTGAAAGTATCAAAATAAAAGCTAATTAAAATTATTATTAAATACTATTCTGGAAAAAATAAATCGATGCATCGTGAATCGAGAAATTATTCCCGATCGATTCAGAGATTTTCCAAATGCATCCCGATTCTCTCTCGAATCGATTCTGAGCTTTATTTTTCACAGCAGATGGCACTGCGTGCTTTAGAAACAGCTGTACTCTGCTTGAGAAGTAAATTACAAGGGTGTTTGCAGTGGGCTGTTTGCATTTATCTCGTGTCATAAAAGCATTCTGAGGTGCAAGTACATTCTCAGACACAGCCGAATGCACTAGCGCTCTTCAGCGCTTTTCTTCGTGAGCATTTTAGCTTGCTGTTAAAAATAGCCTAGGGTGCCATCTGCTGTAAAAAACTGATCTCAGAATCGATTCGAGAGAGAATGGCGACGCATTCGAAAAATATTGGAATCAAACCACGAATCGCGATGCATCGAATTATTGTCCCAGCACTAGAGCCTAGGCAGAGTCGACGGGCTTACAGGCCGAGGTGGAGTCAAAGGCCTGGAGGCCTTAAGTTGAAGGGAATCCACATCACTGTACTGAGCGAGGAATAGGGAGGCGGAGCCAGAGATCAGCACAGAGCTAGCAGAGAGGCATCAGCTGAGCAGCAGATCCAGAAGAGTGGACGCAGAGAACGGGGTATGGAAGACTTTGAGCAGGTTCGGGTCATCTAGGTAATTCCAAGAAGAGGAGAGAGTTTGGGGGTGTGGACTTTGGTTGGGAACTGGCTCTGTTGTCCACAAATCAATTAGCCAGAGCTCGGGTTCTGGCTTGGGGATGGACTGTGCCACAATCACTGACTCCTGGATGGATCTGGAGGTAGTCTCTGGCCTCTCTGATGGAAACGATGACCAGGAAGGACAAGGTGGCTGGCTCTGGCTGCATAGCAGGAGTGGGCTCTATCTCAGGGTCTGTGGTGGGTCTTCATCGCTGGATCCCTGAGCGGGGATGACGAGTTACTCTGCTTAACAGGAGGTGAGGGGGGAACCACAGTGCAGAAGCACCTACTCCACATAACCCACAAACACATCCCTATTTTTTCCTTTTCTTTATCAAGGACTCTCAGGACATCCACATCTTTGAGGTTAAAGGTACAAAATGTAGGATTTTTGTAGTAAAATATCCAAAAACCACTAAGTCAATGTTATATATTTTGTTTAATTGATTACTTACAATATCCCAAATGTTTCCAACTATTTGTAAATCGTGAGAAAATTGTGATTTTAACCAAGGAAACGGGGCGTGTGAGCAGGGGTGAGGAGTCACCAGTCAATGGCGTCATATCCGCGTTACCCTCGGTTTCCGCCAGGTTTGCGCTCGTGCCATGGCGACAAACGTTGACAACTGGGTTATGCCCGTTATGACTAGAAGGACGCTCACGCTGTTGTTGTTTTGTGCAAACATTATGGACCATGGCAAGCAGACTTTGAGACAAAAATTGGACTAAAACGAAGATCAACATCTTTCAAAATGCCGAGAGCTCCACGTCCGCGACTAACTTCGACTTGATAGAGACGCGAGTCTTGCATGTACTTTATTAGACAGGTGAGCAAATGTCCATAAAACTATGTTATTTAGTTCAACATGATGAAATGTTAGAATATGATCTGTATGTTATTCTAATGTTGATCTAGCTTACTTAGTCGCATACAGCCAACAAACAACCTAACTAACAACATTTTTACTCAAATGCCGTTTAATGTGAAAGTGTACCTGTTAGAGCAAGTGAAACAGCGCTGCGATACCTCAAGATAATTCATCTAATAAACTGACATGTGTGAGTATTAATTCAGCACTTGCATGTAGTTCGGTAGAATGAAATTTCCTCATTCCTTTATATCCGCAGGACTCGCGTTGCGTGTGGCGCTGGTATACGTCTAGCAATCGCGCCTTGCTTCATACCACCTTCATACCACATGTTAAAAACATCAATGTATTCACTCATCCATAAAAGATCCATCAGCTTGACGACAAGATCCATAATATCGCTTAATCCTTTGCATCATCATTATACGCCTTTGTTATTGTAAGAGGTTAGCGACCTGGTGGCGAAAAATCCTACATATTGTACCTTTAATCAAATATACATTATTTTCTGTTTAGTCAAGTATAGCTTAGCACGGTGGCCTCTAGCGTTTCATAGTCCCACTCCTCCTGCATCATTAGTTTCAAATTTCTCTGTTCTGCTCCCTTAATGGACCAACAATTTAAGCAAACACTCCCTGTGATGTTAGAGACGGACCAGATGGGGCAGCTAAAGTGCTCCTGTACCGCTGTGTTCTTGAAAACCTCTGCATTGGGCGTATAGTGACAGAGTCTGTCATAGGCCTGTCAACGCTGACAGTGAGCTAATTGCACAAATCATCAGAAACACATACAGCAAGAGGGAGGAAAGATGCCTTGACCTCCTGCAAATGGAACTGGGATTTGCCCTCTGGATTATCAACAAATATGTTTTTTACAAGATGAAAGGATACAATTGTAGCATTTTAGGCCGTGTGGATTTCTCAAATTCTAACTTTACTTGTGAGAGAAAGTACAATATTTAATGCTAGGCTAATGGTTCATGGTTGCCGATTATTGTTTACTAAAGCAGTTTGCTACGAGACTGCGTGTTACAGTGGTTTTACCATAATAAAGCAAGCTTCAGTTAATACCGTTTTCACAACAGTCACAACTACTATAAAAGATAAAAGATAATAAAAGACACTGATCTTCAATGAATAGTTACAGTAATTAGTACTAATATCACAGTGAATAAGGCTGTTTACTTTTTAAAATAATGATCAAATGCTGAATTCTGTGACCTGGTGCAGTAATGTAGAATTTGAATTGTGTGAATGGAGTATATTAATGGATATTGTTTCGTTCCAAACTAAAAGTTTAAATATGGTAAACTTAAGTGGCTTTTTGCTTTTATAAAATGCACAAAAAAAAACCCAATAGATTGTGTTTTTGATTTGCATATAAAATGTCCATCCATTTGTATTAGAGTTTAACATAACAAACTAGTAAACTTAATGTGATGCATATTTGTCAGTAATATATAAATGAAACTAATAAACTGAATTTGTTTTAAATACACACCACAAGATGACTGTAATGCAAAATACCCTAATCTACATTAATCATTAAAAAATAAGACAAAACAATCAAATATTTCAATAAAATATAATCACATGTGATTTTCTGGATGTTCTCTGAACGGTCAAAACATCCAGTTTTAAAATATTATTTTTTATTTTTTGAACATTAAGGGAAGCTTCCATTTGATCATTTTTCAAAAAAATATGGGAACGTTACTTTTAAATGTTCTCTGAACGTTTTGAAACAAGAAGAAACATTTAAAAAATGTTATTAACATATTTCAGGAAAAAAAAAAAATATGCTCCTCAAACAATGTATACTATAGTAAATGTTTTTGTGCTAACATTTTGAGAACATTATCAATAACCAGATAATATTGAACAAACATTCTATTAATGTTACTGGAAGAAAGTTTGTGCATAATTTTGAGAGAACATTGCTAGAATTTTAACTAAAGTTCTGAGAACATTCCCTTTTAGCTGCGTTTATAGATAATGCTAATAATGTTAAACTATTTACATTTTCCACAGTAGCCTAAATGGTAAAGTAACGTACAGTTAACCAATTACTGTTGCATTTTTACAGTCTTTTTCTTTACAAATTACAAAACATAGGTCAGATATACATTATTATGCATATAGCCACATTAGCGTAGCTGCTAGCAGAACACTGGCCTTCAAATTTCCACTTGCCATCCTCAGCCTTTAAACAAAGCTTGTGAAGATCAAAAGACCATGTACGTCCTCACAGATCATCATTGCCTCTCCTGCTGTCAAAATAGTGTGTTAAAGACGACCTCCACAAAAAGGAACTTGTCCTGTGGGTGTGTGAGAGGTGGCAGGTCACTTCCTCAGAGGTGTACTGGGGGACAGATGTCATGCACTCTCTTTCCTGTCACATGGTCAGTCCATTTCTTTGCGCTGCCAACAGCAGGCCTGCTCTTCACAGCGCTGTCCATGCTCAGGTCATTAAATAAGCAGCCTCCACCTGATTCTAACATTAGGATGTGTTCCCACGCTTGACCCCTCCTCCCCCTGTTTGTAAATGACCCCAATCAGGCACTTTTAGGGTCTGTGAAAGTGAGCTCTGATAAGTGACTTGTCATTGAGGGGATTTTTCACTCATTGTCTTTGAAAGGACAACAAACTAAGCTTAATAAACATATATGCATGTGTTGTGGTAGTTAATTATGCTGTTTGAATATCCATTCCTGATTGAATATGCAAAATATACGGTACAAATTTTAATGTACTTCCCAACACTAAATGTTTTCTGTAATGTTTTCCCAACATTTTCTATAGACATTTATCATCATATACAATTGAATTATTTATAGAACATATCTAATTGTGTTTTTGGTTCTAAAAATGGAAACACTATGATAGCTTTGATTAATAAGTTAATTTACACACACACACACACACACACACACACACACACACACACCCCACACACGCACGCACGCACGCACGCACGCACACACACACACACACACACCATATATAAATTCTAAAGTAGTTATTAAGTTGGCTTGAGAAAGCCAACTTACTGAAATCCTATTTAAACTTATTATTAAGTTGGCTTGAGAAAGCCAACTTACTGAAATCCTATTTAAACTTATTATTAATGGTGCTTGCCTATGGCAAAGCAACATTAGTGTTATTGCTCATACTTATTAATGGTGCTTGCCTATGGCAAAGCAACATTACTGTTATTGTGCATACTTATTATTCTTCTTCTTCCACTTTTTTTTCGGCGCGTAACTCCTCCCGCAGTTTTTGTCACAGACCCATGAATGAGGTGTCAAAACGTGCGGCCTGTTCGGGAATGGTGTGCTATGACTTTTATAAGCGATCGGGGGTACGATGTTCGCCCCAGGGGCGAAAAAACGGCCCAAAAAAAACGCATAGACTTAACATGGGGAAAAACTTTGACGAATCATAGCTCAGAGATCAGATTTCACAGAAACGTGTGATTTGCCACATTTGAAGAGGCTGACAGGCTCTTTCAGAAAATACCCCTAAATGGGGTAAAAGTTGCACCCCTGGGGGGCAGGAGCGGCCCAAAGTTGCCCAAAAAACCCCATTGACTTAACATGGTGAAAAACTTTGAAGAGTCATAGCTCAGAGCTCAGATTTCACAGAAATGTGTGATTTGCCACATTTGAAGAGGCTTACAGGCTCTGTAAGAACATACCTCACAGTGGGGTAAAAGTTGCACCCCTGAGGGGCAGGAGCTGCCCAAAGTTGCCCCCATAGACTTACTATGGTGTAGGACGGCCCATGAAATGGGCCGTCCTACACCATAGAAACCGCTTTTATATTGAACATAACTCTGGATCCCAGTGTCGTAGAGACAAAGGGGCGGGCTCATTTTACTCAGACGGCCAATCAGTGTCTCAAGATCATTGTGAAGCTATCAAGCCACGCCCTAGCAACCACTTAGAGCTCCTTAGCAACAAGTTCCATAGACTTCCATTAAAAGAGATCAAAGGGATATCTTTGGATATAAGTGTCATCGAATCATGAGGGTGGGCTCGTTTGACTCGGGCCAGCAAACAGCCAATCCTGAATCACCTCATCACTTACTGGCCACGCCCTAGCAACCATTATCGAGCACCTTAGCAACCAAAATCCAAAGAGGGATATCTTCCATTCTGAATGTCACAGAGGCATGGGAGTTGGTTTATATCATTCATACTTACAAGCAGTCTTTGGAGTTTCATGATTGGCGGCTGCCAAGCCACTCCCTAGCAACCAAACAGAGTACCCTAGCAACCATTTTGCAAGACCTATATCTCTACATGTAAACATCGTATAGAGATGGGGGTTGGTTTATACATTCACATTGACTTTGAAGCTTAATGATTGGGAGCTGCCAAGCCACTCCCTAGCAACCAAACATAGTACCCTAGCAACCGTTTTGCAAGACCAATATCTCTGCATCAGAACATCGTCTAGAGATGGGGGTTGGCTCTTTTGACTCATGCTAGCAAACAGGAACAGGCCTTGCTACATGCTACACATGCTAGCAGTGAATAGCTACATGCTAATATTGATTAGCTAAGTGTTAAATCATGCCAAGAAAATGCTACAAACTCCATAGTAACCATCTGTGACATCTAACAACCACCTAGTAACACCATAGCAACCACCCAGAATACCCTAGCAACCGCCTAGCAACCACCCAGAATACCCTAGCAACCGCCTAGCAACCACCCAGAATAACCTAGCAACCGCCTAGCAACCACCCAGAATACCCTAGCAACCACCTAGCAACGCCCTAGCAACCACCCAGAATACCCTAGCAACGCCCTAGCAACCACCCAGAATACCCTAGCAAACCGACTACCTAGCAACGCCCTAGCAAACCACCCTGAACACCCTAGCAAATCCGCCTAAGAGCAACCACCAAGAATACCCTAGCAAACCGCCTAGCAACCATCCAGAATACCCTAGCAACCGCCTAGCAACGCCCTAGCAACCACCCAGAATACCCTAGCAAGGGTTCTGGGTGGTTGCTAGCGGTAGCAACCACCCAGAATACCCTAGCAACCGCCTAGCAACGCCCTAGCAAACCACCAGAATACCTAGCAACCGCTGCAACGCCTAGCAACACCCGAACCTAGCAACGCCTAGCAACCACAGAATACTGCACGCCTAGCAACCATCCAGAATACAAGCACCGCCTAGCAACCCCCCTAGCAACACCAGCAACCTAGCACGCTGCAACACCAGAATACCCTAGCAACCGCCTAGCAACCACCCAGAATACCCTAGCAACCACCCAGAATACCCTAGCAACCGCCTAGTAACCACCAAGAACACCCTAGCCACCGCCTAGCAACCATCCAGAATACCCTAGCAACCGCCTAGCAAAGCCCTAGCAACCACCCAGAACACCTTGCCTATGGCAAAGCAACATTACTGTTATTGTGCATACTTATTATTCTTCTTCTTCCACTTTTTTTTCGGCGCGTAACTCCTCCCGCAGTTTTTGTCACAGACCCATGAATGAGGTGTCAAAACGTGCGGCCTGTTCGGGAATGGTGTGCTATGACTTTTATAAGCGATCGGGGGTACGATGTTCGCCCCAGGGGCGAAAAACGGCCCAAAAAAAACGCATAGACTTAACATGGGGAAAAACTTTGACGAATCATAGCTCAGAGATCAGATTTCACAGAAACGTGTGATTTGCCACATTTGAAGAGGCTGACAGGCTCTTTCAGAAAATACCCCTAAATGGGGTAAAAGTTGCACCCCTGGGGGGCAGGAGCGGCCCAAAGTTGCCCAAAAAACCCCATTGACTTAACATGGTGAAAAACTTTGAAGAGTCATAGCTCAGAGCTCAGATTTCACAGAAATGTGTGATTTGCCACATTTGAAGAGGCTTACAGGCTCTGTAAGAACATACCTCACAGTGGGGTAAAAGTTGCACCCCTGAGGGGCAGGAGCTGCCCAAAGTTGCCCCCATAGACTTACTATGGTGTAGGACGGCCCATGAAATGGGCCGTCCTACACCATAGAAACCGCTTTTATATTGAACATAACTCTGGATCCCAGTGTCGTAGAGACAAAGGGGCGGGCTCATTTTACTCAGACGGCCAATCAGTGTCTCAAGATCATTGTGAAGCTATCAAGCCACGCCCTAGCAACCACTTAGAGCTCCTTAGCAACAAGTTCCATAGACTTCCATTAAAAGAGATCAAAGGGATATCTTTGGATATAAGTGTCATCGAATCATGAGGGTGGGCTCGTTTGACTCGGGCCAGCAAACAGCCAATCCTGAATCACCTCATCACTTACTGGCCACGCCCTAGCAACCATTATCGAGCACCTTAGCAACCAAAATCCAAAGAGGGATATCTTCCATTCTGAATGTCACAGAGGCATGGGAGTTGGTTTATATCATTCATACTTACAAGCAGTCTTTGGAGTTTCATGATTGGCGGCTGCCAAGCCACTCCCTAGCAACCAAACAGAGTACCCTAGCAACCATTTTGCAAGACCTATATCTCTACATGTAAACATCGTATAGAGATGGGGGTTGGTTTATACATTCACATTGACTTTGAAGCTTAATGATTGGGAGCTGCCAAGCCACTCCCTAGCAACCAAACATAGTACCCTAGCAACCGTTTTGCAAGACCAATATCTCTGCATCAGAACATCGTCTAGAGATGGGGGTTGGCTCTTTTGACTCATGCTAGCAAACAGGAACAGGCCTTGCTACATGCTACACATGCTAGCAGTGAATAGCTACATGCTAATATTGATTAGCTAAGTGTTAAATCATGCCAAGAAAATGCTACAAACTCCATAGTAACCATCTGTGACATCTAACAACCACCTAGTAACACCATAGCAACCACCCAGAATACCCTAGCAACCGCCTAGCAACCACCCAGAATACCCTAGCAACCGCCTAGCAACCACCCAGAATAACCTAGCAACCGCCTAGCAACCACCCAGAATACCCTAGCAACCACCTAGCAACGCCCTAGCAACCACCCAGAATACCCTAGCAACGCCCTAGCAACCACCCAGAATACCCTAGCAACCGCCTAGCAACGCCCTAGCAACCACCCTGAACACCCTAGCAACCGCCTAGCAACCATCCAGAATACCCTAGCAACCGCCTAGCAACCATCCAGAATACCCTAGCAACCGCCTAGCAACGCCCTAGCAACCACCCAGAATACCCTAGCAAGGGTATTCTGGGTGGTTGCTAGGCGGTAGCAACCACCCAGAATACCCTAGCAACCGCCTAGCAACGCCCTAGCAACCACCCAGAATACCCTAGCAACCGCCTAGCAACGCCCTAGCAACCACCCAGAACACCCTAGCAACCGCCTAGCAACCATCCAGAATACCCTAGCAACCGCCTAGCAACCATCCAGAATACCCAAGCAACCGCCTAGCAACGCCCTAGCAACCACCCAGAACACCCTAGCAACCGCCTAGCAACCACCCAGAATACCCTAGCAACCGCCTAGCAACCACCCAGAATACCCTAGCAACCACCCAGAATACCCTAGCAACCGCCTAGTAACCACCAAGAACACCCTAGCCACCGCCTAGCAACCATCCAGAATACCCTAGCAACCGCCTAGCAAAGCCCTAGCAACCACCCAGAACACCCTAGCAACCACCTAGCAACACCCTAGCAACGCCCTAGTAACCAGCCAGAATACCCTAGCAACCGCCTAGCAACCACCCAGAACACCCTAGCAACCGCCTAGAAACACTATAGCAACCATCCAGAATACCCTAGCAACCGCCTAGCAACGCCCTAGCAACCACCCAGAATACCCTAGCAACCGCCTAGCAACCACCCAGAACACCCTAACATCCAACCAAAACACCCTAGCAACCGCCTAGCAACCACCCAGAATACCCTAGCAACTGCCTAGCAACGCCCTAGCAACAACCCAGAATACCCTTGCAACCGCCTAGCAACCAACCAGAACAGCGTAGCAACCGCCTAGAAACACTATAGCAACCATCCAGAATACATTAGCAACCACCTAGCAATGCCCTAGCAACCACCCAGAATACCCTACATCTTTTGTCGTAGACCCATGAATGAGGTGTCAAATCGACCGGTTTATTGAGGAGAGGTGTGCTATGACTTTTGTAAGCAATCAGGTGTACGATGTTCGTCTGGCGGGCGAAAAATTTGCCGAAAAATCTCCCATAGACTTAACATTGGCACATTATTTATAAAATCCTATCTTTGGCTCAGAAGGTCATAGAGGCTTGGGGTTGGGCTCTTTTGATTCGTCCTATTAAGCAGTCAATGAGTAGTGACATATCAACTTCATAACCACGCCCTAGCAACCAGTTACAGGCCCCTAGCAACCATTGAAGAACATTTACAAGCCATATCTCAGCAACAAAACATTGTAAAAACACAGAGTTTGGCATTTTTTACCCAGATGTGCAAATTTTCTTTAAATATTACCCCATAAACTGTATGAACAAGCCTTAGCAAACCATTTGGACTACCCTAGCAACCGTTCAAACACGTAAATTAGCTATCTCAGAACCAGAACATCATATAGACATGGGGCTGTGCTTGTTTGTTTCGGTTGGGAAACCAGTCTGTAAATATCATCATGGTAACTGTGTAACCACACCTTAGCAACCGTTTGAAGATACCTAGCAACCATATTGCAACATATAGAAGCCATATTTCAGCTCCACAACATCGTACAGACATGGTTGTTGGCTCGTATGCAATCATGTAATCATGTAAGACACCCTAGCAACCAAGCGGTGAGTTTTGCCACTGCAAGCACCATTTCACATTTTCTTCTGGAAATGTACATTCTAGTTATTATTCTTCTTCTTCCACTTTTTTTTCGGCGCGTAACTCCTCCCGCAGTTTTTGTCACAGACCCATGAATGAGGTGTCAAAACGTGCGGCCTGTTCGGGAATGGTGTGCTATGACTTTTATAAGCGATCGGGGGTACGATGTTCGCCCCAGGGGCGAAAAACGGCCCAAAAAAAACGCATAGACTTAACATGGGGAAAAACTTTGACGAATCATAGCTCAGAGATCAAATTTCACAGAAACGTGTGATTTGCCACATTTGAAGAGGCTGACAGGCTCTTTAAGAACATACCCCTAAATGGGGTAAAAGTTGCACCCCTGGGGGGCAGGAGCTGCCCAAAGTTGCCCAAAAAACCCCATTGACTTAACATGGTGAAAAACTTTGACGAATCATAGCTCAGAGATCAAATTTCGCAGAAATGTGTGATTTGCCACATTTGAAGAGGCTTACAGGCTCTGTAAGAACATACCTCGCAGTGGGGTAAAAGTTGCACCCCTGAGGGGCAGGAGCTGCCCAAAGTTGCCCCCATAGACTTACTATGGTGTAGGACGGCCCATGAAATGGGCCGTCCTACACCATAGAAACCGCTTTTATATTGAACATAACTCTGGATCACAGTGTCGTAGAGACAAAGGGGCGGGCTCATTTTACTCAGACGGCCAATCAGTGTCTCAAGATCATTGTGAAGCTATCAAGCCACGCCCTAGCAACCATTTAGAGCTCCTTAGCAACAAGTTCCATAGACCTCCATTAAAAGAGATCAAAGGGATATCTCAGGATATAAGTGTCATAGAAACATGAGGGTGGGCTCGTTTGACATGGGCCAGCAAACAGCCAATCCTGAATCACCTCAACACTTACTGGCCACGCCCTAGCAACCATTATCGAGCACCTTAGCAACCAAAATCCAAAGAGGGATATCTTCCATTCTGAATGTCACAGAGGCATGGGAGTTGGTTTATATCATTCATACTGACAAGCAGCCTTTGGAGTTTCATGATTGGCAGCTGCCAAGCCACTCCCTAGCAACCAAACAGAGTACCCTAGCAACCATTTTGCAAGACCTATATCTCTGCATCAAAACATCGTATAGAGATGGGGGTTGGTTTATACATTCACATTGACTTTGGAGCTTAATGATTGGCAGCTGCCAAGCCACTCCCTAGCAACCAAACAGAGTACCCTAGCAACCGTTTTGCAAGACCTATATCTCTGCATCAGAACATCGTATAGAGATGGGGGTTGGCTCTTTTAACTCATGCTAGCAAACAGGACTTGCTACATGTTACACATGCTAGCAGTGAATAGCTACATGCTAATATTGATTAGCTAAGTGTTAAATAATGCCAAGAAAATGCTACAAACTCCATAGTAACCATCTGTGACATCTACCAACCACCTAGTAACACCATAGCAACCACCCTGAACACCCTAGCAACCGCCTAGCAACCACCCAGAATACCCTAGCAACCGCCTAGCAACGCCCTAGCAACCACCCAGAATACCCTAGCAACCGCCTAGTAACCACCCAGAACACCCTAGCAACCACCTAGCAACCATCCAGAATACCCTAGCAACCGCCTAGCAACGCCCTAGCAACCACGCAGAACACCCTAGCAACCGCCTAGCAACACCCTAGCAACCATTCAGAACACCCTAGCAACCGCCTAGCAACGCCCTAGCAACCACCCAGAAAACCCTAGCAACCGCCTAGCAACCACCCAGAACACCCTAGCAACCCTAGCAACCGCCTAGCAACGCCCTAGCAACCACCCAGAAAACCCTAGCAACCGCCTAGCAACCACCCAGAACACCCTAGCAACCGCCTAGCAACCACCCAGAACACCCTAGCAACCGCCTAGCAACACCCTAGCAACCACCCAGAATAGCCTAGCAACCGCCTAGCAACCACCCAGAACTCCCTAGCAACCGCCTAGCAACCATCCAGAATACCCTAGCAACCCAACCGTCTAGCAACGCCCTAGTAACCACCCAGAACACCCTAGCAACCGCCTAGCAACCACCCAGAATACCCTAGCAACCACCTAGCAACGCCATAGCAACCACCCAGAATACCCTAGCAACCGCCTAGCAACCACCCAGAACACCCTAGCAACCGCCTAGCAACCATCCAGAATACCCTAGCAACCATTCAGAACCCCCTAGCAACGCCCTAGTAACTACCCAGAATACCCTAGCAACCGCCTAGCAACCACCCAGAACACCCTAGCAACCGCCTAGCAACCACCTAGCAATGCCCTAGCAACCACCCAGAACACCCTAGCAACCAACCAAAACACCCTAGCAACCGCCTAGCAACCACCCAGAATACCCTAGCAACCGCCTAGCAACGCCCTAGCAACAACCCAGAATACCCTAGCAACCGCCTAGCAACCAACCAGAACACCCTAGCAACCGCCTAGAAACAGTATAGCAACCATCCAGAATACATTAGCAACCACCTAGCAATGCCCTAGCAACCACCCAGAATACCCTAGCAACCACCTAGCAACCACCCAGAACACCCTAGCAACCACCTAGCAACACCATAGCAACCACCCAGAATACCCTAGCAACCGTCTAGCAATGCGCTAGCAACCACCCAGAATTCCCTAGCAACCACCTAGCAACCACCTGAACACATGAATAAGCCATATCTCAGCACCAGAACATCGTACAGACATGTTTGTTGGCTCGTATGTAATCATGTACCACACCCTAGCAACCGAGCGGCGAGTTTTGCCACTGCAAGCACCATTTCACATTTTCTTCTGGAAATGTACATTCTAGTTAAGTTGGCTTGTGAGAGCCAACTTACTGAAATCCTACTTAAACTTATTAAGTTGGCTTGTGAGAGCCAACTTACTGAAATCCTACTTAAACTTATTATTAAGTTGGCTTGTGAGAGCCAACTTACTGAAATCCTACTTAAACTTATTATTATTATTATTATTAAGTTGGCTTGTGAGAGCCAACTTATTGAAATCCTATTTAAACTTATTAAGTTGGCTTGTGAGAGCCAACTTACTGAAATCCTATTTAAACTTATTATTATTATTATTATTATTCTTTTTCTGAGACTAAAATTTACAACTCTAACTCCTCCTAGAGCTTTAACTCCACATACTCCAAACTCGGCACGGACACTCAAACTGTTCTGACTCGGTGTGCTATATCTTTTCAGACTGATCGGACTTACGGTTTTCCTAAAAATGACGATCAAAGTCGGAAAAAAACTCCCATTGACTTAACATTGCGGAATGTTCAGATTTTCAAACTCCCCAACTGTCAAAAATTCAAATCTAAATACCTTGAAGCCCTAGACTAAATCAAACTGCCATTCTATATACTATATGAGCCATTGAGACTCATTTAAACTAATAAACTCATCTATCTATGACACTTATCTATCTAATCTTAAACTCTTAAACTCATAATAAATTAATAAACTCTAAACTTAAACTCTTAGACTCATTTAAACTTATAAACTCTAAACTCATAAACTCGTACACGTATAAACTCATACACTTTTATGAACTCATGAATTCATAAACTCATGAACTTAAACTCATAAATTAATAAACTGAACTCTTACTCATTTAAACAAACTCTAAACTCATAAACTCATGAATTCATACACTTATGAACTCATCAACTCATAAACTTATAAACTCTAAACTCATAAACTCATGAAATCATACACTTATGAACTCATAAACTTATAAACTCTAAACTCATAAACTCGTACACATATAAACTCATACACTTATGAACTCATGAATTCATACACTTATGAACTTAAACTCATAAATTAATAAACTCTGAACTCTTACTCATTTAAACAAACTCTAAACTCATAAACTCATGAATTCATACACTTATAAACTCATAAACTTATGAACTTTCATGAATTCATACACTTATGAACTTTCATGAATTCATACACTTATGAACTTTTAAAATCATAAATAGTTCACCATAGCAACCACCCAGAACACCCTAGCAACCACCCAAAATACCTTAGAACACCCTAGCAACCACCCAGAACACCCTAGCAACCACCCAAAATACCTTAGAACACCCTAGCAACACCATAGCAACCGCCCAAAATACCTTAGAACACCATAGCAACCACCCAGAACACCCTAGCAACCACCCAAAATACCTTTGAACACCCTAGCAACACCATAGCAACCACCCAAAATTCCTTAGAAACACGCTAGCAACCCCCCAAAATACCTTAGAACACCCTAGCAACCACCCAAAATACCTTAGAACACCCTAACAACACCATAGCAACCACTCAAAATACCTTAGAACACCATAGCAACCACCCAGAACACCCTAGCAACCACCCAAAATACCTTAGAACACCCTAGCAACACCATAGCAACCACCCAAAATACCTTAGAACACCCTAGCAACACCATAGCAACCAACCAAAACACCTTAGAACACCCTAGCAACCACCCAGAACACCCTAGCAACCGCCCAAAATACCTTAGAACACCCTAGCAACACCATAGCAACCACCCAAAATACCTTAGAACACCCTAGCAACCCCCCAAAATACCTCTGAACACCCTAGCAACACCATAGCAACCACCCAAAATACCTTAGAACACCCTAGCAAACCCTAGCAACAGCCCAAAATACCTTAGAACACCCTAGCAAACACCCTAGCAAACCAACCAAAATATCTTAGAACACCCTAGCAACACCCTAGCAACCAACCAAAATACCTTAGATCACCCTAGCAACACACCCAGAACACCCTACAACCACCCAAAATACCTTAGATTACCCTAGCAACACCATAGCAACTGCTCAAAATACCTCAGAACACCATAGCAACCACCCAGAACACCCTAACAACCACCCAAAATACCTTAGAACACCCTAGCAACACCATAGCAACCAACCAAAATACCTTTGAACACCTAGCAACACCATAGCAACCAACCAAAATACCTTAGAACACCCTAGCAACCCCCAAAATAGCTTAGAAACACCTAGCAACCCACTAGAAACACAGTAGCAACATTAAATGACTTCAAACTATACTTAAAATTTAAACTAAACTTTAAACTAATTTAACTTTAAAATAATTTAAACTTCAAACTACTTTCAACTTTAAACTCATTTAAACTTTAAACTAATTTAAACTTTAAAATACTTCAGACTTTAAACTAATTTAAACTTTGAACTAATTTAAACTTCAAACTACTTTAAATTCAAACTAATTTAAACTTTAAACTAATTAAAACTATAAACTAATTTAAACTTCAAAGTACTTTAAACTTCTTCAAACTTTCTGGTCCAAACTTTCACAAGCCAACTTAAAGTTTGTCTCGACGAACTTTTTAATCTAGTTATTATTATTCTTCTGACTCTAAAAATTTAAACTCTAACTCGTCCTAGAGCTTTAACTCTACAAACTCCAAACTCGGGTCAGACCTTCAAACTGTTCTGACTTAGTGTGCTATATCTTTTCAGACTGATTTGACTTTCAGATTTCTTAAAAATTAATATTAAAAATCATAAAAATCCCATTGACTTTCATTGGAACAGTTTCAAATTGAGCCAAGACTAACGGTGGCCCAATAGTTATCACCAAATAAACTCAAATCTAAAATCCCTGACTCAATTAAACTACCATTCTATAGTACTAATGAACTTAACATCTACAACTATCTAATCTATACTATATCTATACTATCTATCTATCTATCTATCTAATCCTATCAAATACTATCTATCTATCTATCTATTACTAAAATCTATCTTACTTTCTACCTCTTTCTAATAATCTTTCTTAACATCTAATCTATCTAAAATCTATCTTTCATTTCTTCTCTTTCTATACCTTAATTATTTCTATCTAACTAATCTATCTTTTTTCTTTCTAATCTAATCTTCTTTCATCTTCATCTTTTCAACTAATCTATTATCTTTACTTTCTAACTAATCTTATTACTTAATACTTCTTTCTTTCTACTAATTTCTAACTATTAATCTATTTTCTTCTTTTAACTAACTATTTTTCTTCTAACTAATCAATATTATCTATTTAACTTCAATATCTTCTAACTTCTTCTCTTTTTCCAACTAAAATCTATCTTTCTTCTAACTATTCTTCTAAATTTTTTTCTTTATCTAAAATCTTTAATCTAACTTCTTTCTAACTAATCTATCCTTCTTTTAACTTACTTTTCTTTTCTTTCTTATCTATCTTTCTTTCTTTCTTAAAAATCTATTTATTTTTCTATAAATCTTCTCTTTTTTTTTACTAATCTATCTTTCTTTCTAACTAATCTACTTCTTTCTTTCAATAATCAATCTATCCTATCTTTCTTTCTAACTAATACTATTTCTTTCTTCTAATCATCTACTCCTAACTAATCTATCTTTCTTCTAACTAATCTATCTTCATATCTAACTAATCTATTTTCTTTCTTAATCTTCTTCTTCTAACTAATCTATCTTTCTTTTCTAATAA
Source organism: Chrosomus eos (assembly GCA_036326025.1). NCBI lineage: Eukaryota > Metazoa > Chordata > Actinopteri > Cypriniformes > Leuciscidae > Chrosomus > Chrosomus eos. Next base: position 14,756,518 of record CM070842.1, read on the forward strand.
TCTATTTCTTCTATCTATTTTCTTCTAACTAATCTATCTATCTTTCTTTCTAACTAATCTATCTTTCTTTCTTTCTAACTAACTAATTTCTTTCTTTCTTATCTTTCTATTCTTTCTTATTCTTTCTACTTCTTCTTATCTTTCTTATCTTCTATCTACTTTCTTTCTTTCTAACTAATCTTATCTTTCTTTTTCTAATCTACTCTTTCTTTCTTTCTTTCTTTAACTAATTATCTTTCTTTTCTAACTAACTAATCTTCTTTCTTTCTAACTATCTATCTTTTTTTCAACTAATCTATTTCTTTAACTAATCTATCTTTCTTTCTTTAACTAATCTATCTTTCTTTCTAACTAATCTATCTTTCTTTCTACTAATCATCTATCTTTCTTTAACTATTATCTTTCTATCTTTCTTTTCTTTCTAACTAATCTATCTTTCTTTCTTTCTAACTAATCTATTCTTTTTTTTCTTTTTCTAACTAATCTATTTTTTTCTATAATCTATCTTCTTTCTTTTTTCTAACTAATCATCTATCTTTTTTTTCTTTCTAACTAATCTATCTTTCTTCTTTCTAACTAATCTATCTTTTTCTTTCTTTCTAACAATCTATCTTTCTTTCTAACTAATCTATCTTTCTTTCTACTAATCTATCTTTCTTTCTTCTAACTAATCTATCTTTCTTTCTAACTATCTATCTATCTTTCTTTCTAACTAATCTATCTTTTTCTTTCTAACTAATCTACTTTCTTCTTTCTTTCTTTCTAACTAATCTTTCTTCTTTCTAACTAATCTCTTTATCTTTCTTTCTAACTAATCTATCTTTCTTTCTAACTAATCTATCTATTTTCTTCTACTAATCTATTTTCTTTCTCTATCTTCTTTCTTTCTAACTAATCTATCTTTCTTCATTCTAACTAATCTTTTCTTTCTAACTAATTATCATCTTCTTTCTTTCTAACTAATCTATCCTTTCTTTTAACTAATCTATCTTTCTTCCCTTCTTTCTTTCTAACTAATCTACTTTCTTCTAACTATTCTTTCTTTCTTCTAACTAATCTTCTTTCTTTCTTTCTAACTAATCTTTCTTTCTTTCTTTCTAACTAATCTTACTTTCTTTCTCTAATAATCTTTCTTTCTTTCTATCTTCTTTCTTCTAACTAATCTTCTTTCTTCTAACTAATCTATCTTTCTTCTAATAATTTCTTTCTTTCTAACTAATCTACTTTTTTTCTTTTCTTTTATTTTTCTTTCCTCTCTTTCTTCATCTTTTCTTTCAATTCTTCTTTTTCTCTTTTCTTTTCTCTTTCTTTTTCTTCTAATAATCCTTTCTTTTTTCTTAAAACTCTACTTTTCTTCAAATCTTCTTTTTTTCTAAAATTTTTCTTTTTTTTTTTTTTTTTTTTTTTTTTTTTTTTTTTTTTTTTTTTTTTTTTTTTTTTTTTTTTTTTTTTTTTTTTTTTTTCTATCTTTCTTTCTAACTTCTTTTCTTTTCTTTTTCTTTCTAACTAATCTATCTTCTTCTTACTAATCTATCTTTCTTTCATTCTAACTAATCTATCTTTCTTCTAACTAATCTAATCTATCTTTCTTTCTAACTAATCTATCTTTCTTTCTTTTAACTAATCTATTCTTTTCTTTCTTCTAATAATCTTCTTCTTCTAACTAATCTTATTTTTTTCTAACTAATCTATTTTCTTTCTTTCTATCTTTTCTTAATAATCTATTTTCTTTCTAAATCTATTTTTTTTTCTAACTAATCTATCTTCTTTCTTCTACAATTTCTTTTTAACTAATCTATCTATCTTTCTTTCTTTTAACTAATTATCTTCTTTAATTTTCTTTCTTTCTTTCTTTCTCTTCTTTCTTATTAATTCTGTCTTTCTTTCTTTCTAACTATCTTCTTCTTTTTCTAACTAATCTCTTTCTTCTTCTTTCTAACTAATCTTTCTTTCTTTCTTTCTAACTATCTTTCTTTTTTCTTTTCTTTCTTTCTTTCTAACTAATCTGTCTTTCTTTCTAACTAATCTTTGCTTTTCTTTACTATTTTTTCTTTTACTAATTCTTTTCTTTCTTTTTCTTTCTTTCTTTCTTTCTTTTTTCTTTCTTTCTTTCTAACTAATCTGTCTTTCTTTCTAACTAATCTCTTACTTTCTTCTTTCTAATTAATCTATCTTTCTTTCTTTCTAACTAATCTGTCTTTCTTTCTAACTAAAGAATCTATCTATCTTTTTTCTAATCTATCTTTCTTTCTAACTAATCTATCTATCTTTCTTTCTAACTAATCCTCTTTTCTTTTCTTTCTAACTATCTATCTTTCTTTCTAACTAATCTATCTTTCTTCTCTTCTTTCCTCTTTCTCTTCTAACTAATCTCTACTTTCTTTTCTTCTAACTAATCTATATATCTTTTCTTTCTAACTAATCTATCTTTCTTTCTTTCTAACTAACTAATCTATCTTTCTTTCTAACTAATCTATCTTTCTTTCTTTCCTTCTTTCTAACTAATCTATCTTATCTTCTCTATCTATCTCTTTCTTTCTTTCTTTCTAACTAATCTATCTTTCTTTCCTTTTCTAACTAATCTTTCTTCTTTCTTTCTAACTAATCTCATTCTTCTTTCTTCTATCTATCTATCTATCTATCTACTAATCTAATCTATCTACTATCTATTCTATCTATCTATCTATCTATCTATTTATCTATCTATCATCTTTTCTTTCTAACTAATCTATCTTTCTTTCTTTCTAACTATTCTCTTTATTTTTTCTAACTAATCTATCATCTTTCTTTCTTTCTAACTAATCTATTTTTCTTCCTTTCTAACTAATCTATCTTTTCTTTCTAACTAACTATCTATCTTTCTTTCTTTCTTTCTTCTAACAATCGATCTTTCTTTCTAACTAATTATCTTTCTTTTCTTACTAATCTATCTTTCTTTTCATTCTAACTAATCTATCTTTTCTTTCTAACTAATCTATCTATCTTTCTTTCTAACTAATCTATCTTTCTTTTCTTTCTAACTAATCTATCTTTCTTTCTTTCTTTCTAACTAATCTATCTTTCTTTCTCTTTCTTTCTTTCTAACTAATCTCTTACTTTCTTTCTTTCTAACTAATCTATCTATCTTTCTTTCTAACTAATCTATCTTTCTTTCTTTCTTTCTAACTAATCTATCTTTCTTTCTAACTAATCTATCTTTCTTTCTTTCTAACTAATTTATCTTTCTTTCTAACTAATGTATCTTTCTTTCTTTCTTTCTAACTAATCTATCTTTCTTTCTTTCTAAATAGTCTATCTTTCTTTCATTCTAACTAATCTGTCTTTCTTTCTAACTAATCTATCTATCTTTCTTTCTAACTAATCTATCCTTTCTTTCTAACTAATCTATCTTTCTTTCTTTCCTTCTTTCTAACTAATCTATCTTTCATTCTAACTAATCTATCTTTCTTTCTTTCTTTCTTTCTAACTAATCTCTTTCTTTCTTTCTAACTAATCTATCTATCTATCTATCTATCTATCTATCTATCTATCTATCTATCTTTCTTTCTTTCTTTCTAACTAATCTCTTTCTTTCTAACTAATCTATCTTTCTTTCTTTCTAACTAATCTATCTTTCTCTCTTTCTTTCTAACTAATTTATCTTTCTAATCTATCTATCTATCTACCTAATCTTTCCTTTCTTTCTAACCAATCGTTTTCTTTTTTTAGAACTATTCTTTCTTTCTAACTAATTAATCTATCAAACTTCAAACTACTTTAAACTTCTTCAAACTCTCTGGTCCGGCTTTCTCAAGCCAACTTAAAGTTTGTCCCATCAAACTTTTTTTCTAGTTATTATTATTATTCTTCTTACTCAAAATTTACAACTCTAACTCCTCCTAGAGCTTTAACTCCACATACTCCAAACTCGCACGGACACTCAGACTGTCTGACTCGGTATGCATATCTTTTCTAACTGATCGGACTTACGGTTTTCCTAAAAATGACGATCAAAGTCGAAAAAACTCCATTGACTTAACATTGCGGAATGTTCAGATTTTCAAACTCCCCAACTGCCAAAATTCAATCTAAATACCTTGAAGCCCTAGACTAAATCAAACTGCCATTCTATACACTATATGAGCCATTAGACTCATTTAAACTAATAAACTCATCTATCTATGCACTATCTATCTAATCTTAAACTCTTAAACTCATAATGAATTAATAAACTCTAAACTTAAACTCTTAGACTCATTTAAACTATAAACTCTAAACTCATAAATTCTAAACCATATAACTCTAAACTCATAAACTTATAAACTCTAAACTCATAAACTCTAAACTCATAAACTCTAAACTCATAAACTTATAAACTCTAAACTCATAAACTCTAAACTCATAAACTCTAAACTCATAAATATAAACTCTAAACTCTTACTCATTAAACATAAACTCTAAACTCATAAACTCATAAATTCATACACTTATAACTCATACACTTATGAACTTCATGAATTCATACACTTAGAACTTTTAAACTCATAAATATCACATAAACTCAAACCATAAAACCCTAGCAACACCCAAAATTATCTTAAACACCTAGCAACCAACCAGAACACCAGAAACACCAAAATACCTTAGAACACCTAGCAACACATAGCAACCACCCAAATACCTTAGAACACACTAGAATCAACCAACACCCTACAACGCCAAAATAGTTCACGTAAACACCATTAGCAACCACCCAAGAACACCATAGCAACCACCCAAAATACCTTAGAACACCCTAGCAACACCATAGCAACACCCAAAATACCTTAGAACACCCTAGCAACCACCCAGAACACCCTAGCAACCCCCAAAATACCTTAGAACACCTAGCAACACCATAGCAACCACCCAAAATACCTTAGAACACCCTAGCAACACCATAGCAACCACCCAAAATACCTTAGAACACCCAGCAACCCCCACAAAATACCTTGAACACCCTAGCAACACCATAGCAACCACCCAAAATACCTTCCAGAACACCTAGCAACACCAAAACCAAACCAAAACCACCTAAACCCTAGCAACCACCCAGAACACCCTAGCAACCAGCCCCAAAATACCTTAGAAACACCTAGCAACACCATAGCAACCACCCAAAATACCTTAGAACACCCTAGCAACCACCCAAAACCTACCGAACACCCATAGCAACCAAACCAAAACACCTTAGACACCCTACGCAACCACCCAGAACACCCTAGCAACCGCCCAAAATACCTTAGAACACCCTGAAAACACATAGCAACCACCCAAAATACCTTGAACACCCTAGCAACCAACCAAAACCCTTAGAACACCCTAGCAACCACCAGAACACCCTAGCAACCGCCCAAAATACCTTAGAACACCCTAGCAACACCATAGCAACCACCCAAAATACCTTAGAACACTAGCAACACCCTAGCAACCCCCAAATACCTTGAACACCCTAGCAACACCATAGCAACCACCCAAAATACCTTAGAACACCCTAGCAACACCATAGCAACCACCCAAAACACCTTAGAACACCCTAGCAACCACCCAGAACACCCTAGCAACCGACCAAAATACCTTAGAACACCCTAGCAACACCCTAGCAACCGCCCAAAATACCTTAGAACACCCTAGCAACACCCATAGCAACCACCCAAAATACCTTAGAACACCCTAGCAACACCCTAGCAACCAACCAAAATACCTTAGATCACCCTAGCAACCACCCAGAACATCCTAGCAACCACCCAAAATACCTTAGATTACCCTAGCAACACCATAGCAACTGCTCAAAATACCTCAGAACACCATAGCAACCACCCAGAACACCCTAAAACCACCCAAAATACCTTAGAACACCCTAGCAACACCATAGCAACCAACCAAAATACCTTAGAACACCCTAGCAACACCATAGCAACCAACCAAAATACCTTAGAACACCCTAGCAACCCCCCAAAATAGCTAAGAACACCCTAGCAACCCACTAGAAACACAGTAGCAACATTAAATGACTTCAAACTATACCTTAAAATTTAAACTAAACTTTAAACTAATTTAACTTTCAAATAATTTAAACTTCAAACTACTTTCAACTTTAAACTCATTTAAACTTTAAACTAATTTAAACTTTAAAATACTTCAGACTTTAAACTAATTTAATCTTTGAACTAATTTAAACTTCAAACTACTTTAAAATTCAAACTAATTTAAACTTTAAACTAATTAAAACTATAAACTAATTTAAACTTCAAAGTACTTTAAACTTCTTCAAACTTTCTGGTCCAAACTTTCACAAGCCAACTTAAAGTTTGTCTCGACGAACTTTTTAATCTAGTTATTATTATTATTCTGTCGCTAAATTTCTATATCAATCTCCTCCTAGAGCGTTAACTCCACATACTCCAAACTCGGCACGGACACTCAGACTGTTCTGACTCGAGTTGCTATATCTTTTCGAACTGATCGGACTTACGGTTTTCCTAAAAAAGACGATCAAAGTCGGAAAAAACTCCCATTGACTTAACATTGCGGAATGTTCAGATTTTCAAACTGGCCAACTGCCAAAAATTCAAATCTAAATACCTTGAAGCCCTAGACTGAATCAAACTGCCATTCTATATACTATATGAGCCATTGAGACTCATTTAAACTAATAAACTCATCTATCTATGACACTTATCTATCTAATCTTAAACTCTTAAACTCATAATAAATTAATAAACTCTAAACTTAAACTCTTAGACTCATTTAAACTTATAAACTCTAAACTCATAAACTCTAAACTTATAAACTTATAAACTCATAAACTCATAAACTCTAAACTCTAAACTCTAAACTCATAAAACTCTAAACTCTACACTAAAAACTCTAAACTCATAAACTTATAAACTCTAAACTCATAAACTCTAAACTCATAAACTCAAAATTCATAAACTTATAAACTCTAAACTCATAAACGCTAAACTCATAAACTCAAAATTCATAAACTTATAAACTCTAAACTTATAAACTCTAAACTCATAAACTCTAAACTCATAAACTCAAAATTCATAAACTCAAATCATAAACTTATAAACTCTAAACTCATAAACTCTAAACTCATAAACTCTAAAACTCGTACACGTATAAACTCATACACTTATGAACTTAAACTCATAAATTAATAAACTCTGAACTCTTACTCATTTAAACATAAACTCTAAACTCATAAACTCATGAATTCATACACTTATAAACTCATAAACTTATGAAACTTTCATGAATTCATAAACTTATGAACTTTCATGAATTCCTACACTTATGAACTTTCATGAATTCATACACTTATGAACTCATGAATTCATACACTTATAAACTTTTAAACTCATAAATAGTTCACCATAGCAACCACCCAGAACACCCTAGCAACCACCCAAAATATCTTAGAACACTAGCACCCCCAGAACACCTAGCAACCACCCAAAATACCTTAGAACACCCTAGCAACACCATAGCAACCACCCAAAATACCTTAGAACACCTAGCAACACCGAACCATAGCAACCGCCCAAAAACTAAACCCTTAAACAACCCTACTAAACACCTACCAAACACCCTAGCAACCGCCCAAAATACCTTAGAACACCCTAGCAACACCATAGCAACCACCCAAAATACCTTAGAACACCCTACACCACCGAACACCCTAGCAACCCCCAAAATACTTAGAACACCCTAGCAACCACCCAAATACCTTAGAACACCTAGCAACCACCCGAACACCCTAGCAACCGCCCAATACCTTAGAACACCCTAGCAACACCATAGCAACCACCCAAAATACCTTAGAACACCCTAGCAACCACCCCTAAGCAACACCCAAACCAGAACACCATAGCAACCACCCAAAAATACCTTAGAACACCCTAAGCAAACCACCAAACACCCTAGCAAAACCACCCTACTTAGAACACCAGAACACCCTAGCAAACCGCCCAAAATACCTTAGAACAACCACACTAGCAACCACCCAAAATACCTTAGAAACACCCTAGCAACCACCCAGAACACCCTAGCAACCCCCAAAATAACCTTAGAACACCCTAGCAAACACCAACACAACCACCCAAAATACCTTAGAACACCACTAGCAACCACCCAGCAACACCCTAGCAACCACCCAAAAAACCTTAGAACACCCTAGCAACACCATAGCAACCACCCAAAAACCTAGAACCCAAGCAACCACCCAGAACACCCTAGCAACCACCATAAAACTTAGAACAACCAACAACACCAGCAACACCAAAAAATAACCTAGCAACCACCCAGAACACCCTAGCAAACAACACCAAAACTAGAACACACCCTAGCAACACCTGAAACCACCAAAAATACCTTAAACACACTACAAAAACCCCCAAATAACACTTAAACACCCTAGCAACCACCAGAACACTACTACAACACCAAATAAACCTGAAAACTTAGAACAACTACAAAACAACCACCAGAACACCTAGCAACCACCAAAATTAAACCTTAAAAAACCTTAGCAACCACCACAGACACCACTAAGTGCAACAACCACCCAAAATACCTTAATACACCGCTAGCAACACCATAGCAACCACCCCACACCTCTAACAACCACCCAAAAACCTGTAGAACACCCAGCAACACCATTAGCAACCATCCAAGAACACCCTAGCAACTCCTAACAACCAACCCAAACTCAAAATCATAGATAACCGCCTAAAAACCAACCAGAACGCCCTAAGCAAAAACAAAATACCTTAGCAACATCACCCAGAAACCCTAGCACACCAACCCAAAACCTTAGCAACCACACTAGAAACACCCTACGCAACTTAAATTACCTAAAATATACTTTAAACTACATTAAAACTTAAACTATTTAAAACTTAAACTAAACTTAAACTACTACTTAAAACTTCTAAACTAACTTTAACAACTATTTAATTTAAACTTGAAACTAATTTAAACTTCAAACTACTTTAAAAAATCAGACTAATTTAAACTTAAACTAATTTAAACTTTAAACTACTTTTTTTTTTTTTTAAAAATTAAACTTTCTGGTCCAAACTTTCACAAGCCAACTTAAAGTTTGTCTTGACGAACTTTTTAATCTAGTTATTATTATTATTCTGTCGCTAAATTTCTATATCAAACTCCTCCTAGAGCTTTAAACTCCACATACTCCAAACTCGGCACGGACACTCAGACTGTTCTGACTCGAGTTGCTATATCTTTTCGAACTGATCGGACTTACGGTTTTCCTAAAAAAGACGATCAAACTCGGAAAAAACTCCCATTGACTTAACATTGCGGAATGTTCAGATTTTCAAACTGGCCAACTGCCAAAAATTCAAATCTAAATACCTTGAAGCCCTAGACTGAATCAAACTGCCATTCTATATACTATAATATGAGCCATTGAGACTCATTTAAACTATTAAACTCATCTATCTATGACACTTATCTATCTAATCTTAAACTCATAATAAATTAATAAACTCTAAACTTATAAACTCTAAACTTATAAACTCTAAACTCATAAACTCTAAACTCATAAACTTATAAACTCTAAACTCTAAACTTATAAACTCTAAACTCGTACACGTATAAACTCATACACTTATGAACTCATAAATTCATACACTTATGAACTTAAACTCATAAATTAATAAACTCTAAACTTATAAACTCTAAACTTATAAACTCTAAACTCATAAACTCTAAACTCATAAACTTATAAACTCTAAACTCTAAACTTATAAACTCTAAACTCGTACACGTATAAACTCATACACTTATGAACTCATGAATTCATACACTTATAAACTTTCATGAATTCATACACATTATGAACTTTCATGAATTCATACACTTATGAACTTTCATGAATTCATACACTTATGAACTTTCATGAATTCATACACTTATGAACTTTCATGAATTCATACACTTATGAACTCATGAATTCATACACTTATAAACTTTTAAACTCATAAATAGTTCACCATAGCAACCACCCAGAACACCCTAGCAACCACCCAAAATATCTTAGAACACCCTAGCAACCACCCAGAACACCCTAGCAACCACCCAAAATACCTTAGAACACCCTAGCAACACCATAGCAACCACCCAAAATACCTTAGAACACCCTAACAACACCATAGCAACCACTCAAAATACCTTAGAACACCCTAGCAACCACCCAGAACACCCTAGCAACCACCAAAAATACCTTAGAACACCCTAGCAACACCATAGCAACCACCCAAAATACCTTAGAACACCCTAGCAACCACCCAGAACACCCTAGCAACCGCCCAAAATACCTTAGAACACCCTAGCAACCACCCAAAATATCTTAGAAAGACCCTAGCAACCACCCAGAACACCCTAGCAACCACCCAAAATACCTTAGAACACCCTAGCAACACCATAGCAACCACCCAAAATTCCTTAGAACACCCTAGCAACCCCCAAAATACCTTAGAACACCCTAGCAACCACCCAGAACACCCTAGCAACCACCCAAAATACCTTAAAACACCCTAGCAACACCATAGCAACCACCCAAAATACCTTAGAACACCATAGCAACCACCCAGAACACCCTAGCAACCACTGATAAAACCTTAGAACACCCTAGCAACACCATAGCAACCACCCAAAATACCTTAGAACACCATAGCAACCACCCAGAACACCCTAGCAACCACCCAAAATAGCTTAGAACACCCTAGCAACACCATAGCAACCACCCAAAATACCTTAGAACACCCTAGCAACCAACCAAAATACCTTAGAACACCCTAGCAACACCATAGCAACCGCCCAAAATACCTTAGAACACCCTAGCAACCACCCAGAACACCCTAGCAACCACCCAAAATACCTTAGAACACCCTAGCAACACCATAGCAACCACCCAAAATACCTTAGAACACCATAGCAACCACCCAGAACACCCTAGCAACCACCGATAAAACCTTAGAACACCCTAGCAACACCATAGCAACCACCAAAATACCTTATAACACCATAGCAACCACCCAGAACACCCTAGCAACCACCCAAAATAGCTTAGAACACCCTAGCAACACCATAGCAACCACCCAAAATACCTTAGAACACACTAGCAACCCCCAAAATACCTTAGAACACCCTAGCAACCACCCAGAACACCCTAGCAACCACCCAAAATACCTTAGAACACCCTAGCAACACCATAGCAACCACCCAGAACACCCTAGCAACCACCCAAAATACCTTGGAACACCCTACACAACCACCCAGAACACCCTAGCAACCACCCAAAATACCTTAGAACACCCTAGCAACACCATAGCAACCACCCAGAACACCCTAGCAACCACCCAAAATTCCTTATAATACCCTAGCAACCACCCACATCACCCTAGCAACCACCCAAAAAACCTTAGAACACCCTAGCAACACCATAGCAACCATCCAGAACACCCTAGCAACTGCCTAACAACCACCCAGAACATCATAGCAACCGCCTAAAAACCAACCAGAACGCCCCAGCAACCAAACAAAATACCTTAGCAACCACCCAGAACACCCTAGCAACCACCCAGAACACCTTAGCAACCCACTAGAAACACCCTAGCAACTTTAAATTACCTAAAAATATACTTTAAACTACATTAAACTTTAAACTATTTAAAACTTTAAACTACTTTAAACTACTTTAAAACTTTAAACTACTTCAATTTAAACTTTAAACTACTTTAAACTATTTTAATTTAAACTTGAAACTAATTTAAACTTCAAACTACTTTAAAAAATCAGACTAATTTAAACTTTAAACTAATTTAAACTTTAAACTACTTTTTTTTTTTTAAAAATTAAACTTTCTGGTCCAAACTTTCACAAGCCAACTTAAAGTTTGTCTTGACGAACTTTTTAATCTAGTTATTATTATTCTTCTGAGACTAAAAATTTGCAATTCTATCTCCTCCTAGAGCTTTAACTCCACATACTCCAAACTCGGCACGGACACTCAAACTGTTCTGACTCGCGTTGCTATATCTTTTCGAACTGATCGGACTTACGGTTTTCCTAAAAATGACGATCAAAGTCGAAAAAAACTCCCATTGACTTAACATTGCGGAATGTTCAGATTTTCAAACTAGCCAACTGCCAAAAATTCAAATCTAAATACCTTGAAGCCCTAGACTAAATCAAACTGCCATTCTATACACTATATGAGCCATTGAGACTCATTTAAACTAATAAACTCATCTATCTAGACACTTACTATCTAATCTTCAACCTTCAACTCATAATAAATTATTAAACTCTAAACTTAAACTCTTAGACTCATTTAAACTTATAAACTCTAAACTCATAAACTTATAAACTCTAAACTCAAAACTTATAAACTCAAAACTCATAAATCTAAACCAAAACTTATAAACCTAAACTCATAAACTCTAAACTCATAAACTCATAAACTTATAAACTCTAAACTCATAAACTCATAAACTTTAAACCTCAAACTACATAAACTCATAAACTTATAAACTCTAAACTCAAACTCATAAACTTATAAACTCTAAACTCATAAACCGTACACGCCTAAACTCATACACTTATGAACTCATGAATTCATACACTATGAACTTAAACTCATAAATTAATAAACCTGAACTCTACTCATTTAAACAAACTCTAAACTTTCATGAATTCATACACTTATGAACTTTTAAACTCATAAATACTCACCATAGCAACCACCCAGAACACCCTAGCAACCACCCAAAAACATTACAACACCCTAGTAACCACCCAGAACACCCTAGCAACCACCCAAAATACCTTAGAACACCATAGCAACACCATAGCAACCACCCAAAATACCTTAGAACACCTAGCAACACCATAGCAACCACCCAAAATACCTTAGAACACCCTAGTAACCACCCAGAACACCCTAGCAACCACCCAAAATACCTTAGAACACCCTGGCAACACCATAGCAACCACCCAAAACACCTTAGAACACCCTAGCAACCACCAGAACACCCTAGGAACCGACCAAAATACCTTAGAACACCCTAGCAACACCCTAGCAACCGCCCAAATACCTTAGAACACCCTAGCAACACCATAGCAACCACCCAAAATACCTTAGAACACCCTAGCAACACCCTAGCAACCAACCAAATACCTAGATCACCCTAGCAACCACCCAGAACATCCTAGCAACCACCCAAAATACCTTAGATTACCCTAGCAACACCATAGCAACTGCTCAAAATACCTTAGAACACCATAGCAACCACCCAGAACACCCTAACAACCACCCAAAATACCTTAGAACACCCTAGCAACACCATAGCAACCAACCAAAATACCTTAGAACACCCTAGCAACACCATAGCAACCAACCAAAATACCTTAGAACACCCTAGCAACCCCCCAAAATAGCTTAGAACACCCTAGCAACCCACTAGAAACACAGTAGCAACATTAAATGACTTCAAACATCCTTAAAATTTAAACTAAACTTTAAACTAATTTAACTTTAAAATAATTTAAACTTCAAACTACTTTCAACTTTAAACTCATTTAAACTTTAAACTAATTTAAACTTTAAAATACTTCAGACTTTAAACTAATTTAAACTTTGAACTAATTTAAACTTTAAACTACTTTAAAATTCAAACTAATTTAAACTTTAAAGTACTTTAAACTTCTTCAAACTTTCTGGTCCAAACTTTCACAAGCCAACTTAAAGTTTGTCTCGACGAACTTTTTAATCTAGTTATTATTCTTTTTCTGAGACTAAAATTTACAACTCTAACTCGTCCTAGAGCTTTAACTCTACAAACTCCAAACTCGGGTCAGACCTTCAAACTGTTCTGACTTAGTGTGCTATATCTTTTCAGACTGATTTGACTTTCAGATTTCTTAAAAATTAATATTAAAAATCATAAAAATCCCATTGACTTTCATTGGAACAGTTCAAAATGAGCCAAGACTACGGTGGCCCAATAGTTATCACCAAATAAACTCAAATCTAAAATCCCTGACTCAATTAAACTACCATTCTATATGTACTAATGAACTTTATCTATCTATCTATCTATCTATCTATCTATCTATCTATCTATCTATCTATCTATCTATCTATCTATCTATCTATCATATCTATCTATCTATCTATCTATCTATCTATCTATCTATCTTCTTCTTTCTCTTCTTTCTTTCTAACTAATCTACTTTCTTTCTAACTAATCTAACTTTATTTCTTTCTAACTAATCTATCTTTCTTTCTTTCTTTCTTTCTTTTTCTTTCTTTCTTCTTCTTTCTTTCTTTTCTTTCTTTTCTTCTTTCTTTCTTTCTTTCTTTCTTCTTTCTTTCTTCTTCTTTCTAACTAATCTATCTTCTTCTTCTCTTTCTTTCTTTCTATCTATCTTTTTTAACTAATCTATCTTTTTACTAATCTATCTTTCTTTCTTTCTTTCTAACTAATCTTTCTTTCTAACTAATCTACTATCTATCTATCTATCTATCTATCTTTCTTTTCTTTCTACTATTTCTTTCTTTTTCTAACTAATCTATCTATCTCTCTTCTATTCTTTCTAACTAATCTATCTTTCTTTCTAACTAATCTATCTTTCTTTATTTCTAACTAATCTATCTTTCTTTCTAACTACATCTATCTTTCTTTCTAACTAATCTATTTCTTTCTTTTAACTAATCTATCTTCTTTCTATTAACTACTATCTTTCTTTACAATACTCCCTAACTTAATCTTCTTTTCTAAATCTTTTTCTAACTAATCTATCTATCTTTCTTCTTCTAACTAATCTATCTTTCTTTCTAACTAATCTATCTTTCTTTCATTCTAACTAATCTGTCTTTCTTTCTAACTAATCTATCTATCTTTCTTTCTTTCTAACTAATCTATCCTTTCTTTTTAACTAATCTATCTTTCTTTCCTTCTTTCTAACTAATCTATCTTTCATTCTAACTAATCTATCTTTCTTTCCTTCTTTCTAACTAATCTATCTTTCATTCTAACTAATCTATCTTTCTTTCTTCTTTCTAACTAATCTTCTTCTTTCTGTCTAACTTATCTTTCTATCTTTCTTCCCTTTCTTATCTTACTAACTAATCTACTCTTTCTTTCTAACTAATCATCTTTCTTTCTTCTAACTAATCTATCTATCTTTCTTTCTTTCTAACTATATTTTCTTCTTTCTTTCTTTCTTTAACTTATATTCTTTTCTTCTTTCATTCTTTCTTCTTTCTTTCTTTATCTTCTATCTTTCTATTTTTTCTTTCTTTCTTTCTAACTACTTTTTTTTTCTAACTAATCTTCTATCTTCTTTCTTTCTTTCTAACTAATCTATCTTTCTTTTCTAACTAATCTATCTTTCTTTTCTCTTCTTTCTAACTAATCTATCTTTCTTCTAACTAATCTATCTTTCTTTCCTTCTTTCTAACTAATCTTTCTTTCTTTCTGTCTAACTAATCTTTCTATCTTTCTTTCTTTCTTCTAACAATCTATCTTTCTTTCTAACTAATCTATCTTTCTTTAAACTAATCTATCTATCTTTCTTTCTAACTAATCATATCTTTCTTTTCTTCTAACTAATCATTTTCTTTCTTTCTTCTTTCTACTAATCTCTTCTTTTTTCTACTTCTTCTATCTTCTTTCTTTCTTTCTAACTATCTTCTTCTTTCCTTTCTAACTATCTATTTCTTTCTAACTAATCTATCTATCTTTCTTTCTTTCTTTCTAACAATCTACTTTCTTTCTAACTAATCTATCTTTCTTTCTTACTAATCTATCTTTCTTTCTTCTAACTAATCTACTCTTTCTTCTTCTATATCTTTTTCTACATCTTCTTTTCTTTTTCTTCTAACTACCATTCTTATCTATTCTTTCTAACTAATCTTTCTTTCTATATCTATCTATCTATCTTCTATCTTCTAATCTATCTTTCTTCTAACTCTATCTTCTTTCTAACTAATCTATCTTCTATTCTTCTACTCTATCTTCTTTCTTATCTTATCTAATCTATCTTTCTTCTACTAATCTCTTCTTTCTAACTAATCTATCTTTCTTCTTCTAACTAATCTAACTTTCTTTCTTTCTAACTAATCTATCTTTTTTCTACTAATCTATCTTTCTTCTTTCATCTAATCTATCTTTTCTTTCTATATCTTTCTTTCTAATCTTTCTCTTCTTTTCAACTATCTATCTTTCTTTCTACTAATCTACTTTTCTTTCTATATATCTTTTCTTTACTAATCTATATCTTCTTCTACTCTTTCTTTCTTTCTTTCTATCTATCTTTCTCTAACTAATCTATCTTCTTTCTTCAACTAATCTATCTTTCTTTCTTTTCTTCTAACTATCATCTTCTTTTTCTAACTAATCTATCTATTCTTCTACTAATCTATCTTCTTTCTTTCTTCTACTAATCTCTTTCTTCTAACTAATCTATCTTCTTTCTTTCTTTCTAACTAATCTATCTTTTTCTTCTAACTAATCTATCTTTCTTTCTTTCTAACTAATCTATCTTTCTTTCTAACTAATCTATCTTTCTTTTTTACTAATCTATTTTTCTTCTTTCTAACTAATCTATTCTTTCTTTCTAACTAATCTTCTTTCTTTCTTTCTAACTAATCTATCTTTCTTTCTTTCTAACTAATCTATCTTTCTTTCTTTCTAACTAATCTCTTTCTTTTCTAACTAATCTATCTATCTTCTTCTTTCTAACTAATCTATCTTTCTTTCTAACTAATCTATCTTTCTTTCATTTCTAACTAATCTTCTTTCTTTCTAACTAATATCTATCTTTCTTTCTTTCTAACTAATCTTCTTTCTTTTCTAAACTAATCTATCTTTCTTTCTTTCTTTCTAACTAATCTATCTTTCATTCTAACTAATCTATCTTTCTTTCTTTCTAACTAATCTTTCTTTCTAACTTCTAACTTCTTTCTTTCTTTCTAACATTCTCTTTTTTTCTA
Organism: Chrosomus eos; assembly: GCA_036326025.1. Classification (NCBI taxonomy): domain Eukaryota; kingdom Metazoa; phylum Chordata; class Actinopteri; order Cypriniformes; family Leuciscidae; genus Chrosomus; species Chrosomus eos. Next base: position 14,773,568 of record CM070842.1, read on the forward strand.
ACTAATCTCTATCTTTCTTTCTTTCTAACTATCTATTTTTCTTCCTTTCTAACTAATCTATCTTTCTTTCTAACTAATCTATTACTTCTTCTTTCTAACGAATCTATCTTTCTTTCTAACTAATCTATCTTTCTTTCTTACTAATCTATCTTGCTTTCATTCTAACTAATCTATCTTTCTTTCTAACTAATCTATCTATCTTTCTTTCTAACTAATCTATCTTTCTTTCTTTCTAAATAATCTATCTTTCTTTCATTCTAACTAATCTGTCTTTCTTTCTAACTAATCTATCTATCTTTCTTTCTAACTAATCTATCCTTTCTTTCTAACTAATCTATCTTTCTTTCTTTACTTCTTTCTAACTAATCTATCTTTCATTCTAACTAATCTATCTTTCTTTCTTTCTAACTAATCTTTCTTTCTTTCTTTCTTTCTAACTAATCTTTCTTTCTTTCTTTCTAACTAATCTCTTTCTTTCTTTCTAACTAATCTATCTATCTATCTATCTATCTATCTATCTATCTATCTATCTATCTATCTATCTATCTATCTTTCTTTCTTTCTTTCTAACTAATCTATCTTTCTTTCTTTCTTTCTTTCTAACTAATCTATCTTTCTCTCTTTCTTTCTAACTAATTTATCTTTCTAATCTATCTATCTTTCTACCTAATCTTTCCTTTCTTTCTAACCAATCGTTTTCTTTTTTTAGAACTATTCTTTCTTTCTAACTAATTCATCTATCAAACTTCAAACTACTTTAAACTTCTTCAAACTCTCTGGTCCGGCTTTCTCAAGCCAACTTAAAGTTTGTCTCATCAAACTTTTTTTCTAGTTATTAATGGTGCTTGCCTATGGCAAAGCAACAGTATTGTTATCTCACATACTTATTATTATTATTCTTCCACACAAATTTCGGCGCGTAACTCCTCCCGCAGCTTTTGTCACAGACCCATGAATGAGGTGTCAAAACGTGCAGCTTATTCGGGAATGGTGTGCTATGACTTTTCTAAGCGATCGGGGGTACGGTGTTTGCCCCAGGGGCAAAAAAGCGGCCAAAAAATCCCATTGACTTAACATTGCAGCAAACTTTGAACACTCGTAGCTCTGAGCGAGAATATCGCAGAAACATGTGGGTCACCACATTTGAAGAGGATAACGGGCTCTTTAAGAACATACCTCACAATGGGGTAAAAGTTGCACCCCTGGGGGGCAGGAGCTGCCCAAAGTTGCCCCATTGACTTACAATGGTGTAGGACGGCCCTGAAATGAATGTGTTAGTAGTGTCACAGACCCATGAGTGAGGCGTCAAATCGACCGTCTCATTGAGGAGAGTTTTGCTATGACTTTTCTAAGCGATCAGGTGTACGATGTTCGCACAGCGGACAATAAATCGGCCAAAAAAGTCCCATAGACTTAACATTGCGGAATGTTCAAAAATTTAAATCCAAACCGACTTTTTCACACACACCCACAGAAAAGGGCCTGACAGCCCTGCTGTCAGGCCCTCTCTCTCTCCCTCAGAGGATTTATTTTATCAAGCAGCCAATAAGTAATGGCCTAAAATCTTCAAAGCCACACCATAGCAACCAGTTACAGCACCCTAGCAACCGTGGGCGATAGGCACGAGGCCGCAGGCCTCGTGCCATACTAAACAACTCTATAAAAACTGTATAAAAACTCCTTTTAAAAACTCCATAGTAATCATCTGTTAAAAAATACACGCCGACATCACAGAACCCTGATTGAGGCGTCAAATTGTGCGGATTATTGAGGAGAGGTGTGCTGTGACTTTTCTTAGCGATGGGGGGTACGGGTTTCGCCCCAGGGGCAAATCATTGGGTAAAAAAAATCCCATAGACTTAACATTGCCACAAACTTTGACGACTCGTAGCACTGACCGATGATTTCACAGAAACTTGTAATTTACCACATTTGAAGAGGCTGGCAGGCTCTGTAAGAACATACCTCACAATGGGGTAAAAGTTGCACCCCTGGGGGGCAGGAGCTGCCCAAAGTTGCCCCATTGACTTACTATGGTGTAGTCCTACACAATGCATAGGGATTTTGTTTTGAACATAACTCTGGATCACAGTGTCGTAGAGACAAAGGGGCGGGCTCATTTTACTCAGACGGCCAATCAGTGTCTCAAGATCATTGTGAAGCTATCAAGCCACGCCCTAGCAACCATTTAGAGCTCCTTAGCAACAAGTTCCATAGACCTCCATTAAAAGAGATCAAAGGGATATCTTTGGATATAAGTGTCATAGAAACATGAGGGTGGGCTCGTTTGACTCAGGCCAGCAAACAGCCAATCCTGAATCACCTCAACACTTACTGGCCACGCCCTAGCAACCATTATCGAGCACCTTAGCAACCAAAATCCAAAGAGGGATATCTTCCATTCTGAATGTCACAGAGGCATGGGAGTTGGTTTATATCATTCATACTGACAAGCAGCCTTTGGAGTTTCATGATTGGCAGCTGTCAAGCCACTCCCTAGCAACCAAACAGAGTACCCTAGCAACCATTTTGCAAGACCTATATCTCTACATGTAAACATCGTATAGAGATGGGGGTTGGTTTATACATTCACATTGTCTTTGGAGCTTCATGATTGGCAGCTGCCAAGCCACTCCCTAGCAACCAAACATAGTACCCTAGCAACCGTTTTGCAAGACCAATATCTCTAAATCAGAACATCGTATAGAGATGGGGGTTGGCTCTTTTGACTCATGCTAGCAAACAGGACTTGCTACATGCTACACATGCTAGCAGTGAATAGCTACATGCTAAAATGATTAGCTAAGTGCTTAAATCTGCCAGAAAATGCTACAAATTCCATAGTAACACCATTGTACACCCAATACCCTAGCACACCGCCAGCAACCACCCAGAATACCCTAGCAACCGCCTAGCAACCGCCTAGCAACCATCCCAGAATACCCTAGCAACCGCCTAGCAACGCCCTAGCAACCACAGAACCCTGCACCGCCTAGAACAACCACCCAGCAACCCCTAGCAACCACCCAGAACACCCTAGCAACCGCCTAGCAACCACCCAGAACACCCTAGCAACCGCCTAGCAACGCCCTAGCAACCACCCAGAATACCCTAGCAACCGCCTAGCAACCACCCAGAACACCCTAGCAACCGCCTAGCAACCATCCAGAATACCCTAGCAACCACCTAGCAACGCCATAGCAACCACCCAGAATACCCTAGCAACCACCTAGCAACGCCCTAGCAACCACCCAGAACACCCTAACAACCGCCTAGCAACCACCCAGAACACCCTAGCAACCGCCTAGCAACCATCCAGAATACCCTAGCAACCGCCTAGCAACGCCCTAGCAACCACCCAGAACACCCTAGCAACCGCCTAGCAACCACCCAGAATACCCTAGCAACCGCCTAGCAACGCCCTAGCAACTACCCAGAATACCCTAGCAACCGCCTAGCAACCACCCAGAACACCCTAGCAACCGCCTAGCAACCATCCAGAATACCCTAGCAATCGCCTAGCAACCGCCTAGCAACCATCCAGAATACCCTAGCAACCGCCTAGCAACGCCCTAGCAACCACCCAGAACACCCTAGCAACCGCTTAGCAACCACCCAGAACACCCTAGCAACCGCCTAGCAACCACCCAGAACACCCTAGCAACCGCCTAGCAACGCCCTAGCAACCACCCAGAATACCCTAGCAACCGCCTAGCAACCACCCAGAACACCCTAGCAACCGCCTAGCAACCATCCAGAATACCCTAGCAACCACCTAGCAACGCCATAGCAACCACCCAGAACACCCTAGCAACCGCCTAGCAACCACCCAGAACACCCTAGCAACCGCCTAGCAACGCCCTAGCAACCACCCAGAACACCCTAACAACCGCCTAGCAACCACCCAGAACACCCTAGCAACCGCCTAGCAACCATCCAGAATACCCTAGCAACCGCCTAGCAACGCCCTAGCAACCACCCAGAACACCCTAGCAACCGCCTAGCAACCACCCAGAACACCCTAGCAACCGCCTAGCAACCACCCAGAACACCCTAGCAACCGCCTAGCAACGCCCTAGCAACAACCCAGAATACCCTAGCAACTGCCTAGCAACACCCTAGCAACCATCCAGAACACCCTAGAAACTGCCTAGCAACACCCTAGCAACCACCTAGCAACCACCCAGAATACCCTAGCAACCACCTAGCAACCACCCAGAATACCCTAGCAATGACCTAGAAAAACCCTAGCAACCACCCATAACACCCTAGCAACCACCTAGCAACCACCCAGAATACCCTAGCAACCGTCTAGCAACCACCCAGAACACCCTAGCAACTGCCTTGCATCATCATAGCAAACTCCAAGAACACCCTAGCAACCGGGTGGTGTTTTTTGCCACTGCAAGCACCATTTCACATTTTCTCCTGGAAATGTACATTCTAGTTATTATTATTCTTCTGACTCTAAAATTTAAACTCTAACTCGTCCTAGAGCTTTAACTCTACAAACTCCAAACTCGGGTCAGACCTTCAAACTGTTCTGACTTAGTGTGCTATATCTTTTCAGACTGATTTGACTTTCAGATTTCTTAAAAATTAATATTAAAAATCATAAAAATCCCATTGACTTTCATTGGAACAGTTCAAAATGAGCCAAGACTACGGTGGCCCAATAGTTATCACCAAATAAACTCAAATCTAAAATCCCTGACTCAATTAAACTACCATTCTATATGTACTAATGAACTTTATCTATCTATCTATCTATCTATCTATCTATCTATCTATCTATCTATCTATCTATCTATCTATCTATCTATCTATCTATCTATCTATCTATCTATCTTTCTTTCTAACTAATCTATCTATCTTTCTTTATTTCTAACTAATCTATCTTTCTTTCTAACTAATCTATCTTTCTTTATTTCTAACTAATCTATCTTTCTTTCTAACTAATATATCTTTCTTACTAATCTATGTTTCTTTCATTTTAACTAATCTATCTTTATTTCTAATTAATCTACCTATCTTTCTTTCTAACTAATCTATCTTCTTTTCTTTCTAACTAATCTATCTTTCTTTTCTTTCTAACTAATCTCTTTATTTTTTCTAACTAATCTATCTATCTTTCTTTCTTTCTAACTAATCTCTTTCTTTCTAACTAATCTATCTTTCTTTCTTTCTAACTAATCTATCTATCTTTCATTCTAACTAATCTGTCTTTCTTTCTAACTAATCTATCTATCTTTCTTTCTTTCTAACTAATCTATCCTTTCTTTTTAACTAATCTATCTTTCTTTCATTCTTTCTAACTAATCTATCTTTCATTCTAACTAATCTTTCTTTCTTTCTTTCTTGCTAACTAATCTTTCTTTCTTTCTGTCTAACTAATCTTTCTTTCTTCTTTATTTCTAACTAATCTATCTTTCTTTCTAACTAATCTATCTTTCTTTCTAACTAATCTATCTATCTTTCTTTCTAACTAATCTATCTTTCTTTCTTTCTAACTAATCTATCTTTCTTTCTTTCTTTCTTTTCTTTTCTTTCTTTCTTTCTTTCTAACTAATCTATCTTTCTTTCTTTCTAACTAATCTCTCTTCTTTCTACTAATACTATCTTTCTTTCTAACTAATCTATCTTCTTTCTTTCTAACTAATCTATCTTTCTTTTCTTTCTAACTAAATCTATCTTTCTTTCTTTCTAACTAATCTATCTTTCTTTCTTTCTAACTAATCTATCTTTCTTCTTTCTTTCTAACTAATCTCTTTTCTTTCTTACTAATCTATCTTCTTTCTTTCTAACTAATTCTTATCTATACTTTCTTTCTAACTAATCTATCTTTTTTCTTTCTAACTAATCTATTTTTCTTTCTTTCTAACTAATCTTTCTTTCTAACTAATCTATCTTTCTTTCTTTCTAACATTCTCATTTTTTTTTTCTAACTAATCTGTCTTCTTTCTTTTCTTTTCTAACTAATCTATTTTTCTTCCTTCTCTTTCTAACTAATCTATCTTTCTTTCTAACTAATCTATTCTATCTATTTTCTTTCTTTCTAACGAATCTTCTTTCTTTCTAACTAATCTCATCTTTCTTTCTTTACTAATCTATTTTCTTTCATTCTAACTAATCTATCTTTCTTTCTAACTAATCTATCTATCTTTCTTTTCTAACTAATCTTCTTTCTTTCTAACTAATCTATCTTTCTTTCATTCCCAACACAAATCTATCTTTTCTTTCTAACTAATCTATCTTTTTCTTTTCTTTCTTCAACTAATCTATCTTTCTTTCTTCTAACTAATCTATCTTTCTTTCTTTCTAACTAATCTATCTTTCTTTTCTTTCTAACTAATCTATCTTTCTTTCTTTCTAACTAATCTCTTTCTTTCTTACTAATCATCTATCTTTCTTTCTAACTAATCTATCTATCTTTCTTTCTAACTAATCTATCTTTCTTTCTAACTAATCTATTTTATTTCTTTCTAACTAATCTATCTATTTTCTTTCTAACTAATCTATCTTTCTTTCTTTCTAACTATTCTCTTTATTTTTTCTAACTACATCTATCTTTTTTCTTTCTAACTAATCTATTTTCTTTCTTTCTAACTAATCTCTCTTATCTTTTCTAACTAATCTATCTATCTTTCTTTCTTTCTAACTAATCTATCTTTCTTTCTAACTAATCTATCTTTCTTTCTAACTAATCTATCTTTCTTTCTATACTTTAGATCTATCTTTCTTTTCTTTTTTCTTATATCTATCTTTCTTCTAACTTCTATTTCTTCTTCTAACTAATTATCTTTCTTTCTTTCTAACTAATTACTCTTCTTCTTTCTTTTCTTTCTCTCTCTTTCTTTCTAACTAATCTCTTACTTTCTTTCTAACTAATCTATCTATCTTTCTTTCTAACTAATCTATCTTTCTTTCTTTCTAACTAATCTATCTTTCTTTCTTTCTAAATAATCTATCTTTCTTTCATTCTAACTAATCTGTCTTTCTTTCTAACTAATCTATCTATCTTTCTTTCTAACTAATCTATCCTTTCTTTCTAACTAATCTATCTTTCTTTCTTTCCTTCTTTCTAACTAATCTATCTTTCATTCTAACTAATCTATCTTTTTTTTCTTTCTAACGAATCGTTCTTTCTTTCTAACTAATCTTTCTTTCTTTCTTTCTAACTAATCTCTTTCTTTCTTTCTAACTAATCTATCTATCTATCTATCTATCTATCTATCTATCTATCTTTTCTTTCTAACTAATCTATCTTTCTTTCTTTCTTTCTAACTAATCTATTTTTCTTCCTTTCTAACTAATCTATCTTTCTTTCTAACTAATCTATCTATCTTTCTTTCTTTCTTTCTAAAGAATCTATCTTTCTTTCTAACTAATCTATCTTTCTTTCTTACTAATCTCTTTCTTTCATTCTAACTAATCTATCTTTCTTTCTAACTAATCTATCTATCTTTCTTTCTAACTAATCTATCTTTCTTTTCTTTCTAACTAATCTATCTTTCTTTCTTTCTAACTAATCTATCTTTCTTTCTCTTTCTTTCTTTCTAACTAATCTCTTACTTTCTTTCTAACTAATCTATCTATCTTTCTTTCTAACTAATCTATCTTTCTTTCTTTCTTTCTAACTAATCTATCTTTCTTTCTAACTAATCTATCTTTCTTTCTTTCTAACTAATTTATCTTTCTTTCTAACTAATCTATCTTTCTTTCTTTCTAACTAATCTATCTTTCTTTCATTCTAACTAATCTGTCTTTCTTTCTAACTAATCTATCTATCTTTCTTTCTAACTAATCTATCCTTTCTTCTAACTAATCTATCTTTCTTTCTTTACTTCTTTCTAACTAATCTATCTTTCATTCTAACTAATCTATCTTTCTTTCTTTCTTTCTAACTAATCTTTCTTTCTTTCTTTCTAACTAATCTTTCTTTTCTTTCTTTCTTTCTAACTAATCTTTCTTTCTTTCTTTCTAACTAATCTCTTTCTTTCTTTCTTTCTTTCTAACTAATCTATCTATCTATCTTTCTTTCTTTCTTTCTAACTAATCTCTTTCTTTCTAACTAATCTATCTTTCTTTCTTTCTAACTAATCTATCTTTCTTTCTTTCTAACTAATCTATCTTTCTCTCTTTCTTTCTAACTAATTTATCTTTCTAATCTATCTATCTTTCTACCTAATCTTTCCTTTCTTTCTAACCAATCGTTTTCTTTTTTTAGAACTATTCTTTCTTTCTAACTAATTCATCTATCAAACTTCAAACTACTTTAAACTTCTTCAAACTCTCTGGTCCGGCTTTCTCAAGCCAACTTAAAGTTTGTCTCATCAAACTTTTTTTCTAGTTTTAAATTGTAATAATATTTCACATATATAATGTATATACATGTATATAAATACATACATGCATTCATATTTATGATAATGTAAATGAATTTATAAATAATACATTGTTATAATCTAAAAAATATATAATAATAAAAAATAATAATAATAACAATAATAATAACATACATACATAGAATAAAATTATATATTATGGCATGTATATATATTAAACATGTTATGGTAGTAAATTACAATTATTACTGCATAATTTCTTCTTAGCCTTGAGTCGGAATGCATCCTTTTTAAACTTTCTATGCATAATATTTGTGAAATATATTAGATATTGATTTATATAATGATGACAGATAGCTAATAAATCATTATTTATATTATAGATCCCTATCCTGTGATTAATGAATAGAAGATTTGCAGAAGACTGTTATGCTGGACTGTTATGCAACATATCAGAGGATGATCATTACAAATATTGTTCTTTTTTTCGTGTGCGATGCAGAGCTAGATAGACTGTAGTGATAAGATTTATGAAGTTTTTGAGGCAGTAAGCCTCGACCAGCTGCTGTTATAGTCACGGGAATCAGAGAAAACAGCGTATGCTCCTCACCATGAAACAATGAGCGCAGTGAGAGCCAGAGCGAGAGCGTCTGTGGACTGCATCAGCTCTGTGAGTGCGAGAGAGCGCTGCCCTCATCGTTTAGGCAGGTGCAGCCTGAAGACTTGCTGCTTGGGTGATCACAGGTTCGATCTGTTCCCTGGATTATTCGGCCTGATGGGATTAGGCTCTGGATTTGATGTCAGAAAGTCGTTGGAACTGTTTTTTGATTTCTGATAATTCATTATTTATTTTAAGGGGGTTTGAACATTTTAATGCCATGGACCTCCTTACCCGGGACCCCAATTATAAAGGCAGTAGTATATTTTCATGTTTGAAATAATAAATGGGATATTGTAAAGATATAATGTTGTTTACAAAACAACATGGCTTTTACTTGTCAAATATTATCTGGGAGGTGTCATTTATTTAATCAAAAATACTGTAAAAGCAGTAATATTGATAAATATTATTTCAGTTAAAATAATTTTCTTCACTTTAATACATTTTATAAAAAAAATTCCAGTATGATGGCAAAGCTGAATTTTTTAGCATCATTACAGTTTTCAGTGTGTCACATGATAATTCAGAACTCATTTGTGAAACAGAGGCTGTCAAAAAGGGGGGGACTAAGGGTAGGTTTATACAACAAAGATATGCTTAAAACGGAGAAGTAATGGTGTCAATGCAGGCAGATCAATATGATTGTTGAACATTAAATTAACTGTTAAATTTAAGCAAGCCAAGAGCCAATGGCAACAAAGGTGAAAAAAGGTGACAAAGGCAGGAACCAAAACTCCATCAGGTGCCATCAGAATGGACAAAAAAACCTTGAGAGAAACCATTCTGAGTTGGGGGACCAGTCCTCCTCTGGCCAACGAACGAACAGTGTATGATTATGATTCAGGCAGCATTACAGGTCAAAAGTCAGATTGGATTAGAACAATCAGATTATTATCCAGTTCATCTGGTTGAAGATCGCAGTCATCATGCACATGTGGAGATGAGTTTGTTGAGGATCAGTGCCGATGGCTGTCGTGTCGATGAGGCCTTCACAGGGGAGAGTCTAGTTGACACAAGCTCTGCTGAGACTTCAGGGATGCGTTGTGGTCGTGTCTAGGCACAGGTCTGGCTGATTACAGTAAACCTCGGAATAAGCAGAAAGACTAACATTTGCTTAGATGTCATTCTTCTTATGATGTAACGAGTATAACTGTTCCTGTTTAGTTCCAAAGCCTGTGAACCCAAGGCAGCCACAAGGTGATCCAGAACCCGAGCCAGATCACATCAAAACTCCTGAGTCTATGCATGCTGATCAGTCCATCTCAGAGCCAGGAGCGAACCTAAACCTGATAGATCTATAGTCCACGGATCCAGTTCCCACCCAAGTCCCCACCCTCGAATCCTCTTCTTCTTCGCCGGTCCCATCCGGATATGATCCTCTTCTTCCAATGTTCATGCCTGATTTCCTCCGCTGGTTACGGCCAGTCCCCTGGATCCGTCGACTCCACTAGCTGAGACCCTAATGAGTCCCAGTTGCACTTCTCCATGTCTGATGTCTCCACCTCTGCCTGTCAGCCCGTCGGCTCCACCCCGGTTCTACGTTCCCTCGTCTCCACCGTGGACCGTTTACCCTGGGACTCTTCTGGCCTCCCTCATCAATCTGGATCAGTCTTGGTCGATGTGCGCTCAGCTTCCGGCTTGGACTTCCGGGTCTCCGGCTGTGCCGGAGTTTCTATGGTTACTGATTAGTTCATCTTTGTCCAGCTGTTCCTGTTTAGTTCCCTCATTTACAATGTGTGTGTATATATATATATATATATATATATATATATATATATATATATATATATATATATATATATATATATATATATATATATACTTACTATTCTGTTCAGTCCTTTGTCAGTTATTGTTTCGTGCATGTGCAGTTCTACTTCTCCGTCTCCAGTAAAGTCTATTATTATGTGTTGTCCAGTGATTATATTCCTCATTCCTCGACTAAGTATGACATATCAGATTATCTGTCAAATTCACTGAAACAATGAAATTAAATCAATTGGATGTGTTGTGTATGAATTCTGTCTGTGTGCATAGAAAGTGTATTGGCCAGAGGTTTACAAACTGTGTGTTCATTGATTCCATACATTTCTAATCAATGATGCTAATGCTGGGAGAGTATCATCATGGCTGTACAAATACCTTTGAACAAAACCTATTTTTCTGCTTCTCATATTCTCATTTAATTTTTTATTCTGACAGACAAAGATGCACAGTATCAGCCTCTCTGCTACCCCCATCAGGTCTGGAGCATCCATGCTGGTAATGTGATGTTAGGTTGACTGTTGTACATTGTGGTAATTATACTGCCAAATTCAGAAGGCTCTGACCTGTAATGTCTGTACAAAGATTAGGTCATTTATATGCACAAATCATCTAAGATACATTTGATTAATATTATTAAACAATGTGAAACTAAATAAATTAAACATCCATTTTTGACTGACCAATAAGATTTCATGTAGCATTTGGTTGAAGGCTTTTGACAACATTTAACCTAGGAGTGAGGAGATAATTAAATTCGATAGCACATGAGGACACTTTAGACATTTTACAGTATAAAATGTTTGGTAATTAGGTAATTTATGTTTATTAACTCAAGTAACAATTCGCAATATTGTGTATTGGTGTAATAGTGGCTATCGGAGTATATTGGAGATTTTTTGGTATCAAGTGAAATTGGATATTTAAATGGATTTAAATATATTTTATTTTATACCATACATTAGAATTTGATGTCTAAATTCACTCGCACACCGATTTAGAAACTTAGTTAATTTTCACTCAGAAATTAGAAAGAAGCATTTACATTTTTAGTTAGATTGCAATTTATAATGCTGGATGTTTAATTTAGACAAAGAAGTATACAATTTTGAAATAGGCCATTTAGGTATTGGACTGGTCATGTGATTTCAAAATAGCTGCCACCATGAGGGGCTACCCACTTTAGGTAGAATAACATTTTTCTGAGCTTTTCTGAGCCATTGGTATATAATTCAGTGAGCATAATTTGAAATATATTTATCAAAAACCTTTTTAAATGGATAAAATCAATCTGTACTAATATCATCTCTCAATGGTATTATTACTCTGTCGATTTGAAGTCCCATCTAAGTAAATTACAAATATAGCAACTATCCCATTTGAGTTGAAGGAGCTGACAGGAACTTCCTGGACCACCCGTTGACAAGATGAGAATAGATAAAATATAGACTGTATTCTCATAGGAGGAAGTGTCAAGATGTATATTTGCGCTCGGTGAAGCTGTTTTCCAGTGTACGGCAGGGCTTGGAATGGTGTTTACTGTCCACGGCCAACTGCCCCCTCCGATTCTGCAGCAGTTGATCGTGTTCAAACCCATAAGCCTCCTCTCCCCCACACCACCCCCAGCTCGGACCCAAACCTCATTGGCCACTAGTGTCGTCACAAAGACAACAGCTGTCTCCAGGATGAAGAAGCTACATTTGGGGTGCCAGCCAGTCTGCCTGCCTGCAATTGGAGAATCCCAAAGTCCCTCATGGCCTCAACACCACACACTGACTTAAAACCAAACAACACAAAACTTGAACAGTGCCCTCTATGGGCTGATGGTTTATTTACACTCACAGAGGCCTTGAAACTTCTTCCACGTTTCCAAAGTGATGAAGCAAATACATACTGAATACACAGAGGGGTCTAAAAGTCTAAGATCAACAGAAATAATTGGAAATTTTGTTTTTTGTGTATTTATACAAACCTACAGATACTGCATATATATTGTTATAATTGTTATGATTTTATATTATTATGTTATTGTAATAATTGTAAATTTTGAGACATATTACACAATAATTTACTGCATATTAGGGGTGTGCATTGGCACTGCCCTCACAATTCGATTCGATTACGATTCACCAGGTAACGATTCGATTCAATTCGATTCTACGATGCTGTCACATTTTGATGTATTGAGTTATGTTTTGAGATCTTGTTTCCCCCTGTCTTCGTGATTTTTGGTTTAGTCCTGTTAAGTTTTCCTGCTCCTCGTTTGTGTTCAGTTTTCTCACCTGTGTTCTGTTAATTATCCAATTATTCCTTGTGTATTTAAGCCCTATGTTTTCACTCAGTGTTTGTCGATCGTCGTCAATGTATGGTTGTGTGTTAACCCTGAATTCCTGGAGTTTTGTTCTTGTTTGATTTTGGAAGTTTCATTTTGTTAATTTAAACTATTATATTGAAGCTCCCGTGTCCTCGTCTTCAGTCACCTGCACCCAACCCTGACAGAACGATCGACCGTAAACTAAAAATGGGCCGAAGGAGGAAAGACAAAGAGGTGAGCCCCTTCGATAACCCAGTCCTCTTCCAAGAGGAGCGCTCACTTGAAGAGTATGCAGGACTTTATATGAAGCTGTATGATGACGAGACTCAGGATGAGGAGGAACTAACAAGGAGTTTCTGGGGTGGACTGAAAGACCCACTAGCCCAGATAATTCTGGTAAGGGACCTCCATCTATCCTTCCTGGAGTTCGTGGATCACACGCTGTGGTCGTGTGGATCTAAATACCTAGTGGAAGATCTCCCACTCCAGCCAGTGCCAAGCCCGCCAGCCCCTGAGCCCATCACCTGCACGCCAGCGCCTGAGCCCATCACCTGCACGCTAACGCCAGAGCCCATCGCATGCCCGCCAGAGCCTGAGCCCATCGCCTGCCCGCCAGAACCTGCACACCGCATCTGCCCTGCCGCCAGATCGGTCCCTGGACTTCCCCGGCTGATATCCTGTATTACTGATCCCCCGCTGATATCGGTGCGATTAGCCCAAAAGATGGCTGCCGAGGCTGAGGTTCATGTCAGCCACATCCAGCCAGAGACCGTCACCTGCCCGCCAGAGCATGAATCCAGCCCCAAGCTCCCTGATGCGCTGGCCCCGTCCAGTTCCGAGTCCCCTGATGTGCTGGCCCCGTCCAGTTCCGAGTCCCATGATGTGCTGGCCCCGTCCAGTTCCGAGTCCCATGATGTGCTGGCCCCGTCCAGTTCCGAGTCCCCTGATGTGCTGGCCCCGTCCAGTTCCGAGTCCCATGATGTGCTGGCCCCGTCCAGTTCCGAGTCCCATGATGCGCCAGAGCCAGAGCCCGTTGACCCAGCGCCAGAGCCAGAGCCCGTTGACCCAGCGCCAGAGCCAGAGCCCGTTGACCCAGCGCCAGAGCCAGAGCCCGTTGACCCAGCGCCAGAGCCAGAGCCCGTTGACCCAGCGCCAGAGCCAGAGCCCGTTGACCCAGCGCCAGAGCCCGTTGACCCAGAGCCAGAGCCCGTTGACCATGCGCCAGAGCCAGAGCCCGTTGACCATGCGCAAGAGCCCGTTGACCCAGCGCCAGAGCCAGAGCCCGTTGATGTCAAGTCAGTTCCCGATCCTGAGCCTGTCCTCCCCAAGAAAATTTTGGGGGGGCGCTATACGCCTTCGCCGTGGCCGGCCAAAGATCCATGGAGACCAGAAAAAATAACACCGCCACCGCCGAAGGGTCCTCACCGCCATGGCCGCCCGAAGGGTCTTCACCGCCGTGGCCACCTGAAGGGTCTTCACCGCCGTGGCCACCCGAAGGGTCTTCACCACCACGGCCGCCCGAAGGGTCTTCACCGCCGTGGCCACCCGAAGGGTCTTCACCGCCATGGCCACCCGAAGGGTCCGCACCACCGTGGCCACCTGAAGGGTCTTCACCGCTGTGGCCACCTGAAGGGTCTTCACCGCCGTGGCCACCTGAAGGGTCTTCACCGCCGTGGCCACCTGAAGGGTCTTCACCGTCGTGGCCACGCCCACAGCCTGCACCGTCGTGGCCACGCCCACAGCCTGCACCGCCGTGGCCACGCCCACAGCCTGCACCGCCGTGGCCACGCCCACAGCCTGCACCGTCGTGGCCACGCCCACAGCCTGCTCCGCCCTGGCCACGCCCACAGCCTGCTCCGCCATGGCCCGCCACAGCCTGCTCCGTGCACGCCCACAGCCTGCTCCGCCGTGGCCACGCCCACAGCCGCTCCGCCGTGGCCAGCCCACACCTGCTAGCCTGGGTCTTCCCAGACCTGCACCATGCCCTCGTCAGCCTCCAGGGCGCCCACCCTCCCACCCCTTTGGATGTTATACGGCGCGAGGACACGCCTTCGGGGAGGGGGGAGGTACTGTCAAGTTTTGATGTATTGAGTTATGTTTTGAGATCTTGTTTCCCCCTGTCTTCGTGATTTTTGGTTTAGTCCTGTTAAGTTTTCCCGCTCCTCGTTTGTGTTCAGTTTTCTCACCTGTGTTCTGTTAATTATCCAATTATTCCTTGTGTATTTAAGCCCTATGTTTTCCCTCAGTGTTTGTCGATCGTCGTCAATGTATGGTTGTGTGTTAACCCTGAATTCCTGGAGTTTTGTTCTTGTTTGATTTTGGAAGTTTCATTTTGGTAATTAAAACTATTATATTGAAGCTCCCGTGTCCTCGTCTTCAGTCACCTGCACCCAACCCTGACAGATGCATTGCGATGCATCAAAATTCTACTGCACACAACAAGGCACATTTTTCATCAGTCATCAGGCAATACAAGCATATTGAACAACAGATTTTATTGGCTGCTATTATAACTCCTGTATCTTTGACATCAATGTCATTAAATTAAATAAAATTGATTGGTACAGGGTATTGAATATGGCATTTTCAAACGCGGTCATCTCCCTCCACCTCAGCCATCTTTATTGTTGTTATTATGCCCCCGGAAGTAATTGAAACTTCAAAACTTTATTGTCCAAGGCCAGAAAATAAACAGTGAAATAATCGATTATGGCACTTTGCCGCATCGATGCTGAATTGTGCATTTACCGCATTGCGATGCATTGCCGAATCGATTATTGTTGACACCACTACTGCATATTATTGTATTAATTTATTTATTATTTTGTATTTATACACAAACAAACGATCTACAATAATACAACCTTAATTTATAAATAATTATATTATATTATTGCAGATAATTTGAATATATTTTAAGCAAAAACGTTCAATATTTATAGAAATAAAATATGATTATTTTCACTAGTTATTTTTAAACCAAGATCCCATCAAGAAAGTTAAATATGCTGTTATTTATATATATGCTGATGTAAATAAAGTCAGCTAACAGAACAAAGTAACTTAGATTGTGCAAAAGTCAGTAATGATGTGCACTTACATAATAGTGTGGGCATTCAGACTAATTCCCTTCAAACTGCATTCATCCAACAATAAAAAAGTACTTTGATGTTGCAAAAGTAGCTTCTTAGAAAGTTTAGTTTCACTTTGAGAGTCGGCATGTGTTTGTGTGTGTATATACTGTATGTGTGTCGTACAGTGCAGCAGTTGAGCTGTCCTTCACGCTCGCACCTGCTGCCCACCCAGCACACACGGGTCCGGCCGGCAGCTCAGGCAACTCTATAAGAGCTGGTGCCGTTTCACAAGTTTCGCATTAGCTGTCCGAAACCAATGGGAACTGCTACCGTGGCCCGGGCTGGATGTCCCACATTGATGGATGGATGATACATGGATGTATGAGTGATTTACAGGATGCAGAAGGAAAGAAAATGAGAATTATAACCTCCTTGTAGCCCCAAGGAACCATCAGGGATTTGTTCTGAAAGTGTTCTTAAAAGATGTGCTTTACAAAGTCTTGCATGAAAAAGGCATTAATGGCATTATTGTTTCATGGATGTTTTTTGACGTTGTCAATGGTTTCTTGATTCCTCGCCTTTTAGGTGTAATGTCTTATTGTGTTGCAATAATAATTTCTAAATGGGAAACTAGCCTATTTTTAGGACACTTTTCCTACTGCAGTGTTTTTTTTCCAGTGTTTCTTTTATAAAATTCACAAAAAGACAAATATATTGTAGAGTTCAGTTGTTCTAGTAGATTTATTAGTGTTTTCTTAAAAATTCCAAACAAAGTATATTCTCTAAACACTAGATTTAAAAAAAAAAAAAAAAAAAAAAAAAGATATCTGAAAACCGAAATTTGCCTTCTGAAAAGTTGTCAGAAGTTTTGGAAACACCTTTTTTTCCACATCATATTTCAAAAGTACACTAGTTTTTCTTCATATTAAATCTCTGAAGGTTACCCATTAGATGTACCTATCTTAGATAAAAGACAAGGCCATGTCAACTGTAAAAACATTTAAGGAGGATTACATTTTTACTCCAGCTCTTCAAAGTCAGTCAGACTTACCAGCGAAAGGGTAAAATCCAGAGATGTTTTTCTGAACTCTAAAAGACACCATGTACAAGTACAGTAGTATTCCAGTGTGTCTCTTTTCTATCGGGTCCTGTTGATTGACAGTCAGGGCAGGTGTGGGCCATCCTGAGTCAGTTCCAGAAGCCCCTGTACACCCCACCTGTTCTCTGCATGCTCCCCTTGGCCCTTGACCTGATGACCAACTTTTTATCCCCTTCAGCCCGGTGGCAACTGTGGCCCAGGGGCCGGATGGCTTTCATAAATAATCGCTGGTCTAAACAGACAGTTCTCTGCGGGAGCCCACCAGCAATTATCTGCTCCTGACCTCTTACCTCTCTTCTCACTCGTTCAGCTCATTTCGTTGTTTTTCTCACTGGTTTGAATTATGATATACAGTAATTAATATGTAATAACATGTAATAGTATAGTAATAACAGTCTAAGGCCACTGGGTGTGGTTTTATCTGTCACTGATTGTATCACTCATGGGACTCGGTTAGGTTGTCACTGATCAGCCCATTTTCTCAAACGAAACAAAGCTGTAGTGATGATTTTGTATGCACTGCCAGATTTATGTTTTTTAAACGTTTTACCTTAGGTCTCTGGAATGTTTTGGCTATTTTTGAATGTTATCACATTTTTGAATCACATAGAATGTAAAAAAGCAATATAGCAAGTCGGTTTCAAACACATTATGAAATGTGCATGTGACAATTAAGCAAGCAAATACAGTATACATGATACAATATAACAATAAGTTAATAAGTCGACAGTAATGTGGAATAGTTCACCCAAAAGCAAAATATTTGTAATTTTTTCTAACTCTTGTGGTGTTTTAAATGTGTATGTGTTAATAAAGCAGATATTTAATCAAAGTTTTGTTTTTGTCCATTCAATGAAAGGAAATGAGCACAAAAATATACTAAGGCATTTTTCAAATTTTCTTATATTGTGTTATACAGAACAGAGAAAGTTATAAAAAGGTTTGGAAGAACTTTGGGGTTTGGAAATTTTTCTCTTAAAGGTTATAGCCTAATTTGCCATTCATAAAGTACCGTAATATTATGATTGTCGGCATTGGTCGCCATCTATTGCTGCAGTGAATTGGCCTTTAGACTCTGCCATGATGTCTGTACTGATAATACTCCTTTGCCAAACGATGTTGGTGTGACATACTGCCATACTGCCATAAAGAAATCCACCCTTTTCAAGGAAATGTGTATCTGCTCTCCAAAGTTACATACTACCAGAGAAGGCATTTGGGGGGAGCGTAAAAAAAAAAAAAAAAAATAAAAAAAAAAACATAAGCCATTTGCCTTAGTAGAAGTCATTGTACCACTAAAATGATATTAAAACTGATATTTGTAAATAAAACTTACAGTTGCTTTAGGTACCACTGCCCATTTTAAAAAGGGATGAGACTATCTTTCAGTATGTCTCACCTTTTTTCTACCGACTAAAGTTGACAAAGACATCGAAAGATAACTAAATCAGAAGATAAACAAGGACTTATTATATGCTCATAAACAAAAAGCTAAAATGTTCTCAGATGGACATTATGTTGCCCATTAAATATTCTCTATCAGTGTTGTTTCATTTTGACTTGGAGAGAATTTTCCTTTCCCCCCGAAAATGCTAATTATCATTATTCACATTGGAGTTTACTCCACTTCCCCCAAAATATTTTAGTATTCTTGTAGTTTAGTATTTTAGTATTCACATTTGTATAATGACATGTGATTACACTGGTATTACAACTAATGGGTGGTTTATGAGGACATTTCTAAAGTCCTCATAAATCAAATGGCTTAAAAACATAAAAAACAATGTTTTATTAAAAAATTAAAAATGCAGCATGTCTCCTGTGATGGGTAGGTTTAGGGATAGGGGCAGTGTGGGGGGATAGAATATATAGTTTGTGCAGTATAAAAACCATTACGCCTATGGAGAGTCCTCATAATGCTGTTGCACCAACGGGGGTTGTGTGTGTGTGTGTGTGTGTGTGTGTGTGTGTGTGTGTGTGTGTGTGTGTGTGTGTGTGTGTGTGTGTGTGTGTGTGTGTGTGTGTGTGTGTGTGTGTGTGTCCCAAAAAATTGCTTATAAATCTCTCATTACTCTACATTATATCCAAATGAGGATTGCAATCAATCAGTTTAAAAAAATAAATACAAAACCTGGCCTAATTGAAAGAAAACAAGTTGACAAAAATAATGTAGCATAATGAGAGATATAAGCTATTTTGTGTAGGCCATTTTGGACCAGAAACACCATGTGACTTTGTTCCATTTTGTACAAAACAAACTTCCTGGTTAAACATTAAAGCACACTAGTGTGATAAACAGTGCAATATTTTCCATTTTTTTTTAATATTGACAAATATATCCACAAATAAGGCTTTTTTCACTCAAAAACAAAAGTGCATAAGTTCAGATCAATGAGGCCTATGATCAATCAGTTCCAAAAATAAATACAAAACCGGTCCTAAATGAAAGAAAACAAATTGACAAAAAGATTGACTCCAATATTTGGTTTTGATTTTAGACCAGGAACCAGGATCAAAGGTGTTACAGGGTTTTTGATACCACATACGGGTTAAGCTTAAAGGGGGGGTGAAATGCTGTTTCATGCATAGTGAGTTTTTTATGGTAAATGGTAAATGGACTGCATTTATATAGCGCTTTCACAGACCCAATGGCCACCAAAGCGCTTTACAATTTGCCTCACATTCACCCATTCACTCTCTCATTCATACACCGACGGGCGACGGCAGCCATGCAAGGCGCCATCCAGCTCATCGGGAGCAGCTGGGGTTAGGTGTCTTGCTCACGGACACCTCGACACTTGGTCAGGTGGAACCGGGGATTGAACCACCAACCTTTCGGTTTGTAGACAACCTACATGAACCACTGAGCCACTGCCGCCCCACTGTTAAAGAACTGTTAAAGAGTTGGATTCCCATGCTAAACATGGACAAAGTTTCAAAAATGAAGTTGTACGTTTGATTGAGTATTTCTGTTCCAAAAATACTCCTTCCGGTTTGTCACAAGTTTCGGAAAGTTTTTTTTCGAATACGGCTCTACGCGACGTCAGAGTGTGCGGAATTTCCTTATACGGGTCTTAAGGCCACTTCTGGAAGTGCACGCGCATGTGTAGCCTAGTGCGTGCGAGAGTGAGAGTCCTATGCCATCAGAGCGCTGCAATAAAAAAAAAGGCACTAAAAAAAGTGTGTTTTTGGTTGCCAGGGCAAAGACAACACTGCACAAATTTCCAAAGAACCCAGCGTTAAGGGACCTGTGGATGGGTTTTGTTTTCCCAGAGCAGCAACGGAGTTGTGCAAGTGACGTGTTCTTGTTTGTTTCCTTCATTTCGACGGTTATAGTTAACGTTATAGGCTCAGTTCGACGCCGGATTTGCAGATCGCCTAATACTTAAAGATGGAGCAGTCCCAACGATAAAGGTTCACGGTCGTGCGTTGGAACCGCAGGCGGTGAGTAAAACTGCTTCAAATGTCTGTGTGTTGTTAACTATCGGCGTTAAGCACAGCAAGTAAACAACATGATCACTTACAGTTAATGTATCTATGGAGCATGCGATGTATGGTGTGTGTGTGTGTGTGTGTGTGTGTGTGTGTGTGTGTGTGTGTGTGTGTGTGTGTGTGTGTGTGTGTGTGTGTGTGTGTGTGTGTTTAAATACATTTGTTTAGCTGGCCACTGTAGGTGTCAGTTTGTTTATTGTAAAAATAAATCATGTCCTCATAAACCACCAGTCTGTCTGTTTACAACACACGCAAAAGCTTCGCGCGCTCCCGCCCACACGGCACGCCTCCACCCGCTCGGGTTTTTTTCCGAAAGACTTGGTACAGCCTATTTTTCTTTTATAAATATAATAAAACTAAAGACTTTTTGGAGGTATGAAGGATGCAATACTACTCTATAGGTACTCAAGATTAACATGAGATTGAGTGAAACTGAGCATTTCACCCCCCCTTTAAAGTCACTGTGATTTTTTGTTTTTATGAAATATTGCTGTATTTATTTCAAATAATTTATCGATGCACATTATTATTGTTTTTTTTAATTAATTTGCCCTCGTAATCTTCAGAATTTTACAGCAACATCTCTTCTCTGATGACGTGTTAACTGGCGTGAGGCGGGACAACCTGTCACTCACATGAGATCCACCAATAGCAAACCACAACCATCTAATCACGTCCTCATGATCAAAATCAAGTCTTATGTTCGAGAAGATGTTCGACACAGATACATGTCACAACAGGGAATAAAATATTATCACAACTTCCATCTCATGACGACTTTAAAATTTGTAGTTTTAGCAATTTCAAGACTTTTACCAATGTTAACAATATTACTAATAGTCATTTTTATAGTGAATTACGTTTCTAGCATGCTATCATTACACAGAGCTAAGGTATGTTCATACTACACTGCGTCCCTGAATAAGGGATTGACAAACAGAATAAGTCACTGTGAAGCGAATAATAGTAGGTTGAGGCATAGATGTGCCATTTGATGGTGAGCTCAATATCTTCTGAGGACTAAACTGGAAAGAATGTCTCCGACGATTGAGCTTCCCCGCTCACCATGCAAAATCGAGTGAGGTCATCCACACTTTCATTAGTTATGACTCTATGCCTGAAGTATGAGGATAGTCATGACTACTACATGAAATGAAAACAAGATTTTGTCTGCTTACGGAAAGCAGCCATTACTAAACTTGTGTAGTGGCGTATCTTTGTGCTTTTAATTGATTTAATTCTCACAAAGGAGGGAAAAATTGCTGTAATATCATTGATCATCATCCTGTGTTTGGCCTCTGAGTCAGCCACACTAACACTCTGTTCCTGACAAACACTCAAGGATTAACTATCCTCTCGCAAAAAGTTGTGTGAAGTCGTGGGGGACATAAAAATAGCCTGTGTATATGTGTGTGTGTTCCCAATATAGACGCTCTAGCTTGTAAACTGATACTTGCTCTTGTTGCGTGTCATAGATGTGTTTACGGCAATATTCTGACAGCTTGTGTTGCTATGATTCAGATTTTTGTTCTAAATAGATCAGAAATCTATCTGAGGATTTTAAGAATGATCAAATGAAAATTGTTTGATCAACCCTTTTAATTTAGAAACTGTTGTATTGACTATTATTATCAAATTATCTAACCTTAACAGGCTGATGACAAAGAAGACTTGAAGGGATAGTTGAAAAAAATATATGCTATGGAAGTCAATGGTGTACTTAAACAGTTTGGTTACAGACATTCTTCAAAATATCTTCTTTTGTGTTCAACAGAAGAAAGAAATTCATTCAGGCTTGAAACAACATCAAAAGATGACAGAATTTTCATTTTTTGGTTAAACCGAAAAGTTGCTGTCATATTTACAGTTGATGCAATTGTTCATGGCCGTAATCCATTAATTTGCCTCAGATGTACTGCATTAACAAACAATTTCTGTATGAGTTGTGCTTCATACATCACAACATTGTTGACAATAATGTCACTTCAACAGAAATTTTACTATGGCCAAATGTGGATACTTATACTAAGCCCACAGCATGTGCTTTGTTGTTAATGTGAAAGTACATTCTTCAGAGAGTGTAGCAAAAGGGTATGGCAGTTTTGGGACATACAGTACTGTATCACATCATGACATTTTGATACAATAGCCTTCTTAATTGTTCATGCAAGCGTCAGCATAAAGCTAAATTTGTTCCCTTAATGGATAATTCCGGTATTTAGCACTTTGAGTCTATTTTCTAGTTTGTTTTGGATGAACTAGAGTGGTGGACACAGAAATTTTTGACGATGGGTCCTCTCTGGACTTTTGACTCTTTTAGAATCGCCTCTGACCGCTTGAGAGTGGCTGTGTATGGGCATGCACAAACATGTCCTTAAAACAACCCTTAACGTTCGTTTTCAACTGTGCAACACACCGAGTGGTTAGTGGTGTTCGTTGATGATTAAAAACAAATATATCGACGCAATGTATGATTTCAATCCGTGTTATTTGCTATAGTGGAACTATTTTTTTAGATACCTCACAACCATGTATAAACTTCCGCTCGATATTTGAGTCTGAAGCGTTAGCACACTCCCGACCACTTGATGGCGACAACTTCTTTGCCGCTGTTGCTCTGCTCACGCTAGCCTTCTGAGAGACGGAGAACTGAGCAAAAAGACTACAACTTTAACAAATGTAAACAGCCCCTATTCTGTTTCCGGTAGCACAGTAATATCAACGAGCAATGAGTCCTCCAACAGAAATCATGCGATTTTACAAAATGCCAAATATTCGCTACGCTACTTGTTTTGGAACATCAACGAACACCACTAACCACTCGGTGAGTTGCACAGTTTTGAAAACGAACTTTAAGGGTTGTTTTAAGGACATGTTTGTGCATGCCCATAGACAGCCACTCTGAAGCGGTCAGAGGCGATTCTAAAAGAGTCAAAAAGTCCAGACAGGACCCATCGTCAAAATTTCTGTGTCCACCACTCTAGTTCATCCAAAACAAACTAGAAAATAGACTCACAGTGCTAAATACCGGAATTATCCTTTAAAATGTATCATTAATGCACTTTTAGCTTTGCACATTTAAAAACCACAACACACATCCTGCTTAAGATGCAAATGCTGTGCACCATGGGAGTTTTTTTGGAAAACAATATAAAAGATATGCCTGTTGGAGTCGTGGACTGGCTGTTTGCTCCAAATACACTGACCCTTGCATGTGAGTTTGAGTATCAATAAAACTGTTAAAAAAAGTGAAAATAATCAACTTAAGAACACATTTTAATGTTTGGGAAAGCATACTACCATACAACTCTTATTAAGTGTGTATTTTGCACATTATGCATTATTCTGTATGCATCCACTACCTGCGACCTACTACATTTGCTTAAACGTGCAGTATTCAACAGAGTATAGCCTACAAATAAAATTTCCCATAATGCAATGTGTGCCACTTGACCATCCGTCTCGAAATTACGAACCGGAAGTGATGTCAACCACAATATCAGAGTTAAAAGTTTATATGTCTTTCTTGGCGTTTTATTTGGTCAGACTGCAAGACATTTTTCAAAAACTGTACAATATAAAATAATACAAGTATGCATTAACTTGATTAAAAGAGCCATAAAAGACATTTAAGGATTTCTATTTGATTCATATTTAAATGTAATTTTAGAAAAATATATACCATACCTATGTTACAATAGGCCTGAAATTTGTGAAATTGTCACCTCTCAGTAACAATGGTGTAAAGCCTGGGGTAATTGCAGTTGTATTTGGCTTTAGCAAAACTATCAACAACACTGTTTTGATCAGGAACCGGGATTAAAGGATTGGACAGGAATGTTGCCTCTGATTAGCTCTTGATGTGGAATGAAGGTGTTAAGATGAAGAGAAGAGCTAGGAGAAGTTTTGTTTCAAGGGAACATCTTTCATTGTGTCACAGCATTTGCATGTTGATCTGCAGATCATTGCATTAGCAGCATGCAAGTGTTGAGTGCACGCATGTGCATGTGAGTATATCCGAGCAAACACACGTGTGCCTACAACCGCACATACTCCAGCCACTACACACTCAACCTCTCAAGCTGTCTTTCCTCAAAAAACTGTCAACAGCCACTAGCGGATTCAACTCAACATCTGCAACGTCTCAGACATCGCTATTGCCCCCCCCCCCCCCCCACACCCTTTTCTCTCTCTTTCTCTCTCCATCTCTTTTGCCCTATGCTGCTCAGGCCTACCCAGCTTTTGTTTCAAAAAGCTGATGAAATTGTCCCATGGTCTACATCTGGTCCTCTGGACTTGACTTTGAAATCAGAGCCGGCCGCGGAGATGTTTGCATACCGCTTGTAAGCAGTGAGTGGGTTCAAGAGACCACGTTAATTAACGGACAGGATTGCACTGGTTTATCAACAGACCTCCCGTTTCAGCCCATCTCACGGTTTAGAAGAATCTCAAATGGACGTTTAATAGGACGGATGGGAACATTGAAATGACTAGCAATTTGAAGCAAAGCTGAGAAATGGAAGAAAATAATCGAATACGTTTTACAATGTTGTACTCAAAATCGGTCTTGGTCTCGAGAATGGTCTTGAGACCCTTTTCTGAAGGTCATGGTCTTGTCTCAGTCTCGACTGCATTTGTAATCAGTCTTGTCTTAGATTAAGAGGACTCGAGATTTTATTTCAAGATCGGTCAAGAACAAAATTGTGGGGATATCACAAAATTTCCGGTGCATTGTCTGATTTATTTGTTAACATCATTGATGTGATTGGATTTAAAGCATAATGCTTCAAATAAAATCAATTACTTATTTTTAATTTTATGTATTTTGTTACTGTTGTGCCAGGTCAGAATTTAACAGGGACGTGTGTCAAAAGTATCACCAAAATTAATACAAAAATCAAGATATTCTCAGGCAGTAAATATGGATCTTTCAGATGAATTTGAGGAGTGCTGGACTTGTCTTGGTCTTGACTTGGTCTCGCTCTGGCTTGGTCTTTGTCTTGTTTTGGTCTTAACCCATCAAAGTCTTAGTCTTGTCTTGGTCTCAACCCCTCAAAGTCTTGGTCTTGTTTTGGTCTGAACCCCTCAAAGTCTTAGTCTTGTCTTGGTCTGAACCCCTCAAAGTCTTGGTCTTGTCTTGGTCTTGTCTTGGTCTTGACTTGGTCTCGCTCTGGCTTAGTCTTTGTCTTGTTTTGGTCTTAACCCCTCAAAGTATTAGTCTTGTCTTGGTCTCAACCCCTCAAAGTCTTGGTCTTGTTTTGGTCTCAACCCCTCAAAGTCTTGGTCTGTCTTGGTCTGAACCCCTCAAAGTCTTGGTCTTGTCTTGGTCTTGTCTTGGTCTTGACTTGGTCTCGCTCTGGCTTGGTCTTTGTCTTGATTTGGTCTTAACCACTCAAAGTCTTGGTCTTGTTTTGGTCTCAACCCCTCAAAGTCTTGGTCTGTCTTGGTCTGAACCCCTCAAAGTCTTGGTCTTGTCTTGGTCTCGCTCTGGCTTTGTCTTTGTCTTGTTTTGGTCTTAACCTCTCAAAGTCTTGGTCTTGTCTTGGTCTGAACCCCTCAAAGTCTTGGTCTTGTTTTGGTCTCAACCCCTCAAAGTCTTGGTCTGTCTTGGTCTGAACCCCTCAAAGTCTTGGTCTTATCTTGGTCTCAACCCCTTAGTCTTGGTCTTGTCTTGGTCTCAACCCCTCAAAGTCTTGTTTTTGTCTGGGTCTTAACCCCTCAAAGTCTTGGTCTTGTCTTTGTCTCAACCCCTCAAAGTCTTGGTCTTGGTCTGAACCCCTTAAAGTATTGGTTCTGTTTTGGTCTGAACCCCTCAAAGTATTGGTCTTGTCTTGGTCTGAACCCCTCAAAGTCTTGGTCGTGTCTTGGTCTGAACCCATCAAAGTCTTGGTCTTGTCTTGGTCTGAACCCCTCAAAGTCTTGGTCTTGGCTTTGTCTGAACCCCTCAAAGTCTTGGTCTTGTCTTTGTCTGAACCCCTAAAAGTCTTGGTCTTGTCTTTGTCTCCACCCCTCAAAGTCTCGGTCTTGTCTTGGTCTGAACCCCTTAAAGTATTGGTCTTGTCTTGGTCTGAACCCCTCAATATCTTGGTCTTGTCTTGGTCTCAACTCCTCAAAGTCTCAGCCTATTTTGGTCTTTATTACAATCAGAGCCGATCCGCCCTATACGCTCACTACGCAAGATGCGTAGGGCCCCGCAGTTTACTCAAGGCCCCGCCTCCCCCTCGTGTCATAGCGCGTCAATTAATGTTTACAACATCAATGACAAAATTAAGCGAAACTATCCTTCTGGTCACAAAAAGAGAGAGAGAAAAAAAGAGAGTGAATTGCGGGAACAACAATCAGGTAAACTTGTGTTCTAAACTTGTGTTCACAAGTTTGATGTCAGCAAAGTAAAGTTAATGTGCATTTCTATTGTGTTTTTTAAAGTGCACTGTGCAACGGCTCGGAAAAGATAACCGCGTCGCGTGTGTTATCATGCGTTCATATGCGCGACTGCGCGTGCACGAAATGAACATTTTCAAGCAGAAATATATGTGGAGACCAGACATACTGTACAATATATGGGCGTGAATGATGGCACTCCTCATCAAAGTACACATTATACACACTTTTAAAACAAGACACTGATTATAGTCTCAGTTAATGTGTAGTAAAAACTCTAAACAACTGCACTAATTATGCAAGATGAAAAGCAATGTATTGACAATTTGACATTGATTGACTTTGATTTACAGGCTATATTGAATTTAAAATGTTGATTAGCTGGACATACTGGTCAATATGGATGCACATCCCTCAGTAAATAATAACCATAAATCAAGAATTGCTTTAACATGCATAATAAAAAAACTTTAACATGCTATGGCAAGCCATTTTTAGCTTTTATTCATTCACAGTTTATGCATTTTTGATATCAATAATTCATTTTTTTTTTACTATTTGCAATGTGAATTCTTGATTATTTTTACTAGTAGCGCTCCTTAGTTACATTTTTATCTACCAATGTCTATTTTTGATATCAGGAATTACATGTTCACTTGTACAAAAGTTAATTCTTGATATCAATGATGTCATTCACTCACAGGGGTTATTGATATCTGCATCACAATATTCACTTGTTATCTTAATATTCTATAGAAAATACTCTATTCAGTAAATATCATTCTGTTCTATATTGTTGTACTTATTCTTTGACTGTTTTGTTTAAATGAGGGAGGATTATATTGGGAGCACTTAAGTGTCAGGTGTGACTGTGGCAATGGCAAATGGTATACATTTCTCACGGCGTCACGGGTCAGGTAGAGGGCCCCTTAGCAGAATTTTGCTTAGGGCCCCAGGGAGGTCAGGATCGGCACTGATTACAATACTAGTTCCTGGTCTCTCATATATGGATGGTTTGTGTAAACGGATTAAAAAACAATTCACTGATTTGATTGGTCTCATTGGTTTTTTTTTATAGTAGCAAAATACTTAAATAAACAAGGTTACTGTTATATGTTTTTAACTCAAGTTAAATTTATTTGTTGTATTTGTATATTTAGTAAATCTTAGTAAAATTTTTGTCATTTTGGAAATTTTGGTAATTTTTAGTAATTGCAGATATTTTTGGTACATTCTCTTTAAGTTTAATGCTGTTGCCCTATTTGAGATTTAAAAATGGAAAAGTTATATTATATAATATTATATTAGACTCGTGAATTTGAGGTATCGTTCATGGACACACTGTGCAAGATTTTAAAAAAATCTGCTTTTTTTATTTATTTACATGACTGAATGACAATTTTTAACCCAATGCAGGTATTTCCAGAAATAGTTTTGTATAAATGCTAATTTGTTTAGTTTTTTCGTATATTTTACATTTTAACTCAACTACATTAGTGGGTCCTAACATCCCTTTACTTTTCTTTGAAGTTCACTAACTTAGATTAGCAGGCCTGCATACGTTGGTTAAGGTAAAGTTACCAACCTAAAAAGAACATAGTGTAGTTTAAAAGAGTCTTTAAAAAAACAGCTAACTACCTTGACAAGTTTCTCAATAGCCTTTAAAAGCTTTTAAATCTTCTAGTATGTCACATTAACTCATCATTGTCAACTTTCAACAAATTCACACTCCATTATTTAGCTTGTTAGCATGTAGGAGAAAGAGTGTAGTAGCTCAACAAAACGATTAAAATTCAAATTTTGAAAGCATGTTTTTGATGGTCAAGCACTCATTTAACTTTAGAACCTAATTTTTCTCGCATTTTAATAGTTCAATGTGTATTTTGCAGCTCTACTAATAGGATGGGGTGTAGCATTTGACAGCTCGCGGTCTTTCACGCACCGTGGGACAGGTAGACCAGATGCCCATCACACCAATCCCACTTGTTCCATGCAGTTGTTAGATTCACCAGTATTGGATGAACGCAAATCTAATCGATATCAAAACTCTATTAAAAACATGCTAAGACACTAATCCCTCACTAGCACTCGAGTTTCACACATTCTGAAAAGTCTGGGGATTTTCTGCTCTTCCAAAGCAGTTGGAGTTCAGATCACACAGCGTTCCCACTTCAAAGTGTGCGTAGCTTCAGAGGTCTGAAACCTCCTCCGAAGTTTCCCGTTCCACCTTCTCTCTGCTAGCGTCTCTCGATATCATTGTCTGGAGCATTTAATCGAATAAATCACGCTTTGCTTTTTATCTCACCGTGAGGCCCTTTGTTTTCAGCCTCCGAAACAAAAGCATCAATAAATCCTGTTGGCAAACAGGCCGTCTAACATGGAAAAGTGATCCTGGGCTGGAATTACAAAGGCACAGAGAAGGGAATTGAGAGATTAAGCAAAGGATGTGAACGTAATGACTTTAAAGCAGATAATCCAGTGCATCTGGGGCCAGCAATTGCTTGATATTTATAGTTGATCATCAATCTTAATTGGTTTGTTATTCTTTATGAATAGAATATGAACGTGAGCGCTGCTTTGTTTTGCTTTCATTCATGTGAGGTAGCCTGGGAGGAAATGTAGAGGTGTCTTTGAGGAACATTCAGCCAGCTCAGACTCTTTAAGCTGAAAGAAAAGCAACAGCCATGCACTCTGTGTCTATGACTTAGACAGGATTAGACTTATTAAATTTGAGTAGCTTTCTCACACCACACAGACCTTTTCCCTCCTTTTCCTAATCCTATCAAATCAACATCAAATTTGGCTCACTGTGAACATAATAGCCAATATATTTGTTATGGGACTTTTATTATTTTAAATTTTATTATTTCAATTCCAATTGATTCCAATCATTTTATAACACGTTTCACCATTTAGAATATTTTTTTTTGTTTTTTTTTTGCACAATGGCTGCATTTATTTGATCAAATAAGTGTTTTATATTATATTTTGTATAATATATATATATATATATGTGTGTGTGTGTGTGTGTGTGTGTGTGTGTGTGTGTGTGTGTATATATATATATATATATATATATATATATATATATATATATATATATATATATATATATATATATATATATATATATATATATATATATTACTGTGACGACAGATGAATTCAACATCAGAATCCAGCATCATTAGTCTTCAGTGTCACATGATCCACAAGAAATCATTCTGATTTGCTGCTCATGAAGCATTTCTTATTATTATCAATGTTGAAAACAGTTGTGCTGTGTTTTGGGGCCGTTTAAACAATACTGTTTTCAACTTTAAATGTAGATTGGCCGACAACAGCGTTTTGGGGGCCTGAAAATGCTTTTTAAAAATGAAAGTTCCATGCAATCCAAATCGTCTCCATGTAAACAAAACAAAAATGTGAATTTGTGATGTTATGCGAATGCCTGTTATGTATTTATACTATAGGCGTGTAGTGTTTCTTTTCACAGATCGTTTTGACGATGTTCTCTTCTGTACGCAAAAAAATAATAAAAAAGGATAAACTTTTCCGTTTTCAGTGCATTGTTGTCATGTAAACGTACCCCAAAATTGTAAAGCTCATGTTCTGTTTAGTTTTGTTCTCCCTATTCCCATTACCTGATTTCTTGTTCGTTTCCATGGTTTCCAATTGAGTTGCACCTGTTTTTTTTTGTTTCGTTAATTATCATTGACTGTGTATAAAATACCTTGATTTTTTTATTGATTTTTTTTTTATTCATTCATATGTATTTATTTTTAAATATTTATTTACTCTATTTTTGTAATGTCAGTATTAGGACACTTCACATTGCATCTCTCTGTGTGTGTTCTACGTCATTTACCAGGAAACTAACACGACTACAAGACATTTACATTTTGGCTGCTTGTTTGATGAACTGCTTTATGACTCTATTCTTGTCCTCAGCGTCAATGGGACACTAGCCAATCAGAGCTAAGTACCCCCCCCCCCTTCCCCTCTATCGTGCTTCCTCTCAGTCTCCCTCTGTATGTCACGTATTGCTTATTTCTCGTGTCAATATAATATTAGAAGGTGATCACTTCATTAATTCACAAATCATTATGGTAATATGTCTGCTCCCTCAGATTGCATTCCCTAATTCTATATTTTATTTCATAGTAAAATATTAAGAGCTCATGAAAACAAACTTTTATATGGCACAAACACACTTAAACATTATCCAATAATAAATTAAATGTAACTTTACACCTACAGAGCCGTAGTTAAAGAACTTTCCACAAGGGGGCGTTTTGTTATGAATGATTCCTCACATTGGGATTGAATCAATTAAATCACTCATTTGAAGTGCTTAATTGATTTAGAATTAGGTACTAGAATTGTATGATAATTTCAAAGATTAATTTAGATATCTAGAACTCTTTATATTGTACTTAAAGTTAAAGCCATAGAATATACACAACTGTTAAAAGTTTGGGGTCAGAAAGATTTTTAAAATGTTTTTGAAAGAAGTCTCAATTGCTCACCGAGTCTGCATTTATTTGATAAATACAGTAAAAAACTGTACTATTCTGAAATATTATAAAACAATTAAAGAACAGTGTTCTTTTTATGTATTTTTAAATGTATTCCTGTGATAGCAAAGTTGATTCTTCAGAAACCATTGTAATATGCTGATTTGCTCAAGAAACATTTCTTATTAAAATTGTTATTTTATTATAATAAGTTGAAAACATTTTTTTACCCATATTTTTGTGAAAACCATGATATATTTTGTTCAGGTTTCTTTAAATAGAAAGATCCAAAGAACAAAAATAATGACTTCATGCAAGTAAACCGACCGTCTGCTAGCGGCCTCACGTCACCAAGGTCAGATAAATCTCATCACATAGAGACTCTTTCACCTAGATATCATCCTATAGAGACTGTGTCTGTTCCCCGAATTTGGAAATCCAAAAAACTGCCAAACCTTTCTAAGGTTAAAAATATAATTGATGTTCAACAAATAAAAAACAGATATAATACAGATGAGCAAACGATAAAGCTTGGGTTGTTGAATATTCGATCCCTTAATTCAAAATCGCTCATAGTTAATGACAAGATTAAAGACTATAACCTAGATGTGCTGTGTTTGACAGAAACCTGGCTAAAACCAAACGATTACATTACTTTAAATGAGTCCACCCCGCAAGATTATTGTTATAAACATGAGCCTCGCCCGAAAGGCAAAGGGGGAGGTGTTGCTGTAATTTATAGTAATATTCTGAAAACCACTAAGAAATCTAGTTTTAAATATACTTCTTTTGAAGTGTTGGTGCTTAATGTAAAAATGTATAGTGTAAACAATAAATCACGTTTGAGAATTCTGCTGGCTACTGTATACAGGCCACCAGGGCACCATAAAGATTTTATCAAAGAATTTGCTGACTTTCTATCAGAATTAGTATTGGCTGCAGATAAAGTCCTAATTGTTGGTGATTTTAATATACATGTAGATAATGAAAAAGATGCATTGGGATTGGCATTTAAAGACATTATAAACTCAATTGGAGTGAGACAACACGTGTCAGGACCTACTCATTGTCGTAATCATACTCTTGATCTAATATTATCACATGGAATAGATGTTGATGGCGTTGAAATTCTGCAGCAGAGCGACGACATCTCCGATCACTATCTAGTCTCGTGTAAATTACATTTAGCCAAGGCTGCAAAGCCGACTCCATGTTATAAATATGTTAGACCTATCACTTCTGCCACTAAAGATTGCTTTATCAATAATCTTCCAAATCAGTTTCATAATCTCAGCATCCCAGATAGCTTAGAAGAACTTGATATTGCAACAGAAACTTTTAACTCTCTCTTTTCCAGCACTTTAGACACAGTTGCTCCGCTGCGCTTAAAGAAGATCAAAGAAAATAGTCCAACGCCGTGGTACAATGAGCACACCCGGGCCCTTAAGAGAGCAGCCAGAAAAATGGAGCGAAACTGGAAGAAAACAAAACTAGAGGTATTTCGGATTTCATGGAAGGAGAGCTCGATTGCTTACAGAGAGGCCTTAAAAGATGCTAGAACTAATTATTTTTCAACCCTATTAGAAGAAAATAAACATAATCCTAGGTATTTATTTGAACAAGTGACTAAACTAACGAAAAAGAAAGCTTCAAGCCCAGAAGTTTATAAGAAACACAGCAGTAATGACTTTATGAACTTCTTCACTTATAAGATTGATAATATCAGGGACAAAATTATAACTATGCAACCGTCTACTACAGTATCGCATCAGGGAGTATATTGTAGTCTCTGTGAGGAACATTTTGATTCATTTGTTGCTATAGGAGAGGAAGAATTTTGCAAAATTGTTAATTCATCTAAATCGACAACTTGTATGCTAGACCCTATACCGACTAAGCTACTGAAAGAGATGCTTCCAGAGGTCATAGATCCTCTTCTAGATATCATTAATTCATCTTTGTCATTAGGATACGTACCAAAAACCTTTAAGTTGGCTATGATTAAACCGCTTGTTAAAAAACCGCAACTTGATCCTACAAAATTAGTCAATTACAGGCCGATCTCGAATCTGCCTTTTCTGTCAAAGATACTAGAAAAAGCAGTATCCTCACAACTGTGTTCCTTTTTAGAAAGAAATAATATCTGCGAGGATTTTCAGTCCGGATTTAGACCGTACCATAGTACTGAGACTGCTCTCATTAAAGTCACAAATGATTTGCTCCTATCATCCGATCGTGGTTGTATCTCTCTATTAGTGTTACTTGATCTTAGTGCTGCATTTGATACTATCGACCACAACATTCTTTTAAATAGACTAGAAAACTATGTTGGCATTAGCGGAATTGCACTAGCATGGTTTAAATCATACTTATCTGACCGATATCAGTTTGTAGCAGTAAATGAAGAGATGTCTTATCGATCACAAGTTCAGTATGGCGTACCACAAGGCTCAGTACTAGGACCGCTGCTCTTCACTCTGTACATGCTACCATTAGGAGATATAATTAGGAAATATGGAATTAGCTTTCACTGTTATGCTGATGATACTCAGCTGTATATTTCTTCAAAACCTAACGAAACTTACCAATTCACAAAATTAACGGAATGCATAGCTGATATAAAAAATTGGATGACCAGTAATTTCCTATTACTAAATTCTGAAAAAACAGAGATTCTAATCATTGGACAAAAAACTTCCTCACCTAATAACCTAGAATACTGTCTAACACTTGATGGCTGCTCTGTTAAGTCTTCGACGTTAGTTAGGAACCTGGGTGTGCTCTTTGATACCAATCTTTCATTTGAAAGTCACGTGTCTAGTATCTGTAAAACCGCATTTTTCCATCTTAAAAATATATCTAAATTACGTCATATGCTCTCACTGACAAATGCGGAACAATTAGTTCATGCGTTCATGACCTCAAGGCTAGATTATTGTAATGCTCTACTGGGTGGTTGCCCTGCACGCTTATTAAACAAACTACAGCTAGTTCAAAATGCAGCCGCTAGAGTTCTTACCAGAACCAGGAAGTATGACCATATTAGTCCGGTTCTGTCAACACTGCATTGGCTGCCTATTAAACATCGTATAAATTTTAAAATATTGCTGATTACTTACAAAGCACTAAATGGTTTAGCTCCCCAGTACTTGAGCGAGCTCTTAACGCATTATAGTCCTTCACGTCTATTGCGATCTCAAAATTCTGGCCAGTTGATAATACCTAGAATATCAAAATCGACTGCTGGCGGTAGATCCTTTTCCTATTTAGCACCAAAACTTTGGAACAATCTTCCTAACACGGTCCGGGGAGCAGATACAGTCTGTCAGTTTAAATCTAGACTAAAAACACATCTCTTTGGCTTAGCATACACATAACACATTATAGATTTCTATAATTCAATGTTAGGCTGCATAGATTAGATCAGCCGGAACCGGGAACACTTCCCATAATTCCTGATGTACTTTGTACATCATAAGAAGGATGGCGTCTACGCTAATATTAGTCTCTCTGTTTATCCCGAGGTTTACCGCAG
Source organism: Chrosomus eos (assembly GCA_036326025.1). NCBI lineage: Eukaryota > Metazoa > Chordata > Actinopteri > Cypriniformes > Leuciscidae > Chrosomus > Chrosomus eos. Next base: position 14,808,750 of record CM070842.1, read on the forward strand.
ACCGCCGGATCCAGGGCATATCCAGATCTGATGAAGGACCATCACATGGACACGTCGACACGCATTATCAGGGCTGTGAAGGTCCATGGACACCTCACCACTCATCTCCTCACCGGCCGGATGACCCTACCCAACCAGATGAACTGGATAATATCGTGAAAGTTCTGATCCCATCTGACTCCTGGCATTATGCTGCCTAACTCATAATCATACACTGTTCATTCGTTGGCCAAAGGAGGACTGGCCCCCCGACTGAGCCTGGGTTCTCCCAAGGTTTTTTTCTCCATTCTGTCACCTGATGGAGTTTTGGTTCCTTGCCACTGTTGCCTTCGCCTTTTGGCTTGCTTAGTTGGGGACATTTAATTTTCAATTGAACAATACTATTACAACATTGTTTTCCTGTTATCTCTGTAAAGCTGCTTTGAAACAATTTGTATTGTAAAAAGCGCTATATAAATAAAGGTGACTTGACTTGACTTGACATGACATGGAACATATTTAATAGATTAAGATGCTGTCAACATGCAAATGATCTATATATTTCAGTGTCAACACAAAATTAAATGAAATTAAAATGGATGCTACAGCCAAACTTTACATTTAATTTGCTACATTTGCTAATAAAATTGCACAGAATAATCTATTTTTTAATTTTATTTTTTATATGAACTTTAATAAAACGTAATCCTTTGAAACAATTGGTGTAATTATTCACTCACCTTACACCCAACTGTTATATTTTAAAAGGCCTCTGTTATATCAAGCATAATGCATGGAAGGTCAAAGGTCATCTACTCTCCAGACACACGCCTGGCATGATGTTGTGTCCTGCTGTCGACTGGCATGTCTGTCTCAGAAGCTGATAATGCCCACTGAGACCAAAGCCATTCCTGCCATTCATGGGGAAATGCCATAAGCAGGCAACATAATCTTCCTGTCTGATGTGTGTCTAGTACATCTAGTCAGTTGCAATATGGAGTCCACAGTCAGTTTGAGCATTTTCAAATGCTGAATTTATGCCCAAATGATCAGTAACTCTCTCATAGTCAATGATAAAGCAATGCTGCCTGACAGCGCTGTAGGATTTGGCCCAGCACCAACCGCCATACCTACATCTCCATGCTTTTTGCCAGCCATAAAATGTCAGAGGGTTTAGATCTTCACGGTGTGCAAGCCTGTTGCTTTCTAGTGCTCTGTGCTCGGGCCAGGCAGATAAATTCAGTATTAGAGCCGCACTAAAGAGGGAATGAACCCAGCAGTAGATCTGGGCAATGACCACACTCCTGCTGCAGCTGCCCGACTGGTGAAGAGCAAGAACAAAGGAAACATACAGTGAGGTCCAAATGTTTAGGACCACTGTGGAAAATTATCCTACAGTACTGTATTTCACATTTTTCCCTAATTTAATGGGGGTTTATTGTAAATTATTTGAACAGGATAACAGTTTGAGTGAAAGGTAAATTGAAAAATTAAGTTTGAAGACTTTCAAAGCAAATGTGTAAATGAAATGTATAAAACGGTTAGTTCCAATCCTTGATTCTGATTGGTCAATAGCTGTATTATTCACGATATGACCGCTTCACCCAACGGTTCTATGTTGTGTTCACCTCATACCCTGTGTATTTAATGATGTTTAATAAACAAGGGTCGGGAGGAGCACGTTCAAATAAATCATTCCAATCATCTCGTCACCAAACAATTACATGTCTACCATATCAGCGCAAGTGGAAGCATATTCTCTGTCAACTCACCTAACATTCATTGACAGTTCCAGCATCCCTCCACCACCCCGACTCCTCACTCCTGGCTTATTTTCACAGTCAGGAATACGGGGGGAGTACTCTGGGTTCGGACCGCATACCGAGCCCGGAGACCTCTCCTCGGACAGCACGCCAAACATGCATTAATTCTATGTGACTTATTTGTAAGTGTGAGTTTGTGAAAGCTTCCTGTTTTCCCCTTTTGAGTTGTCTGGGGCCATCTATGTTTGACTTGTGTTGCCTCTCCTGGAATATATTGTGGATACTATTAAAGTTTGTTCGAAATTCTGAACCTTTGTCTTCGTGCAGTGATACAGCACAAGTTTGTTACAGAACACTGGACCTAGAAGTAGTGACAGAGGCTTGTATTTCTAACACAGTCTCATCCCAAGAAGTCATATATTGACATCTTGGGACGTCTTTTGACCATACGTCAATATCCGCCTTTTTAGGGTACCCTTAAACGTCGGTTATATGACGATCCTGGGACGTCATACAACTGACGCTTTACCTTTAACGTCAGTTAGGTGACGGGGTAGGTTTAGGGGTAGGTTTAGGTCTGGGGTAGAGTTAGGATCCGATAACGTCATCTAACCGACGTTTAAGGGTACCCTAAAAAGGCGGATATTGACGTATGGTCAAAAGACGTCCCAAGACGTCAGTATATGACTTCTTGGGATGAGACTGCGCTGGTATTTCAATATTGTTTTGTTATTTTGTGATTCATTGCTGCGGCTCCTTCGCGGCCGCCTAGGTCTTCGGTGTCTCTCCACCCCATTGGCTCTCCGTCTGTACGGTGGGCTCTATCTCCATCTCCGTCGTCTCCTCCGGTCGTCCCTAATGGTGGCGTCAGGACTCTTCACACCCTGGCCACTCCCTCCTGCGAAACCGCCGGGGTACGCAGTCTGGGCTGTGGTTCCACCATCTCTATCCTGTAAGGCAATCCTCTGGTTGTCACCTCCACCTGCACCTCCCTGGACTTTTGTTTATTTGTACATTTTGTTTATTTATTCTCGTCCTCCTACGCCTTTTCTGGAGGGGGGCGTAATGTCACAGTTATGTTCAGACTTTGTTTTAAAGGCACACTATGCAGCATTTGTGTTTTTGTCAAACAGCGACCCCTAGAGTCACTGTGGAATACTTGCACTGTCGTAAATAGCCGTATACCTGTGGCTATAAAACATGCTATAGAAGCGTCGGCCATGCAACAGACACAGATAGACTCCGAAGATATTGACCAGGTAATATTTCACGATTTCATACAAATATTGGGCTACTGCATAGTTTACTGAAATACTGATGATGGTAATAGGATAATAATAACTATATGTCAAGTGTTAGACTACTTTATAATAATAAAGTACTCTACCGCGTTTGCTGGCTTATAACGTTTTACACGATTGCTGCTAAATCACAAGTAAATAGCCTATAGTCTAGGCTACTGTATGATTTCATTTGTGTTTTTTGATTGTAATGTAAACATTGCAAAATGCCAGATGACATCAATTAAGCTAAATGTACGTCGCATTATTTCATAACATTGGCCGTTATGATGTCATTAGACGCGATTATTGCAATTTATCATAATAGTTTGCAAATTGTGCTCATTTACACTATTTACAACCTCTAGGCTTATATATGTCCTGATAATTTTGTGAGATATTGACAACTGTCTCCATGATAATCGCAACAATGGATGAATGAACAGCATCGTAAAAAAATGACATACTACAAGCAAGCACAACATAATGCAACATAGAACGCAAACAAGTTTACAAATAAGAGATTTACTTACTAGTTCATCAAAAAGATCGCCAGGTCAGCATCACTGTTGCACCCAGTGCTGCTTTTTAGCTCGTGCCAACGAGTGAAAAGCCCCATCTATGGAAAAGCCTGACAGAGTGGGACTCTTGTCTGGTTCCTCACGTGGTCAGATTCTCTTTTCCTTTTCCTAGTCTCTTCCGACCGCGCTTTCTTTGCTTTTTCCATCGTCGCGTATCACGCATAGGTATCACGTCTGAATTGCGCTAGTATTCTGCTTCCGTTGTTGTTGATGTGTGTGACGTCGTTGCCGTAAAGCAAGTTGTGATTCTCGCGAGATTTGTCGGGGGTGCTCCTCTCAAACTTACATAGCCGTTTTTTCCAGCGACGACCCCCCCAAGCTTTACTACCAGGATGATTCGTCCTACTATGAGTTTATTTACCACCGAAATTACTTTGAAGCTGTTATATTAAGGTGCAATTGTTACATAGTGTGCCTTTAAGTTTAGTTTTTGTTTTCTGTTTTCCACCTGAGTTTGTTGTCATGGTTATTTATTTGATTTTGTTATTTGGTTCAGCTGTGTTCACCTCATTACTGCACCCTGTACGTTCTAGTGTTTTCACTTTTGAGTTGTTTGGTGTTGTCTATGTTTGACTTGTGTTGCCTCTCTTGGAATTGTGGATACTATTAATCTCTGTTTGAAACTTCGAACCTTCGTCTTTGTATATGATACAGCACAAGTTTGTCCTAGCTATTAATAAATAAATTAATAGCTAGGACAAAAATAGGAGCGACCCATTTATCTATTAAATGATTCATATATAAATGTTATGCTTCACATAAGGAAATCATTTTAATAATTTTCTTGCATTTAGGGCATAAATGGGTGACAGATTTCCCATGATGCATGTGTGTGCCAGCAGCCATGCATTAGATGGCCTCAACCTCTGGCACAGCAATGAGATGTCTTTGACTAAGGCCATAATAATGAAAGCTGTTTAATCATACGTCTCATGGGAGATCGACACAACTTCTATGCGCGAAATCGCGAACCCACTCAGGAGACGCCACAACCCTCCGACCCCTCGCACTCCTCAATAATCCTTCACAGTTAATGCCTCAAGCCGGACGATGCGTGCTCGCATCCGCCTGGAACACCCCCCAAATTTATAACCCGCACTTACACGTGTTCAGACGGACGGACGCACACTCGGCTGTACACTCTGCGGGGGATTTTCTCTTCGTCTTGCTTTTTTCATGGAGGCATCTTGTTTTTTCCTTTGCTCCGTGACATTTGTTCTTGCAGCTGAATATGTGCAGCACAATTTCTTGATTCTTCCAGGACGGACAGCTGTGGTGCAAATTATACTTAATCCGTTTGCTTTGGGAGGATTAGGCTGGTACAGTGTGTGTGGAGTGGATGCAGAGGGGGTTCAAGCTCCCCCTTGGGTCATATTAACCCTACACAACCAAACGTCCTCACGCACCCCCGGTACTTTCTTTTGACGTGGACTTAGAAGTCGACCATGAGTCACGGACTGACCATTAAGGAGAGAACCACAGTTTTCGACAGGCTAATTGGCCTGAAAGAATGTTGTTTGTGTATAATGACAGGAAATCGAATAATTTTGTCTTTTCTCACATTATTATCTTTTTATCTGCAGGAGTTTTATTTTCAAATGTCAAATGGAATGTTATAGCACTGGTTCCCTTTTCAAATCATGAGATGGAATATGGATTGGCTGCATCCCACAGGAAGTTAAACTGAAATGACAGGAAGTGATTTGCATTATTTCTAAAACCCAGAAACTAGTTAGCATGTTTGTACTTCTGGTTCCATCATCTTTAAGTCAATTGCTTTTTCTTAAATGGGTTTTTGGTTACATGCCTAAAGTTTTGGCATTAAAAGATTATCATGATGAACAAAACATGTAAGTATCATTTTTGTTGGTCAATTTTCTGACATTTATACACTGGGTTTATTTAGAGTCCCAAATAATACATTTAGAATATGCAAAGTAAGAATGACGTCTCACCAAAAGCAACATACTTTTAATGTTCTTTATAATAATTTCATATATTTACTCACCCTAATATAGTTGTTATATTATATTTAATTAAAAAAACATTCCTCTCATAAATCTATCATATAGTGCACAAGATGAGTTATTCATTTTATTTTATTATTTTTGATGCTTGACAGCAGGGCCGGGAAAAGACAATCCAGTGCTCTGGGCAAAATAGGAATATGCCGCCCCCTACGTTCAAATTTTCAAGAGAAGAAATGCCAATTTCTCACATATTGACCCCTACTGTTGACTAAAGACAGGTGTAATGAATTAACGGTTGACACCATTTATAAGAGGACCTATCTTGCTTTGGCTGCTGCGAACTCTTCAATTATCTTGTAGTAATCCAATTTGCGACAGATTTGGTGCTCAATTGAAAAATTCGGCCAATCCATTCAAACGATCTTGTGACATTGTCGATCGCAGATAGTTCTACCAGAAAGATTCGGGAGGCAAAATACCACAACAAGTATACATTTATTAACAGCCCAGCAAGCAAATATTATGATATAAAGTTATTTGGCGTAGGCCCCGTCCGTAGCTCGCAATCCGAGGGTACAGAATCTGCATTTCCCGCCTTAACACGAAGGCAGGGGTGCAGCCGGCCACCTGAATGCCAGGAAGAGACCATTCTGGTGGTGGTGGGGAGGATGGAGGTGAATGAAAGCGTCAGCATCTGTGAACTCAGTGTAAGTACCGATCTTTTATACTACAAGTATTAGATTGGATAGATGAGAAAGTAATAAGTGACGTTACTTTCCTCTCTCCTCTCTCCTGATGCCACAGTTACTGGCAACTTACCTTCCTCATCGTCAGCCTTCGTCTTTCCACCCCTCTGCTCTTTAGTCACTACTGCACTAGAACTAGCTAGACTAAGGTTAGGTTTAAGGTTTCCCTTTCGGGAAAAAGTTTGTTAATTTTGGACAGCTTTCCAAACATTTCAATTTTGAACGTCTCATTGTGATTAACCGTTACCACTGCTCAGAGTATGAAAATCAAATTCCCTGCTCTTAGCAAAGCCATCCATCGATTATTCAATGATTGTGCTCATCATGGTGCGGCGCCCTCTAGTGTCCGGTGCCCTGGGCAATTGCCCAGTTTGCCCAATGCTCCCACTGGCCCTGCTTGACAGACACAGTAACTAAAACTGGTTTCGGTATGGAGCAATGAGTGTTAGCAAATTACTATATAACTTTTATTTTGAGGTTAACTCTTTAAATGAGGAAGATCCGTAAAGATGGGGTTCATCCCTCCAGCCCATGTCAGAACAGTGCTAACTTCAATATTTCGTGTTTGGATGAGCACTTTGGAGTAAAGCCTTTCAGCAGTGGCATCAAGCATGGCATGGGGCTCAACATTCTCTCTGCTTCTATTATGGACTTGAATCATTTTAAAACAGAGAATATATTGATTTTCACAGGAAGACATTAAACCCCCTTGAAAATTGTGTGGGTAACTCGAGCCCTCGCAGCGGAGCGGAGGGATTTCTGCAGCACTGAAAGACTTTTGTGTGCACATGCTGCACTTGAAATCTGCATGCCGTGGCACTCGTGAGGTCGTTTACTAGTTATTCTCTCTCAACTGATGTTGAGCCATGAGTTAGTGTGATGAATGCTGCCTGGTTCTTTACTAACAGCTGCAGCAGGTGAATGCCAAAGTTTCATTATGATTCCACCTTGCCACCGATGCTCGGTTTCAAATTGGGTCTATGAGACACCCGTGTTTCTAGTTTGGCTGCCAAAGTTAACATGTTCAATAAATAGTTCACCCAAAAATGAAATAGTTCCCATTTTGTCATCGTTTACTCATCTTCATATTGTTCCCATCTGGATTGCTTTCTTCTGTGGAGAATAAAAGATAATACCGGTATGTTTTGAATAATGTTCATGCTGCTTATTTATTTACAAAATGAAATCATATAGAAAACAATAGTACAAAAAGCACCATAAAATAGACAATATGGTTATATGCTAGCTGGCTATACATCATTAGTCCATACATCATGTATGATATCATATATATCATATCATGTTGTCAATACACCATTAGTCCTTTTTTGTCTATTTACCCAGATTCATTATGGTAAGCCTATTAATTGTGTTTATATTTTAGACCTAGCAAGATGGTTTTCACTGGAAATTGTGTACTTACATCACTCACCCGTGTGAGTCTTATCATATCCATAAATAGAGAAAAGTTGCTCCAGCTACTTTGGCGGAGCAAAGGCCTGGGCATCCTTCCTGGCTGTGACAGAGTGCACATAGATAGCCTCTGTGGTCTGGCATGGGGGACAGCAAATTCATAGACACAGTGAGTTCTTGTATGGCCTCCATGGCTGTGACATGGGAAGGGGTAGAGTGAGTTTATAATCGGGGATGACAAGACTTGAGACCATTAGACTTGGAAGCGCTGATACCACCGGACCTGTGACGAGGTGGCCGTGACGAGACGAGTGTCTGGCGTGGCGGGCGTGACGTAATGAGGTGGCAGTGTCGTAACGAGGCTCTGGCGTGGCGGGCATGACGTGATGAGGCTCGGGCGTGGCGGGCATGACGTGATGATGCTCTGGCGTGGCGGGCATGACGTGATGAGGCTCTGGTGTGGCGGGCATGACGTTATGAGGCTCTGGTGTGGCGGGCATGACGTGATGAGGTTCTGGCGTGGCGGGCATGACGTGATGAGGCTCTGGCGTGGCGGGCATGACGTGATTAGGCTCTGGTGTGGCGGGCATGACGTGATGAGGCTCTGGCGTGGCGGGCATGATGTGATTAGGCTCTGGTGTGGCGGGCATGACGTGATGAGGTTCTGGCTTGGCGGAAATGATGTGATGAGGCTCTGGTGTGGCGGGCATGACGTGATGAGGCTCTGGTGTGGGGGGCATGACGTGATGAGGCTCTGGTGTGGCGGGCATGATGTGATGAGGCTCTGGTGTGGCGGGAATGATGTGATGAGACTGGCATGGCGGGCATGACGTGATGAGGCTCTGGCGTGGCTGGCATGACGTGATGAGGCTCTGGCATGGGGGGCATGACGTGAAGAGGCTCTGGCGTGGCGGGCATGACGTGATGAGGCTCTGGTGTGGCGGGCATGACGTGATGAGGCTCTGGCGTGGCGGGCATGACGTGATGAGGCTATGGCGTGGCGGGCATGACTTGATGAGGCTCTGGTGTGGGGGGAATGATGTGATGAGGCTTTGGCGTGCCTGGCATGATGTGATGAGGCTCTGACGTGGCTGGCATGACGTGATGATGCTCTGGCGTGGCGGGCATGACGTGATGAGGCTCTGGTGTGGCGGGCATGACGTGATGAGGCTCTGGCGTGGCGGGCATGACGTGATGATGCTATGGCGTGGCGGGCATGACGTGATGAGGCTCTGGTGTGGGGGGCATGATGTGATGAGGCTCTGACATGGCTGGCATGACGTGATGAGGCTCTGATGCTATGGCGTGGCGGGCATGACGTGATGAGGCTCTGGTGTGGGGGGCATGATGTGATGAGGCTCTGACGTGGCTGGCATGACATGATGAGGCTCTGGCGTGGCGGGCATGACGTGATGAGGCTGTGGTGTGGCGGGCATGATGTGTTGAGGCTCTGGAGTGGCGGGCATGATGTGATGAGGCTCTGGTGTGGCGGGCATGATGTGATGTGTCTCTGGTGTGGCGGGAATGACGTGATGAGACTGGCGTGGCTGGCATGACGTGATGAGGCTCTGGCGTGGCTGGTATGACGTGATGAGGCTCTGGCGTGGGGGGCATGACGTGATGAGGCTCTGGCATGGCCAGCATGATGTGATGAGGCTCTGGCGTGGCTGGCATGACATGATGAGGCTCTGGCGTGGGGGGCATGACGTGATAAGGCTCTGGCGTGGCGGGCATGACGTGATGAGGCTCTGGTGTTGGCGGGCATGATGTGTAGAGGCTCTGGTGTGGAGGGCATGACGTGATGAGGCTCTGGTGTGGCGGGCATGACGTGATGAGGCTCTGGTGTGGCGGGCATGACGTGATGAGGCTCTGGTGTGGCGGGCATGACGTGATGAGGCTCTGGTGTGGCGGGCATGACGTGATGAGGCTCTATGTGATGAGGCTCTGGTGTGGAGGGCATGACGTGATGAGGCTCTGGTGTGGCGGGCATGACGTGATGAGGCTCTGGCACGGCTGGCATGACGTGATGAGGCTCTGGTGTGGGGGGCATGACGTGATGAGGCTCTGGTGTGGCGGGCACGACGTGATGAGGCTCTGGTGTGACGGGCATGATGTGATGAGGCTCTGGTGTGGCTGGAATGACGTGATGAGACTGGCGTGGCGGGCATGATGTGATGAGGCTCTGGTGTGGCGGGCATGGCGTGATGAGGCTCTGGCGTGGCTGGCATGACGTGATGAGGCTCTGGCGTGGGGGGCATGACGTGATGAGACTCTGGTGTGGCGGCCATGACATGACAAGGAACTGATAACAAGATAACATCACACAATGTTCTAATGAGTAGATGACACATGAACAAAAAGACACATGTCACCAAATGACAAGATCACAAGTGGGAAACAGGGAATCACATGGCATAAATAAATTTCATAACAAAACAAAACCTAACTAATGTGACAACATGATTGAAAGTAGTTTCTACTGAACCTGTTTTCATCATCCAGTACATACTGTACAACTCAGTGAACAAAAATACCAGAACACCATGTCATTGCTTCTGTACGGTCATTGAGGTTACGTTTCTGAATATTTGTAAGAATGGAAGAATTCGGTTTCTACCTATTGTAAAAATGCAAAGGTCAATTTGTCAGAGAGCAGGAGATTGTATCCATGTGTTTCGTGGTCTGTGTTCTTACCTCAAGTATGACCATGAAATCCCATGTGGCCTGATGAGTAAGACATACTTTTGGTGCGTTGACATGTAGTTGCAAAGTTACTTAAAGTTAATAAAAGTGAACTATCGTAATAAAGTGTAACGGAACATTTTGCTAACGTTCCCGTTTGAGTTATGAAAACAGTATTTCTGAACATTCAAAACATCAGCTTTTTAAACATTTTTATGCAAATGTTAAGGGAACATTCCATCTTATAATTTTTCAAACATTATGGGAACATAAGAATGTAAATGTGTACCTTGAAATACAATGTAAGTCACTTTGAATAAAAGCGTCTGCCAAATGCATAAATGTAAAATGTAAAATGTAACATTACTTTTAAATGTTCTCTGAATTAGTAACATTTAAAAAAATGTTAGACGAACGTCCAACTAAAATGCTTCATGAATGATGTATAAAAAAAAAACAAATGTTTAATCAAATTTTGCTAACATGATGAAAACATTAACCCAGATAACTCTGAATACATGTTCAATTAACATTATGTTAGCTCATAATTTGAGAGAACCTTGCCATAGCATAAGGTAAAGTTCTGAAAACATTACCTGTTAGCTGGGTAAAATCTAGAGCTTTTATCACATTTCAATGATTATCATGATTGTTTTTTAGGATTGGAAAGATTTTCTAGAGACTGCATGAAATGAATTCCCTGTTTTGAGAAGGTCTGGTTTAGCATTAGCATTAGCATTGCAAGAAGATAAATTAAACTTGTGTATACTGCGCATTGAGTTGGTAAAATAGTGTAGAATATTTGTGTTGATACTAAATGAGTAGAAAAACATCTGTGAGAAGGCATTGTTGTCTCTTTGTAGGGCCAGGTCGGGGCTAATGGTTTACTGGATGTTTTATGTTTATGGTAAGTGACTGTGCCTGACTGACACGTAAAAAAGCTTTATTAGTGCCCACACATGCAGCTTGCTCAAAGTTCATTTGACGTCCAAAATTGTGGTTTCAGGAGATACTTTCTGGTTTGTAAATGATCATAGCTGACCTTGCCATAGCTAACCATGTTAAATGTGCTAATCTTTTTTCTTGTACAAAATGTAGCAACATATCAATAATTTACAGTGTATATAGGCCTATTTGCATGTATTGACAAACAAAATGTAATTTTATCTTTATCATAAAGCTTCCCATTTAATCAGCATTATGCAACAGTGATTTTAGAAAGGAATTTTTAACGTCTGTTGCAAGCGTTTTTCAACACTAGTTTCAACACATCACACCACTGATTCTAGGGTTGGAGAAACTGTTTTATTTACATTAATTATTACATAATTATTTTATATTAGAGATTTATCACATCCTTTGTGATCTGTTCTGGTCAAATACATTGCCTTTGAGTGTGCCGAGGGGCTGACGGGTCATCAGAGATCAGATGGAGACACAGCAGTGCAGAAAAACCAAACATTTCCTAGCAAAGAATTTCCACCAGGGAATTCAGTCCCAGTGGCAGCTGCAGAAACAAGAGCCCTATACCTGCAGATGTACAGGACTCCAGTCCAAGAGAGAGTTAGCCTTTAATCCACAAATGTTCTTCAGAAAGTGTTCAAGTTATTCATAGTGCTTTATGCAAGCTAAAATGGCTATGAACGAATAGCTTTATCTACAGTATGTCATACAAATAGAATTGTAGGTGTCCAAGTTACACACACTGCATGTAAATATAAATGCAAATTAGTCATATACTGTATAATTAACCAAATCATTCCATATGAAGTATATGAATACATTTTAAAATTATTATATTAATCCAGTCTATTCAAAATTCAGCGAAAGTCACACGTACTTCAGATACTAATGCACTCCAAAAAGGAAAAGTGCACTTTAAATACCTGTAAAACAAAATGTGGAATGTTAGACACTTCATGCACTCTGTCGCAGCTTTAAAGGGATAGTTTAAAGGGATGCACAAAAAGTATTCTCGTCGCTTGATAAACTTGGTTGAGCCACTGTATCACTTGGACTATTTTAACAATGTATTTACTAACGCTTCTGGGCCTGCAGAATACAATTACCTAGAAGCCATGGATGAGTGATCCAGCTCTCAGATTTCTTCAAAAATATCTTAATTTGTGTTCCGAAGATGAACGAAAGTCTTACGGGGTTGGGACAACATGAGGGAGAGTAATTACTGACAGAATTTTAATTTTTAGGTGAACTATCCCTTTAATTATGTAGCAGAGGGGGCGGGGCTATCAGACTCTGACAATGAATGACAAAATAATTGTATAAAATTCATACACTATACACAAATGAGTACATAAGTGCATAAGCACATAGTGTATAGTGTATAGTGCATCAAAATAATGTATAAGTGCATTGTGTACAGTGTGTCAAAATAGTGTATAAGTGCATAGTGTATAGTGTGTTAAATATAGTGAATATATATATGATTTTTTAAATTTTAAATATTTTATATATTTTAAAATGATTTTTTAATTTTTTTATTAATGTTGAAAACAGTTGTGCTGCCTCATATTTTTTGTGGAAATATTTTTATGACTCTTTTTTTATGATGAATAGAGAGCTCTAAAGAACAGCATTTACTTGAAATAGAAATCTTTTGTAACAATATAAATGTATTTAATCTCAGTTTTGATCAATTTAATGTGCCCTTTCTGAATAAAAGTATTATTTTTCTAATAAAAAAATATATTTAGTATATATCATGTGTGTGCATCAATGTGTTCATTGTAAATAGTAAATCTATCAAATATATGTAAAAAGGTCAAATACAATACACTGCAATGAGTGAATCTACATAACATAAAGTGAATGCATTTGTACGCATTAGAAAAGTGGCTTTCTTCAAGTTAAGTGTGAATGTCATTCATTTTGTCAGGCAGCTCATGTAAGTACGGGTGAATGTTTGACCTTCTGTAGCAGCGGGTCGGGGCTCTTCAGATAGGGGCCCGTCGGTGGAGGGGAGCGGGGTGGAGCGTGCCAGCGCGAGGGCCGCGGTAGCCGTGGGGACCGCAGAAATGACAGCTGCAGGTGTCGACACGGGCCCCGGGGGGAGCAGAGGGCCCAACAGCAACTGTTAGCCTAATGCCAGGAGGATAAATAATAAAACAACTGTCAGATAAGAACTCCTATTCAAGAAAAAACGAGAGAGAGGTGGAAAGAGGAGGGGGATGTAAATGCACTTGTGGCGGAGCTCTAAATCTGCAAACTTTGGCATGGGAGATTATGTCCAGGGCTTTAATTAAACAGATGTTCCGATGACTATTTCAACTTTTGAGAAACAGGATAGTGGCGTGTGCTGATGCAATGCATGGTGGGATCAGTAAATAAGGGACCGAGCGCCATGTGTTTGGGATAATGGTTCTGTATTGGTGGCACACTTCTCAAATACGCTAACGTGTGTGTGTGGTGTGTGTGTGTGTGTGTGTGTGTGTGTGTGTGTGTGTGTGTGTGTGTGTGTGTGTGTGTGTGTGTGTGTGTGTGTGTGTGTGTGTGTGTGTGTGTGTGTGTGTGTGTATGTGTGTGTGTGTGCAAATCAATGTATGGACTTCATTAATACTTTAGAGCACAATCCTGGACTAGCAGTTACCTTAAAATTGGTATGAAACACAAGTTTGAGATAGTCTTTTTTTTCCCTGTTGTGATGTATATCTGAGTGAAACGGCTTCTCGAACAAAAAATAATAAAAATTGGGCGGGACTTAATTTCGTCTATTGAGAATTGATTGGATGTTTGTGGTTTGCTATTGGTGGATCTCATGTGAGTGACAGGTTTACCGTCCTCCTGCCAGTAAACATAATCAGAGAAGAGAAGAGAAGAAGAGAAGAGAAGAGAAGAGAAGAGAAGAGAAGAGAAGAGAAGAGAAGAGAAGAGAAGAGAAGAGAAGAGAAAGAGAAAGAGGGGAAGTTATTTGGATTTTTAAAAGAGCACATGCATTGATGTAGGGGGGAAGTTATTTGGATTTTTAAAAGAACACATGCATTGATGTAGGCCTGCATGAATAAATAATTTACAATAAAAAATACAAATTGCACAATAAAAAAAAGATTGTCAGGTTTGATTTCATAGTGACTAACACCCAAATTGTCTTTTTCTGACTCTATAAACTGGTGACTAGTCAAACATATCTTTTTTTTTTCTCAAACTGTAGCATTACACTTACTATTAGTTTGTTTATCACATTTATGAGTGAATCTCCCATTTCAAAGTTTTGCAATTTATATATAGCATTTTAATGCATTTTATTGTAATGTGTCCTTTTTGTTCTGTGTTTTTAATTCCAATTTTTATTAATAATAATAATTATCCTTACTGTAATATAATTTAGAAAACAGTTATTTCAAATGGTAATAATATTTCACATACTAATGTTTAACTTTATTTTTGAAAAAATGAATTCAGCCTTGGAGAGCATAACAGACTTTTTTTCAAAAACATTAAAAAATTCTACTGACCCCAAACATTTGAACAGTAGTGTATACGGTATATTGTACCGTTTTATATTATGTACTGTATATGTGTACTGTATATTATGATAATACAAATATTATTGCATTATAAGTTGCAAAAAATAAATGAAATTTAAGAATTAAATGCAATAATAAATATTTTTCTTTGGATTTTGTTATGAAATGTGTTCTTGATGGGCTTAATGAGATTTAGTTTTTTCGAGATTCTTACTGTACATGTTAAACTATTAATGTTTTCTATTGGATGATCAATAATGAATCCCACTGAAAACACTTTTAACTCTTAGTAGCCGTTTACATGATATCGTTTTTAACTAAAAATGAAAAACTATTTATGCGTTTTGGCCATTCATTTACACTACAACAGCATTTTGGTGGCCTGAGAACGCAAACTTTTTAAAAAACTGGTTTCAAAGTGCAAGTTTTTGAAAACGAAACTGTTGTAAACTACAAAAACGTAAATTTATGAAAATTTATGAGTTATGACATGCAATGCGCATACATATTATGTGTTCAGTCTATACGGGTGTAGTTTCTTTACAAAGTGACATTGCCAACTACTGGCCTGGCATTAATAATACAGCGTTTTTGTTGTTTTCTTAGATCTGTGGGAACGCAATCATTGACAATGTTGTCTGTACGCAAAAAAAAAAAAAAAAAAAAAATGCAAAAGAAAAAGATTGTCTGTTTTTAGTGCATTGTTGTTGTGTAAACGCACCCAAAATTTGTCACTTTATCATAATGCAGGTAACGGGACTCCCCACTTCTGACTGGTCTCCCCTTCCCCCTGCCCCATCTTCTCACTCCAGTATGCCAGGCATCCCGCATGATCAGCAGGGAAACTCTATCTGCTTTTTGCCATAGGAGTTTGGCCTTGGGTGTAACTTTGCCATTAACTAAAACAAATGCTGCCATATTTTTAGCTTCAGTAATTGCCCTGTCTCAGCATCCAGCTCTTGGAAGAAGCACAGATACACCCCAAACCCCCACCCTGTAACATGAACTCAGGTTAAGAATATTAACACGATGCAGAGAGTCGCAGACGGCCCTGTGATGTGGGCTAGAAGTGTCAGGAGGGATTTTTCCATCTGGAGCAATTAAGAAAATCTAGATTGGATGACAGTTTAGATTCTCAGGGCTTTATCATAAACAATGCAATGCAGCGTCAGGCGCGACGCAGATGTTTTTTGCTAGTTTCAGCCTGACGCAGTTATCATTTTCATGTCCTGCACCACGTTGTTTAAATCAGTGCAGTCTCATCCCAAGAAGTCATATACTGACGTCTTGGGACGTCTTTTGACCATACGTCAATATCCGCCTTTTTAGGGTACCCTTAAACGTCGGTTAGATGACGTTATCGGATCCTAACTCTACCCCAGACCTAAACCTACCCCTAAACCTACCCCGTCACCTACTGACGTTAAAGGTAAAGCGTCAGTTGTATGACGTCCCAGGATCGTCATTTACCGACGTTTAAGGGTACCCTAAAAAGGCGGATATTGACGTATGGTCAAAAGACGTCCCAAGACGTCAATATATGACTTCTTGGGATGAGACTGTGTTATTTAAATAGCAAATGCACTTGCGCCCATTTGTGCACCCATGGGATATGATGTAATACGGCTTGTCTCGTATATGTTCTGCTTGCGCTTTAACCTTGCGCACGAGCAAATCCGTTTGCGCTCTGGAAATGTAAATAGCGAATCCGCCATGGCGAGAGCACAACTGGTTTTTAAAGGTAATGGGCGATGAGACTCTGATTGGTTTATTGCACGTTACGCTCAAAACACACCCATTACTCATAAAGAGAATAGGAACCCTTTTAGACCATGCGCATTTTTCCCGTCGTTAAATTAGCAAAACTTGATTCTGACACGCTCTCAGTGCACTTGCGCTGTGCGCTTTACACCATGCGCTTAGATCGTTAAAATAGGGCCCTCACTCTTCAAGTTTTGCTTATGATCTTTTGTGTTGAAATTCAACATTATTTTGAGTTCTCTTACAGTATGTGCAGGCAAAAAAAGTCAAAAGCCACGTCTATGGTTTTCCAAGAAAACTTTGTTACATTAAATTAGTAGTGATCAGATTTAAACTATTTAATTTGCCTTGTGCCAGTAAGTAACCCCCTAGCAACCACCAAGAAACCACTGTTACCACGTCTCACACCTCCGGGGAAATCACCTGTTTAAAACAAAACTGCCAAAGAGAGAAGAGTCTGTTGGCAAAGAGAACGCAACAGAGTGTGTAATAAAACCAGAATCAACATGAGCTTTGCTTTTTGGAGATGGCAAGAACTAAGGATTTGAAATGTTGTTAAAGCGACGTGGAGATGTGTTTTTATTACTCAACAGGAGAGTAAGGTATTTTATTCAACAGATAAATGGCCATATGTTGCAAATGGCCAAAGTTCATTGTAAAGCGTAAATCTATTGTGAAGGGTCATTTCATTATGGTTGTTGTAGCGCTGTGCTGGAATTTATTTTATTTTATTATTTATTTTCAAGGAAGTACCATGTCTATTAATGGGAATAGCTACAGTAACATATTATATCTCTTAAGCCTTGCAGTTAATTTTGAGCAGTAAGATAATCATATTCATCCGCAAAGTCACGCAGAGCCGAAGCACAACCAAAACAATGTTCTTCCACAAGATGCATGCAGTTTTAACCGCTAGAGGGCCAAAAGTTACATTAACAAAGCACAAGAAAACACTCAGAATAGATCTCCAGAAAGAGCTAACAAAACTTTTTGTTGCAATCTGTATTCGGCGAAATAACAGCAACACGGCGATATCTTCCTTCCATCTTAGTTTGTGATTAAAGGCGCTTTCATCCCCAGCAGGCGTCTGGCATTGACAAAAGCTGTCATTTCTCTGTGAGGTCGGAGTGTGCCAGCTGACAGCTGCAGGGCTCAAGCCTTTACCCGCAGTCCTGACGCCTGCCCATGAAACGCCAGCGGCTGGGAGGCCAGTGGAGGGGCGGCATGAGCACAGCAGAGCTCATGTCCCATAACAGCCATTGTTCTCTCAGACCCAGCCAATGATCATTGAGATCAATAGGATAATGTAATATAATATTCATTTAATTCACTTCGAAAACATGCATTTATAAAACAGACTTTGTCATATTATGTATCATAATATCTCATCTCAGTTTTCAGAGCCATTTAAAAGTAGTTTGTGCTCTGTATAGTCTTGAAAAATCTACTGGCCATAAAAGCTCAGTTCCATGTGGCAAAAACTAGTAACACTAGACTGGAAGAGAAGAAGCCTAGTAAATGTGTTAAAAGCTTCAATCAATCAATCAATCAATCAATCAATCAATCAATCAATCAATCAATCAATCAATCAATCAATCAATCAATCAATCAATCAATCAATCAATCAATCAATCAATCAATCAATCAATCAATCAATCAATCAATCAATCAATCAATCAATCAATCAATCAATCAATCAATCAATCAATCAATCAATCGATGATTCAAAATATAAAATAAATAAATAAAAAACAATCAAATAAACAAACAAACAAACATGATGGAATGAACAAACAAACTAGTAAATAAATATTTGAATTTTTTTAATGATTGAATAAATATAATAAATGATTGAATTAATGAATAAATAAATAAGTTGAATAAATAAATGATTCAAATGATTCAAAACATAAATATATAAATGAATAAAGGAATAATAGATTAAAACATAAATAAATGATTAAAAACATAAAATAAATGAATCAAAAACATTCAAATAAATAAACAAACAAACAAATGAAGAAATAAACAAATGATGGAATGAATGAATAAATAAATGATTGGCTGAATGATTCGAAACATACATTTATAAATAAATATACAATTGATTAATGAATTATTGAATGAATGAATGAATGAATGAATGAATTACTGTATACATACATACATACATACATACATACATACATACATACATACATACATACATACATACATAGATGGGCCCTATATACATACATACATTTTGGGGTCCAAATCATTGTACACTATGAACTGATATTGAGTTTTTTTTTTTTTTTTTTTTTTTTACTGTTCATGCTAAATTAACCCACATATTTCACACTGGACACATATAAACTGACTGAAAAAATTAGTAAAATAATTGTAATTATCAAGCCTTTTTTGTGTGAAGTCTGCTATGGTCAGATTGACCAGCATCAGTAAAGATGTTTAATTTCAAAAGATCATAAGAGATCATAGCAAGAACAGGTCATATCGTACTGAAGTACACTCACTTTCAGACAGTAGACATACTGTACGTGCCCAGTCACTGCAGCTGAACTGTTATATAAAGTGTCACCAAGGTAAATGTCAAAAGGTCAGATATGTGTGTATATTGCTATGTCAGGGCTTCTAGGGTCAGTCAGTCCAAGTCAGTCCCCTACTTTAACTTTACAATTTACAAACGTTTTCATACTGGTCATTGATTGAATTGTGTTTTTGCTGTTCAGCATATTATAGGCAGCTCATGATTTGTCACAGAGCGAGATGGATGAAGGAAATTGGGGTTGGATTGCCATGAATAGGAACCTGATATCCAGGCCACCATGAGTTCCTGTGAATACTGTACCTCACTTCTCTTCAACAAGCTTCCAGGACACGTCCCCTCACAGACGACCAGCACCTCGTGGAAGGAAATTATGAAGAATCGCTCAGCTAAAGATAAACATACACGAATATATATATATAAATAACCTATTTTTAATTACTGCCTACAAAGGCACTTTAGCATGGGAATACACTTTACGATAAATTGGGGAATAAAATCCTTTAGATAAACATTCTAGAGATGTGAAGTTTGTTTTGATCTTATTGAGAAATACATTTTTGTTGTTGTTGATGATATTGATAGAGATAATGTTTGTTTGGAGGACCAATATATATATTGGTCCTCCAAACAAACATTAAACTCTATATCATCAACAACAACAAAAATGTATTTCTCAATAAGATCAAATATATATATATTATATATCTAATATATATATATTAGAATTGGTGCAAACTGCTGAACCACAACCAAAAAACAAATTTAAAAATAATTTCAGTATTCAAATCTTAGATGTTTACTGAGATCCTTACCTATTGAAACCCACAATAATATTTAAAATATCAGTAAGCATAATATATATATAAAATCATAATTTATTGTGTACTTTCAATTGGGAGGTGCTGTTCCGAACCCTAACCCCTAAATGTCAACTTATGAAAATGATATTGAATTTTTTTTTTTTTTTGCAATTTTTCCATGCTTGTTGCATCTTTTTTTTTTTTTTTTTTTTTAAGTGAAGAAAATTTTCTTTGTAAATTATAAAACGGTATGTTAAAAAATGTCTGTCTACATTCTTACAAAAAACAACATTTTTGATCAGGAAATAGCCTATTCCTGTCCTCTCTCTCTCAGCCTTTCCTTCATAGATAGTAGCATCATCATTTTGAGGGAAATGTCTTCAAATGTCTAAAAATCTGTGTGTAACTTTACGGAACGTCACTACCAAACACCTTTTTTCTGCAATTAAACAAACTTTTTTGAGTGTTATTCCATAAAAATTTAGATAAAAATTTTATGTGTGTACAACTGTTCAGAGCTAAACATGTGCTGTTTAGCATCTTTGAGCTATAGGCTCAAAAGTTTCTAAAATTGTCACCAAAACAGTCATGTTTCACTTGTGACATCATTGTTTTGGTAGTGACAAGAAGGAAAACATAATCCTTTATTTGGGGGAAACAAACAACATTTTAGCACAGTTATGCAAATCATTAATATATTTTAGTATGTTTTAGTGAGTTTAAATTCTGTAATTTGATTTGGCCTCTACCAAAACATTACTGTCACTACCGAAAATATGCAGTCACAACCGGAACATGGGATGTTTTGTCAAAAATTAAATATATTTATTTATCAACTAAGATATTATAATATGTTTGGTTCAATGTACTGTATATTCAAACGAATGAATCCTTAACTTAGAAATCAGTACGATAAACTTTGTGCCTTTTACAATGAAAGATTGGAATACAAATACAAATCTAAAAAAAATACAATTGAAATATTGTTAAAATTGTAATTATTGATTTGAAACTTTTTATTAAAATAGCAAAACATATATTTACAAGGTAGATGTAAACAAAATCTTAATAGGTCAATATAACCCTTGTTAATCAATGATTTATTAACAGTGACAAGGAGGAGAGGAAAAATATTCCAAAACTTTCTGACAATACAATATGAGAATTAACTCCACAATTACTAGAAATGTGTGCCATGGATGTTATATAATTTGTACACATAAAACATTTGTGGAAAAAGACAGTTTTTTCCCAAGATGTTTCCAACTCTGACTTTGAATCAATTCTGTAGAATGGCCATGCACAAACATTACTTTTAGTATAATATTTTTATATTATTGTATTATAATAATATTTAACAAATGGCAAGATTGTTCTCGTTCCAGTTAAGTATTAGTGAGAGTATTGAGAATTTAAAACAAAAGCAAAAAATGTGTCTTATGATGAATCGTTCAGCAAAAGAGAACCACATACAGTATGGAAAATATATACATATAAGACCTATATTGAACTACTGGGGGTAAAACTACTTTAGCATGAGAATAATAATAAAAAAAATAAAAAAAACAACAACAGATTTTTTGCTTTCGGCCAGGCAGGTGATAAAATGGGATGCAAAAATCCAATGGAGTAACTAGCCTACACCCTAGCAACATCATAGCAACACCCTGGCAACCACTCACACCACGACCATTGTGGCCGTGACTTTTGCAGCACTTCCATTTTCTAGTATTTTAGTTTTACACAAGTAGCTATATATTCTGTGGAATCACGCATTCAGTTGTTGCAGTCACATGCCTTGAACCACACACATTTTGGTAGGTGCAAGAGTATTTAGCGTAAGTGCTAGACTAACACATTTGCCTGTTCCTTTTCAACACCTTCACAATGTGGCTCTTCCTGTGAGCTTGAAGCACAAGGGCTGGGGGGAGGCCGACTGCAAGTCTAGCAGAGGTGTGTGGAAAAATACCGTCAAATGGTTCTCGGTTTTCTCTTATAAGAAAAAAAAATACAAATAATAATAATATACATTAAATTCATTGTCATCATTATTCATTACTCACACACATGTTGTTTCACACTTCTATTTGGTGGAAATAAAGACATTTATTTATGTATTTATTTATTTTTAAACGTATGGGTTTGGGACGACATGAGGGTGAGATAAAACTGGCACATTTTGAATTGTGTGGTGAAATATCCCTTGAATTGATTAGTAAAGCTTGATATAAAA
Organism: Chrosomus eos; assembly: GCA_036326025.1. Taxonomy (NCBI): domain Eukaryota; kingdom Metazoa; phylum Chordata; class Actinopteri; order Cypriniformes; family Leuciscidae; genus Chrosomus; species Chrosomus eos. The sequence continues at coordinate 14,830,993 of CM070842.1, forward strand.
CAGAGCTATGTAGATGATACCGTCTAGTCACTACCATTATGATGCATAACTGTCATGACTCACAGGAAGAGTGAGTGAACTGGTGGAATATCTGTTGGGTCAAGACTTGCTTTCTCATACTGCCACCTAGAGAGCAGTGGTCATATTACCTCTCATTGCCAAGTAAAGGGTTGTTTTTGTTTTGTCCAAATTTAATTAAATGCAAAGTTCGTCAAGAGGTTAATATTTTAAAAATAGAACCCTATTTAATAATGAAAATCATCACTAGTGAGAATGAGACACATTACAGTGAAATGCAATACAACGCACATGTAAAAATGTACAAATCCTAAATAAATGCCATGCAACTAATGTCTTGCTTAAAATATGATGTTAAATATGAAAGGTGTCAATATAAATATGAATACTTCGAATAGTTAAAGGCTGTTTTTAGCGTTTCTTTTAACATAACTTGAAAGTGGAAGAGTGTTTTAGCATCTCATATTATAAGTATTTTTAAACGAAATGCTCAAAGTGTTTTTGAATTCATTTATGCATAATACAGTCCGAATCTTTATTGTGTTCTGGCCCTCTAAAGTTTTGTCCGTCCGTGTGTTTTGATGGTGGGTTGATGAGATAGTATTACAGGCTGTAATCCCTCTCTGTAAGCCTTTGGGTCAGTGCAGGGGCTCGAACCCCCCAAGAGCACCACACTGCCAACAGCTGAACCAGCAGGGGCCAACCTGGCGTCTTCCCCTGAAAATGAGCAGTGGACACATGTACACACCCACATACACTGTCTCCCACACACACACACTCATACACACACACGAGAATATGCCAGCTAACCTCAGGACACATACAAGCACGTACATTATCCTGTGAATGTGTGTGGTCTTAGGCCTAATGTTTTGTCATGGTGATAAATAATGATAATTACAAAGCTCCCCCAAAGAGTGATGTGGAACACACACAGGGTAAGATATGTGAATTACAGTAGATAAACATACTGTGTGATAAAAACAGTAGGAGTTGATAGAAACTGTAAGCAGTTGGTGTCCTGTTATGTCTACCCATAATTGTCTATGCATGGTACATTGCAAAATGGATAAGGGGTTAAATTATTTTTATTTAAAGGCACTATAGTCAAAAAAATGAAACCGACAGCCTATAAGTCACAAATGACCCATAACAATATGATGTTACATTAGAAGGATGGACAGACAGATAAATATATCTATAAAGATAAATAGATATATAGATAGATAGATAGATAGATAGATAGATAGATAGATAGATAGATAGATAGATAGATAGATAGATAGATAGATAGATAGATATTCAGATAGATAGATAGATAGATAGATATATATATATATATAGATAGATATATAGATAGATAGATAGATAGATAGATAGATAGATAGATAGATAGATAGATAGATAGATAGATAGATAGATAGATAGATAGATAGATATTCAGGCAGACAGACAGACAGACAGACAGACAGACAGACAGATAGATAGATAGATAGATAGATAGATAGATAGATAGATAGATAGATAGATAGATAGATAGATAGATAGATAGATAGATAGATAGATAGATAGATATTCAGACAGACAGACAGATAGATATTCAGACAGACAGATATATAGTCCTTTAGATATTAACGTCCTTTTTCAGGGGAGAAATGCCTTTGAATTCCCGTTCGATGTGTAATAATAAAGCTGACAGCAACATTACAGCAGAGATCGACCTCTGACCGGCTGATCCTCCACTGAGACAGTCCTCCGCTCACTGACTCACGGTACAGACGCCAGTAACCAGCAACACCAGCTAAACACCCAACACCAGCTAAACACCCGCTGCTCATCATGGAAAGAAAAGTGGCGAGAGAATTTCGGCATAAGGTGAGCTTTTTAGGCCTACTTTTTAATGCGCCGACTGTTTATATTAGCATTAGTTATTAGTGGACCAGTTATTTGGCAGTCGCTCCCCACTGTGCCCAGAAATGGCGGAGAAGCACACTTAGCTACTTAATTACGCTATAAAATATTTGTAAAATATGTCAAATTAATATTCGCCTAGCTTCGGACAAGGAAAGTATTATTGTATCCATAGAAACCGTCGTTATTTGATCGGTAAAATTGTCCAAACCCAAGATCCACCCCTAGCATCCTACGGCAGTTTTTCTGCTCTGTGATGGTTTAGACGTTTTAGTTTTTTACGCTGAACATGTAACACATTTTACTTGTTTAATAATTTCGATGTAATGACTTATTTCGTCCAATTTTATTGCTTTACATAAGCCAAAGGTGCAGATAAAGGCGTAATTTCCAGGTAGAAAGGTAGGCTGCACAGTGACGTCAACCGATGTACGCGTTCTGATTGGCTGAGCAGGTGATAGGTGTTATATGTGTTTTAGAAATAGTTGTACAACAGGTATTATTTACCTTTTGCCTCCTAAATGTAAAGTTAAGACTTTTTACTATTTTAATTTGCTAGGATTTACCTATTCTGATAGGCTACCTATTTACATGCTCAAGCTTATGTTTAGACACCATACAAAGGTCTTCCTCTGTGAAGTGTGTGTAAGTGTAGAAGTGTAGCATCTGTTTTGCGGTGGATGAGACACACAAGGGACAGTTTTTCACAGCATTAGCTGAAGTGTCAGAAATGTGCGATCATGCAGACATGATTGCTGCATTTATTGTTCAGCCTGTATCATTGCCTGTAGACGGGGGTGGGAAAGCTGCACAAAAGCTTTGCATTTAATTTTGGTTTCTCCTCTATGACAATCTGTTATATTGCTCCCTTCAAATTACTTTGCAAAAACTGTATAAGAAATCAAGCTGGAGTCAGTTACAGTCAGACTTCTGCTTTTTATGATGTTAAAGTCCGAAGGTGGACTGTCATCTGGGCTGGTCACAATGTTTATGACACCTTCAATAACCGATGAGAACAGAGTCACTGTTTTATCACATGTGGCCTGATATTGGTATTGATTTTGGAACAATGTGGATATACTTTTTTTTATTTCTCCACAATGTTCATGTTTACCTACTTATTAATTTATTATTATGAGTAATATGCTATATATTTTAATAATCAAAACAACCATGTACTAATAGGTCATATTCATTAATGCTAAATTAAAATAAAAACATTACAACTGTTTATCTGCACTCATGTTTAACTTTATTAACTTATTTGAATATGTAAATTGTATTGTTCTTGTTATTCATTCATTCATTCATTCATTCATTCATTCATTCATTCATTCATTCATTCATTCATTCATTCAACCATTTTAGTTAGTATTAGTTAGTTAGTTAGTAGTTAGTTAGTTAGTTAGTTAGTTAGTTAGTTAGTTAGTTGTTCGTTCGTTCACTCACTCATTTTATTTATTTATTGTTTGTTTGTTTCCAATATATTTATTTATGTTTGGTCATTTAATCACTCCTTTTATTTATTTATTTATTTTATTCATATTTTTTTTCCATTCTTTTATTGTATTCATGCTTTCATATAACCATGAATTCATTCATATAAACATTATTTGTTTATTTATTTGTTAGTTTGTTCATTTTTCACTCCTTTTATTAATTTATTTAGTGATTATTTCATATGATTTATTTAGTTAGTTAGTTCACTCACTCATTTGATTGATTTATTTTAAGTTTGTTTCTATTTATTTATTTATGTTTGGTCATTTAATCACTCCTTTTATTTAATTTTTTTACTTCTTTCATTTTATTCATGCTTTCATGTAACCATTCATAAATTAATTAATTCATTCATTCGTTCATTCATTCATATAATCAGCCTATTTGTTTATTTATTTGTTTGTTTGTTCATTTTTTCACTCCTTTTATTTATTAATTCTTTCATATGATCATTCATTCATTCATTCATTCATCCATTCCTTCATTTATATAACCCGCTTATTTGTTTATTTATTTGTTTGTTTGTTCATTGTTTCACTCCTTTAGTCATTCATTCACTTATTGTATGTATTTATTTCTGTATTTGTTTGATTATTTGTTCATTTGTTCACTCCTTTTATTTATTTTGTTCGTTCGTTCATTCGTTCGTTCGTTCGTTCGTTCGTTCATTCATTCATTTATTCATTCTTTCTTTCTTTCAAATAACCCATTCATTTGCTTGTTTGTTTATTTTTTTAATGAAGAAGTTTGGCTTTTCCATTAAACATGCTGAAGTCACATTAGATGAACTTCATCAGCATTTCGATGATAACAATAACGCAGCAGCACAGTAATGTAAGGTGACACTGCTAGCATGATAAACTCTTTATCTGAGCCCAGGAACATTAACAGGTCCAGTGGAGCAGATCTGAACTAATGATACTCACAGTACTGAAAAAAGGCCCACCTAATCCATTCAAGCATAAACAACATGAGACCCATCCAAACTTACAGACACACAATAGTCCGTCCACCTCCTCGGTCTCTTTCTCTCCCACGACCTCTCTTCCTCGCTGACCTTCCGTCTCAGTCTCTCACTCAGAGAGAGAGAGATGTGTTACATCATTGACTGGCCAAAACGCTTCCTCAAAACTTTTCTACAGCAGATTAGCCACCACCAGGTAACAGATTTGCATGCGATTGATTTTCTTATTAATAATGATGATCTGATCAGAGGTGTGTGTGTTTGTGTTGTGCAGGTGGAGTTGCTTGTTGATAATGAAGCAGAGAAGGACTATCTCTATGATGTTCTCCGCATGTATCATCAGTAAGTAGTTTTTTACCCATTTTATGGATGCGTAATATTAAAGGACCCTGGGTGCTGACATAAGGGTTGCAGGTTCAATCCTAGTTATTACTGTTGCTCAGATTTAAGGTTAGGGATTTGAACAATCCATCATTGACAACATAGTGAATTTTGCACAGAAAACTTCTTTTACTGCGGTTTACAGATATTACATAATTCTGTATTAAAGTGAATGTAAATTGCATGCAAATATCTCTGCTGCAGCATTTTGTCTGGAAAGTTTCGATGCTGATAAATAATGTAATTTTCCATCAGCAGTGCTGTCAATCTGCACATTCAAAAGGACAAACGTATTGGGTGTCTGTTTATCTGTGTGCAATAATAGGAAATGCTGAATATATTCCCTTAGGTCTTTATTTGCGATCTAGTGTGTAAATCAACACGTCGTTGCTCCGCTGGACAGAAATAAGAGGCTTAATCTGATGGAAAAGTAACTTGGATCAGATCATTTCCACTGTTCTCCCTGCTTTCAAGGGCAGCCATTCTCTGACGCCCCTTTGTCTCTGATATCTGAGTCAGGAGTGAAATATCAATGATTCATAGAGCAGCTGCCTCTAAATTCATAAGCTGATTTTATAAGGGTATAAAGTGTCGTTTTCCTCAACGAGCAACAAATCAGAATGTTTTTAATGTAGGTTTCCATGCCAGGATATAAAAGGAAAACACAATTTTACAAAGATTTTGTAACATTTAAATGAATAATGTTTCAAAGGCAGAATAATAAATGCTATCAAGATGTATAAATAGTATAACTTTTATATATTAAACTACATTTATATATATTTTCTTTAATGATACAGTAATGAGAAATGGTGGTAAAAGAGTTTAATTGAAATGAAAATAATATTTAAATTGCATTTTTTGGGGGGCATTATTTTTGAAATTTCGGATTAACTTTAAACCTAACCTTACTCCATGAACAAGTGCTTTATGCTTTATCTTTGACCTCTCATTTGACTTGATACAAAAGATTGAATAATAAAGATCGATATGATCCATATCTTGAGCACAAACTGTTTGTGCTTTTCTGAATTAGCTTTCCGGTTTTCATGTTCTCAATCAGGTCCTGTTTAAATGGCTCTGCTCTGCCCTTTAGATCCATGGACCTGCCTGTCCTGGTCGGTGACCTGAAACTGGTGATAAATGAGCCCAAACGCCTCCCTCTGTTCGATGCCATCAGACCCCTGATTCCTCTGAAGCACCAGGTGCAGTACGACCAGCTCACGCCCAAGAGATCCAGGTGAGAGGAAACGAGGAATATAGAGAATAATGACGTGTTAAACAAGGGCTAGTGGGGTGTTATGCTTCTGTGCAGTATGGACATCTTTCTCTGCATGAATAACAGACAAGGCAATAAAGAAAGAGAGAATGAGTGCATTGGAAATCAGAGGAGGAGGTAGAGTGACAGCCAGTGCTCTCGTCTCCAAAGAGAATCATTGTTTTCCCTCATGCTCGGTCAGACGTGGTTATGAGCACAGAGAGAAGAAGCTTATTCAACCGTGTCTGACGCACAGCGCTAATAGGACCACAATGAACTGGATTCTGTTTCCTCTTGCTGTGCCTTTCTCAGAGAAAAAATAATAAAAGCGTTATATTACATTATGTTATATTGTATACTTAAACCCATGTAACTTTCTAGTGTGATATTTATTTAGGTATTTTGGGGGAAATAAAATAATTGTATTTATTTAAACCCATAAATAACACACACACCACACGCACACAACAGTATATATATATATATATATATATATATATAATATTACTGTATGAGCATGGCCTAAAATTAAAACTCGCCAAGCAATGCGAGTAAAAATCGGCGAGTGTGTCACTCGTCAGTTGGCCGGTAACATTTTTATGAAAATAAATAAATAATAAATAAAATTTAAAATTTTCTTAAGTCACCGGCAGGTGTGACAAAAACTGTATTGTGTGTGTATATATAAATATATATAAACTTTATTATCTTTATTAAGTAAATAAAATGATTAATATTAATAAAGGTGTATACCCTTACATATTTTATTATTATTATTACTTTAACCAATATAATATATAAAATATTTTATATTAAGTCATTTTGGTATTTGGTATTGGTTTTAATATGGGGGGATTTTTATAATTCTTTTTAGGGATTATTGATTTAGTTTAAAAAATATTCTAAAATTGTATTTTAAAATTGTTTGTATGTAATATTGTATGTTCAGGCAATGCTTTAAGTCATTAAAATTTGTCTTGACAAAGTTTTCCTTTATAATTATAATATTTTTGTAATTTGCGAAACAATACATTTCTCTAAATATCACTTTTACTGATTTTAGATGCCACTGTTTTGTCCACTTGTGTTATGAGCAGGAAGTTGAAGGAAGTCCGTCTGGACCGCACACACCCTGAGGGTCTGGGTCTGAGTGTTCGAGGGGGGCTGGAGTTCGGCTCTGGACTCTTCATATCACAGATAGTCAAAGATGGACAAGCAGGAAACGTCGGCCTGCAGGTACGAAAATCCAGAAAATACTCCATAATGCCTGGCTGCTTTTATAACTTTTATACTGCATACTTTTATATATATATATGAGCCTGTTGAACATATTTGGACCCTAAGCAGACACTCTCTTGCCTTATTTTAGAAATCTGACAACTCAAAATGTTAAACTTTCAAATAGATGAGTGTATTTTACATGGGCTGCACAAAAGACATGCCAAATCGTCATGATCATTGCACCTTGTCTCCACTAGAGAGAGCAATAAGCCTTTTTAAAGTGCTCCTGTCGTCAGTTCCCAAACACAGTTATTGTCCTCTACTATAATCTCCATGATCGATGTTTGTCCTGTAGAGAAATGACATTCAAATGAAGACCATGTGCACCTTTGATATGAAAGAGAGACTTGAAATATGAAACTATTCTGGTATAAGTAAAAGTATTATATTAAATGTTAATATTAATGTGGTTTGCTGTGTCTTCTTCAGGTTGGCGATGAGATTGTGCGCATCAATGGCTACTCCATCTCCTCCTGCATTCATGAGGAGGTTATTAACCTTATCAAGACCAAGAAGACTGTCTCTCTGAAAGTCCGCCGTAAGATTTTTCACTTCTAAATGGGGTTAATACATTGATTTAGCTGTCAGTTACAGTGATTCGCTCACAGTTGAATGATGATTGATGTAACAGTTGAGCAATTCATTAGGATTGCCACTAGCTAAATATAGTATTTATTGACTATTTATTGACATTTTTTTGATTATTCCCATTGTGACACTATTTACAGATGTGGGAATGATTCCTCTCAAGAGGTAATTTGGTGTGATCAATCACTTTAATTAGAATAACTTTTGCTAACATTTTCATTTGTCTTTAAAAAAAATAATAATAATATGGTTATAATATTATTGTCCTAATCAGCTCCACTGACGACCCTCTGAAGTGGCAGTTTGTGGATCAGTTTGTGTCTGAGTCAGGGGTAAGATTTTCCTTCTCCATATTTTAACACTATAAAGCTATATCATATTTGATACGCAAATTTCCAAAACCTCTAAATCAAAAGTTTCCTGAAAACCTGTTATACACAATCTATTTGCACGCCTTCTGTCGTCTGATTAGTAGTTTAGTTTTTTTAGCAAGTAAAGGGCCTTTTAGTGTAATTCTAAAAATGTTTCATGGTAAAGATGTCTTTTTGCTGTACAATTCTACATTTTATAAAGTAAATGTAAGTATAACGTTTATATTTTTTTGTAATATTTCAAGATGAACACTTACTGCACTGAAGCAACTTAGGTTTATTTGACTACTCATACATAATTTTTTAGAAAAATCGTGTAAATTGTAAGTATCATATATGATGCTTTTGAGGAACGTTTATTTGTTCGTCTCTCAATCATCATTGTGATGCATTATATGTTTTGCCCCCACAGTAAAAACTACACAGTTTTAAACATAAAACCAAATATCTTCTTGCTAAGACATATTATTGGGAGATATAGAGTGACAACTGTCTATAAATTGGCCATATAAATATCAGAAAGAGCACCAAATCTGAGCATATTTTTGCTCAGATTAGTTTTTTCATCCTCAAGCATAAGCTTTATTTTCTCTTATATCATACTATATGGCCCATAATAGCCTGATGTGTTTTGTCTAAAAAAAATGTATATACTGTTTATATATATATATATATATATACTTTCATTTTTGAAAAATGATTTGACTGGCAGGCTTTACAGGTTTAAACCAGTTGTAGCAACTTAATTTAGCCACATCTGACTGTTCCCTACCAGGAGAGGAAGACCAGTATTGCTGGCTTGACTTCAATTGGAGGGAAAGAGATCAAGGAAAAAAAAGTATTCCTTAGTTTGGTGGGCACCAAAGGCATGGGAATCAGGTAAGGAAGAAACTGAACTGATTCTACCACACACACAGCTCCTATCAGACTTGTGACGTGAGCATTTTAAAAATGTAGCAAGACTTTTTCACATTTATCACGTCTGTTACATTTCCTGCAAAAGCAAAATATAATGTTTACATTTTTACTTATTAAGCATACTTATATTCTTTATTTTTGGACAAAAAATATTTCTTAAATCTCAACTATATATTTGAAATTGTTTTGCGCTTAAATCTTTATTTTATTTTATTTTAGCGTACTTATTTTCTTTATTTTTGGACAAAAAACTATTTCTTAAATCTCAACTATATATTTGAAATTGTTTTGTGTTTAAATTTTTCTTATTTAAAATAAAATACATACACTACAGCGCACAGTTAAAATACACTGAAAATAATATACAAAATATTTTAATGTTTATTGATGCATATTGTCATAATGAACTTATTATAAATTGAATGCGACACCTTGTGACAAAAGAAATACTCTCTGTTGTAGCATATCGAGTGGACCAACACAGAAACCAGGCATCTATGTGAGCAATGTGAAGCCGGGTTCACTCTCTGCTGAAGTGGGCTTACAGGTCATTTAATTTAATTCCCAGATTAAACTGCATTAATGGAGCATTGCTGCTTGATTCAACTGCAGTAACACACATGTGTGTTTGTGTGGCTTGTAGATTGGAGACCAGATTGTAGAGGTCAATGGGGTGGAGTTCACCAACCTGAGTCATCAAGAGGTCAGTAGATCTTGCTGAAAAAATCAACCAATTAATTAAGAACCTCTCTGCGTACCTAAACTGATAACCATGTCTGCTAATGTGTGTTTTCAGGCGGTGCGAGTGTTAAAGAGCAGCAGGAGTCTAACTATTACTGTCCTCACTGGAGCTGTAAGTTCACTGAAAGACCACTAATACATTTCTGCCATCAGAAAATGTTGAATACTCGCTGCAAGGCTTCTATCTCTCTCAGCTGTGTGGAAAAGAAAGCCATTTGCCTAGTATAAAGCTGTTGTAATTGACAGCGGTGGACAAGGGTAATACATTGTGGAGATGTTTGTATTATGCTGTTAACCTCTATGTTATTTATTGGTGCATTTGTCTTATTTTATTTTACTAGTATTTTTGTTGTTAAATGTATGTGAATTGTGCTTGAGTGTAACATATAACATCTTGTGCTTCAAGCATGCGACCTGTACAGTATAGAATGGATTGTATTTGTGTGTATATTTCTGCAAAAGTGCTGAATTGTCTACTGTATGTTTCAGGGAAGGGAGCTGTTTATGACGGATGAGGAGCGGCTGGCGACTGAAGCTCGACGCGAGCTGGATAGACAGGAGCTAATGCATCAGAAGAGGGTGGCATTAGAGACTAACAAAATCGTGAAAGAACAGCAGGAGAAAGAGCGCCAGTCAGTGAAAAAACACACAACTGAACACTAAACTGCACTACCTATTCACAATGTATTCTTTTACATGCAAATGCCTGTAAAAGAACATTTGGAGGGCTCTTCCAAGATATATCTCGAGATAACCTAATTTTGTGACATACATTTACTTATATAGGCCACATACAGCATGCCAAATACCCAGATTCTACCAGCATAAGTGACAAATTGCTAAAGCAAAATTAAGATTTTGAGAAATTTTGTGGAAATTTTGATTCAAATCACAGACTTTCATGTGTAAACCTTGATATTACCTCACATGCTCATGTAAAACAATCAGGATTCACAACAACAGACAAAACACAAATGTTAACGATACAGCAAAATTCGTAACTAAATGCAGTTAAATTCTACTTTTTAATACATTTATGCAGTTTTCTTTTTTTATTAATATTTTAGGTACTGTTTCTCTTCCGGTTAAAACAAAAATGAATATTCACTTGTACTCAAATACTTCTTTATTAATTGCCATTATAATCATGCTTTATCTGTTTTTTTTTTTGTCTCTTTATGTTGTCAGTAATGAATCTGATTAATCATTACCACTGCTGAAAAATTGTCTTCACTTTAAAGACGTATAATTACAATTCCTGCATGAAATCTGCATGAGTTATTAGCAATTTTATTGTTTTATATGTGCAATATTTTGCAGGAGAAAGATGGAGATATCACAGAAGACTGCAGAGGAAGAACAACGCCACCGCAAAGAGATGGAGAGGTAACGCTTGTATAATGTTGCCATGCAAAAACATCTTCAAAGAAAACAGACCTCAGATGTCAGAGTAGAGCAAATCGATGTTTGTGAGAGATGGAAGTACATTCTGTTCCGTGTGTCCTAAGTCACTTCAAATTTTCACAACCAATTCATTTCAATTCAATTCAAGTTTATTTGTATAGCGCTTTTCACAATACACATTGTCTCAAAGCAGCTTTACAGAAAGTGCATTTCAGAAATGTACAAAGAAAAATACAGTTAGTTAATCATGTATAAATTTAGGCATAACATATCGCCGGTGTTTAGTCGTCTCTTCACAGGCGTCGAGTCGTCTCTCCACAGGCGTTTAGTCGTCTCTCCACCGGCGTTTAGTCGTCTCATCACAGGTGTTGGGGCATCTGAAGTCTTCGTGAGAGGCTGGATACAAACTGGAGCTGACGAACGCTATTTACCTCGGGACTAGCGTCCCGAGATAACAGCAGAAAGACAGATGGGAAATAATTAGCATAGCCGATGTTCATAATATTAATGCATTCTAACTGATTCAGAAGTAGTATAAAAGGTAAGCATTAAGTGAATGCTTGGTTAAAGAGATGCGTCTTTAATCTAGTTTTAAACTGGGACAGCGAGTCTGAGTCTCGAACAATATCAGGAAGGCTATTCCAGAGTTTAGGAGATAAATGTGAGAACGCCCTCCCTCCTTTAGTAGACTTAGATATCCTAGGAACGACCAGAAGCCTCGAATTTTGTGATCTTAAAGAGCGCGATGGATTGTAGGGCGATAGAAGGTCTGTTAAATACACAGGAGCTAAACCATTTAGAGCTTTATGGTTTTTTACAACCAATGTTGTTTTGTCCAGTAAAATGTGTTCAAATTATATATATGATACATATAAATGTAACAAACAGAATGTAATGTTTACTGCAAAGGGGTCAACTTCTTGACATTTGTGTTGATTGTGTTGATATCAACTATATATTTAGCAGGCTTGTCTGAATAGATCTCAATTTAATGCATGTGTCGTGTGTGTCAGAATTGAAGCATCGGAAAGTAAGCACCACAAAGAGTGGGAAGAAGATTGGGGCTCCAAGGAAAAATCAAAATCTCGTTCCCCCTCCCCTTCTCCCTCGCCCCAACCACCCACCCGCCTCACACCTTCACCCAAACCCAAAACCTCCAGTAAGTTGACAACACTTAGAAAACTTCTCCAGTGCATGAACTTTGAATGCCCTCTGTAAAACTACACTATTCTCTTAATGATAAACAAGTATGTTACCATGTCTAAAACGGTACACATAATGCACCATTACTCCTTTCTCCTCTGCATGAACGGATGTGCATTTATGTTGGATGCATCATCTTTCTTTGTGTGCTCTTTGTCTTTCTGTCTATTTGCCTTTGTGTTGTGCCGTGTCTATCACTTCCATCAGCTGCTGAGTCCTATGAAGATGAGAGCGAAGAAGTAAGTGAAATATTCATATGGCATTATAGACAACATTATTTGACAAACTTCCCCTTTTTTAAGACACTTTACTTGTCTTGTTTGGTTGGTTGGATCTTTTGGTAGCTTTTGGATGAATGAATCTGCAGAGTTTTTGCATGACACTAATGTATCATTCTTGCTATCTTAGCATTCGGTTGGTTTTACCGTTATGAAGGAAAGTTGCCTACACTCAAAAAGGTACATTGTGTGCTGCAAGATTTTGCTGTTTTGTTGTCTTACAATTATGGAATATGTTGTTCATCTTGGAGATATGTCTGAAGTTATGGTTTGCATGATAGTTTGGTTGACATTGGTGAAAAGTCCACCAGGTGTTCTCAAATCACTTTGGATATTTAGAAAGGAAAAGAGACCAAAAAGAAGAAGAAGATGTCCAAGACTGACACTCTTCCAGCCGAGAAAAAGAACAAGAAAGAGATGGAGTTTGAGCTGAAACTTGCCAAGGAGAAGGAAGAAGTACTTGAGCGAGAGAAGCAGATGAAAATCAGCAGACTTCTGCAAGAGGTATCAGGCTTGTTCTAGTGAGGTTACAGTAGGGTTTGCTGACTTAAATTGTACTACCAGTTTAATGTGTGTAAATTACTCTGTCTCCTTGCCCTTTTGCCCTCCGACTCTTATTGATTGGTCAAATGTACACATTTGAACAGAGACTAAATTAAATTTAGCTGGTAACTGCACTATTGTACCATTACCAATGGCAGTCCACCACATTCTCATTAGTATATCAAAGTTTCCATCTTTGAGTGTGGCTTTACTAATTCAACTAGGTGTCAGAAACTGAGAGGGAAGATCTGGAAGAGTCGGAAAAGGTTCAGCATTGGGTGGAAAGGCTCTGTCAAACTAGACTAGAGCAAATCTCCTCGGTTGAAAATGAGTCCCCAGAGGTAAAGTCAATCAAGTTTCAATTAAGTATCCTAATTGTGTTGGTCTTCTAGTCCATAGTTTGTTAGTTCAGAGTTCTAAGCAATTAAAGTGTACCTCTAGATGTCTCCAACCCGTTCTCCTGCATCGACTGGTCCCACCAGACGGAGGTTCCCTGGAGGCTTGACATTGGCCACTACTGACCTAGATGACATAAATTTAGATGATGTGGACCAAAGTCTAAGGCAGCCTTTGAAAAGGCTAGCCCCAACTCCACCAACATCCAACCAAGCTCCACCTCCCTTACCACGCCCTCCACCCTCACCCCGACTTTACCAGACATCCAACTACCGCCCTCCATCTCCAAGAACACAGCATCAAATGCAACCAAGTTCCAGACCATCCCCCCAACGCCCACCTTCCCCACCAGCCACTTGGGTACCGTCTTCCTCGATGGGTCAAAGCCGGCAAGCCCCTTCTTCCCCACTATTCTCTTCCAGGGGTCTGTCCTCATCTCAGCCGCCTCCCCCTCCCCCACCACCTCCTCCACCACCACCGCCTCCTCCGCCGCCACCTCCTCCACCCATGCACATGGAGGACAAGTACCATGCAGGGTCATCCAACTATCCTCGCTCCCCAAGCTTATCCGAACAAGGGAGCAGATTTGGGGACAATGGTTACCGGCAGAGAGGGGGCTTCTACTCCAGCATCCCCAGTGAAATCTCACGCCCACCGAGCCCGAAGTTTGACCGCAACTTGACGGTTAGCATAGTTAACATTTTTAGCAGTGTGAGAGTTGATTATGTATGTCATATAGGAGTGGGAATTTTTAGTCGCATCGCAATTCATTCCAATTTGATTCCAAATTGATTTCATGATACATAGTGTTGCTATCTTCACTGAAGTGACGCCAATGTTGCATCTGCAACACTGAGCGAAAACCCATAGGGAAGTAAATCCTGTGCAATGAAACCTGTGACAGCAGTGGTAATTTTGTTTGCTTTTCCAATCGTTTTGGAAATTAAGATGCTTGTTTTGTGTGAGTGTGTGTGAAACTGGCAGCAAGCTGAACATGCTTATATGTGCCGTTGTACTGTCACCCGAAAAAAAAAAAAATTACCCACCAATTATGTCATACATACATGCATGCCTTGAGTTTGTTGTTTTGCAGATGTGAATACCCACTTTTAATTTCTTATTGAAGATGTTTGTTTGGATATACATATCATAATTTGGGGTGAAAAGCATGCTGTTTGGTTTGAAGATTTTGCAGTACCTGTGATTCCTATTTTTGTTGGACTGTTGAACACCTTATCCTTGTGGTCCAGGTGATGAGAAACACATCTCATGCTAGCAGGATATCCACCTCTAATAATCCACTGGTGAGTCCTTAGATTGTAAATGATACATGCTGTACTGGACCTTCCGCTCCATTTTTAGCAGAAATCAGACTTGCCGTAATGCAAGCTTAATGCAAACCGGCGTCTCTTCTTCAGCAGAAATAGTTCCCTATCGAGGAAACTCGACAATGCATCGAGAATCGACACTTTGGGGACGCTCCCTTAGCGTGCGCCTCTGAAGTAAAAATGAAACTAATCCAATCCTGATTGGTGTTGCGTCGTGACGTAACATGTGACTGCATAACCGGAAGCATTAAGGTGATGCTGACGCATAGAATGCCAGCTATCGCTCTTCAGCAAGCGCTCTCTGTGAAACTGTCTGTCTTATTTGATGTTGTTTGTCTGTGCTAAGCTCTATATTATGGCGAGTGAACAATACACTAAGTGTGTGCACCCCTGCCCAAGATTATATACCACGGGTGGGGACACGCATCTGCTGTGTGTGTGTGTATTGTTTAGGGGCGCAGCACGCACAGTCAGTGCCTCAAGAGGGCTGCCTGTGATACTGTGAAGCACTTCCTATTAGAGTGCTGCGCTCTCGCTTGGCTATATTATTTCACTGATGATGGCCAGGCTCGCGATCCCCACGATTCGGGTCCCGCGTCCGTTGAGGCGGCGCGACGGCTTAGATCGCGGAGATCGCAGAAGGATCTCGCGGATGAGAACGAGACTGCTGAGGCACCTTTTCTCTCATCATCCGCAGATTCTATGACACTAGTTCACGACGCAGACGCCCGCGATGCGGCTTCTTCTGCCCGTGACGAGTGCCCAGTGCTCGAGCTATCTGTTTATAAGGAAGTAGATGTGCTCAGCATCGGGAACGAGCAACATGAGTCACACTCGCCGGCTTATGTTTCTGCTTATGTAGAGCTTGTATTGTTGTGATGAGTGCTGTGGCCAGTATTAAATAAATAAATAAATATATTTAAATATATAAGCTGGCCACAAAATAAGCAGGATGATCCCCGTCAAAATGAACTAGACGAGAGATTCCTGCAGCACCGTTCACAAACTCAGAGCCGGGGCTTACTGTTTTTCCCAGATCTTTATAAATATATATATATGTGTAGATCCTGGGAGAAACCCCACACTTTACGTATCTCACCACATTCATTATATGTTTATTCGAATGTGGTGGGTGCGAGAGAGTCGGGTTATGGCAAGATGCCACAGATGGAGGAAGCTTTAGTGAGTTATCTTTCTCCTGATCTGGCATCTTTGCTTTAAGCCCCGGTGCTGCCCAACAAACCGTGCAGGGACACCTCTGCACTGGTTGGCTGGGCTTATATGGTGCAGGAAATCGATGTTGCTCTTCCCCCGTTAAAAACGTTTCGGGACACATCGGTTTCCAGCGAACGCAGGCTGCACTGTCCGCCCCACAGGCTTGCGGCCAGGCAGCTTTCGCGTTCGCCCATTGAGAATCGTTTTTCGGTCCAGCCCTGCCGGAAACCCGCTTCAGGGGGTCAGGAACGAATCCCGATTAATACCCGAAGCCAGGCTTGAGAGCCTGGTTCCTTTGGTAAAATATTTAAAAAAAAAAAAAAAAAAAAAGGGTCAGGCTGGTGCGTGCCTGTACTCTATGACCAACGCTGTCACTACAGTCGTTGACAGGTTTCAGGAAGCGAAAAAAAAAAAAAAAAAAAAAAGAGGGCTGCCCCCCCGCTGTGGAACAATCGAGGTTGTTCTAGCAGCAGGTGCCCTCGGGGAAGATGTTTTTGTCCCGCCGTCTTTGACGCTTCGGGCCACATCGATTTCCAGCGAACGCACACCATGGCGTTCGCCCCAAAAGCTTGCAACAGGGCACCGACTATGGTCACAAAATCTGTATCGACTTTTTTCCTGCCGGTCCACCGCTTCAGGAAGTCGAGAATAGTGCTCGAAAAACACCCGAGGCCAGCCTCGAGGGGCTGGTTCCCTTAATAGATTTTGTAGAAGAATGGCAACGCCTTCCGAACATATATCTATATGGGTCCTGTATATTATAAAATATTATAAAATATGGGTACAGATTGCAGTTCGGTCACCGACCTCCCTAGTTTGCTGGGGTGGTACCGACTGCAGTGGTTCCAGAACAGGCTCGGGTTATGGAACAAGAGGTACAGACTCTACTGGAATTAAGGGGCCATAGAATGTGTTCCCCTACCAGACAGGGAGTCAAGGTTTTACAGCCGGTACTTTATAGTTCCAAAGAAGGATGGCGGACTGAGGCCTATTTTAGATCTAGGGCTTTTTGAATCATTCTTTGAGGAGATTCAGGTTCAAAATGCTTACTGTTACCATTATCGTGAACCAAATCAGATCCGAGGACTGGTTTGTCACGATGGATCTAAAAGACGCTTATTTCATGTCTCCATCCTTCCATATCACACGAGGTTCCTGAGGTTGCTTTCGGGGGCGAAGCATACCAATATCGGGTTCTTCCGTTCGGCCTAGCACTCTTTCCCCGCACGTTCACAAAGTGTATGGATGCGGCTCTGGCTCCACTGAGGCTTCAGGGCATCCGTATACTGAATTACATCGACGACTGGCTCATATTGACCCAGTCTCAGGAAATGGCAGTTCGGCATCGAGATGTCGTCCTTGGCCACATTCAGAACCGGGGTTGAGGCTCAACACTAAGAAAAGGTGTTGGACCCAGCTCAGAAGACTACTCTTCTGGGCGTGGTACGGAATTCGGTTACGATGCGGGCACGTATGTCTCCCGTTCGTATCGAATCCATCCTGGCCATGGGGTCCAGGATAAAGCTAGGCCAGGCCATCATTGTAAAGCAATTTCAAAGACTGCTGGTCCTCATAACAGCGGCATCCAACGTAATTCCTTTGGGCCTGCTTCACATGAGGCCCCTTCAATGATGGCTCAAAAGCCAAGGGTTTTTTCCCCAAGGGGAATCTGTTCCGTATAATAAAGGTTACGCGCAGATGCCTTCGTTCCCTATTAATATGGAAGAAACCTTGGTTCTTGTCCCAAGGTCCCAGGGCCGGCGCTCCGCACACGCACATCACGCACTGCGCGTAGGGTGCCTTGGGGGGGCACCAAAAAATCTGGGTCGTGAAAAATCATCACAATAGGCTACTAGTATAAATAACAAATAAAATATGTCTTAAGCATGTTAATATACAAAAGCAATAAAAACGTAATATAGGCCTAGACCAAATTAGTTGAGAAAAAGGTGAATCTCCTGTGCCAGTCTCCCTCTGGTGCCCCCCTTCCCCACCTCCAAGTGGTCTGTTCGATTAAGAGTCGGGGGCAGAAAAAAGGAAAAAGAAGAGACAGCGGGATGATACTCGCATGTCGCTTGTGTCACGATTGTCATATTTTCAATGTGTTTAGTTCTGTTTTGAGATCTTGTTTCCCCCGTCTTTTGTGACTTTTGGTTCAGTCCTGTTAGTTTTCCCGCCATGTCTGATTAGAAATTCCCTGCACCTGTTTTCTGTTAATCATCCCATTAGTCCCTGTTCATTTTAAGCCCTGTGTTTTCCCTCAGTGTTTGTTGGTCGTCGTCCGCGTATGGTTGTATGTTTTGAAGTCCTGGAGTTCCCTTTCCTTTGTTCATGTCTGTTTTTGGAAATTAAGTTTGTAAATAAATACCTATATCGCTATTCCGTGTCCTCGTCTTCAGCACCTGCACAGCAACCCTGACAGAACGACCAACCGTAAACTGAAAATGAGCAAGGTGAGAAGAGGAAAGAAAGAGGTGAGCCCCATGGAAATACCAATCCTCTTCCAGAAGGAACTCTCTCTTGAGGAGTATGCGGGGCGTTACCTAGCCTTTTACGATGATGTGTCGTTGGAAGAGGAGAAACTCACAAAGAGTTTCTGGGTGGTCTGAGGGACCCGTTATCCCAGATAATTCTTGTGAAGGACCTCCATCTATCCTTCCTGGAGTTCGTGGATCACACGCTGTGGGCGTGTGGATCCAACTACGTCGTGGAGGATCTCCCACTCCAACGTGAATGTAATTATTTGCGCGAGTAGATTAGGCGAGGCGTTGCGAATGACGCGAATTGGGTGACGCGATTGGCACGAATGTGTTCCGCGCAAGTTGAAAAATTTGAACTCAAGCAATGTTCAAGCGTCTAACTAGACGCGACAGACGCGTATTTGACGCTCTATTCGCGTTCGGTGTTGTAGCGCGGGCGCCCTTGCGTCGTGTATGCATGTCCTGGGGGGCGTCGCTAGTAGTGCAATTGATCCGGGGCTTTTTTAGCCCTGCATGTTGAATCTTTTATTTTAACGAGGGTCCGGGGGTTTCTCCCCTAGAAATTTTGAAACTTGGGCTGTTTAAGATGCAGTTAGTTTGTTTGAGAAGAAAAGGAAGACCGCTTAGATACGTTTTTTCGTTGTTGTTCTATGCGGATAATGCGGTCATTTTTAAGAGGTTCATAGGCCAATTAAGGCCCGGGGGCAACATCTGTTGGTGAAACTGCAATTAGAAAAAAAAAAACACAATCTCTTCCCAGTGTTTGTATATTTTCATATTCACAGAGTTGTCAAATTACTAGGGCTGGGAAAAGATCAATCGGATCCAAAATAAAAGTTTGTGTCTGCATAATATATATGTGGGTGTACTGTGTATAATTATTTTGTATATATAAATACACACACATATGCATGTATATATTTAAGAAATATTTGCATGTATATAGCCTACTGTATATATTTATATATATAATTTATATTATATATAAATTTAAATATTTTATATATAAATAACAAATATTTCTTAAATACATACATGCAAATTGTTGCCATTGTTAATGTAAAATTATTGTTTTTTTTATAACTAACATAAACTAACTAACATATTTTGTTATGAAATAACTAAAATGTTATTTTGGAAGTAAAGAGAACCTAACTAAGAAATTCTGAATGGTTGTTATTCCTTGGGTGAGTGGGTGGATGGTTTGGGGTGGGGGGAGTGTGGGGAGCCAAATGGCTAGACAGCGCCGGCCCTGCAAGGTCCAGTGTTAGGGGTGTCATGTCGCCGGGAAACTGTTTCGACAGACGCTTCCCTCGCTGGCTGGGGCGCGGTCTAAGGCCGCTTTGCCAGGGGTCTGTGGCAGGACCATCATCATTCTTGGCATATAAATTGCCTAGAGATGTTGGCTGTGTTCAGGGCTCTGAAGAGCTTCCTCACAGACATCAAAGGTTACCACGTCTCAGTGGTAGCTTATCTGAACCGACAAAGGACACTCAGATTGTGCCCTCTATCCAGATTGGCGCATCTGATCATTTTATGGTCCCAAGGGAAATATTATCTATAAGAACAATATATGTCCCGGGGGTTCTGAATTAGGGAGCAGACATCCTGTCGAGGCAGGGGCTGAGGCCCGGGAATTGAGACTCCATCCAGAGGTGGTGGAGTTGATATGGCAGAGGTTTGGACCAGTGGAAGTGGATCTGTTTGCGTCTCGAGGGACGTCCGTCCAACTGTCCACTTTGGTTCTCCCTCACTCATCCAGCCCCGCTGGGGCTTGGATGCCATGGTACAGGCCTGGCCGAGGCTTCGCCTGTACGCTTTTTCCCCGATCGCTCTGCTCCCGAGTCCTGGAGAGGGTCAGTCAGGAGAGCATCAGTCTTCTTCTGGTAGCCCTGTGTTGGCAAGCCTGAGTATGGTTTTCAGACTTAATTTCACTCCTGATAGCTCCGCCATGGCAGATTCCTCTGAGGAGGGATCTGTTGTCTCAGGCGGAAGGCACTATATTCCATCCTCATCCAGAGCTGTGGAAATTGTGGGTCTAGCCTCTGAGGGGGCTCAGTACCTAGATGCTGGTCTATCATCTGGGGTGGTCGAAACCATACTTATCTCTAGGGCTCCGTCTACTAGGAGATTATATGGCCTCAAGTGGAATGTTTTTCCACTTGGTGTAGAGAACTTGAGTTAGGCCCAGTTAACTACCCAATGGCTTCAGTTCTGGAGTTTCTTCAAGATCATTTCTCTGCGAATCTCTCCCCATCCACATGTAGGGTGTACGTGGCTGCCATTGCGGCATTCCATGCACCACTAAATGTTGGGCCTTTGGGGAGGCACCAACTGGTCATACTATTTCTCCATGGTATTGGAGGATGAGACCGACAGTCAGGTCCAGGGTTCCTTCCTGGGACCTGGCGGTGGTTCTCGAAGGGCTATTCCTGGCTCCCTTCGAATACCTCCAGTCGGCTTTGCCTAGGACCTCACGTTCAAGATAGCCTTTCTCTTTGCTATTTCTTTACAGAGACTGGGAAATCTCCAAGCCCTGGCATTATCGCCAGCTTGCCTGGGACATCCTGCATCCGAGACCCAGTATGTGCCTTAGGAGATCTGTGAGGCAGCCGGTTGGGCTACCCCACACACTTTTGTTAGGTTCTATATTCTGCACCTCCCTAGTACGCCTTGTGACTAGGCGCACATGTGCTCTCGTCCTAGCTGAGTGCCTGAATCAGTTTCACTCCGGGGCAGGCCTGTTTTCGGTGCGTGGCCTAGTGGGCATTCGTTCCCCAAAGTGTCGATTCTCGATGCATTGTCGAGTTTCCTCGATAGGGAACGTCTCGGTTATGACTATAACCCTTGTTCCCTGAGAAGGGAACGAGACAATGCATCGCTCTGCCACGCCCCTCGAGGCCTTAGAGCGTCTTGCTTCATCGCGAGGCTGGCATGTGTCAGCGTCACCTTTATGCTTCCGGTTATGCCGTCACATGTTACGTCACGACGCAACATCAATCAGGATTGGATTAGTTTCATTTTTACTTCAGAGGCGCACGCTAAGGGAGCGTCCCCAAAGTGTCGATTCTCGATGCATTGTCTCGTTCCCTTCTCAGGGAACAAGGGTTATAGTCATAACCCGAGACGTTTTCCAACAGTTCTCCGTGCTTATATGTTTCAATAGATTCCTGCTCTTAATATAACAACACCATTTCGAAACAAATATAGTTGCCACAAATCCTATATAAGGGGCATATTTTGAAACCATAACTCTTTGCACTGTATTATAAATATGCACACCTCTTTTTTATTTGTGAAGTAACACAATTTAAAGAGCCATTTCACAAAAACATAATTATAACTAAAAAGACAAAGTCTATATGTCCTTAAAGCTACACTGTGTAACTTTTTCAGTTCATTCTTAGCTAAAAACACTTAGTTCTTTCAAAAATATATGTGCTCATTAATGTATATTTACTTCGTTCAAGTAATAAAGTATTCTCGTGAGTGTATAATATGCCATTGAAAATACATACGGGTAAGGGGTTCTAATGTTGGTCGCCATGTTGCCCCTCCATCTTGAAAGTACATTAGCCAAAGAGGGACATCAAGCTTCGCCTTTCGCGTTTTAACACTCGATGGCACCGTGTCGAGGAGGTCGAACTGGAAGCCATGTTAATCTTGGACTACATTGGCCACCGTAGGAGTTAAAACGAAATTGGTATTGAGAGGAACAGAAACTAATATTCACTGAATGGTCATATACCTTTTCACCGCTAGATGGGGGTAAAAATCACACAGTGTAGCTTTAATGAAACTTTCCTACAATATTTTGTGTTGTGTGATTAGGATTGCATAGCTCTTGAAGGTATATCACGCCCTGACCTTAAGTTTGTGTCCCTTACTGCTAACATCTATATAGCAAATAGCCCCCAGCCCTCCAACCCAGCGGAGACAGATGAACCCTGTCATGTCCAAACCTGTCATGCTACCAAGTCAGACCTCACACAGACCCACGCTCCGCTCTGAGACTATGGTAAGACAGGGAGAACACGTGTGTGTACGTGCGATGATGATGATGAACAGGAGGAGGAGGAGGATGGTGCTGATGATGCATGCTTAAGCTACTGGATCTTTACGACTTTGATTGTTGCACGAATTGCTATTTGACTCTGATTATAATTTGAGTTTTCTCGAGGAGGACCAAGTAGATGCAGCTTTTACTGATTGCACTGATTAAGAATGCAGAAAAAGAAGGACAGAAGGGGAGAGGTTAAAAGAGAAATGCTTCTTCCATTTGCGTGCACAATGAGATAGATTATCAGAATTAAAATGTCTTTGATTGATCAACATGACAAACCTAGACATGCTGTGCCTGTCCTCTATCAGACTCTCAGTCCTGTTTTATCAGATCACAAAGGAAGTTAATCACTTTGCCCTGTTCTTGTGCCTCCTTAATTTAAGTGAATGGGTCTTTGCCATTTCTGTGGTTATTTTAGGAGGGTAGCAAGAAGGTCAAGAAAAGACAATACCGACAATACTTGAGTTAGTATTCAGTCTTTCTTTATTATTGTTAAAGGTGTTTGCTATAATGCATATACGCCTAATTTGCTATCTTGTTCCATCGTATCTAAATAATCAGGTGTCATTTCTCTCAAATGATCCAGTACCTTGTAGCATCATCATCACTGCTGGTCTTTATATAATGGATTATCAGTTCAGTCACGCAGTCAGTGTCGTTGTAAATCTCACAGATGCCTGAATTCATAGTTAATAGGTCTATTTGTCAACCTGAGGTGAACCTTGAATGGCACTCAATGAGATGGTGCAAGCATTTAATGTGTGTTATTTTGAGGTGTTTTTAAGAGTCAGTCACAATTATGTTTGTTTCAGCCCCCAGAGATGCTCAAACGGATGGTCACGTACAACATGTCCTTTAAATCCAGCAAAAAACAAGTAACTGTCATCATTACTTTGCGTTACACCCCTCCCCCCGCGCGCTCTCTCTCTCTCTCCTCTCTCTCTCTCTCTCTCTCTCTCTCTCTCTCTCTCTCTCTCTCTCTCTCTCTCTCTCTCTCTCTCTCTCTCTCTCTCTCTCTCTCTCTCTCTCTCTCTCTCTCTCTCTCTCTCTCTCTCTCTCTCTCCTCTCTCTCTCTCTCTCTCTCTCTCTCTCTCTCTCTCTCTCTCCTCTCTCTCTCTCTCTCTCCTCAAAACACTGGCCCTTGAGTGAAGTCTCTGCTGTCTGAGTGTACTGTATACATCTGCATCTACTACATTTCTAACAATATTTCCCTGAGGATATTGGTACATTGTATCCATCTGAGCTGATTTAAAACTAGTTTTGTTTCCTTGACAATAATTAAAGGGGTCATATTACAATGGATACTTGCTGTAAAACCAAAGAAAAATGTGTGTTATTCAATCAAAGTGTTGTTGTTTATTTGGGTGTCTACGAAGTCTTAAAGGCACAGGAGCAAAGATTTTTTTTTATTTTTAAAAAGTCTGTTTTGGTGGATTAAATTATATGAAAATACATTATATGACCCCTTTAAGGTCTGATTTTTGGTTTGTTTGTGGAAGTGTAGATTTTATTCTGTCTGCATTTCTTGAGTTTAAACATGCATGTTATGAATATCTCTTAAAATACTTAAGGATAAGCAGCCTCTGAGTGGATCTCATTTGCAATGCACAAATGGTAGAACCAAACTGAAGTTTATATAATATTAGTGTGAATATGCAATGGATGGCATCTCTGTGTGCGTTTTCATTTATTATGAGGAAGAGCATCACCAGAGGTCTGTGTTTCCATTTTGTTGGTTCAGTTTTAAGTGCGTTGATGTTGTTAGAGACCCTTTATATTGTAACTATCTTTGCAGATGATTGTCTATTGACACCATCCAACTAAAAAGTTACCAATGGATCCATCAAATCAAATGCCTCCTTTCTCAGTATTAATATGTACACCATGCAGTACGGTACTGTAGTATATTATGCAGGTTGTTATACTGTTTCATCTATTATGTTATGTCATGTTTGATGTATTGACTTTTTATATTGTTTAGTTTTGTATTTAAAAAGAAAGTGCATTAACTTTATGCATTAACACATATGGACACAATAAGCAATTTAAGCAACAGATTTTTTTAAATGTGCACTCAGCAAAATTTTGTTTGCAATGCCGGCTGATATGATAATTGTCTTGGAATGTATACTGACACCTATGTGTGTGGATGTAGCAGTACACATAAGCAAGTATTTTCGGTTGCCAATTTCATCATATGAATACACATTCAGCCATGAATAATTCACTCTGATAGCGAAAATGTCCTGTAAAATGGAGGTTAAAATAAAGGTTAATTTTTACTAATTAAGGTAAAAATAAAGCGAGTTGCATTAAGCTGGTCATGTGTTCTCAAAATAGCGGCCACCATGAAGCAACCATGTAGACCTAAACAGATTTTTAGACTAATGATATGTTTATCTCATATTTTAAATGTATTCAAAATATGCTATTAGTTTTTGTGTTTAAATGACTAAATGAAGAAATAGAGTTCACTTTTTAAGATCAGATGCTTTTTATAGATTGATTTAGTGGTCATGCCAAACTACTAAGGCACTGATCTGGAAGACTAAACACAACCTGCCATTGATTGGATTAGAGGTGACAATTATCCAGATGTATTGTGTTCATTTGTCTTTTCTTGGAAATCAATGAGCACTAATTTGTTTTTGCTTAAAATATGTCCTTAGAATGAACCTCACATTTTACAGACTATACTATACTGTCAGTTTTTCCTATTTGTTTTGCAGGGATTTCAGAAATACGTGGATGATTTTGATCCATATTCCATGGTACTGTAACTCTTTCTAACAGTTCTATCTGTACCCCTTTGCCGATTTTATATTTTATAACTCAGATATGCCATACTCCCTGGGCGTTAATCTATGGAATATTACTTTTACCATCTTAGCTCTAACTGTGTATGTTTTAACAGTTCACGGCTGAGCAGCTTGCTGGCAGAGATGTGCGACTTTTGAGAATTAAGAAGGTAATTAAGGGGAAAAAAACGCAACATCTGTAAAATGTAAACTAAAAATTGGGAGTTTTTTAAAATTCTATTCACATTCTTCAGGAAGGAAAGCTTGATCTGTCCATAGAGGGAGGAATCGACTCCCCACTGGGAAAGATTGTGGTGTCATCTATCTACGAGGGGGGTGCAGCAGATAAACATGGTGAGTCATACAAAAATAACAAATTTCCAATATATCATAGAGATTTGAGGGTTGTTTCTTTTGACTTCAGGCTTTAACAAACACCTTAGCAACCGCACTCTGAAAACTAATGATGATATTGATTATATTGACTTAAATAAATAAAACATTGTTTGTTTTTTTTTCAAAATTACCTGCTTAGTGTTTTCAATATATTAATGTTAATTCTCTATGGTTTTGTTCATGTTATCTCAGGTGGGGTCGTGTCTGGAGATGAGATCATGGCTGTGAACGGAAAGATCCTCACGGATGTGACTCTAGCTGAAGGACAGACCTCAATGGCTCAGGCCTGGAACAGTGGAGGGGTACGGCCCTCATTACAATAAAACAGCCAATCACTTTAAATCAGTTGATCTGTCTGAACAGATTGTCCTGGGGTGAAGAAGACAATGCAGCTCATTAGAGCCAAATGGTTTGCATTCACGCATATTTAGAGCGTTCATACTTGTAGTTCAGTTGTCTTGTTTTTTTGTCTGATCAAAAAGGAATCATTCATTAATCCTGTTTGCTTAGCTTTCACATTGTTATTTTAAGAGCAAACCTAAAGATACAAAACACAAAACATAACTTACCTAAAATCCAAACCAATGCCGTGTGCTGGGCTAAATGTGCTCGCTGAATGTGCGTACATATGATGGTATTATACCGGCTGAAAACTCATAAATAGCTATTAAATTGTGATGAGTCAAAACAGCAACAGGAATTCCTCCGCAACATCGCGAATATAATGAGAAAAAAATAGGTATGCTTGAGCATTCTCCTTTTTGGGGTCACATCTCGTGACATCACCTGTTTTTGGTTTGTTTAGATTTCTTTGGTCTGTGTTGCACTCATATTTCAGTCGAACCTCACCAGAATTTATTTGGAAGTGGACCGAGACCCCTTGATATGCAGCAGGGTTCGGATGTTCATAATTATTCAAATGAACCGCACTAACAGAGCAATCGCACCAGAGTTCATTTTAATCAAACCAAACCAAGTGTGAACAACTTTTGTCAATAACACTTCTAAGTTAAATTCTCTCAGAATTTGAACACCCGTCCTTCATCAAATTCAACACATTTCCCACCCTCTTGCGTTTGTGAATATTTTGATAAATTCGATATTGCTTTACACTACAAATTAAAATCTTGCTCTCATCTTACATCTTACCATACTCAGCATTCACATCATGTTGAAATAACTACTATTTACAACATAAAAAACATCCAAATAATGTCCTAAATTTAAACAACCAAGCCTTTTCAGCCTTTAACGCTTAAGTGAACTTATATAGTTTTTCATTGTGTCTGTCGGTCTCAGATGTAATTTTATTCTAGTCATTGTGCAGTTCCCTTATCCTAGGGAACTCGAGCTGCGTCATCGCTGTGGGAACGCCCCTGCGTTGTGCGTCATGAAGCACATATCGAATCAGCCCAATGGAGAGATGGAACGTCATAGGCGGGTGACGTCATCGACCAGGAAACTATAAAGCACCCCAAACAACACAAGCACATCAGCTTCTGTGCCTTCAGTCGCGCTATATGTGAATCTGTCCCTGTGTGAAATATTGTCTGTCTTACATACTCTGCACCACACAAACAATTTATATATGTATATATATATATATATATAAGAGAGATATTGGCGAACGAACAGCAGTTTTGGAAAGTGTGTCCCTCCCTGCTCGCGTTATTTAACGAGTGGGGATACACACGATCTTTGTGTTGTTTGTTTGGGAGTGCAGCATGCCCAATCTTCTCTCGAGGGAGCTGATTGTGAGCATTGCGAGCGTCTGCTGTTAAGGACGCTCCGCTCCCGCCAAGCGCTCTTCGAGGAGGGCGGCTCGGTGCGCGCTCCCCGCGGTTCGGGTCCCGCTTCTGCTGAGGCAGAGGGCGGCGCTTATCGTGGGGATCGCAGTTGGATCTATCAGCGGGGTTAGAGACGGGCTCTGCCTTATCTCTGCCTTTACCTGTTAGATCCAGTGTCTCAGCCCCGGGTCGGAAGCACGCTCTGCGGTTTCTTTCGACCGGGCTGATCACAGTACTGCAACTTTCTAGTTATAAAAAACTGACGAGATAAAAATAGCAGTATTGATGAGGGAGATGTGAGATTCGCCACCTTATACTCCCGAAAGCAAAGAGCTCATGGAGGTTCTCACTCGAGCTGTATCAAAATCATTAAACATTGAGTGGCCAGTGGTTAGGAGTCTGTTATTAATCTAAGTTAGATGAAACATTTCTCCCTTCCCATGTGCAATCTCCACGCCGGTGCTTGCCCTTTTTTTCTATGATCTGCATACTGAGGTGTCGAGATTATGGAAGAAGCCGGCTTCTAATAGACTAAGAATATTTATCATATTCTGATTTAGACTTTTTGAAAATAAAAGGCGGTGCTTTGCCGCGGGTAGTAGAGATGCTTGCGAGCTATCTCTCTTCCGAGGCTGCATTGTCATTTAAAGCACCGGCATACTTTTCAAGCCATTATGAAACATTTCGGCTTTGTAAAGTGTTTTCGGCGGCAGGTCAGGCTGCGTCGTGTCTGCACAGTCTATATTGCAGGCATACCGGGCTGATTTGCTATAGGACGTGAACATGAGTGAGGAGGCATTACTGACGTGGTTCGAGAACTGCGTCAGGTTGCCGATTTATGGTAAAATTAATTTTTCCAACATGAAAGAGAAAGAAAAAGTTTTCTTCTAATCTTGATGTTCCTCTCTCTCGGGGTTATTCAGTGACTTAGTTAATACTGTCATTAATAATTTCAGGAAGAAAATAGCAGGCAGCAGCTTTTAAAAGGTTTCTTCCACTAAAACTTCACGTCCCCGGGGCTGCTGGGCGGGTGCAGCCCCGGCCGTCTACGAGCTCATTGCATAGGCGCAGCAAAGCAGAGTATTGTGTCTCGCGCTCCCCCTGCTGGTCAGTGGGACCAGACGCAATACTCACAGCCAAAAGCTTTAAAAAAATAAATAAATAAAGAACAATAGAACTGATTTGAGGACAGTTATATTGGCTATGTTGAGGGCGGTCCCCACCGAGGGAGAAAGGTGTTCACCTCTTTCTACGGTGCCCATTCTTCCTCTGTGCCCTCAGGGGCCCGTTCTGCCAACCCCGCCTTCATGCCGGGGCGCAGTTGGTCCCAGCGAGCGCTTTCCCGAGGGACGCTCGCTCCCTCTGACTCTGAGGGTGGTCCCCACATAGGGAGAAAGGTGTTCACCTCTTTCTACGGTGCCCATTCTTCCTCTGTGCCCTCAGGGGCCCGTTCTGCCAACCCCGCCTTCATGCCGGGGCGCAGACGGTCCCAGCGAGCGCTTTCCCGAGGGACGCTCGCTCCCTCTGAGGAGGGTCTCAGAGCAGTCAAACCAGTTGTTCCCTGCCGGTGCACCGTTACAGGGCGCTGTGTTTGCCGCTCAAATTACACCAGAGGCCAGTCTCGAGAGACTGGTACGCTTAGAAGGGGTTCTGCCCATAGTGTGGGCCCCGAGCAGACTCTGGTAATGGAACAAGAGGTGAAAACGCTCCTTCAAAAGGGGGCTATAGAACGGGTTCCTCCTCCCAGTTTGGAGCTAGGTTATTACAGCCGATATTTCATCGTTCCAAAGAAGGATGGGGGGTTGTGTCCAACTTTAGATTTGCGCCTATAAAATCGCTCGGTAGGGGAGTTCAGTTCAAGATGCTCACTATCAAGCAGGTCGTGTCACAAATCAGGCCCGAGGGCTGGTTTGTCACAATAGATCTAAAGGACGCTTATTTCCACATTTCCATCCTTCCACAACACAGGACGTTCCTGAGGTTTGCCTTCGGGGGCGAGGCATTCCAATATAGGGTTCTTCCGTTTGGTCTAGCTAGTAAAGCTAGGCCAGCTACTCACTGTAAAGCAGTTTCAGTAACTGTTGGGTTTGATGGCAACAGTGTCCAACGTTATACCTTGGCCTGTTGTACATGAGACCGCTACGGTGATGGTTCAGGACCAAGGGATTCTCCCCGAGGGGAAATCCACTCCGCACGATCAAAGTCACGCGGCGCTGCCTTCGTGCTCTGGTCTTGTGGAAGGAACTTGGTTCCTATCCAAAGATTCTGTGCTGGGGGGCTCTTTGTCGTCTCGTAACGCTAACGACGGATGCTTCCCTCACAGGGTGGAGGGCGGTCATGAGTGGTCGTCCAGCCCAAGGTCTGTGGCAGGACCATCATCTATCATGGCATATAAATTGTCTAGAGATATTGGCAGTGTTTCAGGTTCTGAATCACTTCCTAGCAGACCTGAGAGGTCATCACGTGTTAGTTCAGTCTGACAACACGTCGATGGTCTCTTATAATATATATATATATCATCAGGGTGGCCTGCGGTCACGCCGGCTTTACAAGTTGGCCCGTCAGGTCCTCCTGTGGTCCCTAGGGAAGTTACTATCACTGAGAGCAATGTATATTCCGGGGTATTTGTATGTGGTAGCAGTCTCCCTGTCGAGGCAGGGGCCTAGGTCGGGGGAATGGAGACTCCACCCCCGAGGTGGTGGAGCTCCTTTGGTTGAGTTTCGGTCACGCCGAGGCGGACCTATTCGCTTTCACAGAGATATTGCACTATCGTCTGTGGTTCTCCATCATTCATCCAGCCCCTCTGGGGTTGGACGTTATGGTGCAGCCGTGGCCGAGTCACGTCTGCACGCTTTTCCCCCGATTGCTCTGCTACCAGGGGTTCTGGAGAGGGTTTGCCGGGACGGGGTCAGCCTACTATTAGTAGCCCCGTTCTGGACAGCCCGAGTATGGTTTGCGGACCTGATTTCTCTCCTGGACGGCTCTCCTTTGGAGCTAGCTCCGGTCAGGAGGGATCTACACTCTCAGGCGGGCGATATTTCTCCCCCGCCCGGAGTTATGGAAACTGTGGGCTTGGCTTCTGAGGGGGCCCAGCTCTTAGATTCCGGTCTCTCAACCGAGGTTGTTGAGACCATCTTCACTCCAGAGCTCCATCCACGAGGAGGCTATATGCCTTGAAGTGAAATCTTTTCACTTCTTGGTGTGGAGAACACCTGCAGGACCCAGTTAACTGCCCAGTGGGTGCAGTGCTGGAGTTCCTGCAGGAGCGCTTCTCCGCAGGGTTATCCCCCTCCACACTAAAGGTGTGTGTGGTGGCACTAGCTGCTTACCATGTCCCTTTCAGTGGAGTTTCTCTTGAGAGACACCCGCTTATAACTGTTTCCTTCGTGGCACTTTGAGGCTGAGGCCAGCAGTTCGCACGAGGGTGCCTTCCTGGGATCTGGCCATTGTATTAGAAGGTCTTTCCCTAGCTCCTTTTGAACCTATCGTAGAAGTTCCTGAGAAGTTTCTCACTTTTAAAACTATCTTTTTTCTTGCTATCTCCTCTCTAAAAAGGTTCGGAGATTTGCAGGCTCTGTCGGTTTACCCTCGTGCCTGGAATTTTCGCCTGGTATGGTTAAGGCTTTTCTGCATCCTAGACCAGGTTACGATCCCAAGGTCCCTACTAATGTTGTTAGACCTACAGTTCTGCAGGCTTTCTGTCCTCCTCCATTTCAGTCGTCAGACCAGGAGAAACTTAATTTACTCTGCCCTGTTAGGGCGTTAGACGCTTATGTCCACAGAGCTGCCCTGTGGAGGAAATCAGAACAACCATTTGTGTGTTTTTGGGCCACCCAGGAAAGGGTGTCCCGCGTCTAAGCAAAGAAGGAGCAAGTGGGTGGTCGAGGCTATCTCACTTGCTTATGAGTCAGCTGGTCAGCCTTCACCTTTGGCTGTACGAGCGCACTCTACTAGGAGTATGGCTGCTTCTAAAGCTCTATTGTCAGGAGTTTCCCTAAGTGATGTTTGTGACGCGGCTGGATGGTCTTCACCGCATACTTTTATTAAGTTCTATGATCTAGACTTAATTTCTACCCCTGGGGCACAGGTGCTCTCGTCCTCTGTGCGCTAGTTCTCACATGACGGTCACTTGCTCCTATGGCGACGTGGGTATTCGCGTTCCCACAGCGATGACGCAGCTCGAGTTCCCTAGGATAAGGGAACGTCTCGGTTACGTATGTAACCCTAGTTCCCTGAGTAGGGAACGAGACGCTGCGTCGTTCTGCCATACTCCCGGCACTCCCGTTAGCGCTTCCTTCAGGCTTATCAGAAGCTGATGTGCTTGTGTTGTTTGGGGTGCTTTATAGTTTCCTGGTCGATGACGTCACCCGCCTATGACGTTCCATCTCTCCATTGGGCTGATTCGATATGTGCTTCATGACGCACAACGCAGGGGCGTTCCCACAGCGATGACGCAGCGTCTCGTTCCCTACTCAGGGAACTAGGGTTACATACGTAACCGAGACGTTTCCTTTTTCTTTAAGATTTACAGATGAATCAATACACTCTTGTAGCAATTTGTAACTATTTAACATTTTGGCGTTTTACATTGGTAGTGAATTCAAATGAAATCGTAAAATCTGATTCACATTTTCATACGATCTGGGTTTGGTTTATGGGTGGACCTTCATACTTAGTTTATTTTTCTGAAAAATCTTACATTTTCATATGACTTAAATTGTATGAATTTGTCAAAATGTAGTAGATAATATTGTTTAGTGAGGGGTTTGGATGAATATAGAGGTGAACTGAAATGTAGTGATTTATGTATTTTACTGTCATCAACAAAACTGGATCTTATTAGTGCTACCCTAGAAATGAATAATTTCAGAGTACAATGATGTGAATAGCAGAATGTGGAATCTCTAAGGTTTTATTGCACAATTACAGTAATTACGGTAATTTTGACATCACATAATGCTGCATTAAACCAATTCTGCAGTATACATAGATTTCCCTCAACATTTGTTATAGAAATAGTATGGTTGTAGCTATGAATTATTTAATTATTTATTTTTTAATAAAATAATAAATAATTAATTATTCATTATTTATTTATTATTAATTAAATATTTTTTAAATATTAGTAGGTTAAAAAAGGTTAAAAAAAACAACCTATACTATTGTAAAAGGTTTTTTTATTTACTTATTTTTCCTGGGAGACACAAATCACAAGAAAGTGCACATAGTCTGTTGCTGTAATGATTTTTTTCAGCAAACATAATTTAATATCTAGATGAAGGGTTGGAGCAGAAGTGAAGCAGATTGTATCAATACAATTTTGCCAATGTGCTTGTCAAACATCAAGACAGTGGGAATTTAAGTAGGCTAATGTTACTCACAGTTAACTCATTTCATTAATGCAAATTATACATGTAAGAGGAAAAATCTCTTTTATTGTGTATAAAAGGTCTTTTATTGTGTGCAAGAATTTATATGACTTCCATCTCAATCTTCCTTTTGTTCATGTGCATGTGCTTGGCATTTCTCTGTGTATTTGTGTGCAGGACTGGATTGACCTGGTCATTGCGGTGTCTCCACCGAAGGAATATGAAGATGAAGTGTACGTATATTTGCATTCTTCCTCATAATACAATGACAGCTCCAGTGCCCTCTAAATTCAATTCACTCAATTATAGTATTATGCTTTATTTGGTCTATTTCAATTGTGTCCAACGAAAAAAAGCATTCAGTTGGGTAAATGGCTCTCAGTGGTGAAGCTGTCATCTGCTGTATGTCTTCAGCCCTAAAGCAGCATCAGTCAGATCCACTGCAAAGAAAAAGGTTTTCCAAGGCAGTGCCCCTGTGTACAGACAGGGCTACGTCCTTCAGATGAGGACCCCCCATCCCCCAACCTGATCGGCCAATAGCC
This sequence comes from Chrosomus eos, assembly GCA_036326025.1. Classification (NCBI taxonomy): domain Eukaryota; kingdom Metazoa; phylum Chordata; class Actinopteri; order Cypriniformes; family Leuciscidae; genus Chrosomus; species Chrosomus eos. The sequence goes on from CM070842.1 coordinate 14,864,726, forward strand.
CAGTGGTAACCACCCCCACCCACCCACTAAATCCACTTATCCCCTTCTGCAGGGTGCATCATGTACATGTGACAATCTCTTTTCTTTGTCAATCTGGAAACTCAACCAGATGTTTCCATTTGGGGATTTGTTGTGATAATTATTCAATAATACAATATACAATAGTTGTGAACTGTTGTTCACAAGGCTGTGCAGTCATTCTGATTGATGTTGTTCAAAGGGACTGTTACATGTCATGACTCATGCATTGATTATTGCAACTTTGATCTGTCCTTTTGCTACTGCATGTTACTATAAATGTCTACAGCACTACTGCATGTGGGATTATGAAAAGATACTGCCATTGGTTCACTAGGAGCAAACTAGGGAGTCAAAAATGTATAGATAGGTATAATATTTGTACTTGAAGGCTGTAAACCGTTCAAAGTTAGAAATTACGTAGAAGTCAGAGTGGCGAGCAAACCAAGTCTTTATTTGATCACAAATAAAGAAACAAAAGAAAGAAAATCACATGAGTCGGGCACACTGCCTCGCACATCAGAACAAAGACTCCAAAATATCCCCTGCCCCCCACTTTTAGAGAGGAAGCCCCCAGCCTATGGACCGCACGTTGGTATCCTTCATGCAGTAGAACCATTGGAGGGGCGCGACCTGGGAAAGGGGACAGGATGAGAGCGAGAAGGAAGAGAGGAAAAGGGGTTTGAGAGAGCGAGAGAGATAAATGTGGGGCTTCCCAACCCCGGGGCATGCAACCAGATGATCTTCAGCCAGCTGTATGGCCTGGTTCAGCAACTCTGGGCGGTTGCACTGGACCCACTCGGCCCTTCCTCGTGGCAGCCGAGCAACATCAAAAACACTTCAAAATAGTCCGTGCTGTATAAGCCTATCTCTCCATCCCAGGTGCACGCTTAGATCTTTCCACCAAACTCTAGAATTAAAGACCGGTGTTAGTCATCATTCAATTGACTTGCTTTATCACTGCTCTTCTCCACATTCGTTCCCCCGCTGCAGACTTCGCTTTACCACGCCCCCTCGCCACAAAGGCATTTATATTTGCACTACCAGTAATGACCCACTGGTTGCAGCAGATAGTAATTGTGCCTTTTTACTTTTTTCACCATGTCTTTTTGCACATTCTGTGAATCAATGCAGTGACATTCTTTGTCTTTTTTATATGTCAGTTTCATATATAGCATATATAGTCTTTGCTGTAAAATTCCATTTCCTTGCTAAGAGTGCAACCTTTTTACTTCTCCCCTCGTGTGGATGTGTGATATACAACTTTACATTAGGTAGGTAACCCCAGTTCCCTCAAAAGGGGAATGAGACACTGTGTCATGAAATTGGCGCTATGGTAATGAAATACCTACTATGCCATACTCCCCAAATGCCTGCTCACTGTGTTGTGAAATCACCAGCGAGCTAAGCTGTCACTAAAGATTGCTATACAGCACACCTAGTAACCAAGAACTATCAGCCTAAAACAATGTCCGCAGCGCAATACCACCCCAATTACCTGATCTATATGACCCAAGGGTAGAACTGACTAGGAAGATTGCAGGCTCACTGCGTCTGCCACCAATAAGGCAGGGCAGACTAGAGGACTGCCACCCAGACCCTCAGCCATTAGTTCCAGAGGGAGCAAGTATTATGTATTGCGTCCTAAGGACCAAGAGAGGCCTCAGGTGAGAACACCAATCTCTGAACTGCCTGCTCTACCAAGGAACATAACTTACCAAAATTGGGTCTCCTAGGGAACTTGTCGACATACAACCGTCTGACTATTACCTCCAGTGTAAATCAGAGGGGCTAACTGAGAGAGTGGAGCGCTACAGCACTCTCATACCACTCCCTACCAAGCAGCTCTTATCTGCTGATGTCCATCACAACAGTTCCAGCGAATGACAAAGAGTGGGTCGCAAACTGCGATAAAGTCAATTTGTATGCTCTGTTTTGATACTCCTCGCAAACCGTTAGGAAATAGTGTTAACGTTATCCCCCACTGTGTCCACACTATCACCTCCAGGTATAGACTTAAGGGGTGACAAATGAAGTAGTGAGACGCAAAGCAGAAAGCTCATTCTCCTTGCTGTACTGCCCATCCATATAAGAAAATGTACTTATGCAGCCTCCAACTTGGAGGTGGCTCAAACTGCCCCTTCCCTTTGCCAAGTGCCATGTTATTTCCAATATGAATGTGATTCAACAAGAATAATAATAATAATAATAATAAAAATAATTCATTACATTTATATAGCGCTTTTCTGGACACTCAAAGCGCTTTACATAGAAGGGGGGGAATCTCCTCAACCACCACCAGTGTGCTGCATCCACCTGGATGATGCGACGGCAGCCATATTGCGCCAGAACGCTCACCACACACCAGCTTACTGGTGGATAGGAGACAGTGATGAAGCCAATCAGTATATGGGGATGATTAGGAGGCCATGATGGACAGAGGCCAAGGGGCAAATTTGGCCAGGATGCCGGGGTTACACCCCTACTCTTTCGAAAGACATCCTGGGATTTTTTATGACCACAGAGAGTCAGGGCCTCGGTTTAACGTCTCATCCGAAGGACTGGGCTATTTTGACAGTATAGTGTCCCCATCACTACACTGGGGTGTTAGGACCCACACAGACCACAGGGATAGCACCCCCTGCTGGCCTCTCTAACACCTCTTCCAGCAGCAACCTGGTTTTCTCAGAAGGTCTCCCATCCAGGTACTAACCAGGCTCAGCCCTGCTTAGCTTCAGTGGGCAACCAGTCTTGGGCTACAGGGTGATATGGTTGCTAGCATTTTTAATGCTTCTCCAAGCTCCGATTTTTATTTTTGCAAAATACAATTTTTCTTTTTCTTTGATCACTGAAAGTTTGAGCCACAGGTGTCTCCAGTCTATTTCAACCACAGCAGCCATTTAACAGCAGCCGATAGCATGGGCCGCTTAGTGACGCGAAGAGACAAATCTGTGGCCCTGCAGGGTTCTTCACCGCTTCAGGGCCAAGGCTCTTGTCGGTGTCGAAAGTTACAGAAAAGGAAGTGGGACACTGAAGTGGTATTGCCCACTCTTCCTGTCCCGTCTAACCTACTGACAAGTGATCACAGAGGGATTAAATAGCTAACGCCTCCACACTTAAGGTACCAGTGGGGGAATGGTGGCCAGTGAGTTATTGGATGCAAGTTGTGGTATTGCCCATTATCCACACTCATCACAGCCTATATTGCAACCATCTCTAAATTCAGAGCACTGGGATTAATAGACAGCGATTGAGACGTGGGGCGCAAGCAGCATGATTGCCATTTTTCCTCCTCCTGTCCATATGACATATAAAGCATACTGAAACTGTCTCTATACACAGTTCACTGGAGGATGCCAGATGAAAGAGTGGAACGTGTTATCATGAATGCACAATATCCTCTTCTAGATCCGTTACTTATGTGCCACTAGGGAGACACATCAATGTCGACTTCATAATCCTTGTACTAGCCAGACAAACTATGATAAAGTGATGTGAAGCAAGCCACATTAATTGCACAACCATATTACACTTTGTGCACTACAAAGGGCAGCTGGTTGAAGAAGGGGACACAGCTGCGTTAGACCCCAATTCTGTTAACGAAAAATAATCAGAAGATTCAAATGCAAGTGAAACAATATATTTATTAGAAGTCCAGGCAGAAATCGTGAGAGAGTGATGGTAAGTCAATGTCCGGTATAGAGCACTTGGTAGCACAGGGACGCTGAGGGACAACCCAGTCTCACGATGGTGAAGAAATGTGATCCAGTGAAGCAGGGGTGGTGAAGAGGTGTAATCAAGTGAAGCAGGGAGGACTCGAGGACCGGATGATCAGGAATGAGGCGAAGAGATGACGTTACAAACTCGACAGCAAACAGGATACCGAACCAAACAGGAAGCTCAAAGGTAGACCGGAGACCAACACACACAGGGAACATCCACAACGATCTGACAAAGACACAACGAAAACAGTGAGACTAAATAGTGATCACTGATCAGCAGCATCTGGCACCGCTGATCAGATGCAGCTGCTACCTGATCAGTGGTAGTGATCACAGGACACGCCCACACGTACACCCAACAATACAAGACTAAAAAGAAGACAGTGAATTCATGAATCGTGACAAATTCTATAAGTGCAACAGCCCATGCACCAGAGAACAGTGGTGTGCACAGACCTCCGCTAGGGCAGGGGCAATGAAATTGCGTTCTGGAGGGGCACCTCAATATTAGCGATTGAAGGGGCAGGGGCCGAAGCCATACTGAGAGGATGCCTGCATACAGGTTGTGGAAAGTTGCACAAGCACTGTAGTACAGGAAGGACTGAACCCGAAAGGACCTGAGACCCTGGGGCTGAGTCCACATCCACACTATAAAACCTAAAAAATGTGTGCGGAGAGGACCAACCTGCCGCAGCACAAACATCCCTCAAAGATGCACCTCTTGCTAACGCCTTAGAAGCAGCAACACTTTGAGTAGAATGGGCCCTGACTCCTAGAGGTGAAGCCACCCCGCATGCCTCAGGCCAGACTGACCGTATTTAAAACCCAGAGATATTGTCTGTTTGGAAGCAGTGGAACCTCAGTTGCGCCCTCCAAAGCAGACAAGAAGTTGATCAGATTTATGCCACTAGCCTGGAAACGACGCAAGGACACCAAGACATGTTCACCCACTGAAACCCCCTTGATCTGGTTGTGGCAAGCCCTAAGAGTTGCTAAGGGTCAGTCCACTTGACAGACTCTCATGAAGGACCTCTAGTACTGAACCGACTGGGCAGTCAACTGGGTTAAGATGGTGGTCACTGACACCATGAGAATAATAAACACCATTTAAAAGCATACAGCTTTCTGGTAGAAGGAGCCCTATCATTAGAATGGCATGCTAACTTCAGTAGAGAGACCAGAATCTATGAGCTGGTACCCCTCAGGGGCCAACCCACAAATTCCAATCTCTGTTGGGGTGAAGGATTGTCCCCTGAGCCTGGGACACAAGGTCCCTTCTGGTCGGAATCTCCCAAGGAGAGCCTTCCAGGAGAGACACAAGGTCCATAAGGCCAGAACGGGGCTACCAATACTAAGTGGAGCCCCTTCTGACAGACCCTTCCCAGGATTCCCTGGAGCAAAGTATTGGGGGAAAAAAGCATACGGATGCAGCCTCAGTCACGTCTCAGCCATTGCATCCAGTCCCAGAGAGCTGGAGGATGGAGAGAAAACAACAGGGACAGTGGGTTGACTACTTGGATGCAAACATGCCCACTTCCGCCAGGCTGAACTTCTGCCATATGGACTCAACTACTTGAGGTGAGTCACCAATCCTGGGGCCTCAGTCCATGCCTTGACAGGACGTCTGCTCCCAACTGCTCCCAAATTTAGATGTCCCGGGATGTAAACTGCCCTTAAGGAGAGCAGTTTGCCATACGCCCATAACAGCATCTGCTGTAACAGCAATGAACAGGGCGTGCTAATGCACCCCAGCCTGGTGATTTATGTAGGAGACATATTTTTTGAAAAATTTGAATTTTTTGTCCGTCCACACCAACACATGATAGCCCCACAGGTCTGGGAGAAAGTTTTTTAGTGCTAAGAACACAGCCCTAATCTCTAGGCAGTTGATGTTCCAAGACAGATGAGGGCCTTCCCCAATACCCTGAGCTGGACGGCCTTCCATGACCGCTCCCCAGACCGTAAGAGAGGCGTCCATTATAATCTTACACTGGTAGCATGCTCATACTCCTCCCAAAAGAAAGGGCATGAAGCGCTTAGCACATGACTCTTGCCATAAACATGGGTTTTAATAAGGGATGAACCACCACTGGAAGTGTCTCATGTGCAGTAAGTCCAACGGAATTACGTTGGAGCCTGTAGCCACTAGACCCGTCAGAACATAGCATTGACTGACAGAAAGCTCTTGGCCTTACCTCAGACTGCCTAACATGGTGTGAAATGAATTCCCCCGAGCCAGGACAATTGTGCCTGCATCATGGTAGAATCCCAAACCACTCCGAGAAACGTAGTTCTCTGGCATCGTGACAGATTGCTCTTCTTTAGATTTAGTCTCAAACCTAAACTCTTATTATGAGCAAGAACAACACCTCAATGTTGAAATACCAACTCTCTCGATCTGCCTAAAATGAGCCAGTCGTCAATGTAGTTTAGCACCCACCCACATGCACAGGAGTCGCAGAGGAGCCAGAGCTGCATCCATGCATTTGGTGAAGGTTTGAGAAGGCTAGGCCGAACGGAACAACCCGATATTGGTAAGCTCTTCCCTCCAAAGCGAATCTCAGGAACTTCCTATGAGTGGGAAAAATATCTATGTGAAAATATGCACTTTTTAGATCTATCGTGACAAACCAATTCTCAGATTGGATTTGAGACACAATACGTTTTAACATCTTAAATCTGTAGATCCGCAGAATAAGGTTCAAGAGATGAAGATCTAAAATGGGACGTAACTCCCCGTCTTTCTTAGAGAAAGAGGAATTATTGACTGTAAAAACCAGAGTCCCTTTCTGGTAGGGGAACACGATCTAGAAGGGACTCTAACTTCTGTGCAAGCAACTGACCTTGTTCTGGCTTCACTGTTGTAAGAAGCATGCCGTTGAAACACGGAGGATGATACTTGAACTGGATCCTGTAACCATTTTCTTTTGTTCAAAGAAACAATTCAGAAACGATTTTTCTTTTTCGTTGATCGTTGAAAGGTTGAGCCACGGATTTCTCTCTATAGCAGCCACAGCAGCCATTTAACAGCAGCCGATAGCACGGGCAGTCTGCTTAGTGACGCGGAGAGACAAATCTGTGGCCCTGCAGGGTTCTTCACCGCTTCAGGTCCAAGGCTCTTGCCGGTGTCGAGTTCTTTATGAAGGTCAGCCTGATAAGCCTGTAACAGTGCCATGGTGTGCAGGGACTGACCAGCCTGACCTGCTCTTCTACCCTTGGCAATGACTCCAACGTTGCTGAGTTATGAACACAAGGAATATGGGGCTTTCCATAACTTAGAGATTTCAGAATGAAGATCGGTAAAGAAGGAAAGGTTACGTTTGATTAGCTAGGACAGACTGTCGCTCTTCCGGCTTACTACAGGGAACTTCCCTTTTTTTGTCTGGCCACTTGAGATTTAATTTAGCCACCACACAAGTGACATGGCCTCTAGCAGCTTCTTATATGATCTAGAGGACAATAGAGACTGCCCGCCAGTTGCACTCTACAAATAACCGCCCTCAATGTCAAACTCCTCAAAGATGGACCCCCAAGAGAGCGGGTCCTCGGCTGGAAAGGAAGAAATCGCAGATGCGAGCTTCCATATCCAGAACGGGACCCTCGGAGTCCGTCGATAGAACGAGAGAAAGGGCGGTGCCTGTCTCAGGCTCATCTAATAGCTCCATCTGAGAACCCCGTGAGAAAAGTCGACTTGATGCCTCGGCAGCCGCAGGACCCCACCTGAGGTGTATAAATAAAATTCCCCTGATCATCAAAGAGCCCGATGCAGGAGCTGTGCTTTCTCATATCAAAACGCTCACAGTGCTCATAATCAGCTCCCCCGAGAGTTCATCGAGCATGCTCTGCTCCCAAACAGCTTGTGTCCATCATCCCCAAGAATGTAATGGGGGCACAGCGAAACACATCGCCTAAACTTCGACATAGGTTTTTTTTTAACTCCTGTTCTAAAGACAGACAGACAAACATGTTTTGCTTGTGCAGGTGTCATATAATTGATTACGCACTGAGTTGCCTCTCCTGACTTTGTCCTAGTCCAATGTTTTGGCCTGTACTATACATGACTCACTCTAAGGTGTTTCCATTGCGTCAAGACCATGACACAGCGCCGATGTTCTCTTGAAAGGGAACCCTCTTTTAAATGTATATCAGACTAATCTTATTTTTATATTTTCTGTCACTCTTTTTACAGGACGTTCTTTTAAGACGGACCTCTAGAGGAATCGATCGAGAGCCATTCCTTAGTAATTTTGCAGCAAGCACGTAATTTAGTATACATGTTGTAAGTGAAGCAAATACAATTATTAACATGATTTTTTTAAATCAAACATCTGTTTTATAAATTCATAATGTACTGTTTGAGCATTATTTTGTTGTTAAATGCAAAACAATAAATATGCATTAGCAAAAAAGGTATTTTTGTGTAATGTTCTTATGACTTCTGATCATTCGCAAATGAAAGTGCCCCCATTATGCTAAGGTCTCCTAATTTTGTTTGGAGGTCTCCTGCAACAGGTTTACATGCATCAAAGGTCAAACAACGGTTTCATTTTCTCATAATATACATTGCACATAACCCCATTTTTCAATGATTCTCAACTGATTCTGATGAATCAGTCTCTCTAAATCCCTCCTTTCCACAAGCTACTCTGCTCTGATTGGCCGGTTGGCCCAGTCTTTTGTGATTGGTCTACCGCTTACATTGTGTGTCGAAAACAAAAACTCCCATTAACATAACTGAATTTCAGCTCCATCTGGAGGCTTCCTAAAGCTCAGCGATTGTACACACTGTAAACTAAAGACAGTATTGAACGATGACGTCGATTTTACCATATCAATCTGAGCGTGAGTCCGATGATGAAACATCAGAAGAACTCAGTATTTAACCCAATCCTCCATCGCAAGGACAACTTGAGCAGGACATTTATCAGTTAAGTGCTACTCAGTTTGAGGTACGGTTTTACCATATCAATCTGAGCGTGAGTCCGATGATGAAACATCAGAAGAACTCGGCATTTAACCCAATCCTCCATCGCAAGGACAACTTGAGCAGGACATTTATCAGTTAAATGCTACTCAGTTTGAGGTACGTTATGAGATGTAACAACTGTAATTCCTCACCAATGTGTATATTTCTAATTTATTGCAGTGCACATGCGGAAACTCAATAACGGTGCATATTAGCCAAGCTCTAACGTGAATGACTGATTTAACACAAACGTAATAGTGGCCCACAGCTGATTAGCAGAAGTATTTCAGCAAGACAGTAATAACGTCAGTTAGCCGGAGACCTTCACGATATAAAACACAAAACTAATATTTTGAACATCCGGTAGAAAGTATATACATTATTAGTCATACAGTACTTACAGGTTGTGATTCTGAAGAGCAAGTTGGTCGAAATAAACTGGTGATTCTGAGGAGCAAGCGGTTTGCAAATCCCACGTTGAATGCAGTAAGATTTAAAACCCAAACGACTCGTAAAGGCAGTTCAGAGTTGATTCTTTCTTTCTGGGGGATAATAACTTTATTTATCATGCACTTTCAAGTTTACAAATTTGCAGAACATTTACATTCTGAAATGCCTGCTCACATTGAGTCTACAACTACAATAACCATCATGCGCACACAACGTCTCTGCACTTATGCTGCCATCATGTGCTATCGGAATTATCATAAATAGAGTTTCCTAGGTGAAAAATTGTACATGAACTCAAGTCTTATTTGCCACTGGGAAGTTCGAGGGAAATTTTGATACCCAAGTGCCCGAGATGGGCAGGTCACAAACTTTCAGGCTGCATCGCCTTGTCTTGTCATTTAAGAAGTGCTTCTTTACTTATATGAATAATCATTTGAAGCATATTGTATGTTTTATACTCAGCTTTATTGCCTGTATTTGACTGAAATTCCAGTATCGTCAGCAAGCTGACTATCGAGATATAATGGTAAATGTTTATATGCTTGTGAATGAATGGGACACTAAGTATTATTTCGTCTTTAAAACCCTCTGGGGTCGGCAAACGCGCCGGCGCGTTTTGGCAGATTTTTTTCACATAGCAGAAAAATAGACTTAAACTACTCCATTTCTGGTCATACAGAGTTAAGAAATATGAAAAATTAAACTGTTAAATGTCTACTTTTGTATTTGCCCACCTACAATCGAAATAAAATATTGTGCTTTTGTAAAATAAAGAAAATACACAGGGTGTGCGTTCTGCCTCTCCGTCTCTGTGACTTTTTTTCTGGAGCACGTCTCTCAACTTAAACAAAACTCAGTGAATACTATTCACCCAGCCATGAGCAATATATGTTTATAATCATTTAAGTTTGTACTTTTAAATTATCTAATTTAAAGGTGCAGTGTGTGATTTTTAGCGACATCTAGTGGTTCGTTTGCGAGTTTGCACTAAGGGCTCAGCACGGCTCACCCCTCCCTTTCGAAGAAGCTACGGTGGCTAAAACGGGACAAACATTGTCCTCTGAGACAGCAGAGAATAGCCAGAGTAAACCAAGTTTCTGTACCACAGTCCATTATAAACCACATCATGGATAAAGTTTACAAAGCCATAGTCAGGTGAGGATGAAGGGTCTTAATACATAATATAATAATAGTAATCAGCTGATTGTCTCACGAACGTAACCAGCACATTTCTCCCCACATAGCAAACCCATAATACAGCGAGGGAGAAGAACCACATGAAACTATGCAACTATATATTTTTTCTAACAGGAGAGTAAAAGTTTAGCTGGCTAATATTAGCTGTTACTGTGGCTGAGCTGGTTAAAGCGTTAAGCCTTGTTTATACTGGACACGTCCGCATGAGCCCAAAGGTGCGTGCGGCAAAAATGACGTGATTGTAACAGTGTGCGCGCCTCCGCATCCCCTAGACACCATTTACTACACACAATAGGCTTTTTTTCTCTGATTTTCGAAACTCGATCGACTTAAAATGCTTCCAAGATCGACTTGTCGACCGCGATCGACGGGTTGGTGATTCCTGTAACTGTTTTACGGTCAATGACAAGAGTAGCCTACTAATCAGCTGTCTCGCGAACGTAACCAGCACATTTATACCCACATAGCAAAGCCATAACACAGCGAGGGAGAAGAACTAAGTTACATGAAACAATCCAACTACATATTTTAGTTGGATTACACCACTGAAAAGGGAAAAGTCACTACTCACTGTGTCTATGGCTAGCTTCTAGCTTTCTGCGGCTTCTCTTTCAATGTAGTGACGAAACGCGCTCTGTAGCGCTGTTTGTTCGCTGTCGGCTACGATAGAAACATGACGTCACAATTAGGGATGTCCCGATCAGGTTTTTTTGCCCTCGAGTCCGAGTCCGAGTCATTTGATTTTGAGTATCTACCGATACCGAGTCCCGATCCGATACTTCTATATTAGGCTACATTAAAAAAAAAAAAAGAATAAAGAAGAGCAAAAAAACAGATCTAGGATGTTCCTTATTTGTTATTTAATTCACCTTATTTTAACATTCAAAAACTCTGTTAACAAACAGAGCACTTCTGTGAGGTAGCTTGAACAATCAAGTAATAAATAACATAAATTATTCACTTTTGGACTTTAGTGCAACAGTAAATATATGAAAAAAAAGTCTAATATAAAAACAAATAGCATAACTTTAAAATACCCGGCAGGCATGTAAACAAAAAAATAAGTGTATAAAAAAATTATGAGAACATACATTAGAGGTGTAACGGTTCACAAAATTCACGGTTCAGTTCGATACGATACAGTGGTGTCACGGTTCGGTATGTTTTCAATACAGTAAAAAGAAAGAAATGCCAGAGAAATTTCCTATTTGTTAAAAGAAAAAATATTTTTAAATAAGTTTGAGTTTTCTTACATCTTGAAACTTTCAGGTTTAAAAATGGGGGCAATCTTTGAAGGATGAAAAAATAATGTTTTGGTCATCACATTTAAATATATTTTATATATATAATATTTAGATAATATTTGAGTTTTGAAGTGCTAGGAAAAGATGTGTTAAGTACTTGAAAGCATTTCACTATTCCAGGCAAACTTTCATGGCTACAGTTAGTGTTACAATATTAAATCCATGGTGAATCTTGCTGATCTGTGTACTTAAAGCCTAACGTTAGTTCATTCACGGCACAATGTTTCTCCTGGTTTGCACGTCAGCGCTATAGAGATATAATAGAGATCTACAGTTAATAACGGAGAGATTTGAATGCTTCTCATTAGATCTCGCAGCGTTGTTATTACTTCAGTGGCGAATTCAAATGCTTTATTCACTGGATCTCTAATAGCGTTGTGTAGTAACAGTGTTGCTTGATCAAGATCGGCTCGCGCTGCACAGATGTTGCTGGTCCGAACTGATAAACGGTCCATACAAGCACAATATAATGAGTAGCGCAGTTTCGTTCCGCTTTCATTACGTTCGTCATTTGATGTTGCGCAACGTTGTGGTGTTGTTCACGTTCACGCCAGCGCGGATTTTGTCGGCAGGAAAAATGATCCAAGGACCTGGTTTGGTTTGTATGCGTACACCCCTAATATACATATCCGAGTCCTGATCGGGAAGTGACGTCCGATTCCGATCGAGTCTGAAACCACGTGATCGGGCCCGATTTCCGATCACTTGATCGGATCGGGACATCCCTAGTCACAATATGTCGACTTTTATAGAAGGGGGACCCGCGGTTATGTAGATATAAATGCCTCATTCTAAGATAATAAAAACATTACAGTTTATTAAGTAAGTTCTTTATACACCACTGAACGTCTCGGTTACGGATGTAACCCTCGTTCCCTGAGTAGGGAACGGAGACGTTACATTAGATGACGACGAATGGGGTTTTGCTTAGAAAGTCTATCAACTTCGAGTATTAAAAAACGAGCCAATGGCAAAGAAATGCCATGGGTCTGCGGAATGTGCATGAGGTAACTCCGCCCCACCTCGTGGGTATAAAAGGAGGATGCCGGCAACATGCAGATATGTTTCTTCGCTGAGGAGCCAATACTCAACTCAGGCGATCCCCACGGTACAGCGGAAGTGGCAGGCAGACGTAACGTCTCCGTTCCCTACTCAGGGAACGAGGGTTACATCCATTACCGAGACGTTCCCTTTCGTTGTCACTCCGAGTTCCGTCGGATGACAACGAATGGGGTTACCAGTCCAATCACGCCACCTTCACAACTGTCTTCCAGTGCCCTGCGTAAATCAGAGATCGCTGTCGTGAGACTAGCACGACGAAGGACTCCTGTTTAGCACAGGAATACCAAGGTACACTGGGAAGCATATCCCATAGCTTAGAGGAAATATGCAATTAATGCCAACCCAGAGAGGGGGGGAAATTAGAGAATACACATATGACCCGAAGGATGCATATGGAGAACACTGGGGTATCCAGCCGCAGGTGGAAAATTTCAACACCAGGGGTGGCAAGGTGGCTTGCCAAGGGAAAGACACATGCTCAGAGAGACTTACAGTGGGAATACACATGTGAGGGTTGCTCTGGAGAGAGACCATGCACACGGAAGGCACCTAGCCGACGCACAGGCAAGAGACACTGGCGCCGACGTCAGGAGTGCTGGAGGAACTCAGGGCTTTCGGGGAAGCTCACCTGAGGAGAATATCGCACGTATCCAGTCCGTGGAGTGGAATGGCGAGCAAGCGAAGACATCAGCTGTCCAATACTAGCTGGTTGAAGCGAGTACATGAGAGGACACTGGCTCCACTCGGAGATTGTAGAATCTGGCGAATGTGTTAGGTGTCGCCCAGCCTGCAGTTCTGCAGATGTCTGTTAGCGAGGCACCATGCGCTAGAGCCCAAGAGGACACCACACTCTGGGCGGAGTGGGCAGTCACACCAAGGGGGCACGGTCGACCTTGCTGCTGGTATGCCAAAGCAATGGTGTCCAATATCCAGTGAGACAGCCTTTGCTTGGAGAGAGCCTTTCCCTTCAGCTTCCCACCATAACAGACAAAGAGCTGGTCTGAGGTCCTGAAACACTGCGTTATGTCTACATAGGCGCGGAGAGCGCGTACTGGACAGAGCAGTGCCAAGGTTGGGTCTGCCTCCTCCGAGGGCAGCGCTTCCAGGTTCACCACCTGGTCCCGGAAGGGAGTGGTGGGAACCTTGGGCACATATCCGAGCCGGGGTCTCAGGATCACGTGAGAGTAAGCTGGCCCAAATTCCAGGCACACTTCAACGTCAACGGAGAATGCATGCAGGTCTCCTACCCTCTTGATAGAGGCCAGTGCAACAAGAAGCGCTGTCTTCATTGACAAGAGCTTAAGCTCCACTGATTGCAAAGGCTCAAAGTGAGTACTCTGCAGGGCAGTTAGAACCACCGCGAGGTCCCAAGAGGGAACGAGAGGAGAGCGAGAAGGAACCTGACGATCAGGTCGTGCTTTCCTACGGACTTACCTTCTACCAAATCATGGTTGTGTGGCGATAGCGGCAATGTAAACTTTGAGGGTGGAGGGAGACAGCCTTCGCTCCAACCCATCTTGAAGGAAGGAAAGCACAACACCGATCGAGCATCTCCGGGGGTCTTCTCGGCGAGAAGAGCACCAGCTGATGAAGAGGTTCCACTTCAACACATATGGCGTGTCTTGTGGAGGACGCTGTAGCGGAAGTGATGGTAGCCACCACCGCTGGTGGTAGGGTACTCAAACCTGCCTGGTCCCATCCAGGAGCCACACATGGAGGTTCCAAAGATCGGGACGAGGGTGCCACAGGGTGCCCCGTCCCTGAGAAAGGAGGTCCTTCCTTAGAGGGATTGGCCAAGGAGGTGCTGTCGCAAGGAGTACAAGTTCGGAGAACCAGGTCCGAGTGGGCCAATACAGCGCAACCAGAAGGACCTGCTCCTCGTCCTCCTTGACCTTGCGCAAGGTCTGCGCGAGAAGGCTCGCTGGGGGAAACGCATATTTGCAGCCCCGCGGCCAGCTGTGCGTCAGTGCATCCGTGCCGAGTGTGCCCTCGGTCAGGGAATAATACAGGACGCAATGGGTTGAGTCGTGAGAGGCAAACAGATCTATCTGTGCATCCCCGAACTGGTCCCAAATCAGCTGAACCGACTGGGGATGGAGTCGCCATTCTCCAGGGAGGGGCTGAAGCCGTGAGAGCTCATCGGCTGCACAGTTCAGGACTCCGGGAATATAAATGTCTCGAAGCGACCTCAGATGCTTCTGACTACATAAGAGGAGGTGGCGAGCGAGTTGCGACACACGGCGAGAGCGTAGACCACCTTGACGGTTGATGTACGCTACAGTGGCTGTATTGTCTGATCGGACTAGTACGTGTTGACCCCTGAGCAACGTCCGGAAGCGGTGCAGGGCAAGGCGTACTGCCAGCAACTCGAGGCAATTTACATGCCATAGGCGCTGGGGTCCTGTCCAGGAGCCCCGTGGCAGCATGTCCATTGCACATGGCGCCCCAGCCTGTGGTGGAGGCATCTGTTGAGACAACAACATGCCGGGAAGCCCGTTCCAGGGGGACACCCGCCCTGAGAAAACTGAGGTTTGACCACGGGGTGAAGGTTTGACGGCAGGACGGAGTAACTGGTACTCGGAGCGTGCCTTGTTACCATGCCCACCTCGGGACTCGGTCGCGAAGCCAGAGCTGAAGCGGTCTCGAACAATCCGATATGAAGCAATCCGAGCACCGTTTGCCGTGGCCAAGGATGCCATATGCCCCAGGAGCCTCTGAAAAAGTTTCAGTGGAACTGCACTCTTGTCCTTATATTGTCTCAGACAAGTCAGCAGTGACTGCGCGCGCTCGCTCGTAAGCTGCGCGGACATGGCGACCGAGTCGATGTCCATACCGAGAAAAGAGAATCCTCTGCACGGGGCAAAGTTTGCTCTTCTCCTAGTTGACCCGAAGGCCCAAGTGAGCTAGGTGCCGGAGCACGAGGTCCCTGTGTTCGCAAACCTGGTCTCGAGAGTGAGCTAGTATCACCCAGTCATCGATATAGTTCAGGATGCGAACCCCGTGAACCCGAAGGGGAACAAGGGCTGCCTCGACAACTTTCGTGAAGACGCGAGGAGACAGGGCTAGCCCGAAAGGGAGAACCGCGTACTGGTATGCCTGCCCCTCGAAAGCAAACCAGAGGAACTGTCTGTGTCGAGGAAGAATGGAGACATGAAAGCGTCCTTCAGGTCGATCGCTGCAAACCAATCCTGGGGCCGTACACATTCGAAAATGCGTTTGGCAGTGAGCATCTTGAACGGCATCCTGTGAAGGGAGCAGTTCAGAACGCGCAAGTCCAGGATTGGTCGTAACCCACCGGTTATCCTGGGGACAATGAAGTAGGGCTGTAGAAGCCGAACCTAATTTTGGCTGGAGGGACAGTCTCAATTGCACCCTTCGCCAACAGGGTAGCAATCTCTGCTCTCATGATGGGGGCATTGCCACTGACCAAAGTGGAGCGGACTCCCCTGAAGCGGGGAGGAGACCGTGCAAACTGAATCGCATAGCCGAGCCTGATGGTTCTGGCCACCAGCCGAAGATTGGGAGGTGGATGAGGGGACTCTCACTCTTGCGAGTTCACAGAGTCTCGACCGTAATGACGTGATGGTCATTTTCCCACAGAGAGAACATGAGTCATCCACGAGCGCTGCTCTTGCATGATCAATGCCCAAACACACTAGACAACGCTCGTGCCCATCAGAGTCCGATACCAATCTGCCGCAACCAGAAGTACACGGGCGAGGCATCTTTAAAAAGACGTGCCGCGTGCAAGCCGTTTGTGAGAGAAAACTCAAAGTGTTGAAGCGCCGGGGAGACACGCACTCTCTGGCAAACCACTACACAGATAAGCAGGAAGCACGCGCTCACTGGAGATCGTCGTCACACCAACACCTGAGCTACTCGTTTGTAAAGCTGACAATTCAGAGATGGCTTGTGGAGAGAAGAATAAACTTGGCTCCGAAGCGAAAACATCTGTATGTGCCGGCGTCCTCGTTTTATATCCCCCAAGAGGTGGGGAGGAGTTACGTCATGCAAATTCCGCAGACCCATGGCATTTTTTTGCCATTGGCTCGTTTTGTAATACTCGAAGTTGATAGGCTTTCTAAGCGAAACCCCATTCGTCGTCATCTGACATAACTCGGAGTGATAACAAAAGGGAACACATAGTTATGGATGTCATATTGCATTTCTGTTAATAGATACTCAAAATGCATTGCACCTTTAAAACTAAAATAAATATTCTCTGTTTATGTAATCTATATAAAAAAGAGAGAGGTGTCAGCTGTTCTCATTATCGTTCTCTCAGCTCATTATTTAGGGGTGTAAATCGGACAGATCATCACGATACGATTCGATATCGATTCTCTCAGCCAGCGATACGATATTTGCCGATCCTTCAAAATTTTTTTCGATACGATTAGATTCGATTCGATTCATTGCTATATCGATCAATTAATCGATATTTAGATATTATGCGCCTCTTTACACAACCAGTTTCATTTCTATTAACTCACAAATGCAACCAAAAGATATATAACATGAATGTTTAATTAAACACTTTGAAAATTGCACCCTCTTTCCCAATTGGGACATTTACAACAACACAACAAAAATAAAAATAAATAATGGAGGGGAGATTGATAAAATCAATCAAGCTTATAATGGTCAATAAAGTCAATAAAGCCTTCCAGTCTTTTGTGCCAACATGTGCAATAGTACCTGAGGTGCAAATAGTGCAAATAACTGAGGTTCTCAAGTTAAATAAATAAATGAAATAAAACAAACTGATATAAAAAATACAAAAATAAAACTTAAACTTATCTGACATTTGATCTTTCACACAACATAAGATCTATGAACATGAACACACAACATGGGTTTTATTTACCTGACCATCTTTTTTGGAAAATACAAAATGTTTCCAAACCCACGATTTGCGCCCGACAACAGCGTCAAAATGTTCAGCGTCTGTCTTTTCCATGGTCTTTTCGCTGCTACCGCCGCTTTGTTGCTCCATCTCATTCGCAATCGCAATCCGACACACAGGCCCTGTCCCAAATGGAACCCTAAGCACTCGCGGTCTTCCTCTGAGTCCGCACTTTCGTAACGTAATGCCGCTTTGACTGTCGGGAAGAAGTCTGCTGTGGAGTCCGCATCAGCGCGGGCTCGGCAAAAGTGCGCATCAAGGGCGCAAATCGACCACACGGGGCGCTCGCGAGCACCCTTCTGAGATCTAAAAATGACAAATGGGACACACTACGGTCTCACGGACTTAACGGACACACGCACGCGGCAGCCATTGTAAGTCCACAAGACCGAAAGTGCACATGAAGTGTGGCATTTGGGACAGGGCCACAAGTGACAGGCAGGTGAGAAAAACCAAACGCGCGCTTTGGCAGAAAGGCGGAAATGCGGAAACGGATGTTACGTGAGGACGTGGAGAGTGGAGACTGTCAAAATAAAAGTATCTCATATCGATATTTTGTGTCTGACATCGATGCATCGTTGTATATCGATGTATCGTTACACCCCTATATTTTCCTAATGTGACACACCCATGGAGAGCGTGCGCTATTCAAACGCAAATGATCTGAAGCAACACATTGAGACGTGTAAACGCCCACATAAACTCGGTAAACACACTATATTTAGTCAGATTAATGTACTGTCATCTTGCGCGGCTGTGAGGAATAATCCTGGGACATTTACCTACCTCAGAACAAGTGCTGGTTTATTTTCACTTCGAGGAGCGAGGAGCTGTAAGTGTTTTATTGTGCTTTGTTCTAATTGCAATATATAATAACGTTAGTGTCTGTAAATGCAAAAAATAGCCTTCTGTTTAAATTTGAATCATGTTTCTGTGTGTGTGTGTGTGTGTGTGTGTGTGTGTGTGTGTGTGTGTGTGTGTGAGAGAAAGAGAGAGAGAGAGAGAGAGAGAGAGAGAGAGAGAGAGAGAGAGAGAGAGAGAGAGAGAGAGAGAGAATGAATGAATGCAAAGATGTGCACTTTTACAGACGAAATAAAAGACATCATTTTGTTGACTAGTTTTGGATATTATAAAGTTTTTACTCTAAAATAGACATCAAATAAGCTTTTGTTAGCAGTTTCTGCTCATATGATAAATATATAGTATGTTTTGTCAATAAACTAATCACCTAAAATGTTATAGTGTTTGTTCCAATACAGGCTATATCAAAATAATTAATCCTTAAAGGGTTAGTTCACCCAAAAATGAAAATTCTATCATAGTTTACTTACCCTCAAGTTGTTCCAAACCTCTATGTGTTTATTTGTTCTGCTGAACACAAAGGAAGATATCTGGAAGAAAACAGATCTCATTCCCCATTGACTACCATAGTAGGAAAAAATACATACTATGGTAGTCAATGGGGAATGAAATCTGTTTTCTTCCAGATATCTTCCTTTGTGTTCAGCAGAACAAATAAACACATAGAGGTTTGGAACAACTTGAGGGTAAGTAAACTATGATAGAATTTTCATTTTTGGGTGAACTAACCCTTTAACTTTGAAATATGTATGATAAAATGTATTGGCCTACTAAGACATTTATGGAAAAAGACAATTTTCCCATATAACCTATTTGAACATGATTTGTTTCCAGGTATGACTAAAAATGTGCTTTTGACTTTCATTTATATTTTGATTATATATATATATATATATATATATATATATATATATATATATATATATATATATATATATATAATATATATATATATATATATATATATATATATATATATATATATATATATATATATATATATATATATATATATATATGTGTGTGTGTGTGGTGTGTGTGTGTGTGTGTGTGTGTGTGTGTGTGTGTGTGTGTGTGTGTGTGTGTGTGTGTGTGTATATAGAGAGAGAGAGTTCTTGCATTCTTTCTTGTGTGACACACTTGAATGAAAGGCTCATTATTATGCAGGTCTTTGTCTTCTCAGGTGTGAACCAACAAATTATTCACAATGGGGTTGGGCCGTTCACGCCTATTCGCATGTTGCCTTGGCAAACAATTTTTTTTTTTTCACAATTTAAAAGAATCTATTGTGTTATGTGTATGATTAGGCAGGATGATTTTCAGATCATTTTGAAACAAAAACTCTAGGCGACAACTTCCATTAGTCAAAAGTCGTGTGGACAGATATTTAGTATGTGTTTTGTGGCCTTATTTCAGAAACTTTAATTTTTAGTTTTTTCAATAACCGTGCATAAACAATATTCTCTCAAAAATACAAACATGTACATACATGTTTCTCACATATTATGGTAGCCCTGTTTGTGCTAAATAGAATGTAATTTCACATGTGCCATTAATATGTTTATAAGCAACTGAAAAAAGCACAAATGTCAGGGCATGTCAAAACATCTCAAGGACCCCAAAAACACCTTAGACCCCAGAGGGTTAATACGATTTTCCCAACATGGGCAAGAATAAACCTGGTGTCCTCCATGATTCCTGTTCTTTCCAACAACAAAGCACTTGAATGCAACACGCCTGTAATCAAGACTTCAGAAGTGGAAATTAGGAAATTTCCAATAGCACGTGAATAGGCAGCATTACTCACAATTTCTCTCAATGTGGTGACAGGAGATGTGTCAGTCAATAAATGTGAAATCAAAGTAACTTGTGTTACTTGTTTGAAAAAGTAACTTAGATAATTTGTTGTAAATTCAAAAGTAATGCGCTACTTTCACTGTAAAAAAAGTTGAGACAACTTAAAAGTTTAAGGCAACCAGCTGCAAGGCCATTTTTGAGTTTTCTCAACTTAGGGTCATTAGTTGTACAAAATTTTTCATTTTTAGTAGTTGAATAAACTTTAAAAACAGAATTTGTCAAACAAAATGTACGTTGGATTTTTTACAGTGTAGTTACTTGTAATTTGATTACACAACTCGCATTACTTGTAATGTGTTACCGCAACACTGTAGTGTTCTGTGCCATGCATGTTAAATGTTATACTCTCTTTAAGCTATTTAATTCCAGCTGATTATCTCTTATTGATAATCTAGAAAAGAAAAGGGTGAAAGTCGTGCTTGTAATATCGTGCTTGTAATTCACATGCACCTTGCACTTTTTGCACCATGCAGTTTATAATTTGATTATTTTTTATTTTGCTAGACTATTTTAGCCTGGACTGACTTCGATGTTGCTTTCGCAAAAATGTTTCTGTGTGTTCCCTGCCACAATACACACTGTTACAAGGAATATACAACAGGTATGCTACAAATATAAGCTGTGAATTTGTTTGTATGACACTATTTCTTAGTATTTGTCTCTACTTAGAAACACCACTTGTGATGACCTTAAATCCATCATGTGGCTTTCTACAATTACCACCTGTATTATGGTGGATATCAAAATATTGTATTGGCATATTAAACTTAAATCCACTTCCAGTTATTATTAGCTTAAAACAGTGCTTGTTTTTCCTTTTCTTTTTTAATGTATGGTCATAATAAAAATAAATCCACTAGATTGTAGCACAAATAAATTTACATTGTTGTTCTTTTAGTTATGTACATATTGTGGTGAATGTTTTGTAAATGATCATAAATGATCTGCCAAGCAATAAGACATGATATAAATTTCACATGTATTTATACACTCATTGGCCCTTATTTATCATTCTTGCGTAGAAGCGGGCGTATATGTTGGCGTAAGATTATACTTACACTCCTCTCACCGCCTGATGTATGAAGCTGTGCGTACCTTTGAAATCCTGGTGTACGCAATACCTGTCCTTGATAAATGCCGCGGCTGAAAACGATCGTCATTAGAATAACACGCCCCTAAATATTCAAGTCTCCGCTTCCACCATGCCCGCATTTTACGCCATGGACACACGGAAACGGCAAAGAAGAGAAAATTCTCTGACGTGGAGATCAAATGACCTATCACAATGCATTATTTTACAGCACGTGTTTTGACACAATTAGCATTTAATTTCGTATCACTGTTGGGGTGTACAATAGTGATGATGATGTGATGTGGAGTACCATTCATTCACATTAATAATTGCATGTCAAATTGTAATATTCTTATTCTTATTATTATTCATGTTCGCAAGGAAAAAACAATGTTAAGGACGTGAGCGCTCTGAAAGCAGCACTGAAATATATTTTAAAACAGGGACATCAAACAGAAAGCACAAAACCGTTCTTTAAACTGAATTTCGTTTTGTATTAATTGTATCTTTGTTTTAATCAATGTTTCATCAACCAATTGCCTGGATTTAATAAATAAGAAGTAAATATAGCAGACGATAGATAATCACGAAGCGGATGCGCCGGCGCGTGAACTGGAGCTCGTCTCATTTTTAAACAGAACAATTCAAAACGAAAGAAAACAGACACAGACTGCTCTCTGCTTTATGTGATCCGTATGAAATGTGCATTTCTCTCTGGCGCGTTCACTACTGCGAAGTTCACGATCAGCATCGTCAACTTCATTGCAGCCGACACAAAGAAAACACTTCTTTATTAATAAACAATTAAAATATCTCGTTGCTATATTTTACATATTCATAATCATTACTTTTGCCGGTTCTTTGTGACAGATTTTTACACTGAAGTTTATAATTAGCCTACTATGTTGTTGTTGTTGTTGTTGTTTTTGTCATATCTTTTAGTTTGTCAGTGCGTTTTGTGGTGTTAGGAATTGTTTTTCTGCGCATTTCCGCACTAACTCAAAACGTGCGTACACCACCTCCTGAGCTGGCATGGGATTTGAGCGTGCCGTACGCCAATGTCCATATTGATATATCTCAAAGGCCCTCATTTATCATTCTTGCGTAGAAACGGGCGTATATGTTGGTGTAAGATTATGCTTACACTCCTCTCACCGCCTGATTTATGAAGCTGTGCGTACCTTTGAAATCCTGGTGTACGCAATACCTGCCCTTGATAAATGCCGCGGCTGAAAACGATCGTCATTAGAATAACACGCCCCTATATACTCAAGTCTCCACTTCCCCCACGCCCTCATTTTACGCCATGGACACACGGAAGACGGCAAAGAAGAGAAACTTCTCCGACGTGGAGATCAAATGACCTATCACAATGCATTATTTTACAGCACGTGTTTTGAAACAATTATCATTTAATTTCGTATCACGTCACATCTATTGGGGTGTACAATAGTGATGATGATGTGATGTGGAGTACCATTCATTCACATTAATATTGGCATGTCAATTTGTAATATTCTTATTATTATTATTCGTGTTCGCATTTATAAGGAAAAAACAATGTTATGGACGTGAGCGCTCTGAAAGCGGCACTAAAAGATATTTTAAAACTTTCACAGAGACATCAAACAGAAAGCACAAAACCCTTCTTTAAACTGAATTTCGTTTTGTATTAATTGTATCTTTGTATTAATTGTGTACGCCAGGTGTACGCTGGAAATTTGGTGTACGCACTTTTAATAAATGAGGGCCAAAGTCACCGTGGTTTTGGGTGTACGCCAGGTGTACGCTGGAAATTTGGTGTACGCACTTTTGATAAATGAGGGCCATTGTCTCTTGTTCATGCTCTGGAGTTACCTTATGCTTAGTTTCTCATTCTTAAGTTTATTGATTTCTTATTATATTTTAATTATGTGCATTTGGCTGAACAACCCCTGCATGACAGTATCCAGTTGAAAATAAAATAAGGTTTATATTTTTTAAGGCGAGACACGGCAGGCAAAAACATCGTTTTTTTTTTCACTGGTCAATTTTGAGATTTTGGGCTATTTGTCTTCAATAACATGTCTTCTTTCAGACTTGAGGTGAAAAAAATTCCAAAATACACATTTAGGTGTTTATTTTACTACACTTTGTCCATTTGCGTCTGTAGATTTCTCCTAAATTCAACAAAAAGTTGTCGTTATATATCAACATGCTGCTCTGCGATCGCTATCTGCACCCTGTCATCACACACACCGTTGGAAAGCTCTCTTTCTCCTGTTCAACGCTGTCGGATCCAAATATGGTCATTTCCTTTTTATCAGCAACCAATCGTGAAAGTAAAATGGGCATTTAACTCTAAAACCGAAATCTCATTGGCTGGTGTCAATTTCTGACAACGTGATTGGTTCAGATGCATCACGTGACTCGCTCTGACATTTAGATGTGTGTTTTTGACTCTTTTTCTGTTCATTTGAAGGCCATAAATGCTGTGTTATAAGTTGTAATGTGATTTAGTTGGTTTGTATTGTTGGTGCTGATGATTTGATAAGATATTGTGTCTGTAAATAGTTGTTTCCACTAAAAAAAGCTATTCATTTTTACATTACAAATCTTTAAATGCTGTTTTCTCAAAATGAGTATTTTGTCATTCTCCAGTAGAAACTTCTCAGCCTGTGTAGCACCTATGTACACCAAACTTTCCAGTTATACACTTAGCAGTATTCTGAAGATATTTTCAGAGGGATTTGTTTATAAATCATTTCTGGCCTGATTTATGTGACTTTTTAATAAAAAAAATATGGTGAGAATTGATTTTTTAAGGCTATGGACAGTATATTTTGATTTCCTAGGTAATGAAAGCATATATCCTGAAATCCCTCTGAAATTCTTTTTTCATCTTGTGTGTGAACAAAATGAAAAAATAATTTTGCACCTGGCTTTATCATATGGTCAGATCTATCTACCGAAAATATATGCAAAATTGTGCATATTTAATGAGATAATGCCTAATTTGCATAATTAAACATACAAATTTCAAAAACTTGTAATACATTTTTTTAATATACTTGCATAAGTAATCAACTGAGAAAGTTTCATGATGATATCTATTATTTAAAAAAAATACCCTATTCACCTGTAGTGTCTCGCCTTAAGTCCAAAGCAATTTCATCACAGAGGGAACAGAGAAATGGCATGAGAGAAATGGAAGCTTTAGCGCAAGTTCTCCCAGGAAGACTCAATTGTTACGTTACTTATTACTTTCTCATCTAACCAATTGTGTTCTAATGGCACTTTTCCATTACCAGCTCAACTCGACTTGCCTCGCCTCGGCTCGGCTCGCTTTTCGCTCCGTTTTCCATTACAGATAGTACCTCCGCAATAGTACCAGGTCGTCATAGCGACGCCACAGGAAACTGCCTTGACATAATCTTCTACGCGACCACCCGCTACCCATACACACACACAGGACAATGGAGGAAATCGAGTGTATGCTGTTTTAATAGTAGTAATGGGTATATCACGCAATCTCTGGCCAAACAATTTAAAAATGGCGGGGTTATTCAGGATACTCCGTCTGGCGCGTGCAAAGATGATGCAGTGACGATTCTCTCTGACCAATCAACATTTTAGTATCGCCTCAGCTCGCGCAGAACCTCGCCGGAGGTGATACGAAAAAAAGTACCCGAAAGCAGGTACAGGTACAACTTTACACAGTGTAAAACCAAACAAAGGCGAGGCGAGTCGAGTCGAGCTGGTACTGTGTAGTGGAAAAGCGCCATAATACTCATAGTATGAAAGATTATCCTCGGATTGCGAGTTATGGACGGGGCCTACGCCAAAGAACTTTAAATCACAATACTTGCTTTATACATTTATGCTTTGTTACATCATTTTGCCTCCCGAGTCTTTCTGGTAGAAATGAAAATACATGACAAATAAGCTCACTTAAAAAAGTTTTATTAAAACAGCATCATAAATAACAAATGTGTTATTCAAAGCAGTAAGCCTGAATCATTATAGGCTTACTCTGTTTATACTGTAAAGACTTCTTAAGTTTGTACATTACTGAGTAATGGAAGCTGGCACTTTGGGATTGAAGGGATCAGGATTTATTTTGTTCAGATCCTCTATTACAGTTACATACTCTTTTTTTCCATTGCTCTGATGTCAGTGAAGATGGGCTGGTCTCCAGGAACTTATACGCATCTTTAGTCTGCAAGCTAAAGATGCTTTTTGCATGCAGACAGGTTTCACCGAAGGCCTTCCAATGCTGAAAGATTTGAGGTACAAAATCAATCACAGAAAAAAAGAATACAATCAAGGTAAAATAACTTCTGTAATCCTGCAACTGAAAATTTTGTCAATGTCTAAGTTACCCCTTGTGCTGAATTAATAGAGTCCAGAAAGATCTCCTTCATTTCACTTTCCTCAATGAAGTGTTTATTAGCATAAGTCTCGTGTTTGAGAGCCTCCAGCATTACACTCACTGATTCCCAGAACTTCTGAAGCTGAATCAGAATGTTTTGGATTCGGGAAAGGCATTTTTGGACTTCATTTAGATGGACAGGGTCGGGTATTGAACCTTTAGAAATAATATGAAGCAGACATTAATTATGAGGGATCACTCTGAGGCTTCTAGTGTAAATCAGGGACTGTTTCGAGCACAATTGGAAACTCCTTAAGTGAAAGAATCTTACCATTTTCTATTTTCATGCTTGCCAACTTCAATTGCATATCCGTCATCCTGACTTGGATGCTCCACTCTTTTCCCATCAGACTTGACTTCTCAATGGAGAGTTGAGTCAATTCGCTGGACAAAACCTGGGTTTTCGCAGCTGCTTCAGAGTCATTTTTACCACCAAAAATTGATTTAACAATGGGTCCAACAAATGGTGCAAGTGCAGAAAAGATACACAGACCGTTACTTTTACTAGAAAACTCTTTGACATGGTTATACAGCTCTTGGTTTTTCTGTTTAATTGTTGCCTCAATTTGTCCAATTTTCTCATTGTTTTTCTTCAGTTGATCCTCGAGATCTGTCACCACCTTTTCCAGGGCAACCACCTCAAGAGAACTTTGTTCTTTTTTTTTTTCTGTCTCAGCCTTTTCAAGAATTACATCACTGGTGCAGGAAGCCACACTGTGGTTGTGTTTCTCATATCTGGCGATTACAGATTTCAAATTAATCATGAGCTATAGCGTATTAATGGTCCTGATATACACTGAGACATGTGTTTCAGATATAGTAAATTCAACAAATCTTACTACACTTTATAATGCTAAAATAAAATTTTAGCAACATTTTGAAACATTTTACCTGTCTACCATCAGTCCCACTTTGTCAACAATTTCAGTGATCCATGCTCTGGCTTTTTCCAGGGACTTAATACCCAAAATGGTTTTATCCCTTTCAACGGCAACCTTCAGCGCTGGCAGAAGTGTGGAAACTAGGTTCATACTTGTGGCCGCACACTGAAAGACAGCAGAAATGCTTACATTGTTGATTCAAAATGGAGTTTCATACTTTACATAGAAAACTATTTGTCAAATTCAATCAATCTATAAAATATAAAACCTCTATGACAGTTTTGACATCATTGCCTATTGTGTGTCTAGTGACCAGTTCAAGTGCCAATCAAGAGTGAAATAAGTTCAGTCAAGATGGACAGTTCTCAGAACGTTCATTTCAGTAGTTTGTGAAAAGCTTGTGCTGGCTGGTAAACTCATTCTACCTGTCATTAATCCATGATGACTACATAATAGGTGGGTTTGCTTTCATTAAAATAAATTAAAAAATAATAACAGTTTACAACTATCCATAAATGGTACTCTTCTTACTGATCATGATAAAATTGCTAATTCTTTCAACGAGTATTTTGTTGCATCTGTTCAGAAGTTATCTTCTGGATTTATTGTTCCTCAGTTTCTCCCATCAGTACCGGCGGCATCTCAGCAATTCTCCTTTTCTGAAATTGCACAAAGCGATATAACTAACATTTTGGGTTCTTTGAATGCTTCTCATGCTTGTGATGCAAATAATTTAAATATGATTTTTCTTAAAACTCACGCTAATACACTTATTCCGCTTTTCCATCATTTAGTCAATTTGTGTATTAGGCAATCAGTATTTCCTGCCATGTGGAAAACAGCCCAGATCACCCCGATTCTTAAGTCTGATGATCCAACTAATATCTCGAATTATCGCCCAATTGCAATTCTCCCAACTGTTTCTAAGTTACTTGAAAAAACATTATATAATCAATTAATTAATCACCTTGAATACAATAACCTGCTCAGTGATTGTCAACATGGTTTTCGACCATTGCGGTCAACTATGTCGGCTTTGCTGCTTTTTACTGAGCAGATACGGGCGTCTTTAAATAAAGGTCAGGTTACTGGAGTCATATACATAGACTTTCGAAAAGCTTTCGATACAGTTAACCATCAAATTTTGTTAAATAAACTTCTTTCTTTTCATTTGTCCTCCTCTGCAATAGATATGTTTAAATCATATTTAAGTGACAGATCTCAGACTGTGAAAATCGGTTCAGTAACATCTCGGTCACGAGTGAGTTCTATGGGAGTCCCACAGGGCAGCATCTTAGGTCCTTTACTTTTCCTTATGTACATTAATGATCTTCCTAATGTGTTTGATGTTTCTAGTACTTTGTTATATGCTGATGACACTGTCATTTTTTTGTCTGGTTCAGATATTGATACAATTAATTACAAACTTAACTCAGACCTACAGCATTTACATGATTGGCTGCAGGATAACCATTTAACACTGAATACTAAGAAAACAGAATGTATGTATTTTCATTCATCTAGGAAACAACTGTCTATATCAAATTTCATCACCTTTTCTAATCAAAAACTTTCAATTGTATCCACGTATAAGTATCTGGGAGTCTCTCTTGACTCACATCTTACTTATCGTGATCATGTCCAAATTTTAATCAGAAAGTTAAACCAAAAGTTATTTGTTTATAATAAAATTAGACCATATCTACTGCATTCTGTTTCTAAAACATATCTTCATGCCATTATATTGTCCACTCTGTCGTATTGTTTACCTGTTTGGTCACTCACAACAAATGAGATCCTTGAACCTGTAGCGAGACTCTACAATAGAGCCTATAAGATCCACAAAAGGCTTCCAGGCTGGACTCACCACTGTGTTGCACTATCTTTGAGTAATGCCTTGACATTTCAGAACTATAGAATAAGCCATGGTTTGAACCTTTTTTATCAGATTTTAAATGGACATACTACTGTAGGATTGTCTGCGCTGGCTCCAAAACTCAAAAGTTCAAGGCTCGAACGCACTACGAGATCTGTTGCAAATGGACTTCTCCCTATGCCGGCTTTTAGGAACTGCTATGGACAGAGATCTTTCTTTAATTTGCTCACTAGAGCCTGGAATGAGACTCCACAGCACATCAGATCTATAACATCAATAAGACTATTTAAACAAACTTTTGCTCGCCATCTGATGGACAAGTATATCTGTGACCACTGAGATGGCTTTATGGCCCCCTGCTGATGCTTGTTTACTATCGTGGTTTGTGTGCTTGTTGTGTGTTTGTTATTGTATGGTCTTGGAGTTCTGTTGTGTTTTCATGTTCTGCAGAACAGGAACCTGCTGAAAATCAGTTTTACACTGAGTCAGGCCCGATTGCTCTTAATCTTTTCCTGTTTAAATAAATAAAAAAAATAAAAAAAATAAATAAAAAAAATTCTTTCCTTCACTCAGTCAGAATCTGTGTGGTATAAAACGCTATATACAAATAAACTTGAGTAGAGAGCCAAATTGCAGATCTGGTGGAAACATATCCACATTCTGTGTTCAGAAGCTTTCTTAACCGCTCTTTTCTCATTATTATCATTTTTATTGAGGTGTTGTTGTGTAATGGAGATTAATAAATATTTATCTTAACGCTGCAGTTTTTTTGCCAGTATATTTACAATTATTTTATGACTGCCACCTCTCTTGGTGAAGAGAATGGTGGACACATTAGAAATGTTAAGAATTAAGGTAAACAGACCTTGTGCAATATGTATAACAATGCACTTATCTCTTGCTCTGACAGTTGTACACTCTTAAAGATAACGGTTATTTATTGGCATCAATGGTTCCATGAAGAACATTGTAAATGCTAAAAGAATATTCAAAATTTATGGAACTTTTTCTTTGCACAAAAGGTTCTAGTGGTTTTTTAAATAATATTCTTAACATGGTTCTTTTAAAGGGATAGTTCACCCAAAAATGAAAATTAAGTCATTAATTACTCACCCCCATGCTGTACCAACCCCGTAAGACCTTCGTTCATCTTCGGAACACAAATGAAGATAGTTTTGATTAAATCTGAGAGCTGGTTCACGCTACATAGGCTCCCTCAGCAATTGAAACTTATTTGAACTTTATTCGACTATTCCATTACTTCCATGTGGGCCTGAGACGAGAGTTCAAGAGATTTCCAGGACGCATGGTGGTTCTTCTACTACACAGCGCGCGTCTTACAAGCAGAGGAAGACGCGCGCTATACATAGCAGTAGAAGAACCTCCGTTCTCCGCGCATGCGTCCTGGAAATCTCTTGAACTCTCGTCTCAGGCCCACATGGAAGTAATGGAATAGTCGAATAAAGTCGTTATTTTTGGTTTTTTTTTCGCACAAAAAGTATTCTCGTCGCTTGATAAACTTATAGTGGAGCCACTGTAGGCACATGGAATACTTCAACATTTTCTTCAATGACTTTCTGGGCCGTCAAGTTTCAATTGCTGAGGGAGCCTATGTAGCAGTGACCCAGCTCTCAGATTTAATCAAAAATATCTTCATTTGTGTTCCGAAGATGAACGAAGGTCTTACGGGGTTGGTACAGCATGGGGGTGAGTAATTAATGACTTGATTTTCATTTTTGGGTGAACTAACCCTTTAAGAACTGTTCACTGAATCTGAATCTGGTTCTTCTATAGCATTGCTGTGAAAACCCACAACTGGAGTCTTTATTTTTAAGAGTGTCAATGGATGCGGGTAGCAATAACAGAAATGGATAAAGAACATTGGCTTTACCTTCAGCAGAAGAGCCTCAGAGGACCCAAAGAGAAGCTGAGTTTCAACAGCACGCTCTCTGAGAACCCTCTCCAACTTGGGGAACTTAGCCAAACAGAGGTAAGAAAGATGGTAGAGCAGAGCTGTACGCTGAGCAGATGGAAGAAGCTCCTTAACAAAGTCAGGGCTACTTGCGACCTCAATTTCTGTAGAATTACAAATGTGATAGTTACAACTTGATGGTTTTGCTGAGACTTCTGTCAAATATTAACAACATTAAAATGTGAGATGTTTACATTTTATCAGTGAAAAAACAATTCCTAGATTTTTACCAACCTTGACTGTCTGGCATTTTTTGTCTGTAAAGGAAGTACCTGGAAAACACTGAAAAACAACAACACTATCATGAGACAAGAAACAATAAATGAGAGAGGTCAGTAAAAGTTACCTGTAAGATTAATAAACCTCTCTAAGCAATGTAGTTGACTGTGTCAGCATGGGGAATTTATACTATATGGCACCTCCTTAAAATTTTTCATAATGTACAACTAACACGAGTCAGATGTTGCATTGTAGCCTTGGGGGATCTGGTCGGGCAAAATGAGACTTGAACATTCCACTTACCACAACTGTTATTAATATCAAGTGTCTAAAATGATGAAATCAAACATTCTTATTTCCTTAAAAGGAGATTCATTGCATGCACTGTTTTTCCTGGAATGACGAGGCAGTTTAAATCAAATGTAAATTCATGCCCCAGTTACACTTAATGTTGTCACATTTTCCTGGTTAAATGACAGTTACATCATATCACATCTATATTGTATTGTAACATGAACTACTTAATTAATATTCTATTTATTAAAATCAAGTATAAATCTCAATTTAAGCATTTTTACAAAAAAAAGCATTAAAACATTAGTTTTTGTGTGTGAAATGACGTTTATCTGTTTAAAAAGTGCACATAATGAAAGGTATGTCACTGCAGAGCATGAAATAGGCTATTGTAGAAAATAGTGATATCAAGCACTTTCAACAATTGCTGAAAGAGATTTAATTTAACCAAAGACAAGGGCCCAGATCTCAACTAAAAGGAACCCTAATCCCTATAATGGAGACTTCAACAACTTTTGTACATGTACCATGTAAAATAAATAAAGCCAAACTGGTTTATAATAAGTGAACAATGCTGGTTTAAGTTGTTTATGCATCCTCTGATATCACATGATTTCATTTGATTTCATCTAAGGATGTATGTGTCACGACTCACGAGTAGGAACGAGCCCCTTTTGAATGTACCACCTCGAAGGGTTTACCCAGAGACACCACAGACGGACAACAAGGCAAGTAATAAAAGTTCAGTTTTATTGAATTAAAATCTTATTTCCTAAAACACGTAGCGGAAGAGTTCCAACTCTTACCCTCTGTCCAGCAGCGGTGTGAGGCCTTGGTGCAACAGTCGCAACCCAGCAGATAACGGAACAGGGGAGTCGACTCAATCGTTCCTCTTCGGACAGAAATGAAAGCTTTAGCATAAGTTCTGCCAGGAAGACTTAATTACTGCGTCACTTGTTACCTTCAAGTTTATCCAATCATGTCCTTATTTTTATCGTATAAAAGATCGGTACTTACACATGTTTGAGTTTGCAGATGCCGATGCGACAACAACCTCCACCCTCCCCACCACCACCAGGATGGTCCTGTCTATACTTCCCTGGGGGGGGGGGTCGACTGCACCCCTGCCTTCGTCTTCAGGCAGGAGATGCTGATCCGCTACCCTCGGATTACGATCTATGGACGGGGCCTACGCAAAAGAACTTTGCAAATAATTGCTTGCTGGGCTGCCGATAAATGGATGCTTTGTTACATCATTTTAGGTAACACTTTATTTGAAGGGGTGTGCATAAGACTGACATGACACTGTCAACATGACATAACACCTGTCAAAACATAGGAGTCTTTATGAATGTTTATGACTGTTGTCATTAAGTGTCATTCGGTAAATTATGACACTTTCAATGCAAAGTTGACATTGTTTAAAATGTCTTTGTTATGACAACTTGACATTACCCAAGACAAAAATGTCTTGATTATGACAACTTGAAATTAACAAAGACGGAAATGTCTTTGTTATGACAACTTGACATTAACCGAGAAATCATAACCTGTCAACCTGTGACAACTTTGGCCGTCATGACACCATTATAACTGTGTCATGAATATTTTACTTGTCCTCAAGTAAAGTGGAACACATTGTACTAGTTATAAAGATGTCATTAAGGGTTATTACACTGCAAAATGCTTGAAGTTTGATAATTAGACCTGTTATGACATATTTGTGACAGGTTGACAGGTTATGATTCTTGGTTAATATTAAGTTGTCATAACAAAGACATTTCCGTCTTTGTTAATGTCAAGTTGTCATAATCAAGACATTTTTGTCTTGGGTAATGTCAAGTTGTCATAACAAAGACTTTTTCAACAATGTCAACTTTGCATTAAAAGTGTCATGATTTACCGAATGACACTTAATGACAACAGTCATAAACATTCATAAAGACTCCTTCATGTTCATGACAGGTGTTATGTCATGTTTATGACAGTGTCATGTCAGTCTTATGCACACCCCTTCAAATAAAGTGTTACCTCATTTATCTCCCGAGTCTTTCTGGTAGAACTGGTAAGTAGCCTTTTAGGCGACGGTAAGGAGGGGGTTCCTCAGTAGGTCTTCCTCGGAGCAGACAACGTTAACAAATTGGACAGATAGTGCTACGAAATCTCCACTCAGCAGTTCCTTTTCGGAACAGTCGATGGTAGGTATAGTGATTCCTCTTCAGAACAGTCAATGGTCAATACCTGCAGCGATAATGGCAAGGGATTTCAACAGCGGTTCCTCTCCATGGCAGTGAATGATAGTTCTGTACAGGCATGTAGAGTCGAGCACACAACGTTCCTTTCGAACAAGCACGGCAGTACAATGGGACAGGCTTTTGGCAAGAGACTTTCATACAGCGGCTTCTCTCGAGCTGACAACGTCAGGTCGTGGAACAGACTATGTAAGAGACTTTCACCAGCGGCTTATCTTCCGAGCAGACAGCAGATATGGAACGGACGATGGTAAGAGTGATAACCCTAACTTAGTCACCACCGTGAGGAGCCGACACCACGGGTGCGCAACAGATGGACACACAGACAGAGGTAATTTCAAAGGAGTAACAATTCTTTATTGAACGCAATATATATGAGCATCGACGTGATAGACTTCAATGTCCTCTAGGTCTTCTTCAGCTACCGGTAGGTACTGACCGAACGTCACAGATTCGCCCTGACGGCGACTTCAATGGTACGGCTCCCTTCAGAACTCAGACAGGAAGTAGCAAGGTAAGGAGTCTTCTCAGTTCAGAATACTTTCGTCGGTGCACAGTAGTTTAAAAGCTTACTTCACCAGCGATGCTGCATACTTCCAGACTCAGGCAGTAAGTGGAAAGGTAAGGATTCTTCTCAGTACAGAATACTTTTCAGCTCAGCTGTATCACTCTGGGCTTCTGATGGAGAGCAGATATAACAACTTTTCACAAACGTGTAAGCCTGGGTTGGGGCCACTTCTCAGCAAAAGCACATCACACTCGTGTTCACTTCAATTCCACAGCCATAAATCAATGTGTATCAATAAGGCAAAAGCACTGCAATTCGCTCACACAATAGGGCTGATTAGAGGCCTGAATCCGTTTGTTACACTCACGTGGGGAATATTTAGCCTTCAGTTCCTCCTCAACACACTCTGAAACACATAGCTTCTCCAACAGTCAGATTCACATTCACTGCATCCTCTTCGAGCTGTTCGAATGTTTATAAGATGAAATCAATTCACTTATCTTTCTCTCTCCCTTCACAGCGCAGATCCAATCGATAACTCAGTCCAGCAGATTTCCCACAGATGATAACTCTGACCCAACAGACTTCAATGGGCAGCTCCCGCACCCAGACAACTTTCCCGAGTAAGCTTGTGCCCAAAACTGCTCCGAGGCAACCAGCGCCTGCACTGAGACAACCAGCCAACCTGTGGAAACCTCTCTAAATAGCCCTTTTATCTTTGGCTTGTGAGGCAGGAAGCCTGTGTGAACGCAGCTCCTCTCTCTCTCGCACCTGCTGTGCATTAGCGCTAATCAGGCCGGACAGGGGCTGCGTCGGAATCGCATACTCAATGAGTAGGTACTTCATTTCAATGAGTACTTACTTAACGAGCGCTAAAAGAGTAGGTACTTTTTAGCCAAATCTCGTTGAGTATGAATGCGATCCGGACATCATCGCCATGTTGACGTTATCATGTGACCTACGACGCGTTATCACAAGCGCAACAACTTAAAAGATGAACGACACGTTTAATTCATCTATCTGTAAATATCTTGATATTGATTAAACTTGCTCATTTTGTGGTATTGTTGAAGAAACAGCTGCCCATTTATTTTGTGAATACATTTAGGGTTGATTTAAGTTGTTATATTTTAAACCCAATGAGACCCACAGTTTTATCCTTATAACGATATTTTTTTAAGAAACCTCAACATCGTCATCTCTTGAATATGTTGTTAATTTCTTTATTTTATACCCATAAAGTTTCTCCTTTAAGTTTTCCTCTTTTCTTGATGAATTTACCTCTCGTTTCATCCCTCAGACTTATAACAACAAAACAATTTTTTAATGTATTATGAAGAACTATTTAAAGATATTTAGCCTTATTATTGTTCTTTTTTCCTGTGTATAAATACCATATTATTATGTACACAACTCAATGATCTTTATGTTTTCTGTTTTGTCATTATGAATTGTTAGATACAACTATGGTAGGGTGACCATATTTTGTCCTGAAAAAACAGGACACTCGGCCCGGCAAACAGATAGGCCTACTCAAATGATACTCGAAGTTTACTCAAAGAAACCTTATTAATTTCAATACACTTAAAGTAGGTTATGCCTCCTCTGTATGGATAGAAATTTGTTATTGTTATATGAAAACAGGACATGTCCTGGGAAAACAGGACAGTTGGTCACCCTAAACTATGGTATCTTTCCCTGATCTTTATCTAATAAGTTTATAAGTTTAAATTGTATGAGCGACAGGTGAACTAACACTTCATAACATCAGTAACTCGACAGCACAACCTACAACAGTTTTCCTCTGCGTTTGTAATGTCTGCACAAGGAGACGGGCCGCTGCTCGAAGATCTCCTTTGGAGAAAACGTACTCGGTTACTAACGTAACCTCGGTTCTCTCTAGAGAGGGAACAAGTACTGCGTAATATCTTACGCTATGGGGAAAACTCTTTTCCACGAGATATTGAAGCCAAAAATTATCCTTAATTTTTTATTAATGTAAAATGCTTTGCGGCAGCAAGCAGACATAGGCGAGACAGCTCGCGCGCCTATTGGCTGCCCTGCGGCAAAAGCAGCAGCCTATCGAGAGAGGCTCTGCGTGACGTCACGACGAATGGGGGCCTTTCGCGCCCATATCGTCACGTCCCGCCAGAAAGGGCGTGGTCTCACCCTCTAAATAGGCTCGATAGCTGCTCTTACGTTGGTTTTCATCGCCGAAGCGAACCAGAGCGTATTCCAAGCACGGCAAGATACGCAGTACTCGTTCCCTCTCTAGAGAGAACCGAGGTTACGTTAGTAACCGAGTACGTTCTCTTACGAGAGTATCTCTCGTACTGCGTAATATCATACGCTATGGGGAACACAATGCAACACGCCGTGCTGGTAGGGATCCAACACCAAAGTCCCAGGGGCCGAAGCCCGGGGCGCATATAGTGCATAATCACCATAAACTCACAGAGAGTGAGGGAAGAGAGGCTAGAAGCATCATTCCCTGTAAAATAGCATCCGAAATGAGCTAATCATGTGACAAATAGACCATACCGTCAGGGTGAACATTCAGCCTGAACTGGGTGGCCACATGTGTGTCAACATTTTAATGAGCTGCTGTACCGGTCAGTGAGCAATACGCAGGTCAAACTCAGTATCCGAGCTGCACAGCGGGCAGATAGCACTGAATTTTATACCGCCAAAAGCTTAGCTTGTAGGGCGGGAACCTCCAGGTTATTGTATTTTATAAATGTAGATGGCGAGGCCCAGCCCGCGGCCGTACAAATATCTTGCAGGGTAACCCCGCTAGACCATGCCCACGAGGAGGCCATGCCTCTTGTGGAGTGCGCTCTAACACCCAAAGGGACCTGTAGGCCCTTAGAAGTGTAAGCCAGCGCTATGGCACCGACTATCCATCTGGATAGGCTCTTTTTCGAAGCGGCAAGTCCCTTAGCACGTCCGCCAAACGAAACGAAAAGCTGCTCAGTCTGTCTGAAACCAGACGAGCGGGACACATAAGCCCTTAGTGCCCTGACAGGGCAAAGGAGACTCGCGTCCTTCTCCTCATTGAGAACCGGAAGGGCAGACAGGGAAATCACCTGGGCCCTGAACGGTGTGTTGAGGGATTTTGGCACGTAGCCGTGCTTCGGTTTGAGTATGACCTTTGAGTCATTAGGTCCAAACTCCATGCATGACGCGCTTACTGAAAGCGTTTGCAAGTCCCCTACGCGCTTCACTGAAGCGAGAGCCATAAGAAGCGCTGTCTTGAAAGACAAGTGTTTCATGTCTGACGACTGGATTGGCTCGAATGGGGCACCTTTCATGGCCTCCAAGACCATGGAAAGGTCCCATGTCGGGACTGAAGGGGGCCTGGGAGGGTTTAGCCTCCGAGCTCCTCTAAGGAAACGCACGACTAAGTCGTTCTTTCCCAGTGACTGGCCAGACACCGGTTTTGCAAACGTTGCTATGGCCGCCACGTATACTTTGAGCGTGGAAGGGGTCCTGCCCTTATCCAGTAGCTCCTGAAGGAAGGAATGCACTTCCGTAACCCCGCAGTCTACAGGTGAAAAGCCCTGCGCTTGACACCAAGCAGAGAACACAGACCACTTCGAGGAGTAGAGCCGTCTGGTAGACGGGGCTCTAGCCTGCGCGATCGTGTTTAACACTCCCTCTGGGAGGTCAGCGGGTACCCGTTGATGGCCCATGCATGCAGGGACCACAAATCCGGGCGAGGATGCCAAATCGAGCCTTCCGCCTGAGAGAGGAGGTCTCTCCTCAATGGTAAAGGCCATGGGGCAGCGCTGGTCAGCTGCATCAGGACAGGGAACCACGACTGGTTTGTCCAGAGCGGAGCTATGAGTAGCACTGGGCATCCCTCCCTCCTGATTCGCTCCAACACCTGAGGCAGGAGTGAGACAGGGGGAAAAACATATAGGGGGCGGCGGGGCCAAACACGGGCCAGCGCGTCCCGGCTTTTCGAGAAGAATCTCGGGCAGTGAGCGTTTTCTTGGGACGCGAACAGGTCCACCTGCGCTTTGCCAAACGTTTCCCACAGCAGCTGGATCGTCTGCGGGTGCAGAGACCATTCTCCTGCTGGGACGTTGTTTCTGGACAGCCTGTCT
Source organism: Chrosomus eos (assembly GCA_036326025.1). Classification (NCBI taxonomy): domain Eukaryota; kingdom Metazoa; phylum Chordata; class Actinopteri; order Cypriniformes; family Leuciscidae; genus Chrosomus; species Chrosomus eos. Next base: position 14,902,663 of record CM070842.1, read on the forward strand.
GGTCCCACGTTTAGGTGACCAGGCACATGCGCCGCTCTCAGCGAGAGCAGGTTGTGCTGAGCCCAGACCAGGAGGCATTCCGTCAGCCTGTAAAGGTTTCGGGACCTGACGCCGCCCTGGCGATTTATGTACGCCACCACTGACATGTTGTCCGACCGGACCAATACGCGGTGGCCTTTTATCTGGGGACAGAAGCGCCGTAGCGCTTTGTTGACTGCTATTAATTCCAAGCAGTTTATGTGAAGGAGCTTCTCCCGTACTGACCACAGGCCAGCTAGCGGTCTGCCCTCGAGCAGCGCTGCCCACCCCGATGTGGAGGCGTCCGTAGAAACCACCTTCACACTCGAGGCGATCCCCAGACTCACACCTGACTGATACCAGTCGGTTACTTTCCATGGTTTCAGAGCCGAAATGCACTGAAGGTCGACCCTGAGGCGAAATAGACCCGCGGTCCACGCCCTGGGGGGAACTCGTGCTTTTAGCCATAGCTGCAGTGGGCGCATGCGAAGCAGGCCCAACTGGAGTACGGAGGCTGCTGAGGCCATCAGACCCAGCATTTTCTGAAACCGTCTGAGCGGAACTATAGAGCCGTGGCGGAAGGATTTCGCGACGTGCTGAATATTCAATCCGCGCTCCGGTGACAGGCGTGCCGTCATGGATAGCGAGTCCAACACTGTTCCCAGAAAGGAAATTCTCTGACTGGGCAGCAGTGAGCTTTTCGCCCAATTGACTGTAAGGCCCAGCTCCTCGAGGTGCTCGAGTAATGCGGCCCTGTGTTCTATGAGCTCCGTTCGTGAACGAGCTAGAATCAGCCAATCGTCCAAGTAGTTCAAAACTCGCATGCCCCGAAGTCTCAGGGGGGCGAGTGCCGCGTCCATGCACTTCGTGAACGTACGGGGTGCTAGGGACAGGCCGAACGGCAGGACTGTGTATTGATATGCCTGGCCCTCGAAGGCGAATCTCAAGAATCGCCTGTGATGGGACGCTATTTATATTTGAAAATAGGCGTCTTTCAGATCTATTGACATGAACCAGTCTCCTTGGTGCACTTGCGCGATGATTTTCCTGGTCATAAGCATTCTGAACTGGCGCTTCACGAGCGTTCTGTTCAGCAGTCGCAGATCTAGAATGGGTCTAAGCCCACCATCTTTTTTCGGTACCAGAAAATATCTGCTGTATAAGCCCCCTTTGCCCTGAGATAGAGGTTCTATAGCCCCTTTTCTCAGTAGTTTCGCTATCTCGGCTCGAAGTAGATGAAACACTTCGCTTTTCACCGTAGTTTCGACGCGCGCCGTATAACGGCGGGGGCGTCGAGCGAACTGTAGCGAATAGCCTCTCGTTATAGTGTTCAACACCCATTCTGATACCCCGGGAAGCCTTGACCACGCATCTGAATAGCTAGGGGTAGAATGAAATCTGGGCTCTGGCCACGGCAGGACGGCGGCTCGAGAGCCCCTGTGTACTGGGAACACAACACCGTGTTTACAGCGTTCGAGGCGGGGGGTGCGCTGATCACAGCGGGCAGCCTGGCCGCGCTCAGCTTCTCTATGGCGGGACGCGCAGAGAAAGCGAGCGGGGCGAATCCCGTGGGATTCGGCGTGTGTGAGGGAATGTGGGCACATTTACTAAATGCGGGCACATTTATACACTGAGAATACTGTCAGCTCGCGCCGACTGAATCACTGCTGTGTTTACAGCGTGCGAGGCGCGCGCTGATCACAGCTGGCAGCCTGGCCGCGCTCAGCTTCTCTGTGACGGGTTGTGCAGAGAAAACGAGCGGGGGCGAATCCCGTGAGATTCGGCGTGTCTGTGAGAAATGCGGGCGCGAGACAGCGGGCACATTTTCTGCACGGAGAACACTCGGCTCGCGCCGACTGAATCAACGCTGTGTTTCACAGCGTGCGAGGCGCGCGCTAATCACAGCGGGCAGCCTGGCCGCGCTCAGCTTCTCTGTGACGGGTTGTGCATAGAAAGCGAGCGGGGGTGAATCCCGTGGGATTCGGCGTGTCAGTGAGGAAATGCGGGACAGCGGGGACATTTACTGCACTGAGAACACTGTCGAGTCTCGCCCCGACTAAATGTGTGTTAGTTTCGTTTTTACAGAAACCAAGGGACACGCATCGTGTAGTGTAAGCGGGCATTGTATGGGCGCGTTCACTACATTTTCTGCACAACCGACATAAGTCGGTTTTATTTGTGCTAGCCCTGCACCGTGGCGGGCTGTGTCTGGGTGTGGGAATGGGCACTGGGACGTGGGCATTCTTACAACACTCGTAACACCATCGGCCGTGGCCGGAACACCAGAAAATGCACTCATTATTGGATATATGCGAAGCCGGCGAAGCTGGCGGGCGAAGCGGCGAGCTTTGGCGGCTGGAGATAGCTCGGGGCGCGCGCTGGGCGCGGCGCTTATTGCGGTGCGGCATCACAGGCGGGCTGGGATGCGGGCTCGGAGAACGAAGCTAGGCGAGTCCGCAGAGTCACCATAGGCAAGCATTCACAATGATGGCATCCGCCGTCAGCGAGCGCGGTGGCCGCGTGATCCTCACCCAGGCAGGACACGCAGATGGCGGTCCTCATCGCTGAGTGGGGCTCGGCAGGAACCACAGGAAGGCATCTTTAAAAAGACGCCGCTCTTTTAGAGGGGTGGGAAAAAAGGCAAATAATGCAACACACACACTCTAAGCAGAGGAAAGGATATGTACGCCGGAAAGCGCAGCAGGTACGGCGGCTGAAGGCGGCGAGGCCAGCGACTCCAGACTCGATGGCACGTCCCGCTGAAGGCTACAGGTCGACGGCGCGGCTTCTCACTATGGATCCAGCGATGCGGGAGGCTTCGCTGAAGAGATGAAAATCAACGTAAGAGCAGCTATCGAGCCTATTTAGAGGGCGAGACCACGCCCTTTCTGGCGGGACGTGACGATATGGGCGCGAAAGGCCCCCATTCGTCGTGACGTCACGCAGAGCCTCTCTCGATAGGCTGCTGCTTTTGCCGCAGGGCAGCCAATAGGCGCGCGAGCTGTCTCGCCTATGTCTGCTTGCTGCCGCAAAGCGTTTTACATTAATAAAAAATTAAGGATAATTTTTGGCTTCAATATCTCGTGGAAAAGAGTTTTCCCCATAGCGTAAGATATTACGCAGTACGAGAGATACTCTCGTAAGAGAACTGTTGACTTTATACTCGAAAAATGTAAGTATCACTCCTTAAAAATTAATTTTACCTCAGAATGAATTGCATTGTTAGCCCACCCCAAAACTTAAACAAAATAATAGGGCTGGGAAAGTTAACACGTTAATCTCTGTGATTAATTTGACATGTTTAACGCATTAAAATAAATTAACGCAATTGACGCAAGCAAATCGCGTCCATTTTAATACCTTCCTGTTGCGACAGATGACGAGTGTGCTAACTGAACCAAATCACACTGCACGATGGAGAGCGATAACGGTGGAGTTTTAGATGGAAAGTTTACATTTAAAAAATGTCCTAATGGTGCTTTAGACAGAAAACTGGTGGTATGTACACTTTGCAAAGCCGAATTTAAATACCACCAAAGCAATTCGTCTTTACAATACCATTTAAACGCGAAACACCCAGGTGTTATTCACCTTATTTTCCACGACAACAAGGGTGACGCCATTACGTTCGTTTTGTCATCTTACTTCCGGCTGAGAGGGACTTCAACTTCCGGCTGAAGGACCTACGCTAGTTTCTAGACGTAATTCTATAGTTGTAACGGTAAAATATATAATGTATTATATGCTCAGTTAGGCGCTGCCATAACAATTGAATTAAGAGGATAGAAGAAGAAAAAACGGTGTTACGAACCAATGTAAAGCGATCGGAATGTTGTGGTGTACTTTACGATTTACACCCACACCACCTAAAGATGAGGAGCACCCGAGGCCATGGCGGAAGGCGCTAAACTTGAAGTGCCCACCCAAGCACTCTTATGTGTGTTCGTTTGTACCATTTTATGGACGGGAAGCCGACTGAAGAACACCCTTACCCCGAGTAAAGGCTCGGCTACGATGTTCTGGTAAAGATCATCGCCAGGTGCTGAACAGGTCGTCAGATTCAGGTAAGCTAACTTGCATAACTGTTGTTACTTAACTTGCCTATCTATGTGCTTGCTTGTTAGCCTAACGTTAGATTCGTGAAGTCCGTTCTATGAATACATTTAAGATTAGTAACGAGCCGTTAACAAAATACAACGAATCTTGCATGATTGATTACCATTGGCCACCTATATATGTCATATTGCTTATATTTCGTTTACTTTGTGATATGAACCTAAGGGTCTGAAATAAGAAGAATGAATGAATGAATATTCACGATAGTACAATATATTATGGTACATTACAGTCTTACAATAGCTCACATTCTTCCTGTAAGGAGGCCAGCTAGCTACATCTCTCATTCAGATATTGATATTGACATACGTAGAGATTGTGTGTATACTGTCTCGTTTTTAATGCATCTCTCTTTTTCACACTGTTCTAATTATGAATGCCATCATAAATTAATTCTCACAATCTATTTTAAGTAACTGTTACTAATGTAAAAATGTTTATGGTTATATTATTTCCTTAGATCATCGATGAGCGTCAGTGTTGCAGTGGACAACTGTGAGGAGGATCACAGCCACATGCCCCAGACCTGTGATGCAGAAACACAATGGGACATAACTCTGCTGAGAAACGACCACCTTTGTCAGCTCTACACAGGGTCGACATGCATTCCATTCAGTAGCCGAG